>JAZGTL010000022.1:0-600000 GCA_037349345.1 Oemleria cerasiformis
AATTAATGACATCACACTACCCCCTAGTTTGGTTTAATGTTCTAGGTTGTTATGAATTCTGATTACAAGATTGTTTTATTAACCTCAACACTATCGATGCAATCTCAGTCAATAATTTATTTAAACAAGGTAGCTAATCATGTAAACATAAAAGTGGAGGAATTCAAATAGTAATCAGAGTCTATGTCAGCATTCATAATAACATAAATAAGGGCCAAAATCATGTCAAGAAACTACATGGCTAGGGCTTCAAGCATCCCTAATTTCTTAAAGAACTACTCACGCATATTAGCTTGAATAAAAACATAAACGATATCCATAATTAACAAAATAACAAAATGAAGAAAGAAGAAAAACTCTTTGGAAGAATGGTGTTGCAGCTTGAAGACCGTCAAAGGCAGCAAGCTTCCAGCCTCTCTTACGTTCAACCTCCTCTTCAAAACAGAAAAACTAAATTTAAACTAAGTTATGCGGTTTCGGGGGTTCAGGAACCACTAGTTTCACGTTAAAAAACTCGTTTAAATACTCATAGGGCTTCACCTATAAAACTTGGAATTGAAAACAGAAACTTTAATGAAACGACCTAAACACATGTTTCCTAGTCTGGCCAAGGACCACGTCTTGGCATGAAACCTTGACTCTCTTTGAACTTGATTCGTGCTGGTCCTCAAACATTGATTTAGGACTCCGCATATGGCCTTAATTCGAGGTTCTTAGTCCTGGGCCACTTAATAGGGTGCATTGGCCTCAGATACAGGACATGATTTTGGGCATCGATATCGCAATGAAGACATACTTTCCTCATTATAACTCCAATTGAGCCCATTATTTTTGCATTCCACCTCAAAGTATCACATATGTTTCCAATTCTGCACAAGTCTCAACAATGCGTCACTTTCATACTATGGTTGGCACTCAATCATTCAATCAAAAGACATGTATAAAAGGGACTCAAAGTGAACATCAAAATGATGTCTATAATAATGACTGAACACGAACGCACACCATCTTCCATCAATACCCAACCCAGTCTCTCGACCCAAAACCACATATATCTGATTTATCATCATCATCTGGAAAAAAAAAGAGGAGAAGACGAAGAGGAACAAGGAAGAGAGAGGAACGAAGAAAGAGAGAAAGAGAAGTGGAGACGAAGAGTAAGGAGAAGAGGAGAAGAAAAGAGAAGATAGAAGAGAGAAGTAAGTGAGAATTTGCACGAAGAGGAAAACGAAATCTGAAACCCATCTTCATCATCATCATCAATGAAACCCTTATGAAATCTGATTTCGTCTACTACAACGAAGAGGAAGACGATAGAGAGAGAGAAGAAAGAAGAGAAGAGATAGAGAGAGAGAGTAGAGAGATGAGAAGAGAGAGAGAGGAGAGAGAGAGAGAGAGATGAGAGAAGTGAGAATTTGTAGTTTTGTCCTTGGAGAGCATATATAGGTTGGGAAAAAAGTGTAAATAAGTAAAGTAAATAATGTACCAACGTATGGTTGGGTATATAGAAGTGGATATTTGTGGTTAAATTTTATGATCAGTGGGATATCTTTGCCAATCTTCCTCTTATTCAAATTCATTTCATAATAACCAAACATGGCCTTAGAATAGCAAAGTTTTCATTTTATGTGCAAACTCCTCTAATCATTGAGAACACGTCATTTTTACTTTCAAGTTTCATTAAATTTGATGGACAGTCTAATCTAATCCAATGTCATCCACTAAACGTGGCATATTAATCTTCACTAGTCGGCATCATCACATAGAACGCTAATCGGGTAGACCACCATATATCTTCTTCCCTCCTCTCTTCATTTTGCAACAACTTCTTTGAATACTAGTATTGGCAGTCACTTAGTACTACAATCTATCTGTATTCTTCTGCACATGTTAAGCGGGAAGTTAAAGGTACCGACTCTCTAAAGGACGAAGTCGATACACCAAATGTATATAATAAAATCCATAAACGCTAAGGGCACCAACTACAGTTCCAACTTTCTCTGTCCCAAACATATGTGGCGCACGACGTAGCAATCAAGTGTCACTTTTTTTTTAATTAACAATCACAAAATAAAAATTAAAAAAAATTAAAACTCTAGCTAACAACTCAACTATTGTTTTCTCTCTTAAGGATTTCTAAAACACCTTGTCGCACATATGGACTCACACCACCAAAACAACTCTAACGAAAGTAACTTGACATCGAACTCTGATACTAGAGGCTACCATGAGTGAACAAGAAAAGCAGGGGGATTGTCCCTGGATTCGATCAATCATATTATGGACTACTAAAACATATTATTGGACTATTTAAAACACATTATGTACTAAGTACTGATGTAAACAATATTTCATTCAAATTCTAATACATTCTCTTATTGAAACACATTATGTACTAAGTACTAATGTAAAACAATAATTCATTTCAAATTCTAATACATTCTCTTATCGTTTTGAAAATAAAAAAAAACTATGTGTCCATCGTGCGTTGGTCCATCGAAATTGGGGATGACGCTATTGAATATCAGTAAGGCTAATCAAATTCAACGACACAGTCATAGTGAGAGTCGCCGACGAAGTCTTTGGGTGGAGGTGAAGCAACCGACGAAGTCCTATCTTGGTGGTGGAAGTCAACATCCATCACAATCTTGGTGGTAGGGTCTCGACGACTCTGTGCAATCCTAGCTTGTCTTCGAAGAATAATTGAGGTCTATAGGGTTTTATTTTTCTTAATTTTCATTCATTATTTTTCACTCTTTTAATTTGATTTTCTATTGAGATAGTTAATTGAAAAAAGAAGAAGATATCATTGATTACCCACGGTCGTTGCGCCACATTGATTACCACGTCGTGCGCCACATATGTATACCACGTCGTGCGCCCACATATGTTGGAGATATGAAAAAATTGGTGAACGAGATGATCTCCAGCATATGCCACGTTTAGTCAAAAGCCATCTAGCTGTAGCCAGATGCTACATCCTTCGTCAAAAGCTACAGCCAGATATCATTCATTACCCTCGCAATCATCCCTTCGTCAAAAGCTACAGCCAGATGCCTACCCACCCAATTGGTATGTCCACT
Source organism: Oemleria cerasiformis (assembly GCA_037349345.1). NCBI lineage: Eukaryota > Viridiplantae > Streptophyta > Magnoliopsida > Rosales > Rosaceae > Oemleria > Oemleria cerasiformis. The sequence goes on from JAZGTL010000022.1 coordinate 3,084, forward strand.
GATTCACCCCCCTCCCCTCCCCCCCCCCCCCCCCCCCCCCCCCCTCTTGCAATCATCCCTTCGTCAAAAAGCTACAGCCAGATGCTGCCGAAAAGCCCATTAGCCTCCTCCCGTTCCCGTTGGGATATGAAAAGCAAGGCCAGAAGCCATACCATTCCTCGCGTCGTGCCACTATCTGCGAACAATTTCCCTCACGACCACACCGGACCACACTCTGGATGCACATTCCCACACAGGTCAGTAGGGTGGCCTCTCCATATTTTTAAATGCCAACATGAGGTCTCGTTCCACGTCTCCAAGCACCCCTTGTGGCGAGCCCCTGTCCCCCCACATAGTGCATAGTCATGTGGCCAAGCAAACCCCACACACCAAACAATAAGTCGGTAGGAAACTCATATTGGAATCACACCACAAGTCAAGTCGGTAGGAACTCATATTGGAATCCCACCCAAGTCTCCCCCATCTCTGGAACTCAACCTTCGCCCCTCGCATCAAGGGTTCACGAATATTGATCCTTATTCTGGCCCCGAATAAACCGACCGATACACTCCCTCCCACCCGACTGTCCACCTCAAGAACGGAACCAAGCAGTCCCCCAATCTTCTCCACAGCCCTAATAGTCATACATATGGTCGGAAAATTATGCACTCTGAACCCAAAAATTGCACCAGTCTAACCGCATCGTTCTAGGGTTCCTTGAGCGCGTACCTTCCTCCACAAGAACCAGCGCTTCGTCAAAGGACCATGGTTGCATATCCAGGACCCTCCGCACATCATGCTGCAAGCAAACCGAGCCAGGAACGCTTCTCACCGATAGAGTGATGCGGACCCCTCCCTCCCTTTCCACAGTCCCCCGAAACAAGGAGACAAAGGCATCCTAGTTCACGGACCTGTGGGTGAGGACCTCGGCGGCCACACAGAACTGAAACCCCCAGCAGAACATCATTGGCCTCATCCAGCTCTACTTGGATCTCTATTCTCTCTCGATCAAATAGCCGAAGGCCGCCCCAAATCGCTGCCTCCGAACCCTCCAAATCCATGCCGTACCCAGACTTGCCGTGTGCACCAAGCAGGCGGAAACGATTCCAAGTTACTTGCGGTGCCAAGTAGAGCCACGATTTAGGCCAGAAGCTAAAGGAAGACAGAAAAGGACACAAACCCTAAAAAAAAATTCTAGTGCTGAAAAATTAAAATTATAAACATGTGCAAGTGCTAACCTAATTAATTAATTTGTGATGTAAATCTTGACTAATTTGTTCCGTAGTGATCCGAAATATTCTACCCCAGTTGAAATGATGATAATCGATTTCAACATGTTTTTTTTTTGTCAATATTTAAACATATATCCATCTCTAGTTCATATCCAAATGTTACATATGTTTAGGTGCACGACTTAAGTGTCTATGAGTTATAATTGCCTCGTTTAAACATGTTTAGGTGGATTAGTGTGTTATATTTTGTGGAAGAGATGAAATAATTGACAAATTGTAAATTGGAAATTATAAATTATAATTTATTTTGTGAGTTAATATTTTATGATAGTTTTTTCTTTATTTCTTACTCTTCCTACAATCATTCTTTTTTATTCATTCTACTTCTCTTATATTTTGCACATATCTCATGCATAAAAATTAAAAAATTGAAACAAAAAAACTTAGCGGTTATCAAACAGACTCTTAATTAGAATGAGCCCTTGTTTAAATGATTGGAGCACGTTGCGAAGCTATTATACTTTGAATATTAAACCTTTATTCAACCAGATGATATCTTACCAATGAATTAAAAAACTATGTGAGAATAGAAAAAGTAGAAACAGATATAATCCAAAATAGTAATAAAGAGGATTATAAAAAAAGAGATTGTAGTTGTTAAATAGGAATATTCGCTCTCTAGCTCAAAATAAAGATACAGATTTCAATGGATTTTACGGGATTCATGTGAATTATTGCTTATATTCTATGCATTGCACACTTGCTTTGCTTTACTTTACTTTATGCAATAATTTTGGCTACTTTTTTTAATGCTTTACTTTATCCAAAAACAATAACTGCTTTCAGAAATCAATTTACTTTGAAAACTATTTAGGTTTCACTCATGGGCAAGGCCGGCCATTAGCTATGGCAAGAGGGGCGTCTGTCCTTGGCACAAAACAATATAAGGTCCGAATAAAATATTTTATGTGATAAATTGTAAAAAAAATTAAAAAATAAAAGAATATGTCATTGACACAAAACAATATAAGGTCCGAATAAAATATATTATGTGATAAATTGTAAAAACAATTAAAAAAATAAAAGAATACTTAAAATATCGGTGTTTAGCATACATGCTGATAGAGAAACCAAAGCTCAAAGAAGGCTTTCACCAAAAAAAAATGAAAAACGAGGCAAAGAAGACATCAATTCAATAACGATCATAATTCCAAGCGGGACCTTAGTTTTTATTTTCACCTTTCATTATGAAGATTGAAGGTTTTAATGATGCATCACAGTATATAAATGGAACAATATTTTTATTAAAATTTAGGACAACCTACATAATATCCCCCAAACTATAGGGGTCATTTCAAGTTCATACATGAACTATGAAAAATTTCATCCAAGTACCCAAACTATATGACCATCAACATATCGGTACCTCCGTTACATTTTCCATCTATTAAGCCGTTAAAAAAACAGGTGGCTAATAATTGGTCTAGTGAGCCTGTGAGGTGGCCAAAATTAGAAGAGCATTTCCGTCAACATCATCAACATTTGCAAAATCCATCAACGGAACCCCCATCTCCATCAGCTCATGATGTGGGCATTTTCCTCTTATCCTCTCTCCCTTCCTCTCCATCTCCATCTCCATCTCCATCTCCTTCTCTCTCAAACCCACACCAATAAATTTCATGAGCAAAAAACCAAGAAAATCTGCAAAACCCAGGCGAGCCCTAATTCATACTCCTTTAACAGTGGATCAATTACCTTCACTCTTAAATACCCACTATTCTCTCATCTACCCTTGTATTCACCCAGAGACTCCTTATTATACACTTGATTCACCGACATTGACAGACTGTCATGGTGCCTTTTCAAATCGGTGTCCCAAATTGTTAGTCAAAATCCTTAATAAAATCCCAAATTGAAAACCCAATTCAAAATCCTCTTCTCTGCACCAAGTCCAAACCCACCTCAATCACGCACCGACCAAACTCAACACTCACTCCTCCTCATAAACTCAAATCTAGCTTACTAAGTAACCAATCAACTACAAACGAATTCCCAAATTTTTTTATTTTTTTCCTGAATAGTAACTTTATTTCAAAAATTAAAACCGCACAGAAACGCCAACATCCTCGGCGAGAAGGTTAAACAGCCAATATGGTTCAAAAGTTGGCCAGATATGGCACCCTCCCAATAATTTCACATGAGCAGCCACGGCATGAGCTGCCTTGTTACAACCCCGGGGGGAAAAACAAAAAAAACAAGCAAATAAAATACCCACGTAGAACCCGAATATCATGTAGAATGTTCTCAATTGACACATCACAAGCATTAGAGTCAGCAACGTCACCAATTGCAAGGAATCTGTCTCAATCTCCACCTTCGGATGGCCGGCCTCTAAACAAGCCACCAAACCTGCCCGAATTGCCAAAGCCTCAGCCTGAAGAGCAGAGCCACAGGGGAACCCACCCCGACCACCGGCACCCTCAAAACCACCAGACCACGATCGCAGGACCCAGCCATAGGAGCCCCTCACCGTCGACAACTCTCATGCGCCATCATAGTTCAGCTTGAGCAGACCCAGCGTTGGCCGCTGCCACTGTTGAGGCCCCCACCCAGCCCCTACCCTAACCACCATAGGAACCTGATTGATGGGAGGGACATCATAAGCCTTGGCGTCTCTGAACTCAGCAATATGTTGCTGCATTAGCTCAATGGTCACCTCAGGGGCTGAACATCATCCTGAAAACACAGCAAATTCCTAGCCTTCCAAATCCTCCAACACCCAAACGCCAAGGTCTGAAAGACAGCATCTACATCATCCACTGCTTGAAACATAGTACGTAAATGACCCCAAAAATCCCGAAAGGACAGTCCCCTCAGACGTTCAATATCCAACTGTAGAGGGCCACAAAACCAGAATTTTTTTGTAAACATACAAGTGAAGAACAAGTGAGCTTCAGATTCGTCCGCTTCACTACACATAGGGCATTTCAACCTGGACTCTATGCCGTTTCAGATTATGGCATACCGCCAAACAATTTCGACAACACCGTCAAATGAATTGCTTAATTTTATTCGGCACATCAAGCTTCCATATACTCTTCCAAAAAGAATCATGAGCCCCAACCGTACTGGATTCACCACCTTCCTTCCTTTAGAATTCACCATTCCTACTCAAGTTAGAAGCCAAGATATAACCCATGTGAACATTATAAGAACCAGATTTTGAGTAGTGCCAAAAGATTCGGTCGGTGCAACCATACTTGCTCAAAGGGATGGCCAATATTGCTCTTGCTTCCTCTGGCCGAAACAAGCTTTCCATTAGGTCTGCCTCCCAAGTGCGCCGGGAGGAGTTCACCAAATTGTGAACACAGGCAGGAACTTTGGAACCGCCAGACCTGATCCGGAATAGCCTACAAGTAGGCAGCCATGGGTCCAACAAGGGCCAAATAGATTTTCCATCCCCTACCTTCCAACGGACCCCAGCCTGCAATAACCGTTGACCTTGTAGAATTCCTTTCCATCCCCATGAAGAACCGGCCTTGTCCTTAGCCTGTAAGAAGGACCCATCAGGATAATATTTGGCTTTCAACAACCTAGCCAACAAAGAAGAGGGATCCATAATGAGGCGCCACCCAATCTTTGCTAGCATAGCAATGTTAAAGCTCCTCAAATCGTGAAAACCAAGCCCATCCTTACATTTCGGCATCGTGACTTTGTCCCAGGCCGCCTAATGAATGCCACGTTCCATACACTGCTTACCCCACCAGTATCGAGCTAGGATTCGTTCCACATCCTTGCAAACCCCTACCGGTATTTGGAAGCAGGACATTGCATAGTTAGGCAGCGCAAGAGCGATAGCCTTAACCATGACTTCATTTTCTGCCATGGACAAAAATTGTTCGGACCATCTTTGCACCTTGGCCTCCACTCGATTTCGAATATCCTCAAAAATAGCCCTCTTTGATGCGCCAAAATCAGCTTTGAGGCCTAAGTACTGCTCAAATTCCTCATTTCTCCTAACCCCGAGTGCATCCACAATCTGATTCTGAAGCTGCATGGGACAATTTGCACAAAAGAGGACATAACTCTTCTCAAGATTAACCATTTGCCCAGAACTAACCTCATAAAGACGTAAGGCCTCCTTGATAACAGTAGCATCCGACATAGTAGCCTTTGCAAATAACACATAATCATCTGCGAAAAAGAGATGGGTCTAGCTGAACGCTCCTGGTGCCACCTGGATACCATACAAAGCCCCCACTTCCACCCTCCTTTTTAAGATCACCGAGAGACCCTTTGCACAAAGAACAAACATAAATGGGGATAGGGGGTCCCCTTGCCGAAGCTTCCTAGAGGGATAGAATACCTCGGTCGGTGCCCTATTCATTAGAACACTAAAAGACGTCAAAGAAATGCACTCCATCATCCACTGACAGAACACAGTATCGAACCCCAGCTTCTGCATGACTGCCAACAGAAAACCCCATTCCACTCGGTCATAAGCTTTGGCCATATCCAGCTTAAGCATCATTTCCACCCCTTCCTAGCCCCTATTCTTACGAATGGTATTCAACACCTCATGCACGACCAATACATTATCTGTAATATGTCTGCCTGCAACGAAGGCTGATTGAGAGTTGCTAATCACATTCATCATCATACACCTCAATCGATTAGTAAGCACTTTTGAAATCGCCTTGTAAAGAACATTACATAACGAAATAGGCCAAATCTGCGACATGTTAAGGGGGCTTGGTATTTTAGGGATTAGAGCCAAGTACGCAAAGTTCACCTTTTTCATAAGGTGGCCCGTCTCAAAGAAAGAAGTCATGGCACGGATCACTTCATGCCCAATCTCCCCGAATGCCGTTGATAGAAACTAGCAGTGAAACCATCCGGACCTGGATATTTCATAGGGTTTTTCTACATCCTGCTTGTCTAACCTCCTTAGGATGTACAGGACGAACCAAGGAAGCGTTGTCCTCGGCCGTGACTCGTGGAGAAATCCCGTCTGTAACCTCACCCACAAGTGTCGGCTGAGAAGATTCAAAAAGATGCTTAAAGAACCCCATGGCAATGCCTCCAAGATCCTCCTCCTTGTCCCTCCAAACTGCCCGCTCATCAAACAAGCCCTTGATCTTATTACGCCGCCTTCTCTTGATAGTCTTAGAGTGAAAGAACTTAGAGTTCTTATCCCCCTCATTCAACCAGTGAACCCTAGACTGCAGCTTCCAATAAACTTCATTATCAAGCACTGCTTGTTTCAAGCCTGCTTCAAGAGAACACACTTGCTGCCCATCATAATCAGCAGGCTGATAACAGGCCCGTAATTGCTCCTTCAACTGATCAATCGCCACCTGAGCATTCTCGTTCCCCTTCTTCCTCCAAACCAGAAGGCCCTTATGAATCGCTTTCAATTTTTCTGTCATTCGGTAACAAGGAGAGCCTAATAGGTGCTTGCCCTATTCTCTCTTAACCACCTCCTCATAATAGGCTTCTTTATTCCACCGAGGGTCATAAATAAACATAGATCGACGTTTCCCAGCATTAGGACAAGTATCCACCCAACATTGAGTTATCAGACCCGGATAATAAAATCTGAGTGTCCATTGCATAAGGATACGATCGAACCCAAGAGTCCGTAGCTAAGCCCCTGTCCAACCTAGCTTGCACAAACCCAGTCTCCCTCTTGTTACGCCAAGTAAATGGGTGTCCCGTGTATCCCAAGTCAAGCAGCTGCCCATCAGCAACAAAGGACTGGAACGTTTTCATACTAGTGGCAGACCTTGTTATCCCACCCTCATTCTCACTGGCACACAGGGCATCATTAAAGTCCCCTATGAGTAAACAAGAATAAGAATCCCGTCTCAATCTAGTACGCAAAAGGTCCCATTGCCTCGCTCTTTTCCCATCATCAGTACTGGCATAAATACAGAACTATCGCCATTTGCACCTACGATCCTCATCGGTGACCAACAACTCAATAACAAATTCTGTAGATTTTACAAGCTCCGCAATCCCTGCAGATGTCTAGAAAACACAAAGACCACCACTAAGTCCTCTCGACTCCACTGCCTGCATAAAATCCATACCTAGTCAACCTTGCAAATACTGAAACCTCTCACTTTTGTTTTTCGTCCCTAGTAACACCACCACACTAGGTTGAAGAAGCCTATTTTGCTCCTCCAAATCATGAATTGTCAAGGCACCACTGATGCCCTGACAATTCCATCAAAGAATCCACATGTGTCTACAACTCCCAGGGAGAGGTGGAAACATCACCCCTCCGCTCAAGAGACCTATCAAGGGAGGTCCCGACCACTTGAGAAGATGAACCAAAAAACTCCACATGTCTACGTTTGGTCACTTTACGACCAATACTGTCACCCCCACCGAAGGCCTCCCTAGCCTCACTATCCCCCCCATGACTGCTGCCCTCCTGCTCATGCATAGTAGTAGTCCTAGGCTTTCGTGCACGTTTACGGGGATACTGAACCTGATTCACATAGTCAATAATCGGGGATAAAAGAAACGGGTCTGAACCCTGAAGCTTAGTATCCTTCCACGCCACTGTGTCCACTTCAGCCTCATCACCCAACTCCACCCCCACTCCTATCCCAGCCACAACATGCCACGCCTCACTTCTGCCAACACTACTAAGCTCAGCCGCAACACCCTGACTAGAGGACGACCCCCTCCCCCCCCCCCCCCCCCCCCCCCCCCCCCCCCCCCCCCCCTTCCCCTCCACTACCCACCCAATGGTATATCCACTTATCACCCCTCTCTTGCAATTTTCCCTTCGTCAAAAGATGCAGTCAGATGCTGCCGAAGGCCCTCAGCCTCCTCCCGTTCCCATTGGATATGAAAAGCAAGGCCAGAAGCCACACTATCTCCACGCTGGACCACACTCTGGAGCACATTCCCACACAGGTCAGAGGTGGCCCCCATATTTTTAAATGCCAACACAAGATCTCGTTCCATGTCTCCAAGCACCCCATGTGGCGAGCCCCTGTCCCCCACACAGTGCTTGGTCAGGTGGCCAAGCAAACCACACACCAAACAACAAGTCAGTCGGAACTCATATTGGAATCCCACCCAAGTCTCCCCCACCTCTGGGAACTCAACCTTCGCCCCTCGCATCAAGGGTTCACGAATATTGATCTTTATTCTGACCCGAACAAACTGACCGATACACTCCCACCCACCCGACTTTTCCACCTCAAGATCGGAACCAAGCAGTCCCCCAATCTTCTCCACAACCCTAACAGTCATACAAAGGGTTGGAAAATTATGCATTTGAACCCAAAAATTGTACTAGTCTAACCACATCGTTCTAGGGTTCCTTGAGCGTGTACCTTCCTCCACAAGAGTCAATGCTTCATCAAAGGACCACGACTCCATATCCAGGACCCACCGCACATCATGCTGGCAAGCAAACCGAGCCAGGAAACACTGCTCACCGATAAAGTTGATGCGAACCCACCTCCTTCCCATTCCATAGTCCTCGAAACAAGGAGACAAAGGCATCCTAGTTCACGGACCCGTGCGTGAGGACCTCGGCGACCAAACAGAACTCAAACTCCAGCATAACATCATTGGTGTGTATAAAAGTGTGCTAGTGCTAACCTAATTAATTAATTTGTGATGTAAATCTTGACTAATTTGTTCCGTAGTGATCCAAAATATTCTACCCCAGTTGAAATGATGATAATCGATTTCAACAAGTTTTTTTTGTCAATATTTAAACAGATATCCATCTCTAGTTCATATCCAAATGTTACATATGTTTAGGTGCACGACTTAATTTGTAACAACCTGGAATTTCAATTATTGAATTTACGTAAATTATTTATGTAAAATGACGATTTTACCCTTGCTTGTTAAGGGGCATGAAAGTCAAATTTTGTTTCGAGACATTTTTGGTGGTGTTTTGGATACCGTTGCGTAGGTCTCGAACTCACGAGTTCGTAGACAGGCGACACGCGGAAAACGGAGTTCGTGTACGAAAGTTACGGGTCTAGATTATTAGGGGTATTTTGGTAATTTTTGACTTGGGGGTAGATATTTTTAACCCCAATCATTGTTTCATCTTCATATCATCATCTCACTCTCTCTCTCTCTGAAATACAATCCCAAACACCGAACCCGTGCGAAAACTCACCAAAAACCCACAAATTCCAACTTTTGATTGAAGGCTAAAACTTCCATTTCTATTCAACTAATCGTATTCTACTCCTTCCCACGATCACAACCGTACCAACCATCGAAGGAGACGACCACGGGGGAAGCCGAACCGAGTGTATGAAGTTTCGGATCTTCCGATCGATCTTCCAGCTAGTACAGGTACGTGTTTGTGGTTTTGAGGACATATTTGGATTCCTGGGTTCGAGTAGATAGATTTAGACATAAACTTTGTGAACAATGGTTGAGTTTTGAGGAAGTTATGAAAGCTTGAAGTTTCAACCGGAAATGGGGGATTCCGGCGGAAACCAGACGGCGGCGCCGGCAGCCGGTCGTCTTCTCCGACGAGTCGTCGGTGACTGGACGAGTCGAGTAAATCGGTCGGGTCGAGTGACCGATCGGGTCGAGTTGAACCGGTCGGGTCTAGTTGAATCGGTCGGGTCGAGTAAACCGGTCGGGTTGAGTGAACCGATCAGGCCGAGTTGGATCGGGTCAGGCCGAGTTGGGTCGGGTTGGACCGGTCCAGGCGAGTGGGTACTGTAGCAGGCGCGTGACCGGCGCGTGAGGGCGCGTGGCGGCGCGTGGACACATATTCCGACCTTCCGTCGGTACGTGGTGGCGCGTGGGGCCGAGTCTGAGGTCACGATGGCGCGTGACAGCTAGTTTTTGATGGTTTGGACCTGTTGGCGCATGTTTTGGGTCGATCGGACGTCGTTTAGGGGTTGTTTTGGGCGTTTGAAGTTGCTGCATTTTCTAGACCAGCATAGGTAGACTTCCCGGGGTTTAGGGGGTTTATATTTAAGGTTCTTATTATTAGCTGGTAATCCCGATTATTAATTTGGACAGGCGATACTGCTCCAGGAACTTCAGGGGAGCGTACAATTCGGGATTGAGCTGGCTTGGATAGGTTTGTGAGTGGACTTTTGGTTTATAAACTATAATGCATGCATAAATGTATCTTTGATTTAAATATTGTTATGTATGGGTGCAATGAAGTTCTGGAATTTAGAAATGATGCTGGACACATGTTTTCTAATATTTCAGTGAAAGTGTGTTTTGAGAAATGAACTGGTTTTTGTACTTGATTTTGATATCGTTTTGAAGTGGTAACTATTTGAGTCTGTGATTTGGGTTTAGACCCATAATTATGATTTTACCGAGTTTGGCCATAAAATGATATTTCAAAGAATTTGGTTTAGGCCAAGAAACAAAGATTCCAAAATATGGATTTGGTTCATTGGTTTTCTGTCCCGATGGTTAATGTTGCTCTGACTGGTGTTGAGGGGTCTTGCTCCGCTGGTTGTTGAGGGTTTGGACTTTGGTGTTGAGGGGTCTTGCTCCGCCGGGTCGCGAAGCTGTCTATGCATAGTACAGAGAATTGTTGTACATATTTTAACACATCTCAAGGGATATCCTGGTGTGTTGTGGATATGTCGGGAACAGTGAAATTGAGATATTATGTGTCCAGATTGAATGAAATGATTTTAAACTCCTTTGAAAAGAGTTGTCAAACCAAATTGTGGATCACGAGGTATTTTCATTATACAGATTTTATGTGATTCCAACTAAGTGGTTTTAAAGAGAAATGGAAATTTTGATGATTTACATACAATGTTTTTATATCATCAACTGTTTTATGTGATGCATGCATGATTTTATAAATGGAGGGGGAAAAAGGTAATATTTCCTTGGAAAACGATTTATAAATGATTATTTTTATCCACTCACAACTTTTGTGTTTAAACCCCCTTCAGGCAGTTGAGTTGACGCATACACTTATCTCGAGGCAGAGGCATTAGTACTTCGGCTGCGCTGTGTAGTTATACCTGAGTAGGATATCTAAATTATACTCTTGATCCTACTTAGACGCTCTGATATTATATTGTATTTGGTTGGTCATTAATTACGGGAATTATTGAGTGCTTGAATCCCTTGTCTGACAAGTGGAAGTATTTATTATTATTATATTTTATAAGGATTGAAGGGTATTTTGGGAACCTTTCCTTAGGTTGTCAGACGGGATCAGGGTTCTTCTCGGGTTTCGAGGGAAAATTCGGGACGGGTCCTAACAATTGGTATCAGAGCACTAGGTTTAAATTCCTGTAGACCGTACACTTAGTGTACAATTATTTTGGTATTGATGAGTTATAGTTCTTTTCAGCGTAATGCCTCCGAGACGCGAGTCCCGTCAACAGTCTGGAAACAGTGGGGACACACATGAAATCGCAATGGAGCCTGATTTGAGGCAAACACTGGAACAATTGGATCAAACTTTGACTTCTGTACTTCAGAGTAGGGCTGCTACTGAAGGTTTAGACATTGAGAAAGCCCAGAGATTAGTGGCTACAATATATATGGGTAACTCATTCTTTCGTTTCTCGGGATTTTACATTGTTTGTTGATAGAGAATTGTCTCCGATTGGTTGGGACATGGGTATTAGTACTCCTACTGGGAATATGTTAGTGGCGAATCTCGTGATTCGTAGTTGTCCAGTGTTAGTGGAAGGTCATGCATTAGAGGCATATTTAATCCCCTTAGATATTTTTTATTTTGATGTGATTCTGGGGATGGATTGGTTGACTATGCACCATGCCTCTATTGATTGTTATGACAAGAAAGTGGATTTCCGGAGTCCAGGTTTACCGGAACTTACGTTTAGGGGAGATCGTAGGGTACTACCCTATGGAGTGATATCAGCTTTGACTGCTGAGAGATTGTTGAGGAAAGGTTGTGAGGGTTACTTGGCTCATGTGTTTGATTCTCGGAATACTCCGATGAGAGTGGCGGATATTCCAGTGGTGAGTGAGTTCTCTGATGTATTTCCAGATGATCTTCCGGGATTGCCACCTCACCGGGAGATTGAATTCACCATAGAGCTTTTACCAGGTACTCAACCTATCTCACAAGCACCGTACAGAATGGCACCTGCAGAATTGCGAGAGTTGAAGACTCAGTTGCAGGACTTGGTGAATATGGGATTTATACGCCCAAGTGTTTCACCTTGGGGTGCACCAGTGTTATTTGTGAGGAAAAAGGATGGTGGTCTGAGATTGTGTATCGACTATCGGAAGCTAAACAGGGATACGGTGCGGAATAAGTATCCTCTGCCAAGGATAGATGATTTGTTTGATCAATTTAAGGGGGCAAGATATTTTTCAAAAAATTCACCTTCGATCCGGGTACCATCAGTTGAGGATCAGGGAAGGGGATGTTCAGAAAACAGCTTTCAGGACTCGTTATGGTCATTTTGAGTTCCTGGTGATGCCTTTCGGGTTGACTAATGCCCCAGCAGCATTTATGGATTTGATGAACAGGGTGTTCCAAAAGTATTTGGATCGGTTTGTGATTGTGTTCATCGATGACATTTTGGTGTATTCGAGGAGTGCTAAGGTACATGAGAAGCACTTAAGGTTGGTGCTGAATATGCTTAGGAAAAAGCATTTGTTTTCCAAGTTTAGTAAATGCCAGTTTTGGTTGACCGAAGTTGGATTCTTAGGTCATGTGATTTCGGCTGAGGGTATCAGCGTAGATCCCCAAAAGGTTGAGGTAGTGGTAAACTGGGAGTAACCGAGGACAGTGACAGAGGTGAGGAGTTTTTTGGGTTTGGCAGGATATTATCGACGGTTCGTAGAAGGATTTTCTACAATAGATGCCCGTTGACTCGGTTGACTAGGAAAGGAGTCAAGTTTGACTGGGATGCCGATTGTGAACAGGGATTTCAGGAGCTGAAGAGGAGGTTGACTTCTGCTCCAGTATTAACCATTCCTGATGATATTTGGGAATTCAAGGTGTATAGTGATGCATCATTGCGAGATATAGGCTGCGTGTTGATGCAGCATGGGAAGGTTATAGCGTATGCTTCAAGACAACTTAAACCCCATGAGTTGAATTACCCCACACATGATTTGGAGTTAGCTGCAGTGGCGCATGCACTGAAAATTTGGCGACATTATTTGTACAGGGAGACGTGTCGGATCTTCACCGACCATAAGAGTTTAAAGTACTTGTTCACCCAAAAGGACCTGAATCTGAGGCAGAGAAGATGGCTTGAGCTAATAAAGGATTATGATTGTACTATAGAGTACCATCCAGGGAAAGCCAATGTTGTGGCAGATGCCTTGAGCAGGAAATCCATGGGTTCTTTGGCCCATTTGCACACAATCTACCTACCATTGTTGTTAGAGTTCCGTAGAGCGGGGATTGTATTTGACATGGATAACCAGGGGGCTTTATTGGCTAGTTTCCATGTGAGGCGTATTCTGATTGATCGGATTATTGAGGCTCAACTCCAGGGATGGTCGGTTGTGCGTACCGAATGAGCTGGAGCTAAAGAGGGAAATTCTTGATGAGGCTCATAGTTCGGCTTACGTTATGCATCCAGGAGGTACCAAGATGTATCATACCCTAAGGAAACACTATTGGTGGACTTGGATGAAAAGGGAAATTGCTGAGTTTGTGAGTAGATGCCTGACATGTCAGCAAGTGAAAGCAGAGAGGCAGAAACCATATGGGACACTTCAACCATTACCTATTCCGGAATGGAAGTGGGATCACATTACGATGGATTTTGTGTATAAACTTCCAAGGACACAGAAGGGACATGATGGGATATGGGTAATTGTTGATAGACTCACGAAGTCTGCACATTTCTTGCCAGTGCGGGAAGATTTTCGGATTAGTCGGTATGCCAAATTGTTTGTTGATGAGATCATACGGCTACATGGGACTCCAGAGTCAATTGTTTCGGACAGGGATCCAAGATTTACCTCCAGGTTTTGGCGGAGTTTGCAGAAGGCTTTTGACACTACCTTGCATTTTAGTACAGCCTTTCATCCTCAGACGGATGGTCAGTCTGAGAGGACAATCCAGGTTTTGGAGGATATGATGAGAGCTTGTGTACTGCAGTTTAAAGGGAACTGGGATTCACATCTGGCTCTGATGGAATTTGCTTATAATAATAGTTATCAGTCGAGTATTGGGATGTCTCCTTTCAAGGCACTGTATGGGAGGCAGTGCAGGACACCGTTATGCTGGAACGAAGTGGGTGAAAGGAAACTGTTAACACCAGAGTTGGTGGATACGACTGAGGAAAAGATAAGGATCATCAGAGAAAGGTTGAAGGCAGCTCAGGATCGCCAGAAGAGCTATGCAGACCGTCGAACCAGAGATCTTGAGTTTGAGGTAGGTGACTGGGTGTTCTTGAAACTGTCTCCTTGGAAGGGAGTGGTACATTTTGGTAGACGAGGAAAACTGAGTCCTCGCTACATTGGTCCGTATGAGATTTTGGAGAGGATAGGACCAGTGGCATATCGTCTTGCTTTACCATCAGAATTATCCAGAGTTCATAATGTTTTCCATGTATCTTTGCTCCGGAAATATCTGTTTGATGAGTCTCACGTATTGGAATAGCAGCCACTTGAGCTGAAGGATGATTTGACTTCTGAGGAGCAACCAGTGCAAATTTGGATTGGAAGGAGAAGGTACTGCGCGGAAAGAGTATTCCTCTATTTAAAACTGTTATAGAGGAATCATAACGTGGAGGAGGCCACGTGGGAAACCGAGGAACTAATGCGGGCGCAGTATCCTCATTTGTTCCAAGGGTAGAGTTGAATTTCGAGGACGAAATTTCTTAAGGGGGGGGGGGGGGGGGGGGTGGTGGGTAGATTGTAACAACCCGGAATTTCAATTATTGAATTTACGTAAATTATTTATGTAAAATGACGATTTTACCCTTGCTTGTTAAGGGGCATGAAAGTCAAATTTTGTTTCGAGACATTTTTGGTGGTGTTTTGGATACCGTTTCGTAGGTCTCGAACTCATGAGTTCATTGTTTCATCTTCATATCATCATCTCACTCTCTCTCTCTGTGAAATACACTCCCAAACACCGAACCCGTGCGAAAACTCACCCAAAACCCACAAATTCCAACTTTTGATTCAAGGTCAAAACTTCCATTTCTATTCAACTAATCGTATTCTACTCCTTCCCACGATCACAACCGAACTAACCATCGAAGGAGAGGACCACGGGGGAAGCCGAACCAAGTGTAGGAAGTTTTGGATCTTCCGATCGATTTTTCGGCTAGTACATGTACGTTTTTGTGGTTTTGAGGTCATATTTGGATTCCTGGGTTAGAGTAGATAGATTTAGACATAAAATTTGTGAAAAATGGTTGAGTTTTGAGGAAGTTATGAAAGCTTGAAGTTTCGGCCGGAAATGGGGGATTCCGGCGGAAACCAGACGGCGGCGCCGGCAGCCGGTCGTCTTCTTCGACGAGTCGTCGGTGACCGGTCGGGTCGAGTAAATCGGTCCGGTCGAGTGACCGGTTGGGTCGAGTTGAACCGGTCGGGTCGAGTAAACCGGTCGGGTTGAGTGAACCGATCGGGCCGAGTTGGATCGGGTCAGGCCGAGTTGGGCCGGGTTGGACCGGTCCAGGCGAGTGGGTACTGTAGCAGGCGCGTGAGGGCGCGTGGCGGCGCGTGGGCGCATGTTCCGACCTTCCGTCGACGCGTGGTGGCGCGTGGGGCCGAGTCTGAGGTCGCGGTGGCGCGTGACAGCTAGTTTTTTACGTTTTGCACCTGTTGGCGCAAGTTTTTGGTCAATCGGACGTCGTTTTGGGGTTGGTTTGGGCGTTTGAAGTTTCTGCGTTTTCTAGACCAGCATAGGTAGACTTCCCGGGGTTTAGGGGGTTTATATTTAAGGTTCTTATTATTAGCTGGTAATCCCGATTATTAATTTGGACAGGCGATACTGCTCCAGGAACTTCAGGGGAGCGTACAATTCGGGATTGAGCTGGTTTGGATAGGTTTGTGAGTGGACTTTTGGTTTATAAACTATAATGCATGCATAAATGTATCTTTGATTTAAATACTGTTATGTATGGGTGCAATGAATTTCTGGAATTTAGAAATGATGCTGGACACATGTTTTCCAATATTTCAGTGAAAGTGTGTTTTGAGAAATGGCCTGGTTTTTGTACTTGATTTTGATATCGTTTTGAAGTGATAACTATTTGAGTCTGTGATTTGGGTTTAGACCCGTAATTATGATTTTACCGAGTTTGGCCATAAAATTATATTTCAAAGAATTTGGTTTAGGCCAAGAAACAAGGATTCCAAAATATAGATTTGGTTCACTGGTTTTCTGTCCCGATGGTTACTGTTGCTTTGGCCAGCTCACAAGCTGACTGGACCAATTATTTGCCACTTGTCTTTTTAACGGCTTATTTTTGTCCACTCACAACTTTTGTGTTTAAACCCCCTTCAGGGAGTTGAGTTGACGCATACACTTATCTCGAGGCAGAGGCATTAGTACTTCGGCTGCGCTGTGTAGTTATACCTGAGTAGGATATCTAAATTATACTCTTGATCCTAATTAGACGCTCTGATATTATATTGTATTTGGTTGGTCATTAATTACGGGAATTATTGAGTGCTTGAATCCCTTGTCTGACAAGTGGAAGTATTTATTATTATTATATTTTATAAGGATTGAAGGGTATTTTGGGAACCTTTCCTTAGGTTGTCAGACGGGATCAGGGTTCTTCCCGGGTTTCGAGGGAAAATTCGGGACAGGTCCTGACATAATTACCTCGTTTAAACATGTTTAGGTGGATTAGTGTGTTATATTTTGTGGAAGAGATGAAATAATTGAAAAATTGTAAGTTGGAGATTATAAATTAAAATTTATTTTGAGTTAATATTTTATGATAGTTTTTTCTTTATTTCTTACTCTTCCTACAATCATTCTTTTTTATTCATTCTACTTCTCTTATATTTTGCACATATCTCATGCATAAAAATTAAAAAATTGAAACAAAAAAACTTAGCGGTTATCAAACAGACTCTTAATTAGAATGAGCCCTTGTTTAAATGATTGGAGCACGTTGCGAAGCTATTATACTTTGAATATTAAACCTTTATTCAACCAGATGATATCTTACCAATGAATTAAAAAACTATGTGAGAATAGAAAAAGTAGAAACAGATATAATCCAAAATAGTAATAAAGAGGATTATAAAAAAAGAGATTGTAGTTGTTAAATAGGAATATTCGCTCTCTAGCTCAAAATAAAGATACAGATTTCAATGGATTTTACGGGATTCATGTGAATTATTGCTTATATTCTATGCATTGCACACTTGCTTTGCTTTACTTTACTTTATGCAATAATTTTGGCTACTTTTTTTAATGCTTTACTTTATCCAAAAACAATAACTGCTTTCAGAAATCAATTTACTTTGAAAACTATTTAGGTTTCACTCATGGGCAAGGCCGGCCATTAGCTAGGGCAAGAGGGGCGTCTGTCCTTGGCACAAAACAATATAAGGTCCGAATAAAATATTTTATGAGATAAATTGTAAAAAAATAAAAAAATAAAAGAATACTTAAAGTAGCAGTGTTTTGCATATAGGCTGACAGAGAAACCAAAGCGCAAAGAAGGCTTTCATCGAAAAAAAAACTTAATTTTTACAGTTTCTGCTCACGCAACAAACTGAATTTTCAGTTTTCAGTTTTTGGTATCTGCTCACGCAACAAACTTAATTTTCAGTTTTCTTTTTGGTATCTGCTCACGCAACAAACTTAATTTTTACACGCAACAAAATTGGAAAGTTTTAATTATTACTTATTCTATCAAACATTCATCTGAAAATACGACATTCATTGTTTATTTTGGTATCTGCTCTCGCATATGATGTCGTATGTTTATTTTTTAAGTTTGAGAATAACAAGAAATAAAAGAATCCAAATATATATTTTTTAAATTGATATGAGGAGTGATGTAACTTTGAAAGCTTCTATTTATACTCGATTTTAGACTCTTCTTACCCAGCGAACTTTCTACACACAAACAAATTTGAAAATTGTAATTATTTACTCATTCTACTCAACGTTCATCTGAAAATACCTTCCATTGAATACTTCTAATTTCTTAAACCGCAACTTTCTCGTCCCCCCCAACAAAAACAAAACCCCGCTGTTTTTTATTCAGCCACTGAAGTGATTAGAAACGATATGCTGAGGATTGAGATGGACTTCCCATCAAACCACCCGAGTGGCTGAATAAAAAACAATTCTGCCGAGGCCAAAATTATCTTTGCTGCTGAAGGCAGAATTTGAGAAAGAACTATTACCTTTCAATCAATTCTGCCCTTGACGTCCCAACTCTCACGTTTATTAATTAATTCGTTGAGTATGAAGAACATAAAATTAGGGATAAATAGAAACTTCCTGTAACAACCCACTCCTATCACTAAAAGCTACAGAAAGAGATCGAGTACACCTGGCCTCTATCATTAAATATGCTGATTATACAATAACTAAATTATACATCTCACTCAAGAAATAATAGAATATTTTGCACATTTTAGGTAACAACTACTACATAAAGAGATCCAAGTCCATGTAATTTTCAAAATATAGCAAGAGATATCAATAATCAAAACAAATAGCTATATCTATCTCTAGGCTATATTCTTGAGCTAATAGGTTCACATAAACATATGGATTTGAGTAATGGTGAAGTGGCCGATGCTACTAGCCATGAGCTTCTTCAAGCTCAAGCCCATGTCTGGAATCACGTCTTCCAGTTCATAAACTCCATGGCACTAAAATGTGCAGTCCAATTAGGTATCCCACATGCGATTCACAGCCATGGCCAACCCATCACTCTCCCCGAGCTTGTTGCTGGACTCAATGTCCACCCATCCAAATCCCATTTCATCGCCCGCCTCATGCGCATCCTCGTTCATACAGAAATCTTTGCAGTGGCAAAGGAATATAGCAATTATGATCCTCATAATGCGCAGAAAGAAGCGGTGCAGGTTGTCGTGTATAGCCTGACACCCGCTTCCAAGCTTCTCCTCAAGGAAGGCACTTCATCATTTGTCCTTATGCTACTTGATCCAATAGTGACAGACCCATTGCACTCAATGGGGAGGTGGTTCCAGATGGACGGTGGTGATGATGATCATCTTCAACCAGCAACCCCATTTGAGATGACACATGGCAGATCCTTCTGGGATTTGGCTGATGAACAACCAAAGTTTGGTAAACTGTTTAATGAAGCAATGCAGGGTGACTCTCAGCTGCTGGGAAAGGCAGTGACTAAAGAGTGTGGAGAAGTTTTTGAGGGTTTGGATTCCTTGGTTGATGTTGGGGGTGGCACAGGAAGCATGGCTATGGCCATTGCCAATGCATTTCCCAACATCAATTGCATTGTGTTTGACCAACCTCATGTGGTTGCTGACTTGGAAGGGACCCACAACTTGGATTTCATTGGAGGTGATATGTTTGTGGGAATACCTCCAGCCAATGCAGTTTTCCTCAAGGTAATATATCACTCTTTTAATTTCCTTGCTACATTATTGTCTTTGTCTAGGAAATTCATTATTTTAAGTATCATAGGATGGTATTAATGAAATTGTAGACCTTTTTTGTACTAAAGAAATTGTCATTCACAATTTTTCTTAGTTCTTTTGTCTAATTAATCTAGCTATGATGTTTTTAATACTAATATATATTAGTACATTTTTGTATAATATATAATTATTTGTGTATCTGTTCATATTGAAGAAGTAATTTTGTGTTTCATATAAACTCTCAAACTATAGATTTCTCAAAATATCAAATGTAGTATACACATATTATACATGTATGTGTATATTTTTCAAATTCAAGTACATTTATTTTAAGACAACTTTGAATAATATATGTAAAATTCTCATTTTTAATACGTATTTTTTGTATATTAATGTTGAAAAGAACAGGACTATATATATTAAATGAAGAATAATTAAAATCATATATATATATATATATATATATAAATAATTGCTGAATTTTTCACCCTATACACTACTTAAGGAAATAAGACACTCATAGTCTATGTGAACACCAAAGTAGAGGTATGTTGGCCGTCACTTGGTCCCAGCGTTGAAGTGTATATATTTATCTCTCGTACTTTACTAATTAAATATTTTGGAAATGATCTCAGTGGATTTTGCATGATTGGAATGATGAAGACAGCGTGAAGATATTGAAGAAGTGTGGAGAAGCAATTGTGAGGGAAAATGGGGCAGGAGGAAAAGTGATCATCTTAGACATGGTTGTGGGTGTTGAAGATGAAGATGAGAAGAGGAAGAAGATGGATAAGAAGTCAATTGAAATCCAGCTGATGTTTGATATGTTGATGATGGCCGATCTTAGTGGCAAAGAGCGTACTGAAGCTGAGTGGGAAAAACTCTTTCTCGCAGCTGGATTCTCTCACTACAAAATAACTCATACGGTCGGTATCAGATCTCTCATTGAAGTTTACCCTTAAATTCTCGAAAATTAGTATGTGTTCGAATAAAAATATTATAATGACCATATTGTTTGCACTTTTTGTAAACTATATCTTCAATAAAGGAGGATTCTACTTTTATTGGTGGATTTTACCCGTATTAAATATGTGGTTTACGAAAAGTAGAAATTATGTAATTTTTCTAATAGTGTTTGTGTAGGTTTGAATTTCATTGTAAACTAATAAATTAATATGGGTATGGTATGTGACATGTGACATGTGACATGTGTCATTTGGCATACAAACACCAAGATCCATATTTTATTTTTCTTTCATTTCTTTGGTGTCTGTAAACTAGGTTATGCAAGTTTGGTTGTTTCTCCTGCTTTCTTGTAATATAATTAATCCTTTTAAATATACGTATGTCCTATTACGAAATAGAAATGGCGATATGCATGTATTAGTTCTGGTCTGGTAGCATTTTTCTTTAACTTCTTTTAAGATATTTCAATATTAATTCTCTCTTTATTTTTTTAATTAATGCTTTGAGCTTTATATGTTGTATTAGCCTCTGCACTCACTTAGCAGTGTACTAATTTAGAAACGTTTAGATATAGGTTCAGTTTTATAGATGTAGTTTCAATTTTGTCCATTTTAGTAATTGTTGTTCAATGACTCAGCTCTCTAGCAAAATTAAATATAATTTGAACAAATTGCATAAAACCCCCTAAATTATAGGGTCATTTTAAGTTCACACTCAAATTACAAAATCTTTTAATCACACACCTAAACTATTAAAACACATGCATCATCTAAGTACCATCCGTTCAAAAAATCTGTTAGGTAACCGTTACATGCTTCTGTGGCCTAATTTGATCCAAATTTTATGCTGAGTGTGGCATCCACATCAGCTAGAAAAATAATAATAAAAACTAAAAATACCTAGTTGAGTATTCTTAAATTTTATAAAACTAAATCTAACAAAATTAATTTCATAAAACTAAATCTAAAAAAATTAATTTCATAAAACTAATTCTAACAAAATTAATTTGATAAACTAAATCTAACAAAATTAATTAACAAAAAATTGAAAAATCTGAACCCAGGCCACCAAATCTACACCATTATCATCCACTCAAACACATCATAGCCCATCTCCTTATCTACACTATCATCATGCACTCAAACACATCATAGCCCATCTCTTTCTGTTTTTCTAGCAAGATAGGGCCGGTCCAAATATTTAAAGATATAAGGCAAGAATATAAAATGTAATTCACACATAATCATTAAAAATATAAATTTTTATAAACTAATTATTTTATTTTTATATTATGAGACTTTGCTAAAACCTTCAATCATCATTATCATGTAATGTGAAAATTAAAATCAAGGTTCAATTTGGAATTCTTATCGTTATTGAATTGATGTTATCTTGCCTTATATTTTATTCGGACCCTTATACTATTTTGGGCCCTGGACAGGCGCCCCTTTTGCCCTAGCTAGTAGCAGCCATCAGAGCCCATCAGCTACCTTGTGATCCCTCCCCAGCAGTGGCTGGAATAGCTGCCGGCGACAGATGACTGGCGGTAGTTGGGTTAAGTGGTGGTATGGATGGGACTATAAAGAGCAGAGCTGTTTGTAGAGGTGACGACGACGGAGGAATGGTAGTTGGGGAAGTGGTGGTGTGGACAGGCTTGTAAGGAGCAGAGGCACCAGCAAATCAGAAAATTCCTAGTAAAAGAATCATAAAAGAAAAATTAAATAGTGAGGATTGAAGGGAATTACAAATTCATCAGATCTCCCCCAAATTTGAAACAACAAAAAAACAAGAAAAAATCCTAAACAAACGAACAGAGTTAGGGTTCATCCACATCGCCATCATCATAATAGTGATGGTTCCGACCCATCAACAGAACAGTCTCGCTGCAGAAGAGGCAAATAACGATGTGGAAGATGTCGAGGAAGCAAAGGGTGGCATCGATTGGGCAGCGAAAAGGCCGTGGCTGAATTACGATTATGGCTTGCAGGTGCGTTGGCCTCCTATTATTGGTGGTGGGTGGTTGAAGACAAGGTTGGAGAAGACGACCCAGATGAGGATTTGAGCCGCTTGGGCTCTCAGGATGAAGAATCGTGATGGGTGTGGGTTGTTGTGAAAATGAACTTTCATTGAAATTGGGGATTGATTCCCCAACACCACCTTCATCAAGCATTGAAAATGAACTTTCATTGAAATTGGGGATTGATTCCCCAGGCAGCGAGGGATTTGTTGTTTGGATGCTCCTTCTTGTACTTCTCTCAGAAGTCCTCCCTATATACACAAAATCAAAGTGAAAATTAGGTACAATATAAGAAATGAAGAAAAATTCAGATCTAAAACTTACACGAAGACAAAGAAAAAATGTTGACCATGCATGAAACGAAGAAGGCACAAAGGAGAAGACAGCACTTGAAGAAGGCAAAATTGACATTTCACTGTACACAACGAACCTAATTATAAGGCACAAAAGAGTATCACCTTCCAACATGACATTTAACATAACCATCAATCACTAACCTTGGGTGCTTCCAATCAACTGTACATCAAAGCACAAACAAATTCAAAAACCCTAACCTGCCACTCCTGTTTAAAATCTTTTATCTTTTTGAATCTTTATCCAATAACCCCTCAAAAATAATGAGGAATCCAAATTCAATCGACTAATCACAATAATCAGATTAATTAGTATGAAAGTCAGATTCAGAAATTTTGATTCTTATTTTATTATTAATTAGTATAATAATCAAATTTAGAACAGCAACGAAGGCACACAATACAAATAGCACAATCAAATCAATTAGTATGAAATAAATGTTCCAAAACCAACACCGGCCCTAAGCATAAGAACAAAGACTGAAGCTAAACAATCATGAAGCAACTGAGCAAATTAAATCCTCATATCGGCCTAATGAAGTAGCTAAACAAACATGAAACAAGTACATATAATTTAATAACATCGTGTCTCCCAACCTCTCGACCTCCCAATGACCGATTAAATTAAATAAGAATAACTAAAAAAAAAAACCAGAAAAACGATATAAACATGGGAAAGCAATCAGAATACATAAAATCATTCATTTCAATAACAAAAGGATAATCAACTCAGAGAATTCTTCATTGCAAAAAATATACATCACAATTATTTGAAGAACCAACAGTGGCTTCTCAAATCCTTGCAAAAAAAAGACATGCAGGATTTTAAAAAAACTCAGAGAATCCATTACATTGAAACATCGATTATCATCCAGCAAAAATAAAAGATAAAATTAACAACGTAACAAATAAACAAACATACAAACAAAATGATTCATTTTCATAGATTAAAATTAATTCTCAATAAATTGTAAAACAAAAATTTACCTCACAATTTCTCCAAAACCCAGCATTGGCTTCTTCAATCCTTGAAAATATAACAACATGCAAGAGTTTAGAAATAGCTTCACTATGAACTAAATATGATTTAAACAGATTTATAAAAAATCTGAAAAAATTTAAATATGAGCAGTAGGTGAGACGTGGTGGGGGAAGCTAAGAAAATGAAAACTTCGAATTCCTAATCCAAGCATGAAATTTTCTACCGCTTAGGAGAAGCTAACAAATATGAAATTCTTATCCCTATGTTGACCCAAACATGCAGGCAAGCAAAAAGTTGCGAATTGAGTAATGAAATTTACACTATCAAAATCAGAAATTGGTGAAATCTATACAAAATGATATATACTAAGTCTAAAATTGTATAAAGATGATTAAGTATAAAGTTGTATTTCTTCAATTGTTCGTCATGCAAAATATATTTGATTCTGAAAAATATATATTGCATATATGTAACTGACTTTGTAACTAATGATAAGGAAAGACGGATCTTCGAAAGGATTGTTGATATTATGACTACATCTCTAATAAATCTTAATTGGAAAGAATTCAAGAAAAGCAATTTGAATACCAAATTATTGCAGGAGCTGATGAACAGAAAATATGATTGTTGGATGATGCGATTGAAAATTTTCAATTTGCTTTTGCTTCAATCACCTTCTTTGCAAAAATGGCAGACAGAAGGCAGCTGCATGAATCTAAGGAAAAAAGAATAATTGAATGAAACTGAGATTAAGAATAATATTTTGATGTTCTCACTCAAAAAGCAGTAAAATCACACACCTCAGAGTTGTCAAATTTCAAGGGTCCTTTCGACTTTTGAATGTTATTTGTGTCAATTGGATTTACAGGATGCTTAAAATCCACGGAGGGTTGCTCAGTAGAACAAAGCATAAAACCAATCACTCCACTGAAACAGAACCAAAAAGCAAAATCAGCAGTGAAGTCTTTAACCTTTGAAAGAAACCTTACCTAGCGTTAGACTTATCTAAAAACTCATCTGGTTATATGCGCCGATATTGCTGTCGCCACCGAAACCTAAAGTCCGAGGAAGGAGAAAGCATATGAGCCCTCAAACACAATTTTACATATCCAACAAATATTAAACCAAAACTCACAAATTTTTGTACCCTAGTCAATAACTATCACCGTAGCACATTCATCAGACCACAAAACTAAATGTAAGCCATCAGTCACTTGCCGTACCTAAGAAAAGTAGAAAATACTCGAACAGAATTGAAATCATTTATATAATATATATATGTTTTGTCACTTCTTTATAAAATGGGAAGCTGAGCTCAGTCCAGCTCGAATCAGCTACGCCATATAGTCTCTAAGTATACAGTAATCAACATTTTCAGTTCATTTCCACAACTTCCTCTGCAACAAAACCTTACCCTCTTTATCTAGCTTAAATTCACTTTCCCACATTTTCCGAGCAACCAAACAGAGTAAATGAGGAAGAGAAACGAGAGAGATTAAGGAGACAACTTACGCGAACTCCTGATATGCATAAACGACGGGGTCGATTTTGGGAACGACAACCAGCAACCTCTCGAAACGACGGACGCAAAGAAAAATCACCAAAAATTTCTCAAATCAGACTTATGGTTAACCAAAAATTATAAAAAAAAAAACCCATACCTGAAGCTTACCCTGCAAATTCTTCAAAGTTGTTCACATGTTGAACAACTTCTTTCTCGATCCTTCCAAAAAATGAACATGCAAATCAACCAACAAAATCCATGACAATAACCTAATTGAAACCTAGATATTTGTTGGAATTCTACCTTCAATCTATGAACCCAGTACTCAATTGACAAAACCCATAGAAAAATTGATGAACACAAATCTTAAATCACAAAACCCAAAACTCAATTGAAAATAAGAAGATTGAAAATCATAAAAAACCCATACCTGAGGCAAACCCTGTGAATTCCTCAAAGTTCTTATTATCTACCATTTAAGATAATGCATGAAGTACGAAAAGAATTTAATGACACCACACTAGCCTAAAAAAGTGGAATGCAATCTTAAGTCGTCATGAGTAAAGATTACAGATAGGTGTCCCACCTACCCTCGATGCTACAAATCACATAATGAAATGACGTTAATTCAAGCCATTACATCAATAATTATATACGAACAAGGTAGCTAAGCTTATAGGCATAAATTTAGGTCATTAAGCAAAGTAAACTAACTTATTCATCATGCATAACAATTATAATCAAGAGCCAGAAATATAATTAAACAACTAACATGGCTAGGGCTTCAAACAACCATAATCCTAAAACGACTACTCATGCATAGTTGAAAATGAAGACATAAAGTAAATTCTCATTTATAATTACAACGAAGCAATAATGTAAACTAAATAACGATGATGAATAATGATGCGCAATAGAGACACGGCAAGACCTGCTCCTCTCCAAGCTCCACGCACAACTTTGTTAAAAAGTAAAAAATGTCTCAATTTAAAACTGAATTACAAAGGGTGTATGCGGCTAGGGTCTCTAAAAGTCCCTAATCTGACGCCTAAGGCTCCTATTTATAGGAAACCAATCCCCTAGAAAATAGGAGACCAATTAGGGCAAGAATCATATTACAAACTGACTTAAACACTATTATGCTAATTAGGTTTGAAAAACAAAAGACAATCCTAATTGAATTTGGACTAGGCTTGCGGCAAGACTTTGGGATAATTCTTGTGAGCTTTTTTCCACGCCAAGGCAACATCTGAGAGTCGTCTAGGGTTGCTTGGACGTCACTTAATGGACTGGGCCAAGCCTTAGACAAGCAGAGTGCAGCTGGACCTCAATTAGGCACTTTTAGGCCTTTTTAAAGACTTCTCGAAACTTGGCATGTCCTGAACCTAAGCAGCTGGCCCAAACCATGTCTTGGGCTGGTTTGCAATGTAACTTGACGGATTATAGCCTTTGGCTCACTCAGAAGCTGGAAAAACCTGAAGATCGCGAAACTGCGCCCTAATTAAGGCGCAGACGTGTCTTGGAGCGCGCCACTGGCGCATCATGAGGAGGTGTTTTTATAGGGATCTAGGACTGCGTCTTTGAAGCGCATTATGGATGTAGTAGAAGTGCATATTTGGCTTGGCTAAGCGCACAAGGTCCAGAATTGGAGCATGGCATGAAATCAGTTCTACCGCTAGCACATCCTTGAGGGACCAGAGACGTGGCGCAGGACACGATTTGGAACACACCCCAATCCTCGACCTGGTACTGTGCTTTTGAGGCGCACCATTGGCTGGTCACAAGCGCATCTAATTCTAGGTAGGCGCACTTAGCACGTCACATGCACACAAGGTCTAAGTTGGTGATACTACTGGTGGACAGGGACCGATCATGGGCATGTCCTGAGACACAGTTTAGGTGTAGTCTAGGACTCGTCAGGGACACGCCAAGGACTCGGTTTTCAACTTGAGATAACTTCTTCATTATAACTCCGGTTTGAGCCATTCTTTTTACGCTCTTCTCAAAATTCACCTATATTTCCAAATCTGCACAAGTCTCACAAGATTGATCATTTTCTACTATTTATGGTATGAAATCATTCAAAAGACATGTAAGAGAGGTACTTAAAGACATCAAAATGATGCTTAAATAATGAATGAGCAACTTGGAACACGATGGAACAGAGCGAGATGCCACTCATAGTTGGACTTCAAATCACCTATCTAATCTAACAAAATCATTTTAACATGACTTTGGATATCTAAAACAGACCCTAAACGAACTCCGATTGACCCGAAACTTGCGCCAAAAGGTCAGGACTGTCGAAAACATGAAGACACGATTCGCCGGAGCCCGAGAAGAGGTTGCACGCGCCCCCATGTGTCGCCTTTGTACTGCCCTTCCTAGGCGTGCGACAGCACAACTCAGCTGCCCCCTACCTCCCTCTCATTGGATTTTGCAGTGGCCGTTTGGAACCTTCATAACCACCCTTATTTCAAAGCTTCCTAACTCTCCCATTTCTCAACCAAAATCAATGCTCTAATAATGGAAATCTATCTACTCGAGCCAAGGAATTCAAATATGAAGTAAAAATTGAGAAATCTCACCTCTGGTGGCGCTAAATTGGACGGAAAGCTTCTGCGGTATTGTTCACCTTCGTATCTCCTTCTCCAAACACCGTCAACCTCGATGGTGGGTATGGTTGAGCTCGGAATGAGGTGAGGAAGATGATGGTATGATTTGTTGGGGTGTGTGTGTTCTTCTTCGGCGGAGAGAGGGATCGAGATAGGAGAGAGAAATATGATGAAAAAAATCTGTAAAATGGGATTTAAAATATCTGATTACACCAAATTATCAAACTACCCTTGAAGTCTCTAGACTCATAACTCTCTCATCCGGACTCTGTTTTCTGCATGCCACTTGTCTACGAACTCGTGAGTTCGAGACCTACATAACGGTCCAAAAATAATTTTCAAAAGTGTCTCCGAACAAAAAGTGACTTTCAAACCTCGAGGATAAAATCATCATTTTCTAAATTAATTTACGAAAATTCACTAATTAAAAATACGGGTCGTTACTATGCCTCACCGAAGGGCTAAAGGATGTCAAACGAACGAAGTTTGTCCCCTCAGCCGACGCTATTGGTGGGGACAAAACCCTCATTTCTACTCACAAATAGCAAGTAGTTGGGGGTCAGGATCCTGAAGTCTTTGAAGAACCTCCCAAACTTGAGGGTTGGCAATCAGAAGACGACATGATCCTTATAAAACTCGTCCCAAAAGTCCCGAAAAGGCACGCCTGCATTGGTACACACCTAAGTGACGACGAGAAAGAAGAACTCACCACATTTTTGTGTGAGCATAAAAATGTTTTTGCTTGGTCGCCTTCCGAC
Source organism: Oemleria cerasiformis (assembly GCA_037349345.1). Taxonomy (NCBI): domain Eukaryota; kingdom Viridiplantae; phylum Streptophyta; class Magnoliopsida; order Rosales; family Rosaceae; genus Oemleria; species Oemleria cerasiformis. The sequence continues at coordinate 32,033 of JAZGTL010000022.1, forward strand.
ATGCCTGGGATTGATCCTACCTTCGCTTTCCATAAGCTGCATGTCAATCCAGGTCATAAACCGGTCAAGCAAAAGTGACGCAATTTCTCTCCCGAGAAGGTTGCCATCATTTAGGCAGAAATTGATAAGTTACTTGTTGCAAGCTCCATTGAAGAAGTTCCGCACTCTGAATGGCTAGCAATCATGGTACTAGTCAAGAAAAAAGAAGAATGACGATGGAGGGTATGCGTCAATTACACCGATATGAACCTTGCATGTCCGAAAGACAACCAACCCCTACCGCGGATAAACCTCTTGGTGGATTCCACCATCAGAAATGAACTACTCAGCTTTCTCGATGCATATTCTGGCTATAACCAAATTTTTTTGTATGACAAAGATTGGGACAAAACTGCTTTTGTCTTCGAACGAGGAGTTTACTGCTACAAAGTCATACCATTTGGCTTAAAGAATGCAGGGGCCACCTATCAGCAACTTCTCAATCGAATCTTCAAGGATCTCATTGGCAAGTCAATGGAAGTCTACGTTGATGACATCATGGTCAAAGGAGAAAAACGATGCGATCATATTTCCAACTTAACGAAAACCTTTGATTTGCTAAGGAAATATCAAATGAAACTCAATCCCCTCAAGTGCACTTTTGGCGTGGGGGCAGGGAAGTTTCTTAGCTACCTCGTTACTCAACGAGGAATCGAGGCCAATCCAAAGCAAATCAATGCAATCATTGACATGAAGTCACCATCGACTCTATAAGAAATTCTAAGTCTTATCGGTCATGCTGCAGCTTTGAATCGATTCTTGTCAAAGGCGACAGACCGATGTCGACCTTTGTTCCTAGCACTCAAGAAGGCTTCAAAGGAAAATGGGACGAAAGTTGTGAAAATGCCTTCTAGGACCTTAAAACATACTTAGCTTCTCCTCCCCACTTGTCAAAGCCAAAGGATGATGAAGATCTCTACCTCTACCTCGGAGTCTTCGACGTGCCCATAAGCTCAGCGCTTATCTAAGAAGAGCAAGGAGTCCAACTCTCGGTTTTTTACACCTCGAAGGCCCTCCTGGACCCCTAAACACGATATCCTAAACTTGAAAAGTTAATCTTAGCACTCTTGGTTACCACCAAAAAACTAAGGCCTTATTTTCAGGCTCATAGGGTAATCGTCATGACGAAATATATGCCTCGGTCGCTCCTTCATGCACCTAATTCATCCTCATGAGTAATGAAGTGGGCCATGGAGCTAAGTCAACATGATTTTCTCTATCGTCCAAGAACCGCCATCAAAGGACAAGCGCTTGCCAACTTTGTCACGGAGTTCACCTCCAAGGAGGCACACGGTAAGGGGGCTGGATGGCACCACCTAAGCCACTAGTCTCCCTTTGCCGAAAATCCAATAGGTAGGTCCCCTCTAGAGACTGTTCGTCAACGGCTCCTACAACCAATGTGGAGTGGGAGCCGGAATCGTCATTATCACTCTTGACGGTTCAATGATGGAACAAGAAATCCAATTCAGATTCAAAGCTTCGAATAATGAAGCTGAATATGAAGCATTAATCTATGGATTAACACTTTCCCGAGAATTGGGAGTTAGGAAGATTGCGATTCATTCTTACTCACAGTTAATCACCAACCAATCCATTGGTGAGTACGCCGCATGCAATGCAAGGTGGGAAGAGCTTTGAGGTTGTAGTAATTGGAAGAGGAATTGCAATCTTCAAACACAAGATGATGATGATGGTGGAAATAGAAGGAGGTGATGGTGGATTACTTGGGAAAATGTTGGTGTTGCAAAAGGTGATCGGAAAAGAAGGGAGTTTTTTATTTTTTGATACTTTTTGTTGATAAGGATGGAAGATTAAAATGAAGAAAAAATAGGAAGAGATAGAGTATTGTATTTTTTTTTTTAGATTTAGTTTTATCCATTAATTTTGATAAATTTTATCAAATTCAAGAATATTTAACTAAGTATTTTTAAGTTTTAGTTTTTTTTATTATTTTTCTACCTGATGTGGATGTCAACTCAGCATAAATTTTTATCAAAATAGACACATAAGCATTTAGGGCATATTTACTTACTAATAATAGGAGTGAAATCAATGGTAATGATTCACATTACTTACATCTTCTACGTTTACCTGCAACTAGGTAATCATTCCTCATTCAAAATAGGTAATCTCATTACATATTTTGGGATAATTCCATTAACTAGGGGTGGGTGTTAATGATTCCCATTACCACATTTCATTATTTTAATTTACTAAAGTAACCTACATTTCTACAATAATTCCAAATACCCCCAACCCAATATTTGAAAAAAAAAACTAAGAACATTGTTCACAAGTATTAATTACAATAATTCTAACTAGTAATGATGTACTCATGTGAATAAATCATCATTTTTCGAGCCAATTCCTTCAACAACTAAAAGCATGATTTACATTATTTATCAATGAGTTATATACTACTAAAAAAAAAAACTAGTCGGCCATATTTTCTCATATTTTATTAGTGAATAATTACAACAAGATATGACATTTTGGATTTGTTATTAATTGGCTATGTAAGACTCAACCTCGATTTAAAAAAAAAAACAAAATAAAGAAAATATAATATATATATATATATATGTGCAAGGACATTTTAGTAATCAAATTAGTTTTTATTTTAATTCTCAGGAGTTAGTAAACAATAACAATGAAAATCATTCTCTTTACTGTTATAATTTTATATAGTGAGTAAACAACTTAATGGCAATGATTACCCATTTCTCCGATTACCTACTTCTCTGATTGTCTACTTCTCCCATTACCCACTATTCTCATTCCTGGTAAGTAAACGTGCCATTAACAGATTTTTTTAACAAAAGGTACTTAGATGATATGCTTTAATAGTTTAGGTATGCAATCAAAATATTTTATAGTTTGAGTATGAACTTGAAATGACCCCTATAGTTTTGTGGGTTTTATGTAGTTTGTCCATAAAATTCTATTCACATTTTAATCAAAATTTACACATGATGCCATTTTTGAAAATATTTCACAATATTTAATTCACCTATTAAAAAGACTATTATCTGTTATTCCTAAATTTTTAATAAAAAAAAAAAAACTATTAATTCTCCTAGTACAAGCTCTAGACCCCAAATGCTAAACCTATAAGTAAATGCAACCTACAATCTCCTTCAACATGTAGTCTCCAGAATGGTTTCTTTTATATTTTGATGTAATATATGTAAAATTTTGAGTTATTTCCTTTTTGGTTTGCATTGCGAGAGGTGTTTTTATTTGATATTTTTATACACCCCCATCACATGTCACATTATATTTGTCTATCTATGTAATGAGCCGATATTGTATTAATATCTCTATCTCAAAGGTATTTTCTTATTTGACTTGTCAAAGGTAATGTTTTCAACCTATTTCACAAGTTTATAAAATATAAAATAACCTCATTTTTGTTACAAGTGTTATAGGTTCAATCGACCTAACTTACAAAATAATGATTCCATCGGAGTTTTATTACCTATACCTTGACATATTAAGGCAAACAACCTAACTACTACTCCATGAACCTTTTGTGTAGGTATTTTATATTATACATACAATTATATGTCTTTCACTTTTTTCTGATACGATTATATATATGTTTTCTATTCGCCGAGAATGAAAGGGTAAAGACTTAATCTTTTTCAAACACTTCAAAAATAGATTCTTTGAAAAATTAGTTGGGATAATATGAGTTTTTTTTTTTAAGAAGTTAATATTAATTTAAATTATAGGGGTAGTATAGGAAATGACCTTAAAGTGATGCTTTAAAGGACAAAAAATTCTCATCTATATATATAAAGCCCGAAGAGCCATGAATAGTGACAATTTCTATACTACCGAAAATACCCATGGCTTACCAGAAATAATTAAATTCAGATATCTAATGATGAGGGTAAAACGGTAAAGCTGAGTTCAAAGTTCACTATTCATGAATAGTGTTCTGACTTCTTCCATCCAAGTCTCAGATTGATCGTGCGCTTCATCCACTCCTGCACCCAAAGCGTTCGATCAAGAACGAGAGAGAGAGAGAGAGAGAGAGAGAGAGAGAGAGAGAGCCTTCATCGATCTCCAGAGAGAACCAGTGCCCACCTCTTTAAACCTCAAAATCAAAACCACCCCCAGATTGGATCGACCAGATCGAAACCATTCGGATGAAAGACGACGGTGGCGGAAACAAGGTTGATTCGGTGTTCTTCGCGTCTCTTCGTTTTCTCTTCCACATTTGATCTTCTCTTTTTCGATTCTTTTTGCTTTGCGGCAGTATCACCGGAAGAAGAAGGTAGAATTCCAAAAAATATGTACGTGTCAATTAGGTTATTGTCATTGATTTTGTTGGTTGATTTGTATCTTCATTTTTTGGTAGGATCGAGAAAGAAGTTGTTTAGAATATGCTAAGTAAGATAGAATAAGATGTGTCTTGTGAACCAACGCCAGGACCTAGGTACAGGCACCTAATTAAGAGAATCCATAGTAATTAGGTCAAGGAAATCTGGTTAATAAATATAATTAGTTAGAGTCGATAGTAAGCCTTAATCCACCTTCGTTATTTAATAAATCCAATCTCTCATCCTTGCATTATTATTTTCTGCAATTTATTTACTTGTTTTGATTTTTGTTTTCCAAAATCATCAACCCTGTTTTCCAAAATCATCAAACCCCCAACACCGCCGCCACCCGCACCCCTCCACCCCACCGCCCCCACCCCCCCCCCCCCCCCCCCCTGCCGTTTTTCATTATTTAGAGTCTTTGTTTGAGTTTAATTGTTTCTTGAGTCACAAGTTAGGTCTAGGGTTAATGAGTGTGTTGCCGTGTCTCTTGTGTTTGTGTGTGTTTTTATCTAAGTTAATATAATATGAACTTAATTGGAATTTAATCGTTGAACAAGTCCTTGAGGAATTGACCTTTGCTTGTCATTATACTATCTCATCGATCTTGTGCACTTGCAAACCTATAACTAGTGGAAATAAAGTTCATCTTAATTGTGTTCGATATTTTTACTATCAAGTTTTTGGCACCGTTGCTGGGGACTTATCCCTCAACAGTGTCCATTATTTTGAATTTTGAACTTAGTTTTTTTTACTTTTTGTTAGGTACCCGTTTATGTCATTCCAAGGCTCGGTGCATGGATCATCCAGTGGGCCATTTTCAAGAGGATCTTCAGTAAACGGCTCACCGCCACCAAGTTCTAGGAGAATGGAGGATGCAAGGGAAGAGCAAGGAAGAGATCACGCCCTAGTGCCTAATCCCCCTCCACGGCTTCTCAAGGATTTTGCAACACCACATGCTATGGAGGATCAATTTCCGATTATGTTTCCCTCATCCACGATGGCGAACTTCGACTTGAAGTCTGGAATGATTCACATGTTGTCAACTTTTCACGGACTTTCCAGAGAGGATCCGTACTTACACATTAAGGAATTCGTTGAAGTCTGCTCAACGTTGCATATCAACGACATGACGAAAGCTGAAATTCGCCTAAGGCTGGTTCACTCCAGTATCAAGGATTACGCTAAGGCATGGTTTCACCCATTGGCGCCAGCTTCAATCCACTCATGGAGGGACTTGTCATCCAAATTCCTGACTGATTACTATCTCGTCGAAAAGACAAACGAGTGGAAGGCAAAAATCATGAACCCATGGGAAGCCATGGATGAGTCCTTCTACGAATTTTGGGAGCCCTTCAATCAAATGCTAAGGGCGTGCCCTCATCACAACAACGACAATGATCACTTGATGTTGTACTTTTACGGAGGATTAAAGATCGGCGATCGCACCATGGTGAACTCACAATCCCAAGGGATTCTCGATGGAACGGCTGTGGAGGCGTTAACTGCCTTTGAGAATATCGCTGAAAGGGAGAAATAATTTAGCTACAGAGGTCATTCCTCTAGGGCTACTGGAGATGCGTACACCAATGATAAAGATGACGCCATTGCCCAAATTACGGAAATGGTGAAAAAGCTTTGCAGTGAGAAGGTGAAAGGAGTGCAAATCTGGGAAGTATGTTCAATTCAGGGGCATACTTCCCAAGAATGTCGATCGGTGGAAGAAGCTAACTTCGCAGGAGGCTTCAGCAAGTCACGACCCCAGAATGATCCATATACGAACACTTACAATTTGGGGTGGAAAAATCAGTTGGAATAACAATCAGAATGCCGCAAACCCTTTTCCGCCCTCCGGGTTCCATTAACAAGCCGCAACCCCTCAAGTGCCTCAGCACGACCCCTCACCACAACAAGGCGGTGGAACTAAGGCCCTAGTAGAACTCGTCCATAGCATGGCTCAAAGCACTCATTCTTTTATGGCGAAGACGGAAAGTTTCATGACGAAGACGAATAATGCAATCGCAAACTTAGATCACCAAATGGAGTAGATTGCAAATCAACTGAATCAATGGGAGCAAGGGAGGCTACCTAGACAAGTGCTGGTCAATCCGAAGGGAGTTCAACACCCAGGTGTAAATGCCATCACGTTGGGCAGTGGACCACAACTCAGAGGCCCTACGTACATTGCATATGAAGACTCTATTGACGATTTGGAAGCCAAGGATGCTAATTTCATTATGGCCCCCCATGAGGCCCAACTCTGCCGTGATTCAACTTGAGTCACAAGCACTTCCCTAGCCGCATATTATGCCTCCCTGGAGTCACGGAGAGTCCTTGGACATGATCATACCGCTGCCCGAAGATATGGCGCTGAAACATACCTCACCACAGAACCATGGACCAGTGTTGCCTCAAACTCGGTCCTTCAGCATGTCACATCCTCAGAGTCTGCCTAGGTCCATGCCACACCCTGCCATGTCCCAATCTGCATTCCAGCAAGAACTTGGCCTTACTATCGAGACCTGGGCCCAACTTGGATCGCAAGCCCCGCCGCTGACCTTCACCCATGTTATGCCGCAGCCTTATGGCATGTCGAAAGATCAACCTTGGGTCACGCCTCCACTTGAGCCTAGTACCATACCGCTAACACGACTCAGACCTCGCTGTAGGAGCATCACTACACTGTGCTGTAATCTATACACACCGATTTGCCTCGCGTTGCCTTACTACTGCCCCTACTTCAAATGGTGGCTACAATTTAGCTGCAGTCTTGGGTAGGCCCTCCATGACAGTGCCGCAAAATCGGCCATTCATCGCAGCACCAGGGCCTCTCCAAAACGCGCCTGCGATGCAACAATTTGCTCCCTTTCGCCTAGCCCCATGGACAAGGACACGAACTCGACAGCAACAAGTTCCCATGACACATCCATGGTAGGCTCTCCTTGACCCCTAACTTAGTCTCAATTGCTTCCCAAAGACAAAGCCACGGCCTTGAGTCCAAATGGGCACTCTCACCAAAGAAATCATGCTATCTCTCAATCTCCTACTTCAATCCATAAAGAAGTTCAGAAAACGCATTTGGAGATAAAGGATGACGTAGTTGTGCCATTTCCTCGTCGATTAAAATAAAAGAACCATTGAAAGGAGGAGTTCGAGAAGGAGATGGAGCGCAAGCTGAAATAGCTCAAAATCGTATTACCATTGCACAAACTCGTCAAGCATATGCCACTCTTGGCTAACCTTTTGAAGGACATAGTTTCTGGAAAACGTGGAGCTGAGACAAGAGTCACCCTCAACATTAATGCAACCACTCTAAATGCTCTACATGGCATGCCATCCAAGGATGACAGTCCAGGGCTGCCATCATTCCCCTGTATCATCAGAGGAAAACAATTTAATCATTGTCTTTGTGATATAGGGTCGGCAGTAAGTATCATGCCCTACCATGTGTTTAGATCCATAAACCTGGGACAATTAAAACCTACTGAGGTAGGCAGTAGATTAGTTGATTCAACTATGACTAGTCTAATAGGTATGATTGAGGATGTTAGTGTGCATATATGGGATATTTGTGTGGCTGTAGATTTCTATGTTCTGAAGATGCCAAGCCAAAGTGAAGATCCACCATTTATATTTGGCAGACCCATTCTAGCCACAGTGTACTGTGGCATCAACGACAAACGAGGGATAGTGGCTATTAATGTTTTGGACAAGCTGCGAACTTTAAACAACCATGATATCCACCTGTACCTTGCTGAACCCATTATTGATTTTCCCTTAGAACTAATGGATCAAGTGTTGCAGGAAATAATAGTAGGTGCAAGCGCTAAGGAGTATCTCGACAAGGATATCACACGACCTCTAGAAGATCATGAGGGTCACGAAAATGTAAGGCTCAACATGCTCCAAGCCGTGTCCGTTCTAGCCCAAGATACATACACTCCATATTAAGTCCCACTTGATGACCCCCCTCTCACGGCCAAAGACCCTTGGCCTTCCACCAAGGAACCTCAACCATTTCACTAGAACCCACAGCCACCATGGCAAGCTATGGCTGCTCACGCACTTCACCAACCGCCAACTCTATAAGCTTGCCGCCCTGTCTTGCCCAGACGTTAAATAAAGGGCTCCTAGGAGGCAACCTAGCCCTAGTTTGTGTTCTCTTTTCCTTTACTGTTTCTATCTCGTATATCTCTCGAACCTTTAGTCTGTTGTCATAATTATTGTTTATCACATTGAGGACAATGTTCAGTTTAGGTTTGGGGGTATGGATTTAAAATTTTACATATATAAACATCAAGGTTTGGGGTTAATACACGGCCATATAGTATTAATTTCAGTTTTTAATTTGTTTAGTTAAGTGTTGCTACTTATAGTATTATAACTTGTTAATTGGGGTATACATGCTAAGTTAACTATCTTTGCCTTAATAAGAGTCATGCCATAGTCAAGTAGTTCATAATCTGCACTTCACAATGCCATGTTTTAGGGGATTAAGTGGACAAAACAACTGAATTTGAGTGAACCATAGAAAATTAGTGGAGACTACCCTGTGAGATCTTTGAGCCTAATTGCCATTCTTTTTTAGGGATATACTTGTTTCTACTCTTAAACACTCTTCGCTTTTGTTCTTAATTGTTGATCTCATTACATCAATTTGCATTGGATTGTAAAGAAATAACATCATATAGATACTCTTGATTTGATGTGTGGTATGCCATAAGAAGTGATGTAGGCTATGTGTGCTTAACCTCTAAAGGCCTGATCTTACCCTATTGCATGCTCCCTAAGCCAACTTTGAAGCCAAACACTCAACTTCTTCTTTCATCACCCAAAGTGTAACCTAACCCAAATACTTAGCCAATCATCAAAGTCATGCCCAATAACCTAAGTTTGTGCTAAGGTTGCCCCAAATGAGATTCATGGTGAGAATGAGAAGTGAAAGAAAGTGTTGCCCAATTCCAAATACATTGGCGTTTTTATTATAGGATAAAAGTTCAAAGTTCTAAGTTTTGAAAAGTTCTAGCTTAACAAGTGGTAAGCTGCATAAGAAGAATGAGGAATTCATTGCATGAACTTGGTTCAATTCAATTCAAAAGAAAAAAAAATAAAAGAAAGAAAGAAGAAAAAAAAAACGTTGAAAAGAAACAAATAGAAAAGAAAAGAAAAAGAGAGAAAGTGAAAAACAAAGTGAATTGAGCCAAGAACCTAAAAATGAGCCATCAAGAAAGCACAATGACGTGGGCCTTAAGCAAGGATTCAGTTCAAAAAGTTCTAAGTTCGAGTCAAGACTTCTCATGCCTTGGCACAGCTCAGGTTCTTTGAATCCCTATCCTTCCTTTCCATACCCCAAAGCTTAGCCCCATTACAACCTAAAGTGCAAGACCTAACTGATCTTATGGACAATCATGCTGAGGATTAAGGTACGTATTTATGTTCTTCACGTTCAATTCCTTTCATGAGATCTTTATTTCCATAAAGTGCTATTCTTCATTGATACTCATATGCGGTTAAACTTGAATTCTCCAACATAAACTCATCACATATGCTTGAAAGAGTGAAAGCCTAGGATTCTTGTGTCGATTGAGAGTTTCCTAGTGAGGATTATAGTCGAGGCGAAATCTTCTGAGGCACTTAGATGAAGTTCTTTTCAAACATGATCACTTGAATGTTGGCACTTACACTTGACACATAACACTCATGGCTATGGCATTCCTTTTAGCTCTGCAAAGCATGTCCACTTACTTTGATTCCTATTAGCTTGTTTAAAGTACTGTTTCTAGCATATTAGTTGTCTGAGTAAAAGGTTTGTGGTTATTGTGCTGCTATAACCCTCAGGAGACAAAACTCCTCCTACTAGGTGAACCTAGGGGTTTGAATGTTCTATCTTAACTAAGATCGAGTCTTTTCATTTAGTTTAGTTCAGTTTTCCTTTGTTTTTCTCAGGGACTATGAAAAGATAGGCTTGGGGGTATTTGTTCAGTCATTATTTAAGCATCATTTTGATGTCTTTAAGTACCTCTCTTACATGTCTTTTGAATGATTTCGTTCCATCCCTAGTAGAAAATGATCAATCTTGTGAGACTTGTGCATATTTGGAAAGATAGGTTAATTCTGAGAAGAACGCAAAAAGAATGGCTCAAATCGGAGTTATAATGAAGAAGTTATCTCAAGTTGAAAACTGAGTCCCTGGCATGTCCCTGCCGAGTCCCCAACTGCACCTAAACTGTCTCCCAAGACATGCCTAGGACATGTCCCTGTCCGCCAGCAGTAGAACCAACTTAGACCTTGTGCGGCTGTGACGTGCCAAGTGGGCCTACCTAGAATCAGATGCTCTTGTGACCAACCAGTGGTTCGCCTCACGAGCCAAGTCTCTGGTCCCTCAAGGATGCGCCAGTGGTAGAACAGATTTCATGCCCTGCTCCAATTCTAGACGTTGTGTGCTTAGCCAAGCCAAATATGCACTTCTACTATGTCCATGGTGCGCCTCAAAGGCGATGTCTCATATCCCTCTAAAGACACCTCCTCCTGATTCGCCATTGGCACGCTCCAAGACACGTTTGCGCCCTAATTAGGGCGTAGTTTTGCGATCTCCAGGTTTTTCCAGCTTCTGAGTGAGCCAAAGCCTATAATCCATTTAGTTACATTGCAAACCAGTCCAATACTTGGTTAGGGCCAGATGCTTAGGTTCAGGACATGCAAAGTTTCGAGAAGTCTTTAAAAGGACTAAAAATGCCTAATTGAGGTCCAGCTGCGCTCTGCTTGTCTAAGGCTGGGCCCATCCCATTAAGTGACGTCAAAGCAACACTAGAAGGCTCTCAGAAGTTGGCTTGGCATGGAAAAAAGCTCACAAGACTTATCACAAAGTCTTGCCGCAAGCCTAGTTCAAATTCAATTAGGATTGTCTTTAGTTTTTCAAACCTAATTAGGATAGTAGTGTTTAAGTCAGTTTGTAATCTGATTCTAGCCCTAATTGGTCTCCTATTTTCTAGGGGATTGGTCTCCTACAAATAGGAGCCTTAGGCGTCGGATTGGGACTTTTAGAGACCCTAGCCACATACACCCTCTGTAATTCAGTTTTAAATTCAAACAGTTTTTACTTTTTAACAAAGTTGTACGTGGAGCTTGGAGAGGAGCAAGCCTTGTCGTGTCTCTGTTGTGCATCATTGTTCATCATCGTTATTTACTTTACATTATTGCTTCGTTGTAATTATAAATGAGAAATTACATTATGTCTTTATTTTCAGTTATGCGAGAGTAGTCGTTTTAGGATTAGGGCTCTTGAAGCCCTAGCCATGTTAGTTGTTTAATTAGATTTCTGGCTCTAGATTACTTTGCTTAATGACCTTAATTTATGCCTATAAGATTAGTTACCTTGTGTGCATATAATTATTCATGTAATTGCTTGAATGACCGTCATATCATCCTGTGATTTGTAGCATTGAGGGTAGGTTGGACACCTATCTGTAATCTTAACTCATGATGACCTAGGATTGCATGCCTCTTTTCTAGGCTAGTGTGGTGTCATTAAATTCTCTTCGTACTTCATGCATTATCTTAAACTGTAGATAACAGACGCTCTAGGCATATGCCCTATTTTGACCATGCTGAGTTAGAGAGAAGAAGATGTGTCTAGTGAACCAACGCTAGGACCTAGGCACGGGCACCAAATTCAGAGAATGCATAGCTTACTCAACTATCACTAGTGTAATAGGTGTGTTTGAGGATGTTAATCTGTAGATAGGGGATATTTGTGTGGCTGTAAATTTCTATGTTCTGAGGATGCCAAACCAAAGTGAAGATCCACTCCTTATAGTTGGCAAACCCCTTCTAGCCACCGTGGACTGTGACATCAACGTCAAATGAGGGACAGTGGCTATCAATGTTTTGGACAAGCTGCGAACTTTCAACAACCATGATATCATCCCGTACCCTGTTGAAACAAGTATTAATTTTCCCTTAGAACTAATGGATCAATTGTTGCAGGAAACAATTGCAGGTGCAAGCGCTAAGGAGTATCTTGACAAGGATATCACACGACCACCAAAAGATCATGAGGGTCATGAAAAGGCAAGGCTCAACATGCTCCAAGCCGTGTCCACTCTAGCTCAAGATACACACACTCCAACTCAAGTCCCACTTGATGACCCACCTCTCACGGCCAAAGACCCTTGGCCTTCTATCAAGGAACCTCAACCATTTCATCCGAACCCATAGCCACCATGGCAATCTATGGCTACTCACGCACTTCACCAACCACTAACTCTATAAGCTCGCCAGCCCTGTCTTGCCCAGACGTTAAATAAAGTGCTCCTAGGAGGCAACATAGCCCTGGTTTTTCTTCTCTCTTCCTTTACTATTTCTATCCCGTATATCTCTCGAACCTTTAGTCTGTTTTCATACTTATTACTTATCACATTGAGGACAATGTTCAGTTTAGGTTTGGGGGTGTGGATTTAAAATTTTGCATATAGAACATCTAGGTTTGGGGATAATACACGGCTAGAAAGTGTTAATTTCAGTTTTTAATTTGTTTAGTTAAGTGTTTTCAGTTTTTAATTTGTTTAGTTAAGTGTTTTCAGTTTTTAATTTGTTTAGTTAAGTGTTTTCAGTTTTTAATTTGTTTAGTTAAGTGTTGCTACTTGATGAGTCAATTATATACTTGTATTTTCCCAAATATTTAATTAGTTATTATTATTATTTTGGGAAGAATTGATACTTGAATTGATTATATTGACAGATTTATTCTAGAAGGAGTGTTTGGAGCAAAAGAAGGAAGTATATCAATTAAAAATCCCAATTCAAGAAGGAGAAGGCATATGCTCTCCTATTTATGTTCAAACTAGGAATTAGATTTGATTATTTTTATTTTACTCCTTTCCAGAATAGGATTAGGAATATTTCCTTATAAATACCCAAGCTTGGCTTAGATTTAAAGACACCAAAAATTCAGAATACAATTCTTCATCTAAGAGCACGGCAAGCTGGGATTTTCGGCTACCTTTGTTCTACAAACTGTTTGTTCTCTCAACTTCAATTTTAATGAAATTATTTCTATTCAGTATGAGCATGAGTAACTAATTTTCTCACTAGGGTTAGACCTAAGCCTTAACATGATTATGTGATTTATCTTTTTCCTATGTTTTCGTATATGCATGCTTTGAATCTTTAATCACTGTTTAAAACTATCTTTATATCTTAATGCTTGATCACCCTTAGGATATTTAGACAAGTAATTTGATGCAATTTTATAGGAATGCCCACCTAAAAATTGGGATTAGCTCCTTGTGATTAAGGATTGTAATACATCTAGGTTAAATACCATAACTAAGAGATTGCATGGTTATAAAAGATTTTCATGAACTTAATGAATCTTGCATGTAGAATTAGATCTAAATGCCATAGACTAATCGCATGTTAGGTATACGTTTTCACTTGAATGCCCACGAGGAAAATATGCTTTCGAAAAATCTAACCTTCAAAGTTGCATGTATTGATTCATAGATTCTTTTCTAAGTCACATATGATTGTTAATGGTGAAGGTTGAGTCCTAGTACTTGTTTACATTGTTTACTTAATTTTCATTCAGTTACCAAAATTATTTCGATTATTTTATTATTGATTAAAAGTGAATTCTAAAAATAAGAATTATCCATATCAGTCCCTGAGGAAATCGACCCTGCATTCAGTGCTATACTACAACAGCCCTGTACTCTTGAAGGTATTATTTGTGTGATTTTAACCCTTGTTTTACAGGTGGGAAAAATCCTATCACTACTTATAGTATTATAACTTGTTAATAGGTATGTACGTGCTAAGTTAACTATCTTTGCCTTACTAAGAGTCATGACGTAGTCAAGTAGTTCATAACCTGCATTTCACATTGCCATGTTTTAAGGGATTAAGTGAACAAAACAACTGAATTTGAGTGAACCTTAGAAAATTAGTGGAGACTACCATGTGAGATCTTTGAGCCTAATTGTCATTCTTTCTGAGGGATATACTTGTTTCTACTCTTAAACACTCTTCGCTTTTGTTCTTAATTGTTGATCTCATCACATCAATTTGCATTGGATTGTAAAGAACGAAAATCATATAGATGCTCTTTATTTGATGTGTGGTATACCATAAGAAGTGATGTAGGTTAGGTGTGTTTAACCTCTAAAGGCCTAATCTTACCCTATTGCATGCTTTCTAAGCCAACTTTGTAGCCAAACCCAAATACTTACCTAACCCAAATACTTAGCTAATCATCAAAGTTGTGCCCAATAACCTAAGTTTGTGCTAAGGTTGCCCTAAATGAGATTCAAGGTGAGAATGAGAAGCGAAAGAAAGTGCTGCCCAATTCCAAAGACATTGGCGTTTTTCTCATAGGATAAAAGTTCAAAGTTCAAAGTTTTGAAAAGTTCTAGCTTTACAAGTGGCAACATTCATAAAAGAATGAGGAATTCAATGCATGATCTTGGCTCGATTCAATTCAAAAGAAAGAAAAAAATATCAAAGAAAGAAATAAGGAAAAAAAAAAGAAAAAAAACGTTGAAAAGAAAAAAATAGAAAATAAAAGCAAAAGAGAGAAAGTGAAAAACAAAGTGAATTAAGCAAATTGAGCCAAGTGAGCCAAGAACCTAAAAATGAGCCATTAAGAATGCACAATGCCGTGGGCCTTAAGCAAGGATTCATTTCAAAATGTTCTAAGTTCGAGTCAAGACTTCTCATGCCTTGGCACAGCTCAGGTTCTTTGAATCCCTATCCTTCATTTCCAAATCCCAAAGCCTAGCCCCATTAAAACCTATAGTGGAAGACCTAACTGATCTTATGGACAATCATGCTGAGGATTAAGGTACGTATCTATGTTCTTAACAATCAATTCCTTTCATGAGATCTTTATTTCCATAAAGTGCTATTCTTCATTGATACTCGTAGCTGATTAAACTTGAATTCTCTAACATAAACTCATCACATATGCTTGAAAGAGTGAAAGCCTAGGATTCTTATGTCGATTGCGAGTTTCCTAGTGAGGATTAGAGTCGAGGCGAAATCTTTCTAGGGCACTTAGATGAAGTTCTTTTCAAACATGATCACTTGAATGTTGGCACTTACACTTGACACAACACACTCCTGGCTATGGTATTCCTTTAAGCTCTGCAAAGTGGGTCTACTTACTTTGATTCCTATTAGCTTGTTTAAAGTATTGTTCGTAGCTTATTAGTTGTCTAAGTAAAATGTTTGTGCGTATCGTGCTGCTATAACCCTCAAGAGACAAAACTCCTCCTACTAGGTGTACCTAGGGGTTTAAATGTTCTATCTTAACTAAGATTGAGTCTTTTCATTTAGTTTAGTTCTATTTTCCTTTGTTTTGCTCAGGAACTAGCAAAAGATAGGTTTGGGGGTATTTGTTCAGTCATTATTTACGCATCATTTTGATGTCTTTAAGTACCTCTCTTACATGTCTTTTGAATGATTTCGTGCCATCCATAGTAGAAAATGATCAATCTTGTGAGAGTTGTGCATATTTGGAAAGATATGTGAATTTTTAGAAGAACGCAAAAAGAATTGCTCAAATCGGAGTTATAATGAAGAAGTTATCTCAAGTTGAAAACCGAGTCCCTGGCGTGTCCCAGCCGAGTCCCAGACTGCGCCTAAACTGTGTCCAAGGGCATGCCCAGGACAGGTCCCTGTCCGCCAGCAGTAGCACCAACTTAGACCACATGCATGTGACGTACCAAGTATACCTACCTAGAATCAGATGCGCTTGTGACCATCCAGTGGTTCACCTCAGAAGCGCAGTACCCGTGTGAGGATTGGGGTGTGTTCCAGATCGTGTCATGTGCCACATCTTTGGTCCCTCATGGATGCACCAGCAGCAGAACAGATTTCATGCCCTTCTCCAATTCTGGACCTTGTGCCCTTAGCCAAGCCAAAGATGCGCTTCTACTTTGTCCATGGTGCGCCTTGAAGGCGCAGTCCCAGATCCCTCTAAAGACACCTCCTTATGATGTGCCAGAGGCGCGCTCCAAGACACGTCTGCGCTCTAATTAGGGCGCAGTTTTGCGATCTCCCAATTCTACCAGCTTCTGAGTGAGCCAAAGCCTATAATCCGTCTAGTTACATTGCAAACTAGCCCAAGACATGGTTTGGGCCAGCTGCTTAGGTTCAGGACATGCCAAGTTTCGAGAAGTTTTTAAAACGGCCTAAAAGTGCCTAATTGAGGTCTAGATGCGCTCTGCTTGTCTAAGGTTTGGCCCAGACCATTAAGTGACGTCCAAGCAACCCTGGAAGACTCTCAGATGTTGCCTTGGCGTGGAAGAAAGCTCACAAGACTTATCACAAAGTCTTGCCGCAAGCCTAGTCCAAATTCAATTGGGATTGTCTTTTTTTTTTCAAACCTAATTACGATAGTAGTGTTTAAGTCAGTTTGTAATCTAATTCTTTCCCAAATTGGTCTCCTATTTTCTAAGGGATTGGTCTCCTATAAATAGGAGCCTTAGGCGTCAGATTAGGGACTTTTAGATACCCTATCCGCATACACCCTTTGTAATTCAATTTTAAATTCAGACAGTTTTTACTTTTTAACAATGTTGTACGTGGAGCTTGGAGAGGAGCAGGCCTTGCCGTGTGTCTGTTGTGCATCATTGTTCGTCATCTTTATTTACTTTACAGTATTGCTTCGCTGTAATTATAAATGAGAATTTACATTATGTCTTTATTTTTAGTTATGCGTGAGTTGTCGTTTTAGGATTAGGTTTGCTTGAAGCCCTAGCCATGTTAGTTGTTTAATTATATTTCTGGCTCTTGATTATAATTGCTATTCATGCTTAATAAGTTAGATTACTTTTCTTAATGACCTTAATTTATGCCTATAAGATTAGCTATCTTGTTTGCATATAATTATTGATGTAATTGCTTGAATGACCATCTTATCATCCTGTGAAAAGACTCGATCTTAGTTAAGATAGAAAATTTAAACCCCTAGGTTTTCCTAGTAGTAGGAGTTTTGTCTCTTGAGGGTTATAGCAGCACGCTACCCACAAACGTTTTACTTAGACACTTAAGATGCTAGAGATAGTACTTTTAACAAGCTAATAAGAATCAAAGTAAGTAGACATGCTTTACAGAACTAAGAGGGATGCCATAGCCGTGAGTGTCATGTGTGATGTAAGTGTATCAGTGTATAAGTGCCAAATTCTCAAGTGATCATGCTTAAAAACAACTTCATCCAAGTGCCTTAGAAAATTTCACCTTGACTCTATTCCTCACTTGGTAACTCTCAATTCACACAAGAAATAGTAAAGTAAGAGAGAGACACAAACCAAGGCTAGGCTGCCTCCTAGGAGCCCTTTATTTAACGTCTAGGCGAGACGAGGCTGGCAGGCTAGATGTTTGGCGCCAGTTGAATGTCAAGGTAATCCGGTGGTCGTTGAAGTGCAACAAAGGCCGTGGCTGACCCTGGTGGTAGCTGTGTCCATGGAAATGGATGAGGTTCCTTGATGGAAGGCCAAGGGTCCTTGGCCATGAGAGGAGGGTCATCAATTGAGACTTGTTTGGACCAGAGCGTCGTTGGCACGCTAGAGGGAGGGGGTTCTTTGGAGGGTGAGATCGCCCATTTGGACTCAAGGTCTTGGCTTTGTCTTTGGGAAGCGATTGAGACTTAGTTAGGGATCGAAGAGAGCCTGTCGTGGATGTGTCTTGGGAACTTGTTGCAGCCGAGTCTGTGTCCTTGTCCATGGTGCTCGGCGCAAAGGGCATAGATTTTCCCGTCACAGGTTCTAGAGAGGCCCTGGTGCATCGATGAAGGGCCGGTTCTGCGGCATTGTCGTGGGTGCAGCTAGGGATATGCCAAGGACTTGATTATACGGCAGAGGGCCTGCCTAAGACTGCGGCTCAATTGGAGGCACCATTTGAAGTGGGGGCTGCGGTAAGGCAGCATGAGGCACAGCGGTATGAGTAGATTGCGGCACAGCCTAGTACTGGTCCTGCAGCGAGTTTTGAGTCGCTACATGGCTTGAAATCTGCAGCTCTGCTTGTGGAACAGTTTGTGACGCAATTTGGGGCTGCAGCGTGGCCATTGGTGGTGCAGTTGGAGACATGGCTCTCGGTAGAGCCTGCAATATGGCCTGTGGTGCATATGGATGTGTAGCTCTCGGCGGTAAGGATGGGGTCCAAGTCCTTGGTGTGTCATACAGTAGAGACATACCCTGGGACACGTCATGGAACACAACTGGCGACATCAGCTGATTCACAGCAGAATGGTACTGTGAGTGAGGTACGGGGAAGTCTTCCTCCTCGGGTTCAATTGCTTCAACGTTTTCCTCATAAGCAGTTGTGTTCCATTCCGCAATGTGATGGCGTTTACACTTGGGTGTTGAAGTCCCTTTGGATTGACCATCACTTGACTAGGTAGCCTCCTTTGCTCCCCTTGATTCAGTTGATTGGCAATCTGCCCCATTTTGCGATCCAAATTGGCGATTGCATTATCAATCTTTTTTTGGTACGCCACTTGGTTTTGCTGATATGTCGCTTGGTTTTGAAGCAGTGTTTGCATCATGCTTTGATTGGCGTACATCAGTTCCCTTAGCTCCTCCGCCGATTTTCCTCCGGCAATCCGATTCAATGAAGGGCCTTGATGATTCATTGGTAGAGTCGTGGCTTGCTGTTGAAATCTAGGGGTTGGCAAAGGGTTTGTGGCATTTTGATTACTGTTCCAACAAAAGTTTGGATGATTCTTCCATCCCAGATTGTAAGTATTTGAGTATGGGTCATTCCAGGGCAGTGCATCATTGTTAAAGCTTCCTGCGAAGTTAGCTTCTTCCACCGTGGGGCAATCTTGTGAAGTATGACCTTGAATGGAGCATACCTCACAGATTTGAATGCCTTTCGCTTTTTCGTTACAAAGCTTCTTCACCAATGTCGTAAGTTGAGCAATGGCGTCATCTTTGTCATTGGTGTACGCATCACTAGTATGCCTAGAGGAATGACCTATGTAGCTAAACTGTTTCTCTCTTTGAGCGATGTTCTCAAAGGCAGTTTGCGCCTCCGCAGCCGTGCCATCCAAGATGCCTTGTGATTGTGAGTTCACCATGGTTCAATCGCTGGTTTTCAATCCTCCGTAGAAGTATAAAATCAAGTGATGTTCATCGATGTTATGGTGAGGGCACGCCCTTAGCATTTGCTTAAAGTGCTCCCAAAACTCGTAGAATGGCTCATCAATGTATTGGCCTTCAATTCGTGCGTCTTCGCCACGGGATAGTGTTGTGTTAGAAATTTTAAAGACAAGTCCCTCCACGAGTGGATTGAAGCTGGCGCCAATGAGT
The DNA here is from genome assembly GCA_037349345.1 of Oemleria cerasiformis. Lineage (NCBI taxonomy): Eukaryota > Viridiplantae > Streptophyta > Magnoliopsida > Rosales > Rosaceae > Oemleria > Oemleria cerasiformis. The sequence goes on from JAZGTL010000022.1 coordinate 51,711, forward strand.
GGAACCATGCCTTAGCACGATCCTTAAGGCTGAAGTGGAAAAACCTTAGTCGAATTTCCGCTTCCGTCGTGCCGTTGATGCGCAAAGTTGAGCATACTTCAACAAATTCTTTGATGTGTAAATGTGGGTCTTCTCCGGAAAGTCCGTGAAACTTTGGCAACATATGAATTGTCCCAGACTTCAACTCGTAATTCTCCACCGTGGCCGTGGGAAAGACAGTGGGGAATTGGTCGTCCAAGACTTGAGGGGTGGCAAACTCCTTCAAGAACCATGGGGCAGGGTTAGGCACTAGGGCACGTTCTCCTTCATTTTGGTCCCTTGCGTCCGCCATTCTTCTTGGGCTTGGTGGTGGGGATCCGTGGACTGAAGATCCTCTTAAAGATGGTCGCATGCTTGATCCGTGCAAATATCCTTGGACAGATCCACCTGGTGACATAAAAGGGTAACTAAAACAAAGTAAAAAACAAACCAAGTTAATAAATCCAAACTAATTGGACACCGTTGAGGGACAAGTCCCCGGAAATGGCGCCAAAAACTTTATGGATAAAAATAAAGAACACAATATATATGAAGTCTATTTTTAACAGTTATATATTTGCAAGTGCACAAAATTGATGAAGGTAGTATAATGGCAAGCAAAGGTCGATCCCTCAGGACTTGTTCAACATTTAATCCAATTAAGTTCAGATTATATTAACTTAAACAAAAGACACAAAAACACTAACACAACAAAGAACACGCCTAGACCTAGACAATCACTTATGAAGCAAATTAAAGTGCAGAAAAGTAAGATGCAAGAATGATGATTGAATGAATTTAATAATTAAGGCGAATTAAGGCTTACTATCCACTCTAACCAATTATAGTTATTAACAAGATTTCCTTGATTCAATTACTATGAACTCTCTGAATTAAGTGCCCGTGCAAAGGTCTGACTAAGGCCCACTCCACACATGTTATTTTCTCTTAGTTGGCATGTCCTAAGCATGATGTGTACCTAGAAAGTCTATCATCTACCGTTTAAGATAATGCATGAAGTACAAAGAGAATTTAATGACACTACACTACCCCTAGAAAATTGATGTGCAATCCTAGGTTGTCATGAGTTTAGATTACGAATAGGTGTCTCTCCACCTACCCGTGATGCTACAAATGACAAGCTGATATGACGGTCAGTCAAGCAATTACATCAATAATTATCCGCAAATAAGGTGATCAATCTTATTAACATAAATTAAGTTCATTAAGCTCATTAATCCAACTTATTCATCATTCATAGAAATTAAAATCAAGAGCCAGAAATCTAATTAAGTAACTAACATGGCTAGGGCTTCAAGCCTCCCTAATCCTAAAATGACTACTCACACATAATTATAAAGCAAAGCATAATTGAATTCATAATCAAAATAACAATAAAAGAACAATGGAAGAACAAAACAAAGGGGACTCTGAAGGGCCACGCCAAGATGAACTCCCAGGCCTCCACACTCTGTTCTCCTCCAAACTAACAACTAAAAGTGTTTTAAAACTGAAAATTACAAGTATTGCGGCTAGGTCTAAAAGTTGGGGTCCTTGACCCGTGAGGCTTGTGCTCCTATTTATAGGGAATCTAAACCTCTACAATGTAGGAGACATTCTAGGACAAAATCCTGATCAAAACCTGACTAAAAACTCCTATCCTAGTTAGGTATGAAAAATGGCTCCAAAAAGGTAATCTTTGTTGGACTTGGAGTAGGAATTGCGGCAAGACTTTGTGGTAAACACTTCTGAGCATTCTTGTGCGGAAAGGTTGCTTCTGGGATCTTCTAGAGGTTGTTATTACGTCAAAGACAAGGCTTGTCCAACCCTAAGTGCTTCAAACGCGGCTGGGCCAGATTCTGGGCTCCTAGGACCTTAATTTGGACTTTTAAGAACTTAACATGTCATTGACCAATCCAATGGAGACAAACCATTTCAGGAACTTCCAAATGATATATCTAGTATGGTTCTATGATTTTTCCTACTCCAAAGCTTGTAGAAAAGTCGATGGCCCAATTTGGCTCAAATCAAGGCTCCCGGGAAGTCTTTTAGGGCAAAACAGGACACGAACGTGTCATTGGAATTTCCAGGAAAGACACATGATTTTATTAGTTTAGATAGGTGATTTGAAGTCCAACTATGAGTGGTATCTCACTTTGTTCCATTGTGTTCCAGGTCATGGCCCAATTGGGCCTACCCAGACCTAAAATAGGGCGCAGAGGAACTCCTTTCACTGAGGGACCATGAACGAGTCTTGGGCATGATTTGGGTATCCGCTTTTGAGGCGCACCAGGAACTTCTCACTAGCGTGGCAAGGGGTAGCTTGGCGCATGGGACTCTAGGTTGGTGCAAGACTAGGACCTGCAGGTTAGGCGCAAGGTGGCCATGAGGAGGTCTCGGCTGGGATGTCTTAGGACATGTCAAGGGCATGTACTTAGCTCATTTCTTAACATAACAGGGGCTCGGTAGGACCTCTTAGGAACTCAAATTAGAGCTTGGTTCTCAGCTTGTCTTGGCATTCGCCAGGGCCCGATTTTGGTCCTTTTCAAGGCATGAACTTCAACTTGAGACATCTCCTTCGTTATAACTCCGAATTGAGCCATTCTTTTTGCGCTATTTCCAGAATTTACCTATCTTTCCAAATCTGCACAAGTCCCACAAGATTGGTCATTTTCTACTATGGTTGGCTCGAAATCATTCAAAAGACATATAAGAGAGGTACTAAAGAACATGAAAATGATGCATATATAATGACTGAACATCACCCTTGGGTGGTGCAGAGCCTTTGATCGGATTTTCTCACGTTTTGCCGTGTTATGTGGTGCACGCTACAATTTTCTCGTCTTCCCAAGAAGCATGTCGCACAGCGAGGGAAAGCATTTTTGTGAGAGTGCAAGCGTTGTTCATCACAATATCGACATCAAGTTGGCTATCGAAAGGTAGCCCTTGTTTGAAGGCCATTGCAGTGACGAGGTCACTGCAGCTTATGATGTGGGATTTTTCGTCGCAAAACCTTCAAATGTATTGATGAAGGGATTCTTTGGATCTCTTTCTCATAGAGAAGAGATGATCATCTTTTACTTCGACAGTGCGAAGTTGTGAATATTCTTTCACAAATGCAAGTGCTAGTTCCTCGACAGAGGCAATGGATCTCTGTGGGAGATGGTTTAACCAGGTCATTGCTTGTCCCTGAAGGGGAGCCTGGAACACTTTGCACATTAATGCCTCATTGTGCCGGTGTGGCACCATGACACCACGATAATAATCAATGTCTTTCACTAGATCTGACATTCCCTTGAACTCAGTAAAGTTCGGAGTTGTGAATCACTATGGAAACGGTTTGTTCTCGACGTTTGGAACGAATGGAGAAGTTGAAGAAGTTTTGAGCTGGCGGCGTAGATCTTCTTCTAAATTTCCGTTGCGTTGGACCCCCTGAAGTTGTTGGTCCAACATTCTTCTGACATCATTGGCGTAAAGATGACAGCGACGGGGAGGACGGGTGCGGCGACCATATCGACGGCGGCTCCTTTGAGTTGCAACATATGAGGAATATTGCGCAGGTGCATATGTCTCATCCTCACCACTGCGATATGTCGACCTTCTAGAGTAAGCGTTTACCCGGCCATTTGAATTTGGTTTGCGTATTCCGAGAGGTTGATCGTCAGGAAGAATTTTAGTGGGGGATTCTAACTTGAGAAAGGTCCCCAACTCTTCCTCCTAATCGGTCGTGAGCCGATGGCCTCTGGTGTTGGCGATATTTTTCTCCAGGAGTATAGCTTTCATTTTTGGAATCGTCTAAGGAAACGTCTCGCGACACAAATTGGCTTTGGACGGAGTCCTTTCCGTGTCTACGGGGAGCATTTTCTCGAGGATTTTGCTAGTTAGCGCGTCTCCTTGTGGACTGAGAGGAACTTCTCTCATCCAAGTATTCCCGTAGAAGTTATGCTTGGAATTGAACTTGGTTGCTGAGACGTGCAACCTGCCATGATAAGCTGGCTCGTGAGGGTGAACCTCGTGAAGTATGTGCACGACATGCATCATGTCGGGATTCGCTGGCCGAACAGCTGGTAGGTTCCCTAACTTCACAAGTATTTCGCTCCCTAGTATGGTGAAGCTCCTCTAGGATAATTCGTAAGTCTGCGTCCGCCGGTTGCCAGCTTGTGGCATTGCAGGGTGCTTCTCCTACAAACCTCCCATCTATACGGTGAAATTGCGTAGGATTATACTCTGATTCCAGAGTTAGTGCGCCATAGCCGGACATTGCCACAAGTGGATGTCCGGGTGCAGGCTGAATTGGATTAATGACCCTAGTCGACGACTGTTGGGTCGTGACCTAGTCAGCAAGCAGCGCATGGGCTGTGGGCCTCTTAGTGGGGGCGTGAGACTGAGCAGCAAGGGTGTCCTATGGTTGTGCAGCAGTACTAGCGGGATGACCGACAGCGGAAGCACGTGGCAAGGCAGCGGCGTTGGCAGCGTGACCAACGATAGGCGGCGGCGACACTGGGACAGCAGCTCCTGCGGCAAGAAGGCTATCACAGTTCACTAGATGCGGGCTTATGCTACCGTGACTCCCTCCCTGCGCTGAACATGGTGGCCTTCTCCGTGGGGGCTGCTCGTCTCGTTAGATCTTGTTGACTGCCTCATTCTTGCCATTATTTGAAGATTTTAGAAGAACGAAAACAAGAATTTTGATGGAAAAGTGAGGACTTTTTGGATTAAAATAGCACGCATTTCGAATTTCTCAACTTGACTCTCAATGAAAACACCAGCTATTGATACAGAAATCGTCCGGATTGAAATTGATCGTTCAATCCCTACAATTAGTAAGAAACACCTGAGGTTAAGGTTGAATTCCGAGATGGAGGGGTTCACCCAAGAACGCTCCGATGGTTAAGCCAGCTCAATCTAGAGAAAAAACTGAAAAACGAATTATGAGAATAATTATGAGGTACATGAGTTGTGAGGGGATGTCCTCTATTTATAGTGGAGACTTGGGGGTATTCGGAGCTTCTTATTGGTTGAAAGGAATTGCAATTAATAAGTATTCCTAATTAGGTAATACTTAGGATTGACTTTTAATAATAAATAATTCACTAGGAAGTTATTTATTAGGAGTAGAAAAATGAGTTCTAATTAATAAATAAATCCTTTTTGGAAAGGGAATGTATTTATTAATTGAATCCTTATCGAACAAGGATCTCAAAGAAATGTCTTTTATTATGGTATTATAACTCCTATTAATTAATATATTTAGCTGGTAAATATATTTAGCTAATGCGCGATAATTATATCTCGATAATGACTTCACCAATGGCAAAGTAGTCATTATATAAATTACGGGCCATGTGGCAGCTTCATAATTTTTTGACGAATTATGGTTCCACACCTATACCTTAAATGAGCATTTTTGTTCACCACCTGGTGAGCAATATTATAAATGTGACATGTGTACTTTAACATAACCTCAGTTAACATCTTAATATAACTTATGGAGGTCAGATAAAATAAAGAATAAAAATACATTAATCATTTATTGCCAAAAAAAAAAAAGTTATCCCAGCGGCTCCCTTCCTCTCCCCCAAATCAGAAGCCATGACCATGGCAGCTGCTATGGTTTCTTCCAAACTAAAATTCTTCAAATACCCATATTTTTTGGAATATTTGACCAAATTGAGTGAGTACATGTACACACAGATAGCTCAAGAAAAGCAAGAAAAGAAATTTCAGACCACCAGCCTTTGACCAAATTGCTGGCTCTGTTCCCTGCAAAACAAGCTCTTTAATTTGATGGGAAGTTGAAGGCTCTGAAGTCAGAACTACCCATTTGTGGAACCATCTTCATTTTTCTTCATTTCTTGTTTTTGATTTTGTGGGTTTTTTTCTTGTTTCATTTCAATTTGATGTGAAGTTAAAGGCTCAATCAGAACCCATTTTTGGAACTATCTTCATCTTTCTTCATTTCTTGTTTGTGATTTGCGGGTTTTATTCATATCTGATCCATTTTCAAAAAATGACCAGTTGAAAGACACTTCCACCTTCACTTCATCACACCCTCTTCTGTAACCAAACCAGCACGTGCAGGGCTGTTAATGCAATTACAAACTCTACCGACTTTTCATCGGCACCACCACCGCAATCTAATTTTTTCAAATTCTTTTTAATCATCGAGCACTCGTTGCTTTCGATCTGGGTAAGAAGATAAAGTACTGAAAAAAATTGTTTAAGAAACCATAGCAGTGATTATCTTTTTTTTTGGAGTAATAGATGATTAATGTATTTTTTATTCTTTACTTTCTCTCACCTCATTAAATTACTTTAAGATGTTAACTAAGGTTAAATTAAAGTACGCATGTCACATTTATAATGGAGTGATGAGCAAAATATTAGGACATTTTGATTTGCAAAATAAATGTTCCTATACCTTAACATACTAAGGTAATCAAACTAACTAATAGGTTTACCCCATAATCCTTCTGTTTAGGCATTTTATATTGTACATACGTACTATTATATGCTTTCTACTTTTTTCTTATACGATTATATATATGTTTTTTATTTGAAGAGAACAAACTGATGGAGACTTAACTCTTTTCAAATTCAAACGCTTCAAAAATAACTTTTTTGAAATATTAGTTAGGATAATATGGAATTCCTTTTTTTTATAAAGAAAATATGAATCTAAATTACAAGGGTAGTATAGGAAGAACAAATTAATATTAAAAAAGAAAAAGATAATAGACTGATATGGAATCTAAGAAATTAATAAATTGACTAATATAAAAAGTTGACTAATAGATAATTAATTTATTAATTTATTCTGTTTTTAATTTAAAAAATAAAGAAAAGTAAAAATAAAAAAAAAGTATGAAAAAAAAAGGAATGAGGGCGGAGTAATTACCCACTTCCTTCACTAAAATTTTAATGTTTAAAGTTTTAGTTTAATATATATATATATATATTTATATATTTTTTTATATATTTTATATATATATATATTGTTATATATATATATATATATATATATATATATTGTTGGTACCATACATACAGACCACCAAACGAAAGACCAATAGACTCCAAATACCACCTGCAATGTCGATACATACCACCATTGTCGATACAAACTAGCAACCGACCGGGCAAACCCCGGTCGGACTATCATGTTCGGCCATACCCCTTTGTTTACAGCACGGCCCAAGACCTAGCTGGTCGGCACCCCTGTCAAATCGTAACAACTGCTCCCTGCCACACCAAGGGGGCCATTGCCACTCCCTCAACATCCCGAATTCTCGGGACACATGTCACGATCTCATAAGGTAGCTTCAAACCCACACCATTAGGGTTACAATCACGACATTCATTGCTACTATAAATACAAGAGGGACCCCTCTCACAAAGGTAACGATTCCTTACCTCTATGCTGCCTAGTTCATGACATATCTCCCTCTCGCTTACTAACTTAATCATTGGAGTCTACTAGGCCGGCACCTGTTGGTAAAAATAGAAGACAAGATAATGAACTCTATATTTAACAGTTAAAACCTTGCAAGCGTACAAATCAGAAGATAGTATAGCAATAAAGCAAGGACCGATCCCACATGAACACCTATCTTTTGCTAGTCCCTGAGCAAAACAGAGGAAAACAGAACTAATCAAAATGAAAAGACTCAATCTTAGTTAAGATAGTACATTTAAACCCCTAGGTCTTCCTAGTAGAAGGAGTTTTGTCTCCTGATGGTTATGGCAGCTACGATACCCATAAACGTTTTACTTAGACCACTAAATTACTATAGACAGTGCTATAGACCAGTTAATATGAACCAAAGTAAGGGAACATGCTTTGAAAAACTAAAAGACCATGCCACAACAGTAAGAGTCATGTGTAAGGTGCAAAAGCCAAAATCTGAAATAATCATGCTTACTAACAACTTCATTCAAGTGCTCCAGAAAGATTTCGCATCGACTCTAATCCCAACTGGATATCTCTCAATTCACTCTAGAGTCCTAGGATTTACATTCATGTCAAGCATATGTGATGGAATTTATGTGAAGGCATTCAAGTTTAATCACATATGAACATTCAATGAAAAACAGCACTTTCTGAATTTAAGATCTCTTGAAAGGAATTGAACTCTAAGAACATAGACACGTACCTTAGTTCTCAGCATGGCTAGCTACAAGATCAGTTAGGTCTTTCACCATAGGTTGCAATGGGGCTAAGCTTAATGGTTTAAGAAGGAAGGGATATGATTCAAAGAAATCATGGCTTGAACTTGTGCTCTATGATCTGAATCCTTGCTTAAGGCCCACGGTTGCACTTCTTGATTACTCTGCTTGAGGTTCTTTGGCTCACTTGGATCAATTCACTTTTTGTTATCACTTTATTTTTTGTTTCTTTCGTTTCTTATTTCTTTTCTCTTTTTTTTTTCTTTTCTTTTCTTTTTCAATTCAATTGACCCAAGATCATGCAATAGCATCCTCACTCCTTATGAAGCTTTTCACGTGTAGAGCTTTTCACTCATCATTCAAAATTTGGACGTTCTCACACTTAGTGCCTACGGAAATGGCTCTTGAACTGGGCATCAACTTCTTTCACTTCTCATTCTCACCATGAATCTCATTTAAGGCAACCCTAGCACAAACTGAGGTTATGGGGCACGACCTAATTGAATGGTTCAGTGTTTTGGATAGATGATGCTTAGGGTGATGAAAGAAGGCTAGTGTTTGGCTTCAAAAGGGCTTAGGGAGCACACAATAGGGTAGGATAAGTCCTTTAGAGATTAAAGCACACATAGCCTACATCACTTCTAATGGAAAACCACACATCAAACCAAGAACATCTACATGATGTTAGTTCTTTAAAGTTCAATGCAAATATGATGTAATGAGATCAACTAGTAAGAACAACATTGAAGAGTGTGTAAAGAGTAGAAACAATGTATATCACTAAAAAAGAATGGCATTAAGGCTCAAGTTCTCATGTGGTAGTCTCCACTAATTTTCTGAAGTTCACTCAACTTGAGTCATTTTGTTCACTTAATCACATAAGACATGGCATTGTGAAGTTCAGATTATGAACTAACTGACATGGCATGACTCTTAGTGGAACAAAGAAAGTTAATATTAACAAGTTAAAGCACTAGTCACTAACAACAACTTAAACTCGCTAAACAACTTAAAAACAGAAACTGAAAAAACAAAGTTGGAAACTTGGTTGTGTACACCTCCAAACCTATTGGTTTCTATATGAAAAATTTCAATCCCACACCCCCAAACCTAAATTGAACATTTTCCTCAATGTTTGAAGGATAGGCAAGATAGCACAACATGTAAGTTTATTGAAGTGATATGCACATAAACACAAGATGGAGAGAGAGGTACAAACTAGGGCTAGGTTGCCTCCTAGAAGCACTTTATTTAACGTCTAGGCAAGACGAGGCTGGCATCTTCAAATTCCAGGTGGGGTCCATGATCCTGAACTATGCCCCACCTTGGTGGTTACGGCCTTAGCTTGAGAGGAGGAGGTTCCTTGTGGGAAACCCCATGATCTTTGGCCGTGCGTAAGGGAACTTCAATTGGGCCTGGGGTGCCACTTGATAGTGATGGCATGGTTTAAAGCCTTCTAACCTCTGCACTTTTGTGACCATCCTGGTCTTCTAGAGGCCGTGTGATGGCCTTATCAATAGACTTTTCTAGGCTTGAACCTGCAATGGTTTCCTACAACAAGTCATTCATTAGAGATAAGGAAAAATAAGCAGTAGATTCAGCGGGGTATCGAATGACATCATGGCTATTGAATGTTCTGAGCTTGTCCCAAACATGGATAGCAACTTGCCCACGTTTCACATTGATGTCACAGTCCAGCATGGCAAAATGGGACTACCAAAGATCAGTGATGGATATTCACTTCGACCTGGTCTCTCCATTCTCAAGACATAGAAATCTTCAACAATGCAAGTATCCCCTATTTGCACACTAACATCTTCAATCACACCCATTAGACTAGTCACAAACGAATCAACTAATCTAATGCATAACACAGTAGGTTTTAACTCTCCTAAGTGTAATGATTGAAATACATGGTAAGGCATGATACTTACAGCAGCCTCAAAGTCACATAAGCAATGAGTAAACCTTACTTACAACAACCCCATAGTCACATAAGCAAAGAGTGAACCTTTTTTCTTCGATGATACAAGGGAGGGATGGAAGCCCGAGGTCTTCAGCCTTGGGTGACACCCCATGCAGAGCATTTAGAGTTGTTGAATTGATGTCCAACGTAATTTGTGTCTCAGCTCCACGTTTATCCATCAGAAGCTTTGCAAATATTGGCGTATGTTGGGCTAGTTTGTGGACTGATAGTGTAATTTGCAGCTTTTGCAGCATGCGCTCCATCTCCATTTCAAACTCCTTTTTTGATTTGTTTTTATCCTAAAATCTGCGACGAAAAGGTAAACTAGGATTAGCATCTGAGTCAGAATTTAGCTCCAAGTTCACAGCTTGAGAATTAAGTTGTAGGGCGTCAGAATTGAGTTTAGAAGGTTCCATGTGTTCTGAGGCCGTGTCCTTATCCTTGGGCACGTACGGAGGCATTGATTTAGGTGATGGCATAGGTACATCATTGGGCTGCAAGTTGGGCTCAGGTGCTGATTTGCGTAGACCCGTTTGCAAGGTTGCATCCCGGGACGTGTACACGATGCTGCCTGTCACATGTCTAAATTGCGCTTGCGGTACGTTCTAATTCAGTGACAGGGACGCGTCAAGGGGCGCGTCCTTGGTCAGGTTTTGGGTGTGCGGTAGGGCCTTAAGCAGCGGCTGTGGCAAAACAAATGCATGGTAAGCGCTGACATGGGTTAGGAACTCGTCATGGATCTGCAGCAGGTTTCTCAGTGAAAGCAGGAACTCAGCAGGATGTGGCAGGTTCTGGTTCTGAAGCATGGACACAGGCTGTCCCGTGGTCTGTCCCGCGGGCTGTCCTGCGGTCTATCCCGTGGGCTGTCCCGTGGACTGTCCCTAGATCTGCGATAGGTACTCAAAACCTGACCCGACGCTAGATTTAGGCATTTTCATGGCCAAGTCATCATCTTTCTCCTTTGGTCCTTCACTTACATCTCTATAGGCATCATATTGAGAACCTTCCATTTTTTTCCCACTTCGTAGAGTGATGGAATTTACAGTGGGATGCTGAAGGCCTCTAGGATTGATCACCACTTGGCTAGGAAGCTTGCCTAGTTCTCTTTGGCTCAACTGACTGGAAATATGTCCCAGATGATTCTCCATACTAGTGAGGCGACTCTTGGTGTCATGCATGAAGGTTTGATGGCTCTAATTAAGGTTTGCGGTGTTATAGGCCAAGGCAGCAACTAGGTCTTCCAAAGGTTTGGGTCAGTGTTTGAATTCGATGAAGTACCTTGTGGGGGCACTTGAGGGGCCACGGGTTGATGATGAAACCCAGGTGGTGGCATGGGATTCTGAGTATTACTCCACCTGAACTTGGGGTGATTCCTCCACCCAAGGTTTTAGGTGTTGGAGTATGGATCATTCTGGGGCCTTGATCCTTCATTAAACCTGTTAACCATGTTGGCTTCTTCCACCATTGGACAATCTTGGGAACCCATGTCCCTGAATTGAGCAAACATCACATACTTGCACGTCCTTAGCCTTCTCAATCCACAATTGCTTGACCATTGCTGTGCGTTGGGCAATGGTGTCATCTTTGTCCTTGCCCTTGCTCACCCCTCCTAGAGTTCTAAGTTGATGACCACAATAGCTTAACTGCTTCTCCCGTTGTGCAATACTCTCAAAAGCCTCCCTAGCCTCCTCGACTGTGCTTTCCAAAATTCCTTTTGATTTAGAGTTCACCATCACACGATCACTATTTTTCAGTCCCCCATAGAAATATAATATCAGGTGACAATCATCGATGTTGTTGATGCTTTTGGATTCTAAAAGTAATGACAAGTAATGTAAATGCAAGACAACGAAAACAGAAGTAAAGATGATAGTATTGATTGATTAGCTAATCGAATTAAGGCCAACTATCCACCCTAACCAATTCAAGTTCCTAACATGATTTCCAAGATCACATTATTATTAATTATCTGAACATGAGTTAGGGCCCACCTCATACATATTACTTCCTTCTTAGTTCCTATGTTGCAGGTTTTTTCGACTCACTACAACAACTATCCAAGAAAACGCATTAAGCATGAAAAGAAGTTTAATGACACCACACTATCCCTAGAAAATATTTCGTAATATAGGTTGTTATGAATCCCAATTACAAGATTGTTTCTTACCTTCAACCTCTCGATGCAATTTCATGAATAATTTATGTAAACAAGGTAGATAATCAAGTAAACTTAAAAGAGTAACAATTCAAGTAGTAATAAAAAATTATTCAGCATTCATAATAACAAAAATCAAGGGTCAAAATCACGTTAATGAACTACATGGCTAGGGCTTCAAGCAGCCCTAATTCTATGGAAAACTCTCACGCATGTTATTGAATAAAAACTTAAAAGTATTCAAGATTACAAAATAAAAGTAAAGAGAGGAAGAGAAAACACTGAGAATGGTGAAGGTCCTAGGCACATGTCCAAACTATCCTCACCAAGCTCCCTGCGTTTTTCTTTCTTCCAAACATGAGCAAACTTAAAAACGTAAAAACTATAAAAGATGAATGCAGAAAAAGGGGTTGGAACCCTAGTTTCACATTGAAACTTAGTTTAAATACCCCTAGGGCTTCCCTTAAAAACTAGGAATTTAAAACTGAATTACAAAGACCAAAAGACCCATAATTAAAAGCTAAAACTGGTTTCCTAGCTCAGCAGGGACAAAGTCCTCAAATCTAGGAATTTTCTTAGGCGGCAAGTAATCTCCACATAGCCCAGGGAATTTTGATGCGCCAAGGACTATTCTGGAACCATCTGAGACGTTCTTGGACAGCAAAGCATGGCTGGCTCCTTTCTTGGATCTTCTTGATACGGCTGGCACAATCTTGAATCCCCGGCTTCATTATTGAAACTGTTAAGGACACAGCAGGTCATTGACCAATGCAACTAAGACAGACCACTTATTTTACTTCCATATGATGTATCTAGCATGGTTTGGGTATTTTCTCGCACAAAAGCTCATAAAACACTCAATGGCCTAATTTGGCTCAAATCAGGGATCCCGTGAGGTCTTTAAGGGCATGTAATTGGCAATTCTAGGCTCGCCATAAGGCTCCACTAGCTTTCTAACACTATTTGAAGCCCAATTCTGGTTGGTGTCTCACTTGGTTCCACCGAGTTCTGAGTGATGACATACTTTCGCCTACCCGGACAAGTGAAAGACATGTCACGGTCCTGAATTAGGGTGTAGGGACATTAGTCGCTGAGCTTGTCTTCTGAGGAGCCAAGGACATGTCACAGGACATATCCTGGAATGGGTTAGAGCGCAGTAGGGCATCTTTGGCTCAGGAACTTGGGACAAGCCACGGGCTTGATTTAGGGCAGGGCAGGGACTCGGATTTGGCCACAAATTAGGGCGCATGACATGATTTAGGGTGCTAGATAGATCTTAGGGACATGATTGAGGGTGCGTCCTAAGGCTCTGTTTTGGCGCTTCCTGGTAGGAACCAAGACTCGTGTTAGGTCATAATTAATACATCTTTTATCCATGATTTAATACCCTTTTACTTTTGTTTTTTTAATATTCCGTTCTATACAATTGGAGAAAATAATATATTTGAGAGAAATGTTCAAAATTAGATTGAGCTTGGAATTATGTGAATTTGAGTAAAAGAATAACCTCAATCGGAGTTATAACGAAGAAGTTATGAAGGGAAGAAGACTACTTAATATTTTCAGTAAGGACCTACCGAATCAAGCATCAGGGAGTCAGAGTGGCGTTGACTGTGTGTTGACCTGCTGCTTCTGATCTCCAAATTAGCCAGCGCCTGCCAAACTCCACATGAAGACCTTGGCACGCTTGCACTGAAGACCTTACTTCCGTTTCGGACAGAGTCCACCGAAATCCATATTCCAGCCTTTCCCAACGCGTTGACTACCCTTTGACCACGTGCTTGGACCACCCATTTTCGGTGAAGACTCTCCAGCTGCTCCTACGTGGTTTCTCCTTATTATGAGGGTTTTTCAAGTGTGTGTACACAATTGTCTCCTTATTTCAAGGGGATTTAAATCCTATTTTATTTTGTAACATTATTTCTACCCATTTTATGTTTAGGAAAAGGTTTAGAAAACATTTTCCTTGTGGAATAAAATGTAAACATCTATTTATTTGGGGATTAATAATTCTCTATAAATAGAGCTGCTAGAACTTTGTAAAAAGGGAGGGGGGGGGGGGGGGGGGGGGGGGGGGGGGTAGGGAGAGTGATTAGAAATACATTAAAACACTTGTCTTTTATTTTGTAGTTTCTTTTTAGGTTAGGGCTTCTTGAAGCCCTAGCCATGGTTTTTCTATAATATGATTTTGGCTCTTGACTTATATTGTTACGCATGCTGAATAATTATGATTACTGTTTAAACTACTATTATTTTATGTTTATGAGATTAGCTACCTTGTTTGCAGAAATTATTGATGGAATTGCTTGAGTGACCGTCATATCATCCTGTAATTCACTAGTATCAAGAGGTTGAGGTTAAGAAACAATCTTGTAATCGGAATTCATGACAACCTAGGAATGCATATCACTTTTCTAGGCTAGTGTGGTGTCATTAAATTCTCTTAGTACTTCGTGCATCATCTTAACTGGTACATGATAGACGTTCTAGGCATATGCCCTGTTTAGAACATGCTAAGTAAGAGATAATAAAATATGTTTAGTGTACCAACACCATAACTTAGGCATCGGCACCTAATTCAGAAGTTGCATAGTAATTGAATCAAGAAAATCATGTTAGGAAGTAATTGTGGTTAGTGGTGGATTGAGTGCCTTTACCCATTATTTTTATTATTTGCTTTATGTTAATTCTTTTATTTGCTTATTTTTAATTATGTTTAAAACCCCCATGTGTGTGTGCGTTTGTGTTTATATTTTATTGTTAATAAGTCTCTGAGTTAATTAATTAATCTAAGTAATAAATTGGATTTAAACGTTAAGACAAGTCCTTGTGGGATTCGACCCTTGCTTATTTGCTATACTATCTATTCAATTTGTGCACTTGCTAGGTTAAAGTGAATAATAGATTTCAACTCGGTTTAGGGCCTTTTCAGGACCCAAACTTCAACTTGAGACATCTTCTTCGTTCCAACTCCGATTTGAGCCCTTCTTTTTGCATTGTTCTCAGAATTCACCTAACTTTCCAATTCTGCACAAGTCTCACAAGATTGCTCATTTTCTACTATGGATGGCAAAAAATAACTCAGAAGGCAAGTAAAAGGGAATGAAATGACATCTAGGAGATGCATAAATAATGACTAAACAACACCCCACCGGTGTCAAGTATTCTTCTTATTGTCTCGTATGTCTCCCGGGCAAACGAGAAGAAGATATACCAGCATCAAGCAAGACCGTACTTCGTTGGTCCATTTTAAGATTAAACATTTGGCGCCATCTGTGGGAATTCTGAGTAAGTACTCCCGCTAGCTCACATACCACTATCCCGCCTTCCTACCGACCACAAAGTCGGCAGAACAAGATGATGGAGAGCTAAATAACACTCCTCTCCCAGGAGAGAAAAACAAGAGCAAATCAGATTCCGCCTTGGAGGCAATGGCTAGAGCACTAGAGAAACTCCAACAGGAGATCGCCGAGCTCAAGAGGAGCAACTTGATGACGGAAAGTAGAAATCAGATCTGGGGAGAGAAATAATAGAACACTTTCGCTCTACTTGCCTCCACGAGTGAGGAACTCAAAGAGCAATGAGCAGCAACCGAAAGGGCACTTGTTGGCCGAGCCGAGCAAGAACCACGATGTGTGGAACAAGCCAGATCGGACCCTCCGGAAGAATGCTCATCCTCTAGAACGAAGGCGCTAGTCCGTTAGGAACACAGGTCTTCTGGGATGCTTGTGAACTACTAGACAGAAGACCACTTCCTATACAGCCCACTCTACTGACATATCCAGTAAACGATCTGAGGATCGAAGAACAACCTCCTCTTCCTACCCTATCTCAAGTTGGTCGTGCTCTATCAGGGTCAGCCTTGATCAGGGCAGACCGATAGAAGGGCCCTATGGCCCCAGCGGAAGATCAAATTTTGAGAGCAAACTCGCAGCATGTGGAGGATATGGCAGACTCCACAGAGGCGAAGTCCGGAGGAAATACAAGAGCGGCGGAACGGGCAGAGAGGAGCACCAGAAACGTGACGTGTCACCCCATGCCCGTTTGTTCGGGACCACAACCCAATCCTCCCCGAACAGATGATGTTGTCCAAGAACTCTTACAGCGAGTCCGAGATTTGGAAGCTGAGAATGGCATGACCAAGTCACCCACAAAAACAAAGACCAACACTAGCCCTTTCACCACTCGCATCCTCCAATACTGCCATGAAACGGAGGTCAAGCCCCTCAAGATCACACCCTACACTGGGATGGGCGACCCAGTGACGCACATGAACAACTACCAGTCTTCCGTAACTTTCAAAAACCTCTCAGACGAGGTCCAATGCCTAATGTTCAGCTCCACTATCACCGAGGCGGCACTCAATTGGTTCTACCGGCTGGAACCAAGAATAATCGACTTCTTCGATCAGCTCCATACCGTCTTCTTAAACCAGTTCATGATTCAAACAGACCGCCTACTGACCACGGAAGACTTAGGGTCTTTAAGGCAGGGGGAGATCGAAACCTTGAAAAAGCACTCCGCCAGGTTTAGCCTTGAAGACTCAAAATGTCAGGAGATTGACGACAAGGCTGCCTTCAGAGCATTCCGTAGCGGTCTAAAGGAATCCACCTTCAAGTACCACGCCTTCATGCAAGGATGAGAAGACTACAATGAGTTGATGAGACAACCAGAAATCCATGCCAAAGATGAATACTTCAACGCTCCATGAGCCGAGACCAAGCAGAGTAGTGCTCCGGTCTACTCTTCCCCTAAGAACAATCAGAATACCAAGCCTCACCATAACTCCAATAGCCAGAACCTGGGCTACGGGAACAACTCTTACTTAGCTAAGAGGAAAGGCCCATATGACAACAATTACAAGGGGAAGAAGGAGATGCATTACAATCTGAACCAAGGGTAAAAGAACAACTATCAGTCCTCGCATGAAAAGCCTTATATAGGTCAAGTCTCCAGGTTCGAAACCTACACAATCCTCAACACTTCATTAGAGAACGTTCTAATGAATGTCGAGGGCATGTCGACAAGCCAAAGCCCAGACCACCAAATTTTAGACCACCAGTCGCTTCAAACCTATATTGCCTATACCACAAGTTCAATGGCCATACCATTGACGAATGTGTGGCCTTCCGGGATATTGTGGAAAGCTTAGTCAGAGAGGGGAAGATCAACTAATTCTTACAACACACACCACCAATTGCCAGTCATCCTCAGCTCAACATCATTAGTGTTGGACCAACAATCTCCTCTGTTTGCACCTCCAACAGGGCAAAGAAGAGCTTCATTTGGGCCACCCAATCTAACCACCATATATTCAACATTGAATCTGGAAGAGCACAGAAAGTAAACAAGGTAGGATGGGAGGCCATCACCTTCTCAGAGGAGGAAGAACGAGGTATTGTTTTCCCCCCTGATGACCCTCTCATGATCCACGCCCAAATCGCCAACTTTGATGTGGGAAGAATCCTAGTGGACACCAAAAGTATAGTCAATGTAATCTTCGTGGAAGCTTTCACTCAACTAGGGATTGAAGACAAGGAGCGCAACAGAGCAGTAACACCATTGCTTAGTTTCTCAGGAGACTCAATAATGCCTTGGCACGGTCTCACTACCAATCTCGATAGGCACCGCCCTGCGCATAGCAACGGCGATTATCACCTTCCTGGTGGTAGACTGCCCCACGGCATACAATGTCATCCTTGGACAGGGATTATTGAATCAAATCAATGCAGTTTGCTCTACCCCATTTGCTCTTGATGAAGTTTCCAATAGTCATGGGGACTGGCCAAGTCCGAGGAAACTAGCTCTCAGCTCGAACATGCTACAATCAGATCTAACCAAGGTCAATCCTAGTGTTGGCAAGGAGACCATGGCCATCACAAAATCGACATACGAGGTTGACCCCGTAGACCCAGAGATCTTAAGGCAGGTCAAATCTAGTCCTCTAGAGGACTTAAGAGACCAATCCACAACGCCAAAACTTCAACCAATTGAGGAGACCGAGCCGATCACACTCCACACTGAACATCCGGACCGAATGGTCAGAATAGGGACAAAACTTCAGCCGGAGACCAGGGATGTACTTATCCATTTCCTCAGGGAGAACAACGAAGTCTTCGCATGGTCATATGCTGATATGCCAAGGATATCCACGGATGTGATCTGCCACAGACTCACCATTGATCCTTCTTTTAGGCCAGTCAAACAGATGAGAAGAACATATGACACCGAGTTGACAACTTGCCATGCAAGAGGAGATAACGAAGCTTAGCACAATTTGTACGCAAGGCCATCTATGCAGCATGGGTAGCCAACGTTGTACTAGTGAACAACCCCTCAGGGGCTTGGAGAATGTGCATCGACTTCACTGATCTCATCCGAGCTTGCCCAAATGATAGCTTCCCTCTTCCGAAGATTGATCTCCAAGTTGATGCAATATCGGGACATGAACTCCTTAGCTTCATGGATGCATAATCCGGTTACAACAATATCCTCATGCACCCGGATGACCAAATCAACACAAGCTTCTACACGTATTTAAGAGTATATTGCTACAACGTCATGCCATTCGGCCTGATGAACACCGGCGCTACATACCAACGTCTGGTAAACTCTATGTTTGCTAACCAGATCGAGAAGACCATGGAGGTCTATCTAGACGACATGCTCGTTAAGAACAAGACAGCAGAGGACCATGTCCACAACCTATCCAAGATGTTCCAAGCACTAAGGAAATACAAGATGGGGGTGAACCTAGCCAAATGTGTATTCGGAGTAAGCTCTGGTAAATTTCTTCATTACATGATCAGCCAAATGGGGATAGAAGCGAAACCCAAGAAGATCAAGGAAATCATTGATATGCATCCACCACGCACAACCAAGGAAATACAAGCCTTATCGGGAAGAGTAGCAGCACTCACTCGATTCATCTCAAGGGCTATTAACAAATGCATCCCATTCTTCAAAGCCCTCAAGACCGAGGGCAAGACCATCGAATGGACCCCTGAATGTGAGAAAGCCTTCACGGATCTAAAAGAATACATTAGCAGGTCACCTCTACTGGCCAGACCAGAAACATGAGAGCAGCTCACCATCTACCTTTCAATCTCCACCTCAACAATCAGCTATGTTCTAATCAATACGACAGAAGGAGTAGAGCACCCGGTCTATTATGTAAGCAAAGCATTTCAGGACGTAGAGACTAGATATTGTGGTCTTGAGAAGCTCACTCTTGCTCTCATTATCACCACGAGAAGGCTCAGGCCTTACTTCCAAGCTCACCCGACCCTAATTCTCACAAACAAACCACTCATCCAAGTCTTACAGAAACCGGACACATCTAGAAGATTAACCGAGTGGGCAATCGAACTTAGAGAATTTGACATCTCCTATGCCCCAAGACCATCAGAAAAGGGCCAAGCCTTCGCTGATCTGATTTTAGAGTTCACATATAACCCAACCCAATACATACCGAAAAAACAAGGAAAACCTCCAAGGCAGTCCGCTGCTAAGGCCAAAGGGGAGGCCAACTCCACCCCAATTGATAAATCAAAAAACCGTATGGACCCTCTACGTGGATGGATCAGCATGCCATAGTGGCTCAGGAGAAGGACTAGTGCTAACAACACCAGACCAGGTGAAGCTTGAGTATGCTCTTCGCTTCAACTTCTAGGCCTCTAACAATGAGGCAGAATACGAAGCGCAACTAGCCGGTCTCCACCTTGCAAAAGACATGGGAGCCAACCAAGTGAGGATCTTCAGCGACTCTCAGCTTGTGGTTAGTCAGGTGAACAACAACTTCGAGGCCAAGGACATCTCCATGACCTTGTATCTTGACAAGGCAAAGACGCTCCTTTGCCAATCCAGGCCTACGAGATGAACAAAGTTCCAAGATCAGAGAACAGTCATGATGATGCTCTGGTAAGATTAGCCTCGTCAATTGGCGACAAGATTGGTCGTAGTGTACCAGTATAGCTACTGGAGATCCCATGCACGCAAGAACAATAGGTGAACATCATCAATACTTACCCAAATTGGATGGATCCAATCATCAAGTTCCTCAAGGATGAAGAGATACCAACAGATAAACAAAAGGCCAAGCACGTCAAACGCCAAGGAACTCGATACACCATCCTCCATGATCACCTATACAAACGCAATTTCACTATTCCGTTGATCAAATGTCTAACAACCGAAAGGGGCAACG
Source organism: Oemleria cerasiformis (assembly GCA_037349345.1). Lineage (NCBI taxonomy): Eukaryota > Viridiplantae > Streptophyta > Magnoliopsida > Rosales > Rosaceae > Oemleria > Oemleria cerasiformis. Next base: position 72,222 of record JAZGTL010000022.1, read on the forward strand.
CCATGCTCAATGAGATCCACGAAGGCATATGTGGCAATCATTCACGACCCATGCCCCTTACCCACAAAGCTTTCTTACAAGGCTACTACTGGCCAACCATGCAGGGAGATTCAATTTCCTTGACACAACATTGTGATCGATGCCAACGATCTGCCCCAATTCCACAATTACCTGCAGAGAAACTCACACTAATGCCCAGCCCTTGGCCTTTCTCACAATGGGGACTAGAACTGATCGGACCAATGTCAAAGGGCAAAGGAGGAGTCGAGCATGCCGTTGTAGACGTTGATTACTTCACCAAGTGGGCAAAAGCAAAACCACTTTCAACAATCACAACTGCTCAAATCTTAACCTTTGTTTACCAGAACATCATCCGTCGCATCGGCATACCACACACCATCGTGACTGGCAATGGAAAGCAATTCAACTGTCGTCACTTCTGGGAGTTTTGTGAAATTTACGGCATCACACTATGCTTCGCCTCACCAGCCCATCCACAGTCAAACGACCAAGTGGAAGCTGTCAACAAGATCATCAAGTACAATCTCAAGACTCACTTAGATGAAACCAAGGGAGCTTGGTCAGACATCCTACCAGACGTCCTATGGTCCTACCGCACATCATATAGAACATCAACAAAAAAGACCCAATTTTCTATGGCATTCAACACCGAGGCCGTAGTTCCAGTGAAGATTGACGAGACCTCCTACCGAGTGATCTCCTATGAACCTGAACAAAGCAATCAACTACTCAATCTCAACCTTGACCTCTTGGAAGAGCATTGTGAGCTGGGCAACCTGCCAAACATGGGCTACAAGTAAAGGATAACACGGTACTATGATTCAAGGGTCAAACCAAGAAGCTTCAAAGAAGGAGATTGGGTTCTCAGGAAGATCAGTCTGGCAACAAAAGACCAAGCAGACGGAACACTCAGCCCTAGATGGGAGGGACCATACCAGGTCACTAGGATCTACCGACTAGGCACCTAAGACCTACAAACAACTACCCCACCCATGGAATGCTGATCATTTGAAATATTACCACAAGTAGAGCCTAGTCTCCTACCTTTGTATTTCAAGGTAATTCCATGAATTTTTGTAAACTGATATGGCTCATGCCGAACTTAATTGTTATGCTTATCAATGAAATAACCTTTTAACAGTTTTTCATTTTAAATTGTAAATTTTTGTTGGTTAGACTCAATATTCCACCAGTCAGCACCCGAAGGCATCCCATTAGGCCACCAATCGGTGATCGACCCAAAAACCAGTCAGAGCTATTCACAACATAACAACCGACGACGCAAGATGCCACCGATCAACATACATTGGGCAACGTTTCAAATGACGATACAATTGCTGATTAAGCAAAACTTGCATAAGTTGTCCATCACTCAATAGACTAAGCGGTTGACAATCATCACAAGTTAGAAGCATACATACAAGCTGTCCACATTCAGTAGCATACCAGTCAGGAATTACAAAAAAGTGAAAATTGCATTTACGAAGAAAATTGTTCAAACAATACAAAGACCTTTGTTCGGTACTACATGATACACTAGGCAAACCTCGAAAAATTTAAAAGACAAAATACATAAAAGCACAAAGGGAGAAGACCGGCAAAATCTTCGACATTAATCTCCTCCTCAACTGGCTCCTCCTACGGGGTAGGTTGCTTGATAATTGTCACCACGGTCGGATGCATACAGGTCGTCACCTTTTGCCAACTGCTATCCACGATCGAGGGGGGGACCACATCCGGAGCATCACCCAGATTGGCAAAGTAGGTCTTCAACCCATTGTTGAAGATCGGCCGCTTGATGGGCTTCAGCATGATGCGGGGAGCCTGGTCGAGAGGTGGTTCATTCGAGACCTGGCTACAAACGACCTGCAAGGTATCAATCTCCTCATGCATCTTCTTCCACCGAGCATTGTCGAAATCACCACCAGCAAGCTTGCCCTAGTACACCAACTTCTTTTGTCGGCGCACCTCCGACCAATCCAACCCGACCACATCAGCATACCGCTTCTTAGCTGACTAGCAGGAACATGGGAATGTGGAACCACAGGCTCAATGATCGGTCCCTCTGATCAGTCTTCTCGAACGGTAGTTTAAAGAGCTTCCCCCCTTGGCTCTTTCTGAGCACGAGTGAACGGCCTCGAACGGTTGGCCATCGTCTACTTTGAGGCACCCTTGCCTCCTCCGGCTAACACAACCACCTCCTCATGCGCCTTCTACTTGTCAATCGGGTACTCCATCTTGGCAACGACAGCAAGGGTGACGTCCGGATGAACTGAAATACAAAATAAACACATTTACGGTCGGCACATATATAATCTGACATGACCGACAGACCAAAACTATTACTTACCAGGTTCACTTATCAGACTGATTGCTAACAAAGTGTCTGGCAGCCTTAATATGCACCGGTTGCTCTCGAGCTCAGACAGCGTCTGCCTAACGTCCTCGCAGTCCTTCTCCTCGGCCATTGAGTAATCGCCTTTGAAGCAACCTGCAATCACGAATGGTCAGTCAGACACATCAAACAGGCAGATCAACCAAAAGTTGCGCAAAAATAAACAGACAATAACAAACCGCTACTCAGTCCTAACAACCTTCCAACTGGAAGTCATGAATGATTCTCCTCTTCAGTCTGCTCGGCTCCCCTTCCCAAGGACCAGACACCCAGCAATATCGATGCCTCCAGTTCTTCGGGGAGGTCGATATGTCGTTAATGAAGCTCCTCTGGCCGTCTACCCCATGCACTCGACCTGAAACCAACCAGACCCATGCTACTGCTTCTTAAATTTATACAAGTGGAACAACTGCCCCCAACTCAACTCTTCCTTATTACACAGTCAGAAGGTTGTGTAGAGACTGATCAACGTGATCCAGCCATTCACGTTCAACTAACCGAACGTGATCCTCACCCGAGCAAGGATGTCCTGAAGCCAAGGCTAGAGTGGAAGATGAATTCCATATTCAAAGCAGTCAATATAAAATAGAATCGAAACCTCTAGTTGCTCACTCGGCTTAGCACTAGGAGGAGGAAGACTAAACACTATGTTTGCGGGCACATTATACAAGATCCTAAATTTTTCTAAGTCACTCTCCTTTAGTGGTCACTTCGTGATCCACAACCCATGGAGAGTTATTCAACCGAATGGCCATATGGATTGGTTCGGCCTCCTCTACCTCCTCGGCCTCTACCTCCTCTTCCTCCTCAAGATCTAACACCGGCGGCCAGGACGTTGATGCCTCACCAAAAATTTCTTGGCTTTGCCTTTGCTCGGCCCATCCCTTAACAGTACTTCTAAACTATCAACGGAAGATGAAGAAGATCAACTTCTACTTTCACTACTAGTCAACAATCACAACTGCTCAAATCGAACCCTTTGTTTACCAGAACATCATCTGTCGCTTCGGCATACCACACACCATCGTGATTGGCAATGGAAAGCAATTCAACTGTCGTCACTTCTGGGAGTTTTGTGAAATTTACGGCATCACACTAAGCTTCGCCTCACCTACCCATTCACAGTCAAACGACCAAGTGGAAGCTGTCAACAAGATCATCAAGTACAATCTCAAGACTCGCTTAGATGAATCCAAGGGAGCATGGTCAGACATCCTACAAGACGTCCTATGGTCCTACTGCACATCATACAGAACATCAACAAATAAGACCCAATTTTCTGTGGCATTCAGTACCGAGGCCATAGCTCCAGTGAAGATTGACGATACCTCCTACCGAGTGATCTCCTATGACCCTGAACAAAACAATCAACTACTCACTCTCAACCTTGACCTCTTGGAAGAGCACTGTGAGCTGGGCAACCTGCCAAACATGGGCTACAAGTAAAGGATTACACGGTACTATGATTCAAGGGTCAAACCAAGAAGCTTCAAAGAAGGAGATTGGGTTCTCAGGAAGATCAGTCTGGCAACAAAAGACCAAGCAGACGGAACACTCGGCCCTAGATGGGAGGGACCATACCAGGTCATTAGGATCTACCGACTAGGCACCTACGACCTACAAACAACTACCCCACCCATGGAATGCTGATCATTTGAAATATTACCACAAGTAAAGCCTAGTCTCCTACCTTTGTATTTCAAGGCAATTCCATGAATTTTTGTAAACTGATCAGGCTCAGGCCGAACTTAATTGTTATGCTTATCAATGAACAACCTTTTAACAGTTTTTCATTTTCAAATTGTAAATTTTTGTTGGTCAGACTCAATATTCCACCAGTCGGCACCCGAAGGCATCCCATTAGGCCACCAATCGGTGATTGACCCAAAAACCAGTCAGAGCCATTGACAACGTAACAACCGACGACGCAAGATGCCACCGATCAACATACATTGGGCAACGTTTCAAATGACAATACAATTGCTTATTAAGCAACACTTGCATAAGTTGTCCATCACTCAATAGACTAAGCGGTTGACAATCATTACAAGTTAGAAGCATACATACAAGGTGTCCACATTCAGTAGCATACCAGTCAGGAATTACAGAAAAGTCAAAATTGCATTTACGAAGAAAATTGTTCAAACAATACAAAGACCTTTGTTCGGTACTACATGATACACTAGGCATACCTCGAAAAATTTAAAAGACAAAATACATAAAAGCACGAAGGGAGAAGACCGGCTCAATCTTCGACATTAATCTCCTCCTCAACTGGATCCTCCTACGGGGTAGGTTGCTCGGCAAGCACATGATTGCCTTGTTTGGTCACTGATGTGGAGGCCCCATCACCTTGGAAGACGATGTGGTCGGCCATGACAACTTCCTGCTCAGGGGGTAGCTTGAAGGTCCGATTCAACACAGGTGGCTAACTAAGCCAGGCAAAATCGAACCGGAATGCCTTGGTTGAAGAAGAGTACCTATTGCATACAATCTTCCTCAACCAAAGCAAGTTGGATGTCCACAGCATCCACAAAGCCTTCTGACTCTTTGTACTCTGCAATAACATCCTCCCGGATGGTCCGCATCCCGGCCCTTAACCGATCAACTTCTGCTTGTAGCTCATTGGCACACTTCTCTCGCCCCTCAAGATCGGCCATCCTTGCAATTTGATCTACCGATTAGGGAGAGTAGAAGTACTCATCTCCCCATTCTCGGACCACTCCTTCAGCGAGCCAAGCACCACGGGGTTGATAATTGTCACCACGGTCGGATGCATACAGGTCGTCACCTTTTGCCAACTGCTATCCACGATCGAGGGGGGGACCACATCCGGAGCATCACCCAGATTGGCAAAGTAGGTCTTCAACCCATTGTTGAAGATCGGCCGCTTGATGGGCTTCAGCATGATGCGGGGAGCCTGGTCGAGAGGTGGTTCATTCGAGACCTGGCTACAAACGACCTGCAAGGTATCAATCTCCTCATTCCTCTTCTTCCACCGAGCATTGTCGAAATCACCACCAGCAAGCTTGCCCTGGTACACCAACATCTTCTGTCGGCGCACCTCCGACCTATCCAACCCGACCATATCAACATACCACTTCTTAGCTGACTAGCAGGAACATGGGAATATGGAACCACATGCTCAATGATCGGTCCCTCTGATCAGTCTTCTCGAATGGTAGTTTCAAGAGCTTCCCCCCTTGGCTATTTCTGAGCACGAGTGAACGGCCTCGAACGGTTGGCCATCGTCTACTTTTAGGCACCCTTGCCTCCTCCGGCTGACACAACCACCTCCTCATGCGCCTTCTACTTGTCAATCGTGTACTCCATCTTGGCAATGAAAACAAGGGTGACGTCCGGATGAACTGAAATACAAAATAAACACAAGTCATTTACGGTCGGCACATATATAATCTGACATGACTGACATACCAAAACTATTACTTACTAAGTCCACTTATCAGACTGATTGCTAACAAAGTGTCTGGTAGCCTTAATATGCACCGGTTGCTCTCGAGCTCAGACAGCGTCTTCCTAACATCCTCGCAGTCCTTCTCCTCGGCCATTGAGAAATCGCCTTTGAAGCAACCTGCAATCACGAATGGTCAGTCAGACACATCAAACAGGCAGATCAACCAAAAGTTGCGCAAAAATAAACAGACAATAACAAACCGCTACTCAGTCCTAACAACCTTCCAACTGGAAGTCATGAATGATTCTCCTCTTCAGTCTGCTCGGCTCCCCTTCCCAAGGACCAGACACCCAGCAATATCGATGCCTCCAGTTCTTCGGGGAGGTCGATATGTCGTTAATGAAGCTCCTCTGGCCGTCTACCCCATGCACTCGACCTGAAACCAACCAGACCCATGCTACTGCTTCTTAAATTTATACAAGTGGAACAACTGCCCCCAACTCAACTCTTCCTTATTACACAGTCAGAAGGTTGTGTAGAGACTGATCAACGTGATCCAGCCATTCACGTTCAACTAACCGAACGTGATCCTCACCCGAGCAAGGATGTCCTGAAGCCAAGGCTAGAGTGGAAGATGAATTCCATATTCAAAGCAGTCAATATAAAATAGAATCGAAACCTCTAGTTGCTCACTCGGCTTAGCACTAGGAGGAGGAAGACTAAACACTATGTTTGCGGGCACATTATACAAGATCCTAAATTTTTCTAAGTCACTCTCCTTTAGTGATCACTTCGTGATCCACAACCCATGGAGAGTTATTCAATCGAATGGCCATATGGATTGGTTCGGCCTCCTCTACCTCCTCTTCCTCCTCAAGATCTACCACTGGCAGCCTGGACGTTGATGCCTCACCAAAAGTTTCTTGGCTTTGCCTTTGCTCCGCCCATCCCTTAACAGCACTTCTATACTATCAACGGAAGATGAAGAAGATTCACTTCTCTTTCACTACTAGTGAATGAGGACCCACTAGTGGTCGATCAAGCACTCGTCTCACTGGACGCATCAGTTACCTAGTGAGAAGGTGATTCACCACCAAAACTTTGAGGGGACATTGCCCCAGATATGTCCGTTGACTCTGACTCTGATATCTACAAATGCAAAGGGAAACTACACTAGAATTAAACTATCCTAATGCAAAGGAAGAAGCATAACAAAGGGATGAACAAAATCAACATACCTTGGAAAGATCTTATTGGACGACCGAATTCTTCACAAGTATGATCGGACGGATTCACAATCGAACGCAAACGCACTAGGTCACCTTCACTGTTAGTTGGTCAGGATCATAGCTCTGAATGATTTTGGAAAATAGTGCGCTCAAATGATTCTACCAACCTTATATAAGGCCTTACAACGGTCCGAAATAGTGACCTCGATTCGCGCACCGCACTATCAAACTATTAAAGGCTCACAACCTTTCACCTCCACAACCATCAGAAGGACGACAAGCGTCAGACCTTCAAACAATACAAATACAAATACGTAGAAACAAACAGTACAATACACAGTATGTTCTGATCGGCAAGTCCTTACGCGGCGACCAATCGGACGCATCATTCTAGGTATCCTCTCAGAAGATGCTCCTATCAGCAAGCCCTTATTAGGCAACCGATCGGATGCATCATTCGAGGTATCCTTTCAGAAGCATGCTCTGATCGATAAGCCCTTACGAGGTGACCGATCAGACGCATCATTCGAGGTATCCTCTCATAAGTATGCTCCGTTCGGCAAGCCCTTACGAGGCTACCGATCGGACGCATTATTCGAGTTATCCTCTTAGAAGCATGCTCCGAACTACAAGCCCTTACGAGGCAATTGATCAGACGCATCATTCGAGGTATCCTCTCATAAGCATGCTCCAAATCGGCAAGCCCTTACGAGGCTACCGATCGGACGCATCATTCGAGGAATCCTCTCAGAAGTATGCTCCGATCGGCAAACCCTTACGAGGCTACCAATCAGACGCATCATTCGAGGTATCCTCTTAGAAGCATGCTCCGATCTGCAAGCCCTTACGAGGCAACTGATCATATGCATCATTCGAGGGATCTTTTCAGAAGCATGCTCTAATCGACAAGCCCTTGCGAGGCTACCGATCGAAAACGCATCATTCGAGGAATCCTCTCAGAAGCATGCTCCAATCAGGCAAGCCCTTACGAGGTTACCGATCGTACGCATCATTTGAGGTATCCTCTCATAAGCATGCTCCAATTGGTAAGCCCTTACGAGGCAACCAATCGAACGCATCATTTGAGGTATCCTCTTAGAAGCATGCTCCGATCGGCAAACCCTTACGAGGTGACTGATCGGATGCATCATTCGAGGTATCCTCTCAGAAGCATGCTCCAATCAGGCAAGCCCTTACGAGGTGATCTATCGAATGCATCATTCGAGGTATCCTCTCATAAACATGCTCCAGTCGGTAAGACCTTACAAGACAACCAATCGGACGCAACGTTCGAGGCACCTTAATGGGGACTCGTCCGACCAACGTAAACTTCCTCATTCAAGGACTTGGGGGATTATAAGCTATACCCATGATGGTCAGTCGACATGGGTCTGCACTGAACTTACATATCCACGACCGAGGAAATCCACCTCAGTCAATGACTTAAGGGACTTATGTTGGTACCATACCGATCGACCACCATACGAAAGACCAATAGAGTTCAAATACCACCTGCAATGTCAATACATACCACCATTGTCGATACAACCTAGAAACCAATCGGGCAAACCCCAGTCGGACAATCAGGATCGGCCCTACCCCTTTGTTTACATCATGGCCCAAGACCTAGCTGGTTGGCACCACTCCTGGTCGGCACCATCCAGTTGGCACCCCTGTCAAATTGCAGCAGTTGCACCCTGACACACTAAGGACGCCACTGGCACTCTCTCAACACCCGGAATTCCCGGGACACGTGACATGATCTCAAAAGGTGGCTTGAAACCCACATCATTAAGGTTGCAACCACCACATTCATTGCTACTATAAATACAAGAGGGAACCCTCTCACAAAGGTGACAATTCCTTTCCTCTATGCTGCCTAGTTGATGACCGATCTACCTCTCGCTTACTAACTTAAGCATCGGAGTTTGCTAGGCCGCACCCCACCGATGTCAAGTACTCTTTTTATTATCTCGCAGGTCTCCCAGGCAGACGAGAAGAAGATATACCAGCATCAAGCAAAACCGTACCCCGTTGGTCCATTTTAGGATTAAACATATATTTACTATTTTATCCCTATTTATTAAATTTTCTTGTTTTAAAAATATCATTAATAAAAGGCTTGTTTGTCCCAAAAAAATTAGTGAAGCTTAAATAGCAAACTAAGGGATGACAATGGGGAGGATCAAGTTCGGATATTAGTATATCCATACCCATACCTGCTATAACTTTTAACCCCCATACCGAGTTATTCCAATCGGGTATTACCCACACCTGCATCCATTGGGTAGCAACACCCAAATACCCTCCCCAAAATCCGCTTTGTAATTTTTTTTTCTTAACATAAGTTTAAATTAAAATTAAAATTCTAAAATAACCAGGAAGGTGTCCGAACTTGCTTTTTCGTCCTATATATACCTCACACCACACAACCTAATAACAACTTGTAACTTCATAGTATAATGATTGTTCAGGTCATGGAATTACGAAGAAAAAAAAAAGATAATGGATTAATATTAAATAATATTATACGGGTCGGATTCCGATAGGGAGACACTACCCAACCCATAATCGAATAGGTTATCTACAGGCATCTGCATCCACGATTTTTATATACATCCCTAACCAAACCTCACGTTTTCCCTTCATAATGTCAAATTGATACTCCACAACAAACACACAAGTACAAGAGACGGATCCAACCTGCTCTCATACTATGTCAAACAAACAAATACACGAAAACTAATGCAGCGGAAATCTCAATATGCGAATTTGTGGCCCATGGGTGCACAGAGAAACTAAGCTCCGCACACCCATGAGGGTGCAAGATATTTTGGGAACCAATCAATATAGTGCTATATGCCAATTACAAAGATTACTTGAAGGGTTCAAATTACAAGCCGAAGCCAAGCCTTATATAGGCAACAACTCCTATATCCAAAAAACAATACAACCTAACTTTTCCAATACTACGCAAACTAATCCTTATTCAACAAGAAACCAACTATAATAAGAAAAATAATTCATAATTAAACAATACTTTCCAACACCCCCTGTCAAACTCATGATGCTGCATCTTGAGTTTGCCAAGAACAATGTTGCCAATGTCGATGTTGATGCCGATACCATTGCTATGCCCAATCTGTTGTTGATGTCATGCCAATGCGATGTCGATGCGTTGCACTGCCAATGTGATGCCGATTCAGTGCGATTTTGATGCGATGCCAATACAATGCGATGCCGATGTGATGCTGATGCGCACACTGCTGATGCGATGCCAATGCGAAGGCCCATTGCGGAAGCCCAACGAACAAAGTACGAAAGACGATCCGAGAGATCAAAACCGCTCTAATACCATGTCAAATTGATACTCCACAACAAACACACAAGTACAAGAAACGGATCCAACCTGCTCTCATGCCATGTCAAACAAGCAAATACACAAAAACTAATGCAGCGGAAATCTCAATATGCGAATTCGTTGCCAATTACAAAGGGGGTGCAAGATATTTTGGGAACCAATCAATATACTATTATATGCCAATTACAAAGGGTTCTTGAAGGATTACAGTTTACAAGTCTAGGTCAAGCCTTATATAGGCAACAACTCCTGTATCCAAAAGATAATACAACCTAATTTTTCCAATACTACGCAAACTAATCCTTATTCAACAAGAAACCAACTTTAATACAAAAAATAATTCCTAATTAAACAATACTTTCCAACACATAATAATATAAATATATACGATAAGTAAAAATTGAAGTAAACAACCCCAAACTTTTCACCCAACTGCAGTCAGATCGTTGATTATGTTTTGGTCTATATATGCAATGATTTGGATTTCTAGTAAAGGATTTTTTTTTTTGGTCATATCTAGTCAAAGATGTTTTGACATTACTAAAATGATATAAGCTTCCATCTTCATGATGATCTATAGTTTAGGAGCTCACTACACGCGTGCGCCATGTTTTATTTTTAATTATTTAAAAAATTAGAAGAAAAGAATTCCAAAATATGTAAACAAAAATAGAATGGAAATGGGAAGAAACTGGGGGTAGGCAACTGGATCCGGAAATTCGAATCAATTTTTAAACTAACTCACTCTTATCCTATTGTATCCGATCCGAACCAATCCAATTGGTTTGCAAAACGAATAGTTTCACCATGATGTCATGCAATTTAAGTATGGATAAATGAATCTCCAAAAAATCTTGGGTTGGTAGTTTTCTACACCCAAAAGAGGGTTGAGAAATGGGCTATGGAGAACTCAGATTATTAAAGGCCCAAAACGGAAAAGTGGCCCAAGAGGCCAGAAAAGATAAATGAGACTATAAAAATGAAAGCAAAACTCTTTCAAGAAGACGAACCAATCAATCAACACAATAAAAACACTGTTTATAAACAAACTCTTTGTTTGAAAGCCAAGCCTACAAAAGCTCAAATTTGTTTCTACATCGTGACTTGGGATAAAAATACCTCTTTGGAACAACTCCATCTCTTCTGAATCTTTTAATTTCTCTACCATGTATTGGTATGATCTAATTGATGTTCATCCCGTATTGATATGATCTAATTGATGTTCATCCCAGTTGAAGATATGTGAATAGCCATGTTCCCAATTCAACCTGGTTTGAGGATTCAAACATTGTTATTTGATTATCTTTATGCATTCTTCATTTATTTATATTTGTCTCTCAATTGGATATCATTGGCAGCGGTAAATATTCTTGAAAACCAACCATATTTGTTTCATGATTGCACAAGTCATAAAATAATGTCTCTGGTCCAACAATATTTATCCCGACGAGAACATCCCGTATAACGGATTCTTTATAGTGTTATACTAAATCAGTACTGCCTATAATATTGTTGAATTTTGATTACTAGAGGAAAATACTATAAAATCCTTAGATACAATAAGAAAAAAACATTAATAAAATCAATAAGCTAGTGTCATGCTTATGTCACAGTCATTTGATTAGAATCAAGGCTTTGGGCCACAAGGAAAACATATTCCCTGTCTATTAGGAGCTTCTAATAGTTGTACGTCTCTTTCGAAGGCGGTCAAGCCCATCAAAGGATAAACCGAAGTATATCCAAGAACCTCATGCTCAAGCCTTCAACCCAAGATCCAACATCAAGCATTCACCCATATTCACACAAACTAAAGATAAGTCCACTAGGATTGTCAGAAATCCCTGGCGGCCTGTTTTTTTCTAGAGCCAACAGTAATTTAGGCAAAATATGACTCAACTCCATCTGTGCCCAGCCGAAGAAACTACCCATTCCCCTGCATGTGAGTGAAGTAAAACGCCAAAGGCTGGTCGATGGGTCACTTTCAACTTTCAAGGGGAGAGAGGAGCAAAAACCTTATTAGATAAGATGTCACCAGCCTAATATATGCTTCGATTCTATGACAGAGGACCAAACGGATACAGGCACAAAAGCAATTTGAGCACAAGAAGAACGAGGTTCCATCAAAATCCAAAGCCATAAAAAAAAATAAACTGGTTCACACAAACCAAAACTCAGGTTTTTATTAAACTTCAAAAACAAGCTTTTATTAGATGGAGGTTTATAGCACTTAAAAGCATTTTTTCCATCTGGTACAACATTACTTCATATGTTCCCACATATCTATTGAAAGTACAGTAAACTTGAGCTTCTAGTCTTTAACCAGTGTTCTGCATGCCGGCAGCAATACCCTTCATGGTCAAAATAAGAGTGTCCTCTAGACCGGGAGCATACTCGCTCGTTGGATTAAGTTTCACGAGCTCTGCTGCTGGCTTGCTTGTTGTTTCCGTGTACTCCTTTGACAAGTGTGGCCTTACTTTGACATGGTAGTTCGGATCACGGATCTGCTTCAATGTATAGGCTTGGCACACGTTAAGCGTCGTGATGTATGAATCACGGAGGAGGAGTCTCTGCCTCAAATAAGGATCTCCTTCCAGAAGAGCCCTATGCCCAGCAACCTACAAAATTCACAGAAAATGGGATGAGTTGTTCAAGATTATCTCTATACTCTATCTACAGGGTAAAACTAATTCTATTCACTCATAAAACTTTCAACTTGTAAAATGTATGTAGTAACAAAACAGCATAACAGTCCAGACAGTATGTCATAAAATTCATATTTGCAGTCTTATGTTAAAATTAAACTCAGAGATATGCTCTTACGGTTTTCTCACAAAAGGAGCCTATGAAGATAGTTTGCAATTACTAATCATTGAAAATATAGTAACCTAATTTATGTCTTTCCCAAATATACGTATCAACAGCTGCCAAAACTGTCATTATATAAGTAAATTAAGTGCTGCATTACCTGGAGAACAAAGCGCTTAGTGTCTTCATAGTTGGCCCTCAATTTCTCTCCAAATGCCCATAGGTCTTCTGACACAAGAAGCTTGTCATACAGTGAGGCGATACCTGGGTCGCCCTTGGCAAACACCATCTCAATTAAATCAATTGTGACTCTGAAGAAAGGCCACTGATTATACATCTCCCGAAGCATTTGCAGACTCTTCGCATCCTTCTCAATAGCTTGCTTAAATGCTGCCCCAAAGCCAAGCCACACTGGTAAGTGAAATCTTGTCTGGGTCCAGGCAAATATCCATGGGATTGCACGTAGTGATTCAATGCCTCCACTTGGCTTTCGTTTTGAAGGACGACTGCCAATGTTCATCCGACCATACTCCAACTCAGGTGTTGCCTTCATTATCCAAGAAAATATTATTACATTTATGAGTTTACAAGCATTTACCTATTTCACAGCACCTATTACAGAACAAGCTTTAACAGCCAATTACAAGGTAGCTTAAAAAGAAAATAATGAACACATATCATTTTAAGTTGGCAAAGCAAGTAGTGGAAGACAACAGAAGAATGATTCTTGTGACTGAGTTTCAGGATTCAATATGCTGTCTTTCATGAAGAATTAAAAATACTAAGAAATACATTATTGACCCAAAAAGAAAATCGTGTGTTGTACTAAAGCCTCAAAGGCGGATTCAATTTATTGACATGCTTAGTTTAGTACACACACATATAAATAATAAAACGAAGATCAAGTTGGATAAATGGGATACTTACGAGGCGGAAGTATTCAACAAAACGGGGTTCCTGGAAAACTATTGAACGGTATTCCTCTGTTGCAATGACGGCCATCTCATCCATGAGTGCACGCCATTCTGGCTTTGGTGAGACAGGAGGGTGCATTCCATGCTCAAGTGTTGCTGCTGTGAAACGCTGAAGTGTTCTAAAGCACAAGTGCTCCTCCCCAAATGATTGTTCAATAACTTCACCTTGAACTGTAACACGAAGCGAACCATGAATTGTGTCGGGTGGCTGAGATAATATAGCAAGATGGGTGGGTCCCCCTCCTCTTCCAACTGTTCCACCTCGACCATGAAACATCGTAAGCTTAACCCCATATTGTTTTGCAACCTTTATGAGCTCTTCTTGAGCCTTGTATAACTGCCATGCAGCAGATAGACGGCCAGCATCCTTTCCTGAATCTGAGTACCCTATCATGACTTCTTGCTTCCCATTGATCCGGTTTTTGTACCAATCTATTGAAAAGAGACGGCCCACGGCAGCAGGAGCAGCCTCAAGATCACCAAGCTTCTCAAACAATGGGACAACCCTTAGTGGTTTCTTCACACCACATTCACGTTGCAAAAGCTCAACAGCAAGCACATCAGATGCAGCTGTTGCCATTGAGATGATATAAGCACCAAAATTGTCTGAGGGAAGTTCTGCAATGACGTGGAACGTGTCCAGCACATCAGCAATTTCTTCAGTCTTCGGAACATCAGCGCCAAATAGGGGGCGCTTGCCACGAAGCTCAGACAAGAGCCATTCTTGCCTACGCTCCTCAGACCATTCACGATAAGACCCAATCTCCAGGTGCCTTGTTATAGCATCGAGGACATCAGTGTGCCTGTCTGATTCTTGCCGTATGTCTAGTCTCACAAGAGATAGCCCAAAAGTAGAAACTTGCCGCAAGAAATCAAGAAGGCTTCCATCAGCAATTGCCCGATCGCCACAGGAGCAGAGTGAGCGGTAACACAGTTCGAGAGGCTCCAGGAACTACAAGCAAAAAGACATAATCAGCTCTGACACAAAACATTGTTGCATGAGTATGAAAGCTGGGGCACATTCAAACACGATTTCTGTACTGAACGTCTATTGTAAATTAGTCAAAGACTACCCCATTATAACTGAGAAAATCATAAAACTGGATAGATTTTGGCAATTGAGTTTTTTATTACTCTACAACCAAACTCATAAATCTTGGGGTTAGGAGAGACCTGTTCAACATTGGTAAAGGTTGTGTCCTCAGGAATGTCAGAGATTCCATTGGCTAACAATTGGCGAGCACATTCCCGTGTATTGTAAAGCTTGTCTCTTACATCACCAAGAATAACGCGATACGGCTCATTTGGAGGAATTTGCTTCCAAAATTCTGCATCCAGAAAGCATGGTTAAGAAATCCATTGAAAACTTGAATTAAAGAACAATAATATAAAATCTAATTACTAAAACAAAAAATTCAGCTTCAAACCTTTTACAAGAATTAAACATATATAGCTACAATGAAATGTCATAGGAAAGCCAAAGTTTTGATGCTTCACCAAATATTGAATTAGTTTCAATCAAGGATGATAAAAATATGAACTCATCTGTAGTGCATACCTATGTAGTGTTTCGCATCCTTTTTTGAAGACCTATGAAGTTCATGAGCACGAGAAATAAGCTCATCATTGCAGCGCCACATAGATAACTGTGAAAAAATGGAAATAATCAATACATCAAGGAAAAACAAATTATTCAAGTGCTGTGAAGAACAGAGTTATATAACAAATCTAAGTAGAAGTAATGATTCTTTTGACACCTCAAACATAAGATCCTCTATCTGGGAGAAGTACAAGTTAGCAGCCATCATTCTAGCCAATAAGCATACATCCCGTGTAACTTCAGGAGTGACCCTGGGATTTCCTGCAGTCCATAGCAGACAGATTTACTACAGAAACTACAAACAATTTTTTAAGGCATGCTTTTAGAGTGGGGAGAACATGGCACTGTGAAAGCACAGAATAAGTTTATCAAGTAATAGCATGAGATTAACATACCATCACGATCCCCACCCATCCAAGAAGAAAATTGAATGAGAGGGGCATTGTAAGGAACACGTTCATTTATCCCTATGTTCTTCAAAGCAGTGTCAACACGACGCAAGAATTTCGGTACACCTTTCCAAATAGTCTCATGAAAATAGCTCATTCCTGCCCTCATCTCATCTTGAGGAGTTGGAGCAGTCCTTCGGATTTCATCAGTACGAAATGCAGCTTGAATCTATATGCAAAGAAAAGGAAAATTTTATAAATTTGAAATAAAGCTTTATTTTGTTATAATATAAAGAGTGTACTATCACAGTAGCAATTGTTGAACAAAAGAAAAATTATTTGGGTTGGCAAAGAAAGTCATGGAGAAAGACACAATATGTAATATCAACGAACAATATGCCAACATTGGTTTCCACATACCTCCCTTTGTAGAGCCTCATCAAGTTCCTGTTTATCATCAGGCGTAATGTCCTTTGCATACAACTGAGTCAAACAATTTCTTATCCTGAAAAGTTCAGAATTACAAAATGTCAATACCAAATTAATAAATCATCGAACTGTTGCAGCTATAGCATTTAACATGTCTAATCCTACTCATTTTTCTTTCAGAGGTGCAATATGGAGCTGGATAATAAACATAATCCTGAGAAAGTTGCTTAAATGGACTTCTGCAATTTGTCTCCTTACATAAGAGAAATTATAAAGATAGGTGAATAATGGACCTTGCATGCTTTTGAAGCAAAGATCTGCGAACAGACTGAGTGGGATGCGCGGTTAGAACCAAATCTACAGTCTGGTTCTTCAAGGCATCAAAAACTTCTTGGGGGGACTTTTTAAGATCCCCCACAAGCCTCTTGAGAGTCTCCTCAATGTCCGATTCTGTAGTAGCTGAGGCCTCATCAGCAAAATCTCCCTTCTTCAACTTGATCCTCCTTCGATAAGCAATCTGAACTTCCTCGGCCAAATTGGCCAAGTTAAGCATGTGAGAAAAGGATTTCGCAATGACGATGGAGTCCCCAGGATCCAAACTCGTTAGCACATTCCCTAGCTCCGCCAACTTTTGAGGGTCCTGCTTTCTTTCATATTCCGCGGAAAGCTCATAACAATCTTGCACCTAGTCCAAATTAGAAGACAAAAATCAATAACCTTCTCGTTTATCATCACAGACTCTCATGTAAGAACTGCCCCAATTATCTAAAATGCAGAACCTTTTGAATGAAGTTTCATATGTCAAAACTAAATCATTATTTTACTCTATCAGTCTGGATTAAGACAAAACCCCATCAATATTACAAGATAAGCAGTGAATTTCTGAGTCTTCCAAAATACAGCATTAGTTTCCAAAATAGAACTTGTGAGTCTTCGTACAAAATTCAACTTGCATCAAGCTTCATGGTCTCAGGTTCGATGGCAGGTAGGATAATGATAATAATAATAACAATGATGAACCCGAATACAAAATTTCCTTTTAGAAAAATTTTAAATAAAAATTCAATACTCACTCCCAAACAAGTACTAAAATAACAAAGCGATAATACCGAGGAATGCACTAGAGAGCCAAAACATACATTTTAACCACACAAAATTGATCAAAAACTGCAATGGGTATTCATCAAAAGCTCGCTCCATAAGCTCACTAAGCTAAGCAGCCAAAAATTATGAGCAAATAAATTAATCGAAAATAGAACAAATAAAATGCGTTACCGTTTCTCTGAGACTCTCTCCATGTAAATCCTGAAGAATATCCAGGAAGCGATCCAGTAGCAAAGCATCGTACTCAATGAGTTTGTCATCCTCAGACACCTTCCCTGGCGCCAACAGCCTCAGCTGTGCGTCAATCGAAGCCATCTTCTCCAGGTTCCTCGCAGCCATCCCCGACTTTTGTATCCCTCTCTCACTTTATATGTTTCTAGGTTGCTCTGGCTCTGACTTTTTAACCAGCACAGATGTGCATGGAAAATGATTTAAAACCAGTAAATCGAAAAAAAGAAAAAACAAATAGTAAAGAAAAGCAAGCTTCAGAGGGCCAATAAACCCAATAGAAGTAGAAATCGAACTCTTAGGAAAATTCTAAATTATTGGGGAAAATGAAAAGGAAGAAGAAAAAGTGGGCAGCAAGGCGAATCCCGTGAGACCCAGATGAAGAAAGAGGGGGTCGGTTCCAGGAAAACGGGTAGCTTATGATCCGGGCACGAGAAATACAAGAAAAAGGGTGAGAGAGAGAGAGTGATGAGTGTGTGTCTGTGTCTGTGTGTGATGTTAAAGCACGACTCTTTTCTGCGTTGGATTTATAGAGAGGGCACACACAGGGTCTACTTTTATGACTCCGACATGGAGACCTGAAATTTAGTAATTTACATTTTACATTAACAAATTTCTATAACCACTTTTACTTTTTAAAATACGGGGGGTTTAATGCATTTTTTTTTGTATTTTTTAAAATGTGTTTCACCAAGGCTGGTAGGACTTACGGTTGAACACCAAAAATTAAATACCCGATAAGCTAATAACTTTAAATAATAACTTTGGTTACTTCTGATTTGGAAATAACATATTAAATTAATAATTTACTAAATTTATAGGATAATACATTATGAAAAAATCATATATATTTCACGTAACATATAAATTAATAAAATAATTTTGGTTACTTTTGATTTGGAAATAACATATTAAATTAATAATTTACTAAATTTATAGGATAATACATTATGAAAAAATCATATATATCTCACGTAACATATAAATTAATAATTTCATGGTACATCGTGCTTATGATTCGACTAAAACAGAAAGTGCCTTATTATTCCAATAAAACAGAAAGTGCCTTATAACATGCTAAAATTTTGATTAAAAGTTAGGTATATTTGATAAGCATTTTTTTTTACTTTTAACTTATATGGTTGAGATATGAAAGAAATGAGGGTTGAATAAGATTGATGAAGGATAATAAGGGTTTGGGAATAATAGACATTGGTTTCTGCCCGGATCATAAGCTCTAGAGTTGAACTCTAGAACTCTTACTAAATATTGTCTTACTAAAACTAGTAATAGTACGAAAACGTGTAATCATTTTTAAGAAAATCTAATATGAAACCTCACACTACAACATAGAAGAGTGCCAATAAACTCGTTATAGTAGTAGAATGAATGGAATCATCTTTTTAGGAGTGTTAATAATAATTTTATTTCATATTATTTTTTATCTGTAATAGGAAATTCAAATATTGAATATATGCCATCTAATAGATGACCAATAAGACGTGGTTAATTAAAGGCGATGGACCCCAAAAACAAAGGGATGATATAAACTAATATAGGGCGGGGATCTTATCTAATTATAAATGGAGAAACATATCAGAATCAAGGTTTAGAAAAATAGTGAGACCCACACAAAATATATAAGTTGTGATAAGTACATAAAAATAGAGAAACATATTAGAATCAAGGTGTAGAAATATAAGTTGTAATGCGTATAGAATTCTGTAATTTGATCTAGTGTTTGATATTCTTTTTCTTTTAAATGAGTTGAAAGTTCCTATCGGATTTTAATAAAGCCACATAAAGCACTCTAATATCTTGTTTTTGATCTTTCAATGAATATCGTATTTTCATAAAAAATATATATAAAATAAAATAAATAAATCTGTTAGAAAAATAAAAGAATATAGAAAATTGATATTTTATGGGGCAGAATTTGATGACTAACCTAAACAGAAATATGCAATCATCAATGTGGATGTGAGAATATGGATTATAAAAAGTGACTAAAAATAAAACAAAAATAAAAATCAATACGTTTAGAGAAGAAAATTGGCATATACTTGATCATATACCAACGAACATGATTTCTTTTCCACAAAATGAAGACTTTATTCTCCAATACCCCAAATTCAAAGTTAATATTCAAAAAAGATCGAAAAAGTGGCAAAATGAATGTAAGTGGAAAAACTTTTTCACGAAATTTTGGAACTTTTATTTTTATTTTTTGCTAAGAGGAATCTTAGCAATGCTAAGAGTATCCGCAATGCTAAAATGTAAAATTAAATATGTAAATGCAATTTTTACAAATTTGGTGGCATCTTGTTAGAATATTTTCAAATATGAACTTATTTACTCCAGTGCAAAATTGTAAAAGTTTTTAGATGTAAAATTAAAAATGTTAATCTCAACCCTTGATTTCAAATCAATTCAAATATGGACCTTTAGATATGTAGTTACTTATGCCTTAAATGAATGTTTTCGTATTAAATACCTCACTATTTTTTTTATCGAATCTACTAGGATTTATGTTAGCCGAGCCGATTGTTCAGATGTAAAAAAAATATATAAATTTAAAATATTTTTTTTAATAACTTCCGGCGAGATGTGAATTTCACATTTTGTTTTTTTGACCCATTAGACATAAAACTGGATTTCGAAGGTATAATATTAATATTTCCGGCAACTTTACATCCCATCACTCGAGATTCTCTAAAAAAAATTAAAATGACTAAAATAATGTTTAAGAATTTCATCCAATTTTTATTATGTCGAAAAATATTAAAGATGTGAATTATGAATGTCGATCTAACTCGATTTTTATGAGAATTAAATTTGAGATCACCAACTACACAATAGAGAGGAATAACATTATATCATAGTACTAGTTATCTATCTATTTTTTTTATACAATGATATTGGAGGAGTGAGATTATACACATTAGACATTGATCTCGTCCTTTACAAGAGTACAGCTCGAATCCTCTCACTATATAGTAAATAAGAATACCGGCCACTAGATCGTAGTATCAGTAGCAGTGACCATTCATTTTTAAAAGGGTAAATTACACTTTAGTACTCTGTGTTTTACACTAAATTTCGAAATTATACATGACTATTCAAATTTTTGCATATAAATACTCTGAAATTTTTAAAACACTTCACCCTTATCCCACCGACACAATTTTCGATAGAAATTTAGTTAGTTGATGACGTGGCGGGTATAGGCTCACCCAAAAACAAATCTCAAAGTGACTTTAAATAAAATTGCTTAATTACCTTAGTTATTTCCAGCCCAAAATTTTGTCTATAGTCACCTTGAAATTCGTTTTTGGGTGGCCCCACAAACACCACGTCATCAGCTAACAGAAATTCTGCCGAAAAATCTAACGGTTGAATACAAGTGAAACGTTTTAAAAGTTCATGATACTTAAATCCAAAATTAAAAAGGTCAAATATAACTCTGAAATTTAGTGTAAAAGTCATGATACTAAAATGTAATTAACCCTTCCTAAAATGATCTAATTTTATTGTTCTAAAGTTTTCCAAGGTTTTTTTAATTTTTTTTATCAAAGTTTGTTAAGGTTAGTAGTGTTTGTGGTGGGCAGATGTGCTGGTGGTGATGATAGGCCATGGACTCTGGTAATTATGGTAATTAATAGCAAGGTGTAATATATAGAACATTCTATTTTTTTTTCCTTTTTCTCCTCAAATAATTCTCAAAAAACTTTCAAAGTTTCATTATGTCGACATTCTTTCAAATTTTCGATTTTCTAACTCCCTAACTATTTCTTGGAAGACCAGTCAACGCCGTATCGTATGGATTTGCAGAAGTGGAATGGAACTGAGTGGAAATGGAATATGCCTTCAACAGAGGTATATGCCATAACGCCATAAGGCCAAGTAATATTTAAGCTTTATATGTTTTTGAACTTTATCAATTTGCTTTAACGCTTAATTGGGATCTCACAAGAAACAGAACTCAATAGCAAACAAACAAAAACATATTCTGAAAAGAAAAATAAATTATTCAAACTAAAAATTTTAGTCAAAAAGTCAGAAAATTTTACTTTTCATGTACTATGTTTTTGTTTAAATTCATAAATATGAAACTATAAATTTCAAGGAAAACTTTGGAATTTGATGTCATAAAGATTTTTTCATTTCATGGCAAAAAAAAATCTTATTATACCATAGTACTAGTTACTCTATCTAAAAAGTTTTCATTTCTAATTTCCGAAAGAATGAGAGTGAAGAAGGAAAAAAAAAAAAAAACTAATTATTTCCACAAATACTACCACTCATACTCTTACTAACTTCACATGGCCAACGACACAACCTCTATTACCATTGTTGCCGATTCCGCCACCAACATTGTCGGGCCGACTTTGCATCACCACCACCATTGTTGCCAACTCCGCCATCACCACCATCTCACCATCATGATCGCCGCCAGCACGGCCGCTACCACCATAACCGTAATTTTATCACCAATCATCACTACCATAGTTTCCACCACACCTCAACCAAAATCATCGTTGCTAGACCACCTTCACTAACAACGTTGCAACAACGGCCCTACCACCATGGCCGCCACCTCTCCCAAACACCATCATTGTACCATTTCCTCTACCACCACTATGACAGACGCCACTCCGAGCACCATAGCTACTAACATCACCGCTCAAAAATAATAACCCGTAACATTTTTAGTACCATTTCTTCTACCATTCCTTTTAAAAATATATGTTTAACTACTTGAATATACAATTGCTTATTTTAAAAGGACAACAGAAACAACTTTTAAAAAAAACACGACAATATTAAACTACCCTAATTCCTCCCAAAGATGAACACCATTCACTTATACCTTGAAATTTTTTAAGTTATCCAATCTAATTCAATTTTGTCTACCAAACGAATCCTAAAAATACATATTTTTTTTTATACAATGGTATTGAAATGAAACGATTATATACGTTGGATATAAATTTTATTTTCTACAAAAGTTAAATCTGAAATCTCTCACTTATTATATAATTGAGAATTTATTTTCTTATTTTATACATATATAAAAGTAATTGACTAATTAAGAATCCTTAATCCCATGCTTTTTATTTTATGCTTGTAGTCTGACTAATCTCTCATCACAGCTAAAATTTGATAGATTATAAAGAAAACGTAGTCAATTAATGCATGTTATGATCGTTCAATTAATTAATTAATTGTGTGAATCGTCAACTCAGCTGGTGATGATCGCCATGGCCGCATGCTTGTTTAGCAGCAACAACAATTGACAATCAATTCTGACAAAACAAAATAAAAACGACAAAAATTAATTAATTAATTAATTATAAAACATAGGCGCATGGAGTTTTGGCTCACACCACGTCAGAGATGATATGTGAGTTGAATTGGGAGACAAAACTGTTTCTACGTGATAGCAACCATGGATACACATGGCCAGCCGCCCAGCCCAATGTACATTTTGTATAAAATAATATCATACGAAATTGATATTTGATATTACTTATTTTATTTAATTATTAAATAATTTAAAATAATTGAGTATTTTTATACAGTCTATACTTATTGAAACAATACTTCTCAAATTGCTCCTAATAAATAATATAATGATGAGCACTCTAAAAAATAGGGAAATTAGCACAAATATCCCTTTATCATAACCAATTTGTCATTTATTCGCTTTTATGCGTAATTGGATCGTTAGAAATCAAACCTTCTTCAGATCCGCTATGCTCTACAAGTTCTTCAATACCAGATATTATGGATTTGACGACGTTGACTGTTTCTTTTAGTGAAGGTAGTTTGTTTAGGGTTATACATGCAATTAGGGTTATACGCGCTATTAGGGTTATACGCGCTATTAGGGTTTTGGTTGTTTTGGGCTTTGTGGGCTTGATTTGTAAATTTGCACAATTTCAGTAATGTGAGTTTGTTAATTGTTAGTGCGGCTTTGTCCGCGTTAGTATTGTCATATTGATTTGGGGGTCTTACTGTCATAGCTTGATTTTCATGGTATGGTTGTACACTTTCTTTATGATATAGAATGATATCATTCTTGATTAAAAAAAAAAAAAACCCCCACTTCCCTTCTACTCAACCGCATGTGGTAATTATTTCTTGCTATTTATACTTTTGCACAACCTATATATACTCTCCAAAGACTAATTTGTAATTTTCACATTTCTCTCCATATCTCTTCTTTCTTATTTTTTTTCATTTGAAGAAAACCCAAATTTGTGATGAAGATGATGAAGATCTGTGATGAAGAAGAAGATGAAGATCTCCAGATGAAGATGAAGGGGGAGGTTGCATCCTCTTCCTCTTCGTCTTTTTCCTCTTCCTCTGCGTCCTCTTTTTTCTCTTCTCTCTTCATCTTCATGTTCATCTAGAAAACCCATAAATAGTTATGTAACTAAGTGATTATCAACTGGTATGTAAGTGAGAACTAATCGGTAACTAACTGTGAAACCATGGAAATCTAGAAAGAAAAGCCAAAAACCCAGAAAGAAAACCCAGAGAACCCAGAAACAATTAGGTAACTAAGTGGTTACCAATTAATATGTAAGTGGTAACTAACTAGTAACTAACTAGTAAACCATGGAACTCAGTTACTCTTCGGTTACCTTTCTTCAATTCTACCCACTCGCTCCCTCTCTCTCTATCTCATTCCCTCTACATCTTCTTCTCTCAAGTTCTTCGATCCAAACCCACCCATCTTCATCATCATCATCATCTGAAGAAAAAAAAAAGGAAAAAGTGAGAAGACAAAGAGGAAGAGGACGCAGCCTCTCCCTTCATCTTCATATGGAGATCTTCATCTTCATCACAAATCTTCATCTTCTTCAGAGAAAAAAAAAGAGAGAAGAGATATTGAAGAGATGAGAGAGGGAGAGAAATGAGAAAATTACAAATTAGTCCTTGGAGGATATATATAGGTTGGGAAAAAAGTGTAAATAGTAAGAAATAATTACCACATGTAGCTGAGTATGAGGAAGTGGATATTTGTGGTTAAATTTTATAGTGAGGGGATATTTATGCTAATTTCCCAAAAAAATAATACCTTTGATAACATTTGCAGAAGAAGAAATATGGGGTAATAATTCCATCAAGAGAGAGGCAATCCCTCTACCACCATATTTTTTTTTAGGAAATTCAATCATGTTCAAGTATTGTGCCATCACCGTCAACTCCTCCCACACCAAATACTTCCATGCCGCTAAACCCAATATGAATAATCTCTTTCATTGCCTTTTCTTAATCAGTCTACCTTGCTACCAATATATATTGCCATCGGGCAAAAATCTATTTTGATGCAATATTTTTAACATTTATTTCTAAAACATATTTTGCACTTTGGCAATCAACACGGACTAAAAACTTTTGATTTAATAAATCTTCTTGAAATTTTCAAATGTCTATTTACTCTTTAATTCTTCTAGTCATCTCCCTTTACTTACTCGATCTATTTACTCTTTAATTATTCTAGTCATCTGCCCTTTACTCTCTCTTCAATTCTTGGATTAATATACTCATCCGCCCAAGTGGCTAGTTATCTTAGTTATTATTTTAGATTTTCTGGTTGTTTATTCTCTGTCTATTACTTGGTTATCTTTTCTTTTGGTGTGAAACTCCAAACCAAACAGTAAGGCCCGTCCAAAGATTAAGTCCCAGGAGAGGCGTGAGCAGAGAGGCGTGAGCGAAGAGGTTGAAACACCCTAGGAGTCAAGCAAAATCGATTTTAGATAGTGAATCAACGGTCATAAAGGAGTCAAGCAAAATCGATTTTAGATAGTGAATCAACGGTCATAAATCTAAAACTCTTACTTAGATAATCAATTAATTGTAAAAATGAGTAGACTTTCTAGATCAAATTCTTCAACCAGTAGTTCTTCCAGATCATGTCTTAATACAATACCCTCCATAGTTAATGAAGAACATTTTGAATATCAATCAGATGAAAATGTTGATTTTAATGATTGGAATATTCCTAAAGTTCCCAGTAAAACTATTTACAAGAAAAAATGGTCGATAATTACTTTTAAAATTGAACACCAAGTCAAAACAGTTGAACAAGTTTATGCTGTAAGTAATGAATATGAAACATGCCAATTATTTAATCTTGAATCAATTAAAAAACATAGAAAAGATGGTCACAATTACATTCATATTGGTAGTATCCAAGTTGCAGTAAAACCATTAACAAGAAGAGGTCTTAATGCCTCTATTCTTTTGTTTCTTCGAGATGCTCGATTTACTAACTTCAATGATAGTATACTCAGCATCGTTGAATCAAGTATGTGTAACGGTCCGATTCATGTCGACAGTTTTCAAGATCTCACAGTAAGTTTAAGTGATCCCCATATGTTAAAAACAATAACTTTAAATATTAAAACTTCTGGCTATCAAGTCTTAGAAGGTGTCCAACCTTTAGCTTTGATATACCGTATTTATTACAAATGCATTGGAACCAACATGAATTCCAGGCCATTTGTAAAAGTCCAAGAGATCGAACTTTATTAATTCAAAGCAGACAAGATGCAAATATTACAGTCTCGCATACTATAAAATGGTTAGATGTTAATTTACCCTCTAATTGGCTATTAACTAATGAAAATCAACCAAAACATATAAAAAATGATTCAAGCAATCTTAATTACCAACAAAAATATATTGAAGGTACATTTAAAATTAGTTTTGGAAACCACCCTATGCCTCCCCCTTCTCTTCGACTTACGGAACACCTTAATCAATCCTCCAAACCTCCCAGACATTCCTTTACAGGGTCAATCTCCACCGAAAAAACTCATCAAAGAGATTCTAATTTAGAAAGTGAATTAACCAAATTAAAATTAAAAGGAATTAAAACATCTTCACAAATAAGTCATCCTTGTTACGCCCAATCTAGTAACACTAATAAAGAAATTGAAGAAGAAGAAAAACAACCTTCTCCTACAACAAATGACTTTGAAGTAAACCCACCATTCGACTCACAATTATTCGTCATCTCACGACCTTTTGAATTTAATTGGATACACCTCACAGAAGACATTAATGCTGAAAACAACATTAAAAGAAGAAATCAATATCGACAAAAATACACTCCAGAATAAAGGAAATCAGTATGGTTTGCTTGGAAAAAATTAATGTTACAAATCCAGTCAGAAATATATTTCTTTGATTTTGTAGAACAACACTATCAAGAAAAAAAATGATACAAACAGTAAGTAAAGAAATTTGAAAAAAACCTGATAACACCACAGCTTCTTCTAGTCATCCCCTTGTAGAAACCATAGTTATTCAACATTTAAATGCCCAAATAAAAGCTACACCTTTTAAAATCTTTGAATAAAATGAAATCAAAAAAGTAGGATAACAAAATAACTACACAAATCAATGTTTAATCACAATAGGAAAACAATTAGACAAAATTGAAACCAAAATTGATATTATCCCAAACCAACAACCCCACAACAACCTTTAATTAAACTTCCAGAAATTAAACAAGGAACCAGTCTCAAAACACCAACTCTTCAAAAAATTGACCAGATGTTAAAAGAATTATCATCAGTAAAGAATGAACCCACTTCAGTCAACGTAGTAAGTACTCAAACTAATAATCATAACACTGAGTCTGAATCTGATTAAGAAAACTCATATCAAATAACTCAAATAGAAAAAGTTTTTCAAAATCTTCAAGTAAACAGACTCACAAATAAAAAAGTTAACCCAACCAGTCTCACCAAAAATTGGTATCTTAGACCAACTCCTCCTGATCTTCAATATGAAGAAAGAGGTACCCAAAATCAATTTATTGTTTCCTCTGATAAAATATATGAATGGAATATAGATGGCTTATCAGAACAGGAAATATTAAATAAAATGCAACACATATCGATGGTTGCTAACAGTTACCTTACCAATCACAATCTTAGTCAAACAGAAATTGTTGACCTTTTTGTAATAGGGTTTACGGGAATGTTAAAAAACTGGTGGGACAAATATCTCACAGAAGATTTATGATTACAAATCCGACAAACAGTAAAACATGAAGAAGAAGGTATGCCATATTCGACGAAACTATCAGATTAGGAATACCCGATGCAGTTAACACATTATTCTTCACAATAATTGAACACTTCATTGGTACACCTAGTAACATTGCGTCTAGACTCCATGATCAACTTAGTAACCTAAGATGTCCTACCTTAAGTGATTTCCGCTAGTATAAAAATGTCTTTATATCAAGAGTCATGTTAAGGGAAGATTGTAATCAACCGTTTTGGAAAAAAAAATTAATTAACGGATCACCAAATTTATTTGCCCATAAAATTAGTCAAGTTTTAAGTAATGGAAATAATATAATAAACTTTGATCAACTTTGTCAGGACCCGTCCCGAATTTCTGCTTGAAACCCGGGAAGAACCCTGATCTCGTCTGACCACCTAAGGAAAGGTTCCCAAAATACCCTTCAATCCTTACAAAATAATAATAATAAATACTTTCACTTGTCAGACAAGGGATTCAAGCACTCAATAATTCCCGTAATTAATGACCAAGCAAATAAAATATAATATCAGAGCATCTAAGTAGGATCAAGGGTACAATTTAGATATCCTACTCAAGTTTAACTACACAGCGCAACCGAAAGTACTAATGCCTCTGCCTTGAGAGAAGTGTCTGCGTCAACTCAACAGCCTGAAGGGGGTTTAAACACAAAAGTTGTGAGTGGAAAAAAATAATCGTTTATAAATCGTTTTCTAAGGAAATATTACCTTTTCCCCCCTCCATTTATAAAATCATACATGCATCACATAAAACAGTTTATGATATAAAAACATCATCTGTAAATCACCGGAATTTCCATTTCTCTTTAAAACCACTTAGTAGGACCCACACAAAATCCATATAAGGAAATCACATTGTGGTCCACAGTCTGGTTTGAAAATCATCCTCAAAAGAGTTCAAAATCATTTATTTCAATATGGACACATAATATCTCAAATCCACTGTTCCCGACACATCCACTAGCCACCAGGGTATCCCTTGGGGTGTGCTAGTCCTGTATCACAACTCTCTATACTATGCATAGACAGCCTTGTGACCCGGAGGAGCCAAAACTCCTTGATGCCAGAATCGGAGCACTCAACGAACCAATGGAGCAAAACTCTCGACGCTAGTCGGAGAAATAGTAACCAATTATATTGGAGGTTCACTGGGTTCACCGCCAACAACGGATCCTAGTCCCATATCCTGGTCCTCCTAAAATATGGCCAAATCCGATAAACTCATACAACCGGGTCAAAACCCAAATCATGGACTCAATAATTTCCACGTCAAAACGATATCAAAACCGAGTCCAAAAACCATGACATTTCTCATATGACACTTTAACTGAAATATTAGAAAATATGTGTCCAGCAATCATTTCTCAATTCCGGAAATTCAATGCCACAATACATAACAGTATTTAAACAAAGATACATTGATGCATGCATTTCAATTGATAAATCAAAAGTCCACTCACAAACCTGTTCATGCAAGCTCAATCCCATATTGTTCGTTCCTCCGAGGTTCCCGGAACAATATCGCCTGTCAAAAACAACAATCGGGATTACCGGCTAGTAAGAAGACTCTTATATAACAACTCCCTAAACCCCGGGAAGTCTACATATGATGTGCTAGAAAACACAGCAACTTCGGACGCCCAAAACGACCTCTAACCGACATCTGATCAACCCAAAACCTATACCAACAGATCTGAAATGTCGAAAACTAGTTAATACGCGTCACTGTGACCTCAGACTCTGCCCCACGCGCCGCCGAAAGTATGAAACACGCGCCCACGTGTCTGGATCAATCCAACTCAGCCCGGCTCGACCTGACCCGATCCAACTCGACCCGACCGGTTCACTAAACCCGATCGGTTCACTCAACTCGATCGGTTCACTCAACTCGATCGGCCTGACCTGACCCGATCGATCACCGGTGACTCGCCGGAGAAGACGACCGACTACCGACTACTGACGTCGTCGTCGGAGTCTAGCCAGAGAAGACGACCGGCCACCACCGTCGTCGTCGTCTGGTTTCGCCGGAATCCCCCATTTCCGGCCGAAACTTCAAGTATTTATAACTTCGCCAAAACTCAACCATTTTTCACAAATTTTATGTTTAAAACTACCTACTCAAACCCAAGAATCCAAATATGACCTCAAAACCACAAACACGTACCTATGTAAGCCGAAAAATCAATCGGAAGATCCGAAACTTCCTATACTCGGTTTGGCTTCCCCCGTGGTCCTCTCCTTCGATGGTTGGTACCGTTGTGATCATGGGAACGAGTAGAATACGATTAGTGGATTAAAAATGGAAGTTAAAGCCTTGAATCAAAAGTTGACTTTGTGGGTTTGGGGGCGTTTTCTCACGGGTTCGATGGTGTTTGTGTTTCAGAGAGAGATGAGTGATAATGAGATGAAGATGAAAATGAAGTGAAGATGTAAATGAAGATGTAAAATGACTAGGGTTAAAATATCTTCTCCCAAGCCAAAAGTACCAAAATGCCTTTGCACATCTAGACCCATAACTTTCGTACACGAACTCCGTTTTTCACGTGCTGTTTGTCTACGAACTAGTTCGATACCTACGCAACGGTACCCGAAACACCGCCTAAAATGTTTCGAAACAAAACTTGGTTTCCATGCCCTTAACCGACCAAGGGTAAAATCATCATTTTACAAAATAATTTACAAAAATGATAAATAAAATTGTCCGGGTTGTTACAAACTTACTTATGGTAACATAGTAAGTGTCATCCAACAAGAATGTTTAAAAATGTGCATTGATATGAAAATAAGTAAACAAATAAAAAATGAAAAGAAAACAGCAAAATACGAAATGGATAATTTTTGTGAACAATATGGGCTACCTCCCATTACGATTTTGGTAAATTAATTGTAACGACCCGTTTATTAAATTATACGATTTTGGAAAATTAATTTAGGACATGACGGTTTTACCATTGGCTTTATAAGATGTTCGGAAGTCACTTTTTGTTTGGAGACACTTTTGGAAGTTTTTCTTGGACCGTTGCGTAGGTCTCGAACTTACGAGTTCGTAAACAGGCGACACGTGGAAAACGGGGACTCGGTGAGAGAGTTGTGGGTCTAGAAGATTCAGGGGCAATTTGGTAATTTTTATTTGGGAGATATTTTTAGTCCCAAAGTCCATATTTTTCTTTCCCAATTTGTTTTCTCTCTCCCCGTGCTCTTTCTCCCCGTGATATCTCTCTCAGCAAAATCGTGAAACACACAAGCCCTTTAAATTTGGTTTTTCGATTTTGGCCAAACCACCACAAATAAATTACACCATCATCTTCCTCTCTTCCTTCTGAACATCCTCATATTAACCATTGAGCTTGACAGTGTTAGGAGAAGGAGATACGAAGTTGAACAGTAACCGCCACCTTCCCGGCCAATTTACAGCCACTGCAGAAAATAAATCTTAATTTGGACTTCATATTTGAATTCCTTAGCTCGAGTAGATATATTTCCATTATTAGAACGTTGAATTGCATTGAGAATTGAGAGAGTTATGAAGCTTGGAAGTTAGGATGGTTATGGAGTTTTCTGCAATGACAGTACCAGAGTGTGAGGTTGAAGGAGAGTACATGATACTATCGCACTTGGGGAGGGAGTTCTAGCCATCCACCGGTGCGTGGCAGCTCGTGGAGCTCCTCCTCGAGTTCTGGTGGACACAAGTCTTCATGTTTTCGACATTTCGGACATATTGGCGTAGGTTTTAGGTCAATCAGAGTTCATTTAGGGGTTGTTTTGGGCATCCGAAGTAGCTGCGTTTCTAGTTAGGACGCGTGTATACCTCCCAGGGTTTAGGTGGTTGGATTATAGGTTTATAATTGCAATTTAATAATGCCACGTATTGTTTTGACAGGCGTAGTGGCTTCGAAGGTCACGAGGGACCGAATAGCCTTAAATTAGACTCGTTTGGGCCTCGAGGTGAGGGGACCTTACCTCCTAAATTGAAATGCGTGCATATTATTATGTTTCAATACGTTATATTTAATCACGAATTTCGAGAATTAAGTGGAAGGATTTTTTAGTATTCTTATGAGTCACGGGAATTAAAGAAAATTATTATAAGTGCTTATTTTCGTTCTAGGCTCCTGGAACGATGGATTGTAATTTTACTTGATTATCCACTAATTTTGGGTTCAGTATCAATTATAGATTTCGATAATGGTTTAGGGAAACTATTTTAAAATGGACTTAAGCTTAGGCTCGGAAAGGTGATTTTATGGATTATGGCTTATGGATTTTAGGCTTAGGCCGGGGTTTTGTATTTGGGCTTAGGCCTAGGTATTTGATGGTTTTGGGGTTCGACCCAGGATGGTGGTTTAGGCTTGGCCTGGTGGGAGGGCTGGTGGGACTTTGTCGGTAATTTGTGGGGTATGTCAGGGAGGATTCCCTCATACACCCAAGGAGATGCGAGGTATGTCAGGGAGGATTCCCTAATACACTCAGTGGGGTATGTCAGGGAGGATTCCCTTATACGCTCTGGGAGATGCGAGGTATGTCATGGAGGATTCCATCATATGCTCGGGATGAAATGAGGTATGTTATGGAGGATTTCATCATACACTCAAGAGGATACGAGGTATGTCATGGAGGATTCCATCATGCGCTCGGGATGATATGATGTATGTCATGGAGGATTCCATCATACGCTCAAGAGGAAACGAGGTATGTCGTGGAGGATTCCATCATACGCTCGGGATGATATGAGGTATGTCATGGAGGATTCCATCATACACTCAGGAGGATATGAGGTATGTCATGGAGGATTCCATCATACAATCGGTATGGTATGAGCTATGTAATGGAGGATTTCATCATAGGCTTGACAAGATATCGAGTTATGGCTCAAGATGAGCTGAGATATTGAGCTACAGTTAGGGATGAGTTGAGATATTGAGCTATGGTTAGGGATGAGCCGAGACATCGAGGTACGACTGGGATATCGAGCTATGGCTTGGGGTTATGGCTTTGGCCAGGCTACTGCTATGACGGGCGTAAAGATAGCGTGGGTTCCATCGAGGTAAATCTATTGGATTCTGATAAGTTGTAATGACTTATATATGCGGATCTTGATGTATGTATGGAATGATAACGAGGTGGGACTATATCGATTAGTATTATTTTATTTGCGAGACCACGCTTTTATTGTATTTAGTTCTATTGTCCACTCATAGTTGTTTTGGTTTCATGCCCTCTAGGCTGTAGCGGGATGAGGCGTCGACATTAGGAGGAGGCATCATTTTCTTCTGCGTTGTTAGTGCAGGATTTGGTTGGGTTATATTTTAAGTTAACTAGTTGCTCTGATCCACTCCTGGGCATTGTAAATTTCGAGGACTTGGAATTTGTTGTTCTAAATTGTTCTGGATTGTGTGGAAATTAGTTCAATGCTTAAATCCTTCGTCTGATAAGTGGAAGACGGTTTGATCCGATTACAGGCGAGATTCTGCCGAATTTTCAGAAGAATTCTCGTAGTGTAGTTACGATGCGGTAAGGGTATTTTAGGAATTATTTTGAGGTTCAGGTTTTGTTAGACGGGAGATGGGCTTCTCACGGATTTCAAAGGGAAATTCGGGAGGGGTCTTGTCATTAAACCCAATAAATTCTATCAAAACAATCACACAAAAAAAACAAATCTACAAAACCCTTTCATCCTCACAAACAATCCAAAAATAAAAGCGACATTACTTGTTATAAATGCAATAAGAAAGGACATTATGCAAGAGCTTGCAAAGTAAAAAAGACTATTAATCAATTACAAATTCCTGATAAAGAAAAAAAAAAACTTAATCAAAATTCTTGAATTAAGAAATATTGATTCTAGTGAAAATGAAGAAGAAAACAATAATGATTGGAGCTCGCACTCTACCATAGATACTGATAATCAATCGTATGATTCTCCAGACATAAATTTTTGTTGTAACGATAATTGCTGTAAAACAATCAATGTCCTAAATAGTAAAACAATCAATGTCCTAAATAGTAAAACAATCAATGTCCTAAATAGTAAAACAATCAATGTTCTTACTAAACAAGAAAAACAAGAACAACTTTTAATTGAATTAATTAACCAAATAAATTATCTGAAAGTTAAGACTCAATATTTAACTAAATTAAAAGAGCTCCTTAATAACCCCAATAGTTCAACAACACCAAAAACTAATAATATTAACCTCATCACAACCCTTGAAAAATTTAACAAAGTTAAAAGAACATTCACACTTCAAGATCTCCAAGCAGAAGTAAATACTTTAAAAAAATGAGATAAAAACATTAAAACAACAAAATCAGGAAATAATACAAGATGTGGAATTGCTAAAATTAACCCTTCTAGTTAAACAAGTCACTGACGAAGAACGTCAAAATCATGAAGCCATTCTCCTATGTATTAACCGATTAAAAATCAAAAAATGGTATTATAGATTAACCATTAGAGTTAAAGATTTTTAATTAGTCACCAATGCATTAATTGACACAAGAGCAGATCTAAACTGAACCCATGAAGGATTAATTCCAAGTTAATACTTTGAAAAACATTCGAAAATCTAAGCACTACCATTAGTAGTAAAATGAAACTTAATTACAAAATTTCGAAAGCACATGTCTGTCAAAATAATGTTTGTTTCAAAACTTATTTTGTTTTAGTTAAAAATTTAACTAATGAAGTCATTCTTTGTCTATCCTTCATTGCTCTGTTGGATCCATTTACGACAAAACATGATGGCATAGTTACCTACCCCATGGGAGAAAGAGTCAAATTCTTTTTCATAGTGAATCCTTCAATCAAAGATATCAGCACTTTACAAGAAAGTGTTATTTCAAAAACCATAAACATGATAAATTGCAAAAACTCTCAAATTAATTACCTATTGGATGAAATTAAACACTACAGAATTGCACAACAATTAACCAATAATTTTGAAGAAAAATTAAAAAATGAACTCTGTTATGATCTTCCCATTGCTTTTGGCTCGGGAAGAAACACACAGTAAGACTTCCCTATGTTAAGAATTTCTATGAAACAAACATTCCAACAAAAGCACGCCCAATTAAATGAGTTAAGAAATTATGGAATTTTACAAAAAAAGAAATAACAAAATTACTCAGTAAAGGAATCATTCGCTATAGTAAATCTCCTTGGTTTTGTGCAGCCTTCTATGTTCAGAAAAATGCTGAATTAGAAAGAGGCACTTCTCAATTAGTGATTAATTATAAACCATTGAATATTGTTGTGTTTATTTACTGAGAACTTTAGGAATATTCCAATCATTATAATCAACATTTTCATTTGATTGATATTCAAAATGTTCTTCATTAACTATGGAGGGTATTGTATTAAGACCTGATCTGGAAGAACTACTAGTTGAAGAATTTGATCTAAAAAGTCTACTAATTTTTATAAGTAATTGATTATCTAAGTAATTTCTAACCGTTGATTGAATGTCTAAAACCGATTTCGCTTGACTCCTAAGGCATTTCAACCTCTCCGCTCATGCCTCTCCTGGGACTTATTTTTTGGACGGGGCCTTACTGGTTGGTTTGGAGATTCACACCAGAAGAAAAGATAAACAAGTAATAGACAGAGAATAAACAGTAAGAATATCTAAAACAATAACTGAGATAACCAGCCACTTGAACGGATGAGTAGATTAATCCAATAATTGAAGAGTGAGTAAATGGCAGATTACTAGAAGAATTAAAGAGTAAATAGATCTCAACACTTATGGCTCTGATACCAGAAGGGGAGGAGACGATGATTAGAGAGATAAATGGCTACTTCGACAAATTTCAATTGATTAAGGAATGAGATAGAACATTAAGTAGCAAGATAAAATATAAATAATATGAAAAATAATAAATAATATGAATAAGAAAACAATTGATAAATGGAGGTTTGTTAAAATTATGATTTTATTAGAAATCTTACTTGAATGCAAGTGATTGATTACAACTGGAGAAACTTATTGAAAGAAGTAGGATACATGAATAGCACACAGATTAATATCTCAAGTATACTAAATCAGTCGTTTGAAGTTTCTTTTAACTGAAAAACTTGAGGGAATGAAAACTGAACGTTGAAAAATTGCTCTAAATGATTCTGCTGCAACTGAAGGATATATACTTCATTAAATAGGCTTGTCTTATATATATATATATATATATATATATATATATATATATATATATATATATAATGTCTATAATTAAATGGCGTAATTTCACTCACCGCAAACTAGGGGTAGGGGGGGGGGGGGGGGGGGGGGGGGGGGTATGAAATTCAGATTTATACAGGTAATTATAGTGTTTTTTGAAGTGATCGAGTTTTACAGATTTATTGATTTTTATAAACTTTTATAGAGTTAATAACAGAATTATATAGAGTTACGTGATAGCGTTTTGCAGAGTCAAACTGAGTTTTATATATTGTGATTGAGTTTTTCAGAAAATGATATTGAGTTATATAATTTGATATATATTTTTTTGAAGAATTTTATAATCAAATCATAATTATTTTTTTACTAAAAATTCTCTAACTAAAATAAAATAAATGACAAACTACATAAAACCCCCCAAACTATAGGGATCATTTTAAGTTCATACTCAAACTATGAAAATTTTCATCTAGGTACTCAAACTATCAAAACATATCAGTTAAATACCTTCCGTCAGTCAATTGTTAGTAAATCCGTTAGTTAATGCTTAGGTGGCATTTTCTAGTCAATTATTTTATGATAAGAAGTCCACATAGACCAAAAAATTAATAAAATATATATTTATTTGTTAAAAAATAAAAAATTAGAAATAAAACAGAAAAAGAAAGAAAAGAAAAAAAAACCCAACCCTTGTTCCCAAACAACGACCATCCCGTTACACCTAAACTTTTATGGAGTTATGAAATATCATGATTGAATACACCTCAAATTTTAATGACTTTATAAATTTTCATAAAAATATAGATCGAATACCCTCAAACTTTTAGCAAATTTTTAAAAGTCATAATTAAATACTTCTAAACTTTTAGAGATATTTAAACTCTATGAAAATCTCAATTGAATACACCCCTCTAAATTTTTTTTTCTTCTTCTTGACAATGTTTGTATTCGGTAGAGTAATAAAAGTCTAATTATATAACCAATTATATAACCAATTAATTCGAGTAACGGATTAGTTCATCTGATTGAAATAGTCAGTATAATACGTCAATATCAAATAAGGCCAAAGAGTTTATTATTTGAATTAAATAACACAATAAAATAAATTTTATATAAATATATAACGTTATTATTATATATACAAGTAAAGTTTAAAAATTTTCATTTATAGATTAAAAAATAACATTATTCGTCAAAAAAAAATATATTATTAAATCATAGTGAATGTAAATTATTATTTAATTAGATATGGAGTCGTGCTTATGAGCCCAATTTTCAAACGCATGGCTTATGAGTTATGACATGTGCTCTTATGGGGAAGTCAACTGTTTTGCACTAAACCAATAATGACAATACGTATAAAAATCATGAAAAAAAAACAATTAATTTTACAGCCGAATATTCTTAAGGATGCCCTTATTGAGAATCTTGGATGAGTTTGATTGAAAGTTTCAATAAAATTTTAATAAGGTCGCAGCATGCACTTTTTGTATTATATGATTTTCTCATGCTATAATTTCGTACTGCTTCGAACAAAAGCAATTAAATTAGAAGTTCTATTTTAATTTTAATGATAACTAAATTAGAAGTTTTTTACCTTTTAAATACGGGAATGCATTCAATTTAATTTTTTTTTTATATTTTAAAGAATTTCTTTATTCTCTCTTAGTTGGATGTATTTGAAATATAATACATAAATAAAATAAAAAAAAGTCAATTAAAGTATTATATGAATAAACAAAAGTAAATACCAACAACTTATAATTTTTTTTTTCTTTTGGTCGAATGATAATTTCATTAATCCAAGGGAAAGAATATTTTGAGCTATTAATGTAAGCCCTAATACATAATTCATCAACATAAAACGAGCTCAACCAAGAAAAATAAATAGAACAAAAGGCCAAACCACATACAATAATAGGCCCA
The DNA here is from genome assembly GCA_037349345.1 of Oemleria cerasiformis. NCBI lineage: Eukaryota > Viridiplantae > Streptophyta > Magnoliopsida > Rosales > Rosaceae > Oemleria > Oemleria cerasiformis. The sequence continues at coordinate 110,363 of JAZGTL010000022.1, forward strand.
CAAACAAGAACTCAAGTGTTCAATCCTATCACCAGCATTAGCTCTAAACTTAAGCAAGTAGCCCTCAACACCACTAGGAGAGCCGCTGCTGCTGCCACCATGGGAAAACATAAAGAGCATGTAAAGGGATTTATAGAGGATGGTGTTGGGGCAAAATGCTACTAAGAGTCTACATATTCAATCGATCCAAAAGGTCAACAAAGACCTTAAAACAAATCCAACTAAAAATAAAATTGGCTTGTTGATGGGTGGTAGCGGCAATAGGGGTAGTATCAGGAATTTGGCGATTTTGGGATTTTAAAATTTAGTGTGAAAGGAAGGAGATGACTGATGATGGAGTTATGGAGTTCAAGGACAGTTATATGAAAGTATGGGATCGATGAGAAAATTGGGAGGAAATGTTGGAAGAAGAAGAGGGGTATAGAAGACTCGAGCCATCAATTGAGGAGCAAATAAAAAAAGAAGGGCATATCGGAGAAACCAAAAAACCACACAAGAGTTGGTGGAGAAGCCACCAGATATGGTAGAGGCACCCCTCCGAAGGGCTGCGAGAGTGCCACCGGTTGCTTAGAAGAGGGCGGTGGAGATGGAGAGAAGTTTAGAGAGGGAGAATGTCCTCTTTCTCTCAAACTCTCTCGGTCTATTTTAACACCAATACACTAACCACCAACTCAGGAGTATCTTAATGGTTCTGACGAATTTGCATTAGTCATGTTGTAGTCCACAGGTCTTGAGTTCAATACTCTCTAAGATCAAAGGTAAGTGAGTTCAATATAATTTTACTATGAACGAGATCCCTTATTAATAAAATAAATAAATAATTATCACCTATTCCTTCTATATTTCCTAGAGTACTTCGTTCCAATAGTACCAATATATGATTCAATTCTTCACGGTGACAAAACAAAAGTACGTTAAGTGAGGTTTATGTACTTAAGATGAATGAGTTCAATGTAACTTGTCCAATTGTTTGCTAAGGTATGTATGAATGCAAACCGTTTGTTTGCCCAAAACAAAATCATTACCTTCCTTAAGTTGCAGAAAGGAGAAGAAATTACAAGATTGATTTAAAATACAAATTAAAACTTTGATAATTGGTGTGTAGGAGAAGAAACACTGTTAGATGCCTAAAAAATTAGAGAAATTCAAGTGCATTGATATAATCGTACAATGAAAGACCGGTTTCATGATATTTTGAGAATTTGTTCGAAAAAATAAATAGTTAACCAATCATTTACATTATGCATGATGTTCCAACTAATGAGATATCTTTCACGTCATGCCAAGTGAAAATCTAATTCAATACTTGTGGAGATCGTTCAATTCACTAAGCAGCCATCAAGGCGCGCAGCTCCAATCATGCACACTACTATCCACGTCCATTCCATTATCTTGAAATTTCCCAGACCATTCAAGCCCACGTAACTTACTAAATATATGTGGCAAGCTCATGACCACCAAATCCATTAGTCTTATTAAATATTATTGCATGCAGATTTAGCCATCAAATTAATTATAAAGTACCAACTACGTAAAAACTGCATGCAACGCCCAGCAATTAATCTCCCCCTTAGCAAACCACTCGACACGCTTAAGTGAAACAAGACCAAAAACTCAAAGTATGTTTTTGGTAAATAAAGTATGTTGATGCCAAAAATAGACCAATTTAGAGTTGCCTTTTTGAGCTCGCTTGATTCGTTCTCCTCGGGGATAGGAAGACCTGCAGGGAGAAGATAAGAGCAAAGGAGCACCGGTGGGGTGCCGGCCTAGCAGTCTCCGATGCTTAAGTCAGTTAAGTGTGGAGGGTATTGTACTAAGTAGGCAGCGTAAGGGCAAGGTTGTCATTACCTTTTTGAAGGGAGGTGCCCTTGTATTTATAGTGGCATTGAATGTTGTAGGTGAAACATTTCAATGTGGGATAAATGTCTCTGATCCTGGAGTTGACACGTATCCTGGTGGTCCCGAGTCCCATGGTTGTGTTAACACGGTCGGCCGATGGACGGGTAGGCCAACCAAATCTGGTCAGCCTAGTGGCTTTTGGTGTCTTTTGTCTAAGGTTGCGTTGGTGGGATGCACCTAATGTTGTAGATTTATATTGTTGTTTTCTTGTTGAGCCGATGGCCAAGTATGGTTTTAGCGGGACTGATCGGTCTTGACCAGGTTGACCAAATTAGGTATGAACAGAAGTCCCCCAAGTCTTTGACTGAGGTGGATTTCCACGGTTGAGGGCTTGTCGTCACTTGTCGGGCTGTATGGATATTTTTCCTATACCAATCCCCAGTCCTCCAAGCCCTTGGATGAGGCGAGTCGTGGTGGTCAATCTTTGCCAACAAAAGGTTGGTGAGTGAGGATGGTCGGTGTGAAATTTTGGCTATGGCCGAGTGCCATCGTGTACGGCCTGCAAGAGCGGAATTTCGCACGTTCATGTGGTCGATCGCCTAGGAATGTTCATGGCCGATCGAGTGCCACTTGCAAGATGAGTGTATACGACCCGCTGTAGTGGAACCTCGCACAATCATGTGGCCGATCGACTAGGAATGTCCATGGCCGATCGAGTACCACTTACAAGAATATTGTATGTCATCTTGTACGGCCTGCAGGAGTGGGACCTCGCATGATCATGTGGCCGATCGGCTAGGAATTTCCATGGCCGATCGAGTGCCACTTGCAAGATGAGTGTATGTCATATTGTACGTCCCACATGAGCGGAACCTTGCACGGTCATGTGGCCGATCGACTAGGAATGTCCATGGCCGATCGAGTGCTACTTGCAAGATGAGTGTATGTCATCTTGTACGGTCCGCAAGAGAGGAACCTCGCACGATCATGTGGCCGATCGGCTAGGAATATCCATGGTCGATCGAGTGCCACTTGCAAGATGAGTGTATGTCATCTTGTACGGTCCGTAGGAGAGGAACCTCGTATGATCATGTGGCCGATTGGCTAGGATTATCCATGGCCGATCCAGTATCACTTCCAAGATGAGTGTATGTTATCTTGTATGGTATGCACGAGCGGAACCTCGCACGATCATATGACCGATCGGCTAGGAATGTCCATGACCGATCAAGTGCTACTTGCAAGATGAGTGTATATCATCTTGCACGGCCCGCATGAGCGGAATCTCGTACGATCATGTGGCCGATCGGCTAGGAATATCCATGGCCGATCGAGTGCCACTTGCAAGATGAATGTATGTCATCTTGCACGGCCCGCAGGAGTGGAACCTCGCACGATCATGTGGCCGATCGGTTAGGAATGTCCATGGCCGACCAAGTGCCACTTGCAAGATGAGTGTGTGTCATCATGTAGGGCCCGCAAGAGCGGAACCTCGCACGATCATGTGGCCGATCGGCTAAGAATGTCCATGGACGATCGATTGTATTTGCAAGATGAGTGTATATCATCTTACACGGCCCGCAAGAGCAGAACCTAGCACGATCATGTAGATGATCGGCTAAGAATGTTCAGGGTCGATCAAGTGCCAATTCCATGACTTCATAGATGTACTTCTGACATGATGTGAGTGATCTGACATGGTATAAGTGGAGTGCCACGTGTCGTGCTTACATTGCCCTGGGTTGTGTGCGCGACCCTTTGACTAGCCGAAGTGGGTTTGTAACGGTCGACTTTTGTTCTCCTATAAAAACTCCAATCCTTCCTTATTTGTCACTTTGGCGTTTCAGAGAAATTTTAGAAATTTTGACGGTGATTTCTGGCTACTTAGAATCCTATTTAGGCGATTTCCGACGAGTACTTTACGGTGGAGTTTACGTCGGAATTCCCATAAACAAGGTATTGCCTTGTTCTTTCTTTTCTTTTTCAATCGAATGTGTGACTTTTACATGAACTGGTGATGAATGTGTTTGTTTGATCGTCTGTGTGTCTAGTTGTTGTGTCTTGCATGTTTCCCTTCATAGATCTTCCTTGTATGTTGTAGATGTCAAGTTCAGTGGGTGATTCAGAAGGATATGAGGATCAGTCCTATCATGCGTTTGACGGTGAATCAGAGGCAAGCTCGACTAGCTCTGATCCACGGCTAAACTTGTCTGAATCGGCCTGCCAAACCCTAGGATAGAGTCAGAGGTGGATACTAACATAGGTGGTTTGATCCTTGAGGCATCTCAAGGACAATCGGCCCAGGAACTGCAGGAAGAGCTTGATAAAGCTTTTGAATACATTGACACCCGTTATGTGTCGGCTAGTGATGGGGCCGAGACCTCTAATACCGAGGTGTCATCCGTTTAATAGAGTGAGTTGTTGAAGTCTCCGGTTGATAAGGGTAAGAGTAAGGCTTCGAGTTCAAAGTCGGTACAGATAGCATCGAGTTCAAGGCCGATGGAAATTGATGTGGAAGAGGCCGTTGAATTGGTAAAAGTGGCTAGCTCGGCCTATGAGGTTGATCAAAAAGTAAGTACCTTGGATGATGATGACCTTCTAGCTTACCGAAGAGTGTTCAACATTCTAGATTCTATAAAGATGAGATTACTTGGGAGAAAGGAGAGGCCGATCAATCCGCCAATCAGTTGGGCGACCTTTCATCTAGATAATTTTAGTCATACGGTGATGATTCCTCTTCCTCCATGGCTGCAGAAGATGGCCGTTGAAGTGGGGGTTGCTCTCGGCCAGCTTAATCCAAATTGTTGGATTATGTTAACTGGCATGTATACGGCTTTCAAGTTGTGCAGGAAGGGTGAACCGACTTGGGGTCATATCAACAAGAGGGATAAGACCGGCTGGATTTACGTAGAGTCTAGGAAGAAAAAAGAAAGGGGGCCCTTTATTGAAGACATGTTGACCTCCCAAATGGCTTGGAAACATAATTTTATGTACGTTTCTGGGAATTGGGAGGGAATAGACCTGCCCTTCTTCGGCCAACGCATGCCACGCGTGTATCAGTCGAAAGGTGGTAGCCGTAGGAAATTTTTGTCTTGTTTTGTTGTATGATTGCTTTGTGAATGATATGGCCGATTGGTGTTGACTTGAATCCTATTTTTGTAGACATTTTTAAGCAGCCTGATATCAGTGATCTGGAAAAGGCTAACTACGCGTGTTTTCCAAGCTTGACCGGGCTAAAAGGAGTAGAGATTATCTACGTATGCCTGCTCATCTCCTGCAAGTTGGTCTAATACCCACTCTGCGTAAGTGCCACTCGGTCTTAGTTAGTTAGGATTGTGTTTCAATTCTTTTCTACCTTGCTTTTTTTTGCAGCCGATCCAGATTTTGATGTAGCTGCGTCCAAGTAATTAACCAAGAGAATGGCGACGATTGCTGAGGCGTTGAAGTAGGCAGCTGAGATGAAGGCCGAAGCTAAGAGGGCTGGAGCATCCACAAGGAAGAGTGACTTCCATAAGTCGATCAAGATAAGATCGACTTCGAAGGTTTCTTTACGGCTTGAGGATGGTTTGGCCGAGCAGGGGGGTTATCAGGCGTTGAATTCCCAAGGGGTGGATCCTGTTACTGGGGAGTCGTTGGCTCAAATTTTTGCAAGTGCTTCCGGGTCGGTCCCTGCCCAGCCTTCTAGCTCTGGGCCATCTACCAATCGGCCTCCTATTCCTCCCTTCATCAATCTTGACGATGAAGCCGACGAACGTCACTGAATAATGGTTGAGGAGAGGAAAAAAATAGGGAAGAAGCAGAAGGAGTTGGCCTCCGATTTTGAAAATGTGCTTCAACAGAAGAAGCAGGGTGAGGTTGAGGCCCTTGAGACGATTCTCAAGATCATCTGTCCCAACATCGACTCTGACTTGGAAGGCCGAAAGGTCCATAAGAAGATGAAGAAGTTGTACCTTGATGCTTCCCTTCAGTCCTATTTTTTGAAAGCTGATGAGGAGCCGAATATGGTGAGGATCCAAGAGGTGGACGAGACTTGGAGGCAATTTTCTACGACCTTCCATCCCTCTCAGGTAGGCTTCATAAACACTATTGTTCATGGGTCTCAGTAAGAGTTGGATGAGATCGTGGCCTTGAAGGCGAAGGACTTTGCTGATAGGTGTGACAAGACTATGCGAGCTGGGGCATATGTAAGTTCTTTCTATTTGACCTTGTAGTTTGTTTTTGTACTCTTTCTTTTCTTAGTCGAAGTGTTTGGTATTCATGCAGTTCCTTGGTGAGGTCTTCACCACCTTTTGGTATGATAGCCAAGTTAGGGAAAAAGCAGCTGAAGAGCACCAAGCTTTGAAGTCGAAGATGGACTCCTTGGCCGAGAAAGAGAGGATGGCCGAGAGGTCTATCCATGCCAAGGTGGATGCCGAGCTCAAGGTGAAAGAGCTAGAGAGGAGGCTGGATGGCCAGCAGGATGAGGCCAAGGTAAAGGTGGCGGAGCTGGAGGCCAAGGTTACTGGGGTTGAGTAAGCCAATGCTAGGCTGGCCGAACAGCTTAGGTCGGCCAAGATGGTGGGGGCTCAAGAGTACAAGTCGTCCCCAGCACATCATCAAGACCTTCAGCGATTTGGGGCCAAGTTGGAGGATGGGCTATTCAAACGAATCCTTCTGGTTAACAGTAGTATTCCTATCCAGTTTCCATTGCTAAAGCATCCCCCACAGTTGGAAAAGTACTTGGATGAAGATGGGAATGCTCTGCCTGATGATGACGATGATGGTGATGCTGAGGATGAAGTCGAGACACCGAAAGATGATGAAGGAAATGTCCCAGAAGATCAAGGGAATGCCCCTTAGTTCTTGTAATATGTCTATTCATCGGTCGGTCATGTGGCCTTGTATGAATTATTAACATTTTGGTGGGACCATAGGGTCTCACCTATAGATGTATGCTTATTTTCCTTCTCATATATGTTATGTCCTCGACTTGATTTTTGCTTGTGAATGTGTTGAATTTTCATGGTTGTTCAGAATAAAATTTGTACGTGTGCCTGATAGGACTGTAAAGGCCGATCTGGTAAGTGATGCGAGGCCGTTCAAAATAAATGTTGACATAAGGTGTTTGCCTTTGAAAGGTGGTAAAGCCATCAAAAATGACGTAAGGCTGTTTAAGGTGGGATTCTTCATAATGAGAGAAGACTGATTAAGATAAGGCGAGGCCGTTCAAAATGAGTGCCTCATAATGAAAGAAGGCCGTTCAAAATGACAAAAAGAAACCATTTTAAAAGGAAACTGAGGCCGTTCAAAAAAATGAGGGTGTCAGGTAATCAAGGTTGATTAGGGTAAATTAAGGCCGTTCAATATAAGGTTCCGCCTCATAGTGATGGAAGGCCGATCACTTGATAGAATGATAGATTTCCATGAGATGAGAGAGAAGAGGTTTTGCCTCATTGTAAAATTCATTCATTGATAATGTCAATTGGGTATGCTAGGAATATTTACAAAAAATTCGGTCATTGGGCGATCATGTTTGTGGCTGTGGGCCAGTTTACTTGTAGTAGAATTTGAGATGGTCAACATTCTAGGGATGTGGAAGTGTCTTTCCTTTCGAGTCTTGGAGTTGATAGGCCCCATCTCGGCATACTTTGGAGACTTTGTAGGGTTATTCCCAAGTAGGGGAAAATGTGCCAGCAGATCTCTCCTTGGTTGCAAGGCTGACTTTCCTCAAGACTATATATCCTATCTTGAAGCATCTGTGGTGAATCCTTGAGTCGTAATATCTTGCAACTCATTGCTTGTATGCAATGTTCTTTATGTTGGCTTTCTCTCTACGTTCCTCCAGTAGGTCTAAGCTAAGATCTATTTGGTGATTATTTTGTTCTGGGTCGTAGGAGATGACTCGATAGGATGTCTCACCAATCTCCACTAGTACGACTGCTTATGTGCTGAAAGCCAAGGTAAAAGGAGTCTCATCTGTGGCTGTCTTATATGAGGTTCTGTGGGACCATAGCATGTCATCGATAATGTCAGACCATTTGCCTTTATCTTCATCGAGTCTCTTCTTTAAGTTGTACTTGAGGTTCTTGTTGACTGCTTCCACTTGTCTGTTGGACTATGGGTGAGATTGTGACGTAAAGAGGAGTTTGATGACGTAGGTTTCACAAAATGCCCTCAAGCGATTGCAATCAAATTGCTTCCCATTATCAGTGACAATGGTGTGTGGGATCCCGAAGCGGCAGATGATGTGTTGGTAGACGAAGTGCTCGATCTGGGCTACTGTGATCATTGCTAATGGTTTCGCTTATGCCCATTTTGTGAAGTAGTCCACAGCTACAACTGTGTAGTTGATCTTACCCTTGCCTTCAGGCATTTGGCCGATCAGATCTAGTCCCCATTGGGAGAATGGAAAAGGACTAAGCATAGAAGTTAAGTGCTCTATTGGGAGGTGAGGGATTTGTGCATGTCGCTGGCGCTTGTCGCATTTTTGCGTGAGTTCAATGGCATCTAAGAGCATGGTGGGCCAGTAGTATCCTTACCTGAAGGCCATCTGTGCTAAAGTTCTAGTTTCATAGTGATCTCCGCAAATGCCTTCGTGCATTTCTCTTAGCACGTAATCACCCATGTCTAGTGTCAGGCACTTCAATAGTGGGGTAGTGAAACCATGCTTGTAGAGATGGTCATGCTGGATGGTGTATCGAGCTGATTGTCTCTTGATTTTCTTGGCCCCCATCTTGTCCTCTAGTAGAGTGCCGTCTTGGAGGAAAGATTTGATGGGATCTATCTAGGTGGGACTGGTGTTGATGGTGTATACTGGGCGTTGTCTCATGTTAGGCATGTGTTGGACTTCCATAAGCACCCTTCGCTTTTCCTTCTCATCCAGTGAGAATGTGAGTCTTGCTAGAACATCAGCATGACTGTTTTTCGATCTTGGGATTTTGTTGATTTCATAGGCCAAGAAGCTTTGAAGAGGTTGCTTTGCTAGGACAAAGTAAAGTGACATGGATACGTCCTTGGCTTCAAAGTCATCGTTGATTTGGTTGACCACCAATTGTGAATTGATGTAGTTCCTCAACTGTTTGGCCTCCAGGTCTTTGGCTAAGCGTAGGCCAGCCAACAGTGCTTCATACTCGACCTCGTTGTTGGATGCCTTGAAGCTAAAGCGTAGAGCATATTCTAGCTTGACTTGTTCTGAGGAAGTGAGAACTAGTCCTGGTCCTGATCCACTGTGGCAAGCGGATCCATCCACATATAGTGTCCAACATGGGCGTTGCGGATCAATTGGGGGTGCCTTGGTTGATTCTGGGATTTCCTTGGTGGTGATTCCTTGTCGAGGGGTTACCTCCGGTGGTATGTATTGTATAGGTTGGTAGGAGTATTCGGCGATGAAGTCAGCCACTGCTTGTCCTTTCTCAGCTGTCTTGCCTATATAGGAGATGAAAAACTCGCTCAGCTCGATTGCCCATTTGGTGAGATGGCCAGAGTTGTCTGGCTTCTGTAGAACTTGTCTCAAGGGTTCGTCGGTGACGTCCTTGATCTCATGTGCTTGGAAGTATGGCCTGAGCCTCCGTGCTGTGGCTACTAGAGCCAGAACAAGTTTCTCTAGGTTTGGGTACCTGGTCTCTACATCCTGAAAGGCTTTACTGATGTAGTAGACAAGATGTTCTACCCCTTCCCGTCTTGTGATAAGGACAGAGCTGACAGCTGAGGTTGATACTGATAAGTATACGAAGAGATGTTCTTCAGTCTCTGGTCTGGCTAGCAGTGGTGCCCTGCTCATGTATTGCTTGGGTTCAACGAATGCCTTGTTGCATTCCTCCATCCAATCAATTTGTTTGCTCTTGCTTTTTAGAGCTTTGAAGAATGGGGCGCATCTATTCGTTGCTTTAGATATGAAGCGAGTGAGAGCTGCCACTCGTCCCGTCAAGCTTTGGATGTATTTGTGGGTTTGTGGAGGTTGCATGTCAAGGATTTCCTTGATCTTTTCAGGATTTGCCTCAATGCCTCTCTAGCTGATCATATATCCCAAGAATTTGCATGATCCCACTCCGAAGACACATTTAGTGGGGTTGAGGCGTATCTTGTACTCCTTGAGGACTTTGAACATCCTAGTCAGGTTGGGAATATTCTCGTCATCTGTTTTGCTCTTGACAAGCATGTCGTCCACATAGACCTCCATTGTTTTACCGATTTGATCGGAAAACATGAAGTTGACCAATCTTTGGTATGTCGCTCCTGCATTCTTTAGGCCAAAAGGCATAACATTGTAGCAGTAGACACGTAGGTTAGTTCGAAAGCTTGTATGGATTTGATCACCTGGATTCATGAGGATCTGGTTATAGCTTGAGTAAGCATCCATGAAGCTGAGTAGTTCACGTCCCGTGGGTGGCGTCCACGAGCATATCAATTTTAGGTAATGGGAAACTGTCATTGGGACAAGCCTTGTTGAGATCGGTGAAGTCGATGCACATGTGCCAGGATCCGAATGGTTTCTTGACGAGCACCACATCTGCTACCCAGGCGGCATATATGGCTTTTCGGATGAAGTGTATGGTGCTCAACTTTGTGATTTCGGCCTGCATGGCCAATTGTCTCTCGGTATCATAGCTTCGCTGCTTCTGTGTGATTGGCTTGAATGGTGGGTCGATGGTGAGCCTGTGGCATATCACATCAGTGGAGATGCTTGGCATGTCTGCGTAAGACCATGCACATACTTTGGCATGTTCTTTCAAGAATTCTATGATGGCTGCTTGTATGGTGGGTTTCATCTTTGATCCTATTCGGACCATGTGATCTTTGTGTTGATCAGATAGAGGTACTGGTGATAGGAGCATATTTATGCTACGTTTTATCTTGTTCTCTTAAGCTTTTCTTGGCATGTTTCCTATGTTTTCTCAATACTTAGCTTGTTTTCATGTTTTGTAGAATTTTTGGAAGCAAAGTTACAAAAGGAGTTAATGAGTGCTGTTTGGGAAATCTAATAAGGAAACTTTGAAACAGACTTCAGCAGATGTGTCAACTTCTCGAAATTAACTGCACCTGTTCATGAAGAACTAGCTGATGGGGGATATATCGTCCGAAAGATACCGAAGTCTAGTTTCTAAAGGAATTTACGGTTCATGAATTGGAATTTTCTAGAAGGAGTTATGGCTATTTTAGTACAACAAGGTCAGGCTGTGGGGGAATTCAGCATTCCTTCTATTTCAAGTTTTCTAATCCTTATCAGGCTTGGACGACTAGAAGCCCAGTTTGTTAGGGTCATGGGAGGAAGGACTTGGCAAGCAAACAAGCACACAAGATCAAAGAAACGCTTGCTCTCCCTCACAAAAACAAAAAAAAAACGTTTTTCTCCCTCATTCAATGAATTAACATGCACATAAATTCTTGGCAGCCAAGGGTCAGAGAGGCAAAGAGTCGCCCCCTCACCTCACTTGGAAAATGACTCTTTTTCTCCCTAACAACTGCATAAATGTGGGGGCTCTCACAGAAGGACTCAGCCACACCATCCCATTCTGCTCCATCCTTCAAGGTTCCAAGGTCTAAAAGGCTTAGGAAGCAAGGAGGAACGTCAAGGCATCATCCAATCACTCTGGCTGACCAACCCATCATCGAAGAGCTATCTTCTTCCTCTTTTTATTTTCTGTTTTGTATGTTCTTGCTGCCTATTTAAATTATGGATAACTAAGTACTTTAGTTAGGGCTCAATTGAAGCCTTAATCATGTTTCTTTAAGGATTTCGATATGCCTTTGCTGTAAACAACTTTTGTGATGCTTAATTGATTAATTTCAGATTATATTTTACTCTTTACATACGTTATGTTATGCTTGATCACCATATGCATGCTGTGTATTGAGTTTGTTACATAGGTAAATTTAGATGACCGAATCTTGTGGCTGTGAGAGTAACAAAAGAACTAGTTATAAGTTCTTGAAATTAATCATTATGAATAACTAGAATAGATACCATGTTCTAGGAGTTGTGTGTTTGTCGATTTCCCTTGTGTTATGCGTTCTTAAAGTGCAACAGGCTAAACACTTTAAGAATGAAAAGAGTTAGCGTAGATACTCATGCCTAACTTGTTGCTTAGGGAAATCAATAATTTAAAGAGTAGATATCATGCCTTTAAGTTGACAAACATGAGCATCTAAAATCTTTTTTGTAGCATTGTGCATGTCGTTTGCTTAAGGAAGAAGATTAGCGGTGAACAACGAATCCCTAACTGGTTTTCTCATTGTTTTAACCTCGATCCAATTCTATTTTTAATCAAACGCTGTTTTTAATATTTTGTTTCGAAATTTTCAGTTTTCAAAATCATCTTAAAAGCATCATTTCGAACACCGCGGCCTTTGTGTATTGCACATAAACTTTGATTAGAAATCTTAGGGTTTGAAATAAGTTTTTTTAGGGTTTTCTTTCACTTCTACATTGTTAGTTTGTACCATTTAGTTATTAGTTCTAGGAAATCAATTTTAAACACATATTAATCCAATCCTCGTGGGAATGATCTCGTATTTGCTTTCTATACTATTTGTCTGATCTTGTGCACTTGCGAGTTAAAACGTGCATATAGTTGCGTAATTTTTAGGTTGCTATTTGTACAACAACTGGCTCTGTCTCTTCCACGGGTTCGGCCTGTGGCATGTTTGCAAGGTCTCATGGATCTTCTTGGGGTTTGTCCCGAATTCCTTTCATGAGTTTGGGTTGTTGGAGTCATTCCCCAGGGCAGTTTCGGTGACTGATAGAGTTTATGTTTAATTTGGCAGATTCTGCTTGTTCATCTTGGTTAAGGCCAAAGCATAGCATGTTCTTCCGGAGAGCTGGTCTCCTCGCACCTGTCTCATTCCCATGGATGTTGGAAATTTCATCAGTAGTAGGTGGGTTGCCACGGTGGCCTTCATTTGATTGAGTAATCCTTGTCTGATAATGGCATTATAGGCCGTGGGACAATCAACCAGAAGGAAGGTCGAGACAGTTGTGGTTATCTGTGGGGTAGTCCCCATTGATACTGGTAGAGAGATGATGCCCTTGGGTATCACTAAGTCCCCTGAGAAACCCAGAAGTGGCATGACCTTTCGGTCGAGCACTTTCTCGTCTATACCCATCTGTTTGAAAGCATCACAGAAGAGTACATTGATCGAGCTGCTGGTGTTAACGAGTATTCTTCCTACGTCGTAATTGGAAATTTGGGCCCTAATAGTGAAGGGGTCGTCGTGCGGGAACACGATGCCTTTCTCCTATTTCTCTAAGAACGTGATGGGTTTCCATCCATTTTTGGCCACCTTACCTGCTCGGTTGGAGTCGATGTTGAGTACTTGGTGGTTGGCTTCGGTAGCTCGAAGAAAGTTCTTCTTCGCTAGGTTGGAAGTTAGAGAAGAGGATAGGGTTGGTCCTCCGTTGATGGTGTTGATCTGCTGTAGTACTAGGGGCAAATGGGTATGTTGTAGGAACTGATTAAGTCTGCCTTCTCTGACTAGCTGCTCGACAATGTCCTTGAATGCAATGCACTCCTCAATGGTGTGGCCACTGTACTTGTAATATTGGCAGAAAGCTTCTTTGTTGACGATGGGCCGGTAGTTGGGGTTATTGGGCTTGGCCTTGGGATCATGCCTTCCACGTTTAGTAGTACGTGGTCCAAATAGGTGTTCAGTGTCGTGTATGTTTTGAAGTGACGCCTTGGTCCGGAGTTGTCTCCTACCAGGTCTTGTGCCCCTTGGTGATGGTTTTCACCTCGCTTGAATCCGCTGGTATCATAATTTGGTCGACCCTTCTTGTCATGATATTGTCCATCATAGGTGAGTTTCCTCTTTCCTTGGTGAGATTGGTTGGAGCCGTGGTTGTAGCCTCCCGAGTTATGGTTGGTCTTACCTTTGTTGTTGTTGTTGCCTGGGGGAGTTGAGTATGAGGGTGCTCTGGTCTCCTTGGTTGGAGTGTGGAAGAATTATGCTTTGGCGTGGGTTTCCGCCCTTCGCATGATCTCACTGTAATCCTTCCAATTTTCGGTATGGGCTGCATACTGGAAGGGTGACTCCCTTAGGCCTCTTCAGAAAGCGTTGAACGCAGTCTTGTCATCCATGTCCCGGCAGCAGGAGTATTCGAGGCTAAACCTAGCGGCATTTTTTTGAAGTGTTTTGTCTTCTTCCTGCCTAAGGTGGAAAATATCTTCCATGGAGACCATCCTATTCGTCTGGATCAAGAACTGGTTGATGAAGGTTGTCTGTAATTCATTGAAGGAGTCGATGGTATTGGGAGCCAGGTGGTAGAACCAATTAAGAGCTGCGTCGGTAAGAGTAGAGCTGAAGATAAGGCATTGGACCTCATCTGTCACATTCTTGTATGCAAGGGCGGAGACATAATTGTTCAAGTGGGTGACGGGGTCGCCTTTGCCCGTGTAGAGAGCTATTTTCAGAGGTTTGACCTCTGATCTATGTCATGACCGAAGGATTCGGTTGGTGAAAGGACTAGTGCTAGTCTTCCCCCAAGTTGGTGTTTTACCTTTGTCCTTCTCTGCCTCAAGATTGTGCATTCTGCGTAAGAGACTTTCCACCAGGGCATTGTCCTGTTAAGGTGGAGGTGGGTTTGGTTGGTGTTCCTCTTGACCATTGCTTCTTTCTCGGCTATTTCTGTTTCTCCTTTGGCCATGGGAGTAGCTCTCGACAGTTGAGCCAGTCTCATCTTGCATTTCTCGGGTGTTTGCCCTCCGTTGTGGATCAGGACCTCTCGTCCTTTGATGTTCTCTGCCATTGGCCATGCCGGAAGCTTGTTCCATCGTATGTCGGTCTGTCATAGCTAAGATTGGTAAGGGAGGTTGTACCACAACCCTGGGGTCTGATGTAGCGTAAGTTAGGCGTAGAGCTCTAACTCAAATTGGCGATCTTCTAGTAGTTGGCGAGTGTCCCGATAGATTCTTGGTTGAGAAGGGCCGGTGCCATTTGGTGGTTGGATGAGCAGTTGCCCTCCAGATCAGGTGGGGTTTTCCCTAGACTACTATTTCTTATGCCTATCCGAGGGAATTCTCTAATGACAAGTTGATCGACCGGGGTCCGGTCGATCACAATTAAGTAAGCCAGTACTTGGTCAACTAGCCCATTGTCTCGCCCTTGATTGCACTGGGACATCCTTACAAGGTGAGTGTACTCTCGTATTTCTTAGACATGATCTAATTCTTAGCGTCCATCTGGGCGTTGTGAGCCTTGAGCTCAGTCACTTCTCGTTGGAGGTCGGCCAATGTCTGTCTCAGCACATCAGGGATGTTGTCCCTTGAGCACCTTTGTAGGAAAGGTGTGTTGTTTAGTTCTCCTTCATCTTGATCGTCCAACATGATGCCCGGAGGGTGTTGGGACGACCTAGGTGGTAAGTGAGTTCGTGGGAGGTTGTTTCAGAATTCCCACAGACGGTGCCAAATTGTTGATGCCAAAAATAGACCAACTTAGAGTTGCCTCGCTGAGCTCGCTTGACTCACTCTCCTCAGGGGTAGGAAGACCTACCGGGAGAAGGTAAGAGCAAAGGAGCACCGGTGGGGTGCCAAGCTAACAGTCTGCAATGCTTAAGTCAGTTAAGTGTGGAGGGTATTGTAGTAATACGACAACGTAAAGGCAAGGTTGTCATTACTTTTTTTAGGGGAGGTGCCATTGTATTTATAGTGGCGTTGAATGTTGTAGGTGAAACATTTTGATGTGGTGTAAATGTCTCTGATCTTGGAGCTAACACGTGTCCTGGTGGTCCTGAGTCCCGTGGTTGTGTTAACACGATCGACCGATCGACAGATAAGCCGACCAGATCTGGTCGGCCTAGTGGCTTTAGGTGTCTTTTGTCTAAGGTTGCATTGGTGGGATGCACCTAATGTTGTAGATTTATATTGTTGTTTTCATGTTGAGCCAAGGGCCAAGTATGATTTTGGCATAATTGATCGGTCTTGACCAAGTTAACCAAATTAGGTACGAACAAAGTATATTGAAACAAAGCCCCAAGAGGCTACAAAGGAAGCTGGGAAGCAGCAACCCAAAAATACACCAGAGCCTGGCAATTGCCTAGCAACACAAAAAACAAAAACTGCCTGGAGCCGACAAACTAGCTCCACGAAGATAAAGAAAAACAACTAACAAAATATTCCAATCAGCTACAACAAGCATATTAGACCGCGTCGGTTTGAAATTTAAAGAACACAGACAGCGCCAGCGAATCATGGCAATGATTGACTGAAGAATAGAGGCTAGGGGTTTTCTTCCTCAACCAAAAATGCGATTATTCCTCTCTATCCAAATGCAGTAAACAGAGACTGCCAATGCGAGTTTACAGACTACCACACGAAGAGAATGACCCTTCCAATGCAGAGCAATATCATCCACAAAGGAAGGCCACGCAGGGCACACCCAAGGAACACCACACCTTGCCAAAGCTTGTCTCCAAATAAGCTCACTAAACTGGCAATCAAAGAAGAGGTGTTCATGGGACTCAGAGGCAACACCACATAACACACACTCCAAAGAAGCATTAGGGGCGTAAGAAGCGATACGGTCCATATGGGCAAGTTT
Organism: Oemleria cerasiformis; assembly: GCA_037349345.1. Classification (NCBI taxonomy): domain Eukaryota; kingdom Viridiplantae; phylum Streptophyta; class Magnoliopsida; order Rosales; family Rosaceae; genus Oemleria; species Oemleria cerasiformis. Next base: position 126,713 of record JAZGTL010000022.1, read on the forward strand.
CGACTTCACTGTGAGCCATAAAATGAAACTTGCTCTTGGAATAGAGGCTTTGCACCAAACCACATGCGACCAGGGGGACTTGCTTGAGTGCAACCTGATGGACTCCCAAAAAAAGCCACCGAGAAACCATTACTGCAGCTAGCCCGGGTAAAGGTATCCCTAGAAGAAATATTGGGCATTATGTTCCTAGCAGCCATATGAACTTCTCTAAAAACAGGATTGAAGGTAACCGGCCAATTCCACCCATTATCCCGAAACACAGAGGACAACTTGGCCCCTTCAAGGATCCCAGAAATTTGAATAATCTAACTACCTCACCACTCGAGAAGCAGCCCGTGAGGGTGCCAAGGATCATGCCACAAGAAAATAGTGTCCCCATTGCCCACATTGGCGGAGATCATAGGCTTAAGAAGGCCCCTAATCTTAAGAAGTTTACGCCAATTCCAAGAACAAACCGTTGGAGGAGAAACAGTGCACAAACTCCTACCCTGAATGTAATAAGGATTAACCCAGTTGCACCAAAGACTGATCCCACCAATAGAAAAAAGAATGGGAAATTAACGGCTTTGGAACCAGCACCACATATTTATTCAAAAATAGAACTCTCATAAAACCAATTGCAAAAATAGAACCTATATAAAGGAGATGCTAACCTCATAGTGCCCAATGATCATACTTGGTGTGAAATTAGAAGAGAGGTCACGGGAGCTGGCGACACCGCAAATGTTCCAACCTAGACATAAATCAGCTGGTGAAATCTTCCTCTCATCTTCTTCATCTTCAAGGAGGTGGTCTCATTCGCAGAGGTTGGTCTCAATCCTATGTTTGATTTTTGTTAAGGTAGATAAACCACAAGTGTTGGGCACTCAAGAAATTAAAGCAAATAACCAATTTTTCATTCAAGGTTAGCAAAGCAAATCTTTGATGCATCGTTCTCTCATCTTCCTTTCCAGAACGGCATTCAAGGAGGTGGTCTCATTCGCAGAGGTTGATCTCAATTATATGTTTGATTTTTTTTAAGGTGGATGAACCACAAGTGTGGAAGATGAATATGGAGGAAGATTGGGTATTCAAGAAATTAAAGCAAATAACAAATTGGGGAGTGATGAAGATGAATATGGAGGTGTGAGGTGGGGAAGATGATTGGGTAGAAGACCATAGAAACCAAGGCAAATTTGTAGTCGTAATCTTATAGTGCCCCACTGGTTCTGTAGATGTAGTCTTATAGTGCCCCATTGGTTATGTAGTGTACTCATAGTACCCCAATAGTCCTGTAGTGTACTCATAGTGCCCCGATAGTCCTATAGTGTACTGATAGTGCCCTAATAGTCCTGTAGTGTACTGATAGTGCCTTAATAGTCATGTAGTGTACTTATAGTTATGTAGTACAATTTAACTTTATTGTAATACATTTTAATGTATGAAATTTTAGGAATGGAATCGGTTGTAATTTTGGTTTGTTTCAATGGAAAATGGTTGAGGTATGAAAAGAAGTACATGTAGGAAGGGGGCGATATGAAAGGCATTATAGTACCAAGTGCTACAATGTTTGCTGAGCTTATAAACCGTGTTCACCTTATTGCCCAACCAAACAATCCTGCCAAAAAACTCAGTTTGATGTTCTCAGTTCCCCTAACATCTATTTAATACAAGCATATTGAAATTGTGGATGATGATGATGTCCAATATTTCTTGAGGTACTCTACTAACACCATAGGATCCAAAGTTGTGCCCTTACTGGTTAGTAGAGAAGAAACAGAAGTGGAATATGCTAGAGGGGTGAATTTGAATATCATAAGGGAAAGTGGTCAATCAGCTCCTAATTCGAAGGTGGTCAAAGGCTCATATGGATGGACGTCGTTACAATGTCATGACCACTAACATTGTTGAATTTGTGAACTCTGTTCTTCAATTTGCGAGGATTCTTCCAGTGGTACATTTGATAGATGAAAATGTGAAGTGGTTTACCAAACGTCGTAATTTGGCTACAAAGTGCACTACTCCTACTTGTGCCCTGATTTTGGGGAAAAGAAGTTGAGAAACTATCTCATGAAGATAAGGGTTTGAGTTATGTCATAACTATCTCATGTTTATGGATTCAAAGAGGAAATTGGACCTTATTAATTCACATGAAGTCTGTGAAGTCGAGCTCTCTTCACACCGGGAATGTAACAACCATGTTCTGGCGGCAAGGAAGAAGAGGAGCCGTGACGATGGCGAATAGTTGTCTATCAAGGATGTAAGGAAAATGCAGTTCCTTATATGTTGTTTATTTGTTGGCACCATTAGGTTCTATAACCTACTTTTGTAAAATGGGCGCCTATTTTCAAGCTTATAAATTTCTGTCTAGGTTTGTTTATGTTACATTAGTGAGGTCGGATGTCGTTCAATATGGAGGTGTACTTCAACGACCGTATGGTGTTTAGTAGCTTGGGAGTATGTTGTTTACTTTAAGTTATGTATTTGATGTTAAATTATGCATAAAGTGAAGAAATGTTTAACTTGGGAGAATTGAAGTACATATTTAACTTTGAAAAACTAGAAGTTCAATTCTCACTGCCTAAAAAAAGCAACTGTCACATACCTGACTATGAGGACACTACCTGACTATGAGGACAAAGAGCATACTTGATGAAAATTTCTGACCAAAAAATCCAATTCTCACTGCCCAAAACATCCAATTCTCACTACCTTGACTATGAGGGCACTATCTGACTATGAGGACAAAAAAGAGCATATTTTGATGAAAATTTTAGACCAAAACATCCAATTCTCACTGCCCAAAACATCCAATTCTCACTGCCCTGAATATGAAAACACTATCTGACTATGAGGATAGAAAAGATCATACTTTGAGGAAAATTACATACCAAAACATCCAATTCTCACTACCCAAAACATCCAATTCTCACTGCCCTAACTATGTGGACACTGCCTGACTATGAGGACTAAAAAGATCATACTTTGATGAAAATTACAGACCAAAACATCCAATTCTCACTGTCCTGATTTTGAGGACACTACATGACTATGAGGACACTACTTGACTATGAGGAAAAAAGAGAGTATACTTTGATGAACATTACAGACCAAAATATCCAATTCTCACTGCCCAAAACATCCAATTCGCATTGCTCAAAAAATGCGATTGTCACATACCTGACTATGAGGACACTACCTTATATGAGAATTGAATAGAGCATTCCATGATGCAATTGGCACATATCAAAAAATGCAATTGTCACATATCAAATTATGCAATTGTCACATATCAAAAAAATGAAATTTTCACTTATCAAACAATGCAATTGTCACAGGCCTAAATATGCAATTCTTTCACATACCAAAACATCATTAACTAATACTTTGTTGCATGATACCTAATCGCATTAACTTCAAAACACATAACAAAACATCATTAACTAATATTGTGTTGAGTAAGAAAGTCGTCTGAAATCTCAAACAAATTTCCTTCCAACCTAACCTCTAACTTCCTAACAATATAAACATCAGGCTACCATGCTACCAATATGCCTCCCTTCGCAATGTTTCAACTGCCAACTTCAACCTGAATGAAGGCACTTGCTGTTGCTCACAAGAAGCTAACGAGAAAACATGTTAAAAGTTAAAGCATAAAACAACATGCTCCTACCAAGCTATAGGCATGCATAATTCACTCCATAAGAACTTAAGTTAAACTCAATAACTCAATTACAAATTTTCCATCCACCTAAATTCCAAAAGAGACACAAGAATAAGACGAGCTACTATCCAAAATAAACCAGATAAACTTTTGGTGTTAGTAGAGTACCTCAAGAAATATTGGACATCATCATCATCCACAATTTCAATATGCTTGTATTCAATGGATGTTACAGGAACTGAGAACTTCAAATTGAGTTTTTCGGCAGGATTTTTTGGTTGGGCAATAAGGCGAACACGGTTTATAAGCTCAGCAAACGTTGTAGCCCTTAGTACTATAATGCCTTTCATATCGCCCCTTCATACATGTACTTCTTTTCAGACCTCAACCATTTTCCATTGAAACAAACCAAAATTGCAACCGATTCCATTCCTGAAATTTCATACAATAAAATGTATTACAATAAAGTTAAACTGCACTACATAATTATAAGTACACTACAGGACTATTGGGGCACTATGAGTACACTACAGGACTATTGGGGCACTATAAGTACACTACAAGACTATCAGGGCACTATGAGTACACTACAAGACTATTGGGGCACTATGAGTACATTACAAAACCAGTGGGGCACTATAAGACTACATCTACGGAACCATTGGGGCACTATAAGACTACATCTACAAATTTGCCCTAGTTTCTATGGCCTTCTACCTGATCATCTTCCTGACCTCACACCTCCAAATTCATCTTCCTCACTCCCCAATTGGTTATTTGCTTTAATTTCTTGAATGCCCAACACTTGTGGTTCATCCACCTTAACAAAAATAAAACATAGGATTGACACCAACCTCTGCAAATGTCACCAGTTCCTTGAACGCCGTTTTGGAGAGGAAGATGAGAGAACGATCAGCAAAGATTTGCATTGTTAACCTGGAATGGAAAATTGGTTATTTACTTGAATTTCTTGAATGCCCAACACTTGTGGTTCATCCACCTTAACAAAAATCAAACATAGGATTAACACCAACCTCTGCGAATGAGACCACCTCCTTGAAGATGAGGAAGATGAGAGGAAGATAGAAGATGCGAGGAAGATTTCACCCGCAGTGAGAGGAAGATTTCGCCAGCAGCTCCCGTGACCTCTCTTCTAATTTCACATCAAATATGACTCTTGGGCACTATGAGGTTAGCATTCCCTTTATATAGGTTCTATTTTTGCAATTAGTTTGATGAGAGTTCCATTTTTTAATAAATATATGGAGCTGGTTCCAAAGCCGTTAATTCCAAATGAGCGTCCCCATGAGAGAAACATTCAATTTGACCAAGTTTCTGATCCTTAAGCCCCCTTCATCTTTAGGAAAGCAAACCTCCTTCCAAGAAACCTTGGCATGGTAAGAACCCTCATACAAACCTTTCCATAAGAACCTACGTAACTTCCTCTCAATTTCCTGAAGAACATTTTTAGGGAGGAAAATGTGAGAGCCCCAAAAAAACCTGCAGAGAACACAACACATATTTGTTAAGCTGCAACGTACTTGCAAAAGATAGGGATCGGTGTTCCCAACTTCTAATTCTACTATCTACCCTCCCAATCAAGGGACTACAATCTGCAACACCATGCTTAGTAGTAATCATGGGGACCCCTAAATATCTAAACTTATTAGACCCAACTTGAAACCCCAATAAATTAAAGATTCAATTGGCAATCTCAACATCCACACCAGCCATAAAGATATTACTTTTAGTTGGATTCATAACAAGGCCAGAAAGAGAACCAAACTCATGTCAAGAATCCTTAAGCACCAAAACATAGGGGATATCCCCATAAGAGAACAATCATCAACGAAAGCTAAATGGGAGATCCGAACTTTGTCACAACGCCAATGATACTGAAAGGCAAGTGAATTCGAAAAGAAACTAGCTAGCTCACCTTTCACATCAATAGAAAACCTAGGAGTAGAGATACAACAGCGAATCCGATCAATCATTCTCGGATGGAAATTAAGCCCTGCTAAAGCCTATAAGAGGAAATCCCAACTAAGCGAATCATAAGCTTTGAGAATGTCTACCTTGATAGCACATCGAGGAGAACCAGAATTCAGATGATAATCACGCATCATCTCTTGCACTAACAAGATTTGATCTCCAATTTGACGCCCCCCAACAAAAGCCAATTGAGTAGACCCAATAATAGAAGGCAGCTATCCTTTTATCCTACTTGCAATAAGCTTTGAAATAATCTTGTAAATGGTGTTGCAACACGAAATCGCTTGAAATCCCCCATGGAATTAGGATTTGGGACCTTAGGGACCAAATCTATAATAGTTGTATTGAATACACCCAAAAGTATCCCAAATTGGAAGAATTCCTTAAGAGCAGAGATAATGTGACTCCCAATAACAGGCCATGGAATTAGGATTTGTTCTATCATCGGGCATGGGCTGTTATTGGGAGTCACATTATCTCTGCTCTTAAGGAATGCTTCCAATCTGGGATACTTTTGGGTGTATTCAATACAACTATTATAGCTTTGGTCCCTAAGGTCCCAAATCCTAATTCCATGGGGGATTTCAGGCTGATTTCGTGTTGCAACACCATTTACAAGATTATTTCAATGCTTATTGCAAGTAGGATAAAAGGATCGATGCCTTCTATTATTGGGTTTAGGGTTTAGGGTCTGCCTTCTTAATCTCCTCATTAGAAAATTTAGCCACCATCTCCTCAACAATACCATGAGCTAGTGCTAGGATTCCCAAATTAGGCATAGGAACCGAATTAGCAGAAGCAACCCCCAATAAAGTTTGCAAGAAACCAATTGCTTCAGCCTTAATTTCCAAATCCTCAGTAGCCACAGACCCATCTTGGCGGCAAATGGAAGAAATTCGGTTACGGTTTACTCTTTTCTTAATTGCGTTGTGGAAGAAAGCGGTGTTACAACCCCCACAGCAAGCCATTGTACACGGGATTTTTGCCGAAAGAAGCTTTCTTCCCTAGAAAGAAAATCACAGTAAGCCTTCAGCAACACTTTCTCATTAGCAACCAACTCCAAGTTTCTAGGAGACGTCCCCAAAAGGGATTGACACTCCTCGAGATCAGCCTTGGCATTCCACACAGCCACAGAAACCTGGTAAGTGGAATCACGATTAAGCCTCTTGAGCGCCTCTTTAACCCTTTTTAGTTTCTCCGCAACTTGGAACTGGTAGCTAGCAATCACAGGAACAGAGAAAGCATCCTCAATGCAAGTAAATTAAAGTGCAGAAAATAACAATGCAAGAATGAAAGGTTGATTGTTTGCTAACTATTGCGAATTAATGCTTACTATCCATCCTAACTAATTATAGTTACTAATCAGATTTCCTTGACCTAATTACTATACATTCTCTAAATTAAGTGTCCATGCGAAGGTCCCGATGGTTGGCCCACTCCACATATGTTATTCTCTCTTACTTGGCATGTTCTAAGCTTGATATGTACTCTATAACGTCTATCACCTACCGTTTAAGATGATGCATGAAGTATAAAGAGAATTTAATGACACTACATTATCCCTAGAAAAGTGATATGCAATTCTAGATTTTCACGAGTTAAGATTATAGGTAAGTGTCCCAAATAGCTCGATGCTACAAATCACAAGATGATGATGGTTCGTCAAGCGATTACATCTATAATTATATGCAAACAAGGTGATCAATCTCATAGGCATAAATTAAGGTCATTAAGCAAATTAATCTAACTTATTCAGCTTGCGTAGCAATCATAATCAAGAGCCAGAAATCGAATCAATGAACTAACATGGTTAGGGCTTCAAGCAACCCTAATCCTAAAAGGAACTACTCATTCATAACTGAAATTAAAATAACTATAATTGAAATCATAAGTAAATTGCAATGAAATAAAAGTTTAAAGTAAAGAACGATAATGAACAATGATGCACAGCATAGACACGGCAAAGCCTCATCTCCAAGCTCCATGCACAACACTCTCAACTTTGGAAAAATAAAAACTGTTTGAATTTAAAACTGAATTACAAAGAATGTATGCGGCAAGGGTTCTCAAATCCCCAAAAATGGTGAGTAAAAATCTCGTCCCTAAAACACTGAACAAAGGCTCCCTTTTATAGACAAAGGGAAAACCTTGTCCTACAAGGATTGGAATTAGAAACTCTAACCTAGAGTGTTATAGAACAGTTATTATACTTCTAAATAATTACAAAGTCCCTAAAACCTATCAGAACCAATCAGCACACGATTGGGAGTGTGAATGCAAGCTGGCAAGTGGGAACACAAGCTGGCTGCAGGCAGCCCGCGGTCTTCCTACGGTCAGACGCTGGAAACCTAGAACTTGGCCCTTGGAATGTCTTCGTCATAGGGATCTGGGACTACGCTTTTGAGGAACACCATGAGCATAGTATAAGCGCATCTTGGTTCAGGCTAAGCGCACAGGTTGTCAGGCTTAGCGCAGAGGAGGAACTTTGATCCACCGCTAGCGGAACATGAACGAAGGCTTAGGCGCAGAGGCTGGGCTCGGATAGGAAGTTCTTGAGACATGTACTCGACATGTCCTAACATGACCTTGACACTTTTAGGACTTGATGTAATAAGACATATGTTTGGGATCCGGATGTCATGATCTGAGGTACTTGGCCAAGGACCCAAAATAGGCGCTTTAGCGCACTCAGGATCTAGTTCAGGACCTGATATTGAAATGAAGACATTTCCTTCATCTGAACTCCGATTTGAGTCATTCTTTTTGCGTTCTTCTCAGAATTTAGTTATCTTTCCAAATCTGCACAAGTTTCACAAGATTGATCATTTTCTACTATTAATAGCACGAAATTATTCAAAAAACATATAGAAGATGCATATAAAAATATCAAAATTATGCATAAATAATATCACCTGCCAATCCCCAAAAATAGAGCGAGAAACATCAACAAAATTTCTATGACGAACCCTGGTCTACAGAAGACCAACTAGAGCAAGCCGATCACTAAAAATGAAAATTTTAACCTCCAGCTGTCGCGAAGGCATTTTTATGCCTCGGACATTCTCAGAAGAAAACTTCAACATTAAGAAGTTGGGAAAGATAATACCTGGGGTCATGACCCCTACCCTTGGCCTTAGGCTTACGCTTTCCCTGTTTCTGCTTCTTCTTCTTTTTATCACGAACGCCGTTTTTTGGTTTACCATCAATATTCTTACCAACAATCTTGCCCGGCCATCCAGTCCTATCTGGAGAAGCGGTTGCTTCAATATCACCATCTGTATCAGAACTTGAATCTGAGCCAGATTCCTCCTCAATTAAACCCAAAGAATAGAAGGGATTAGGAGAAGGTTGTGATGAGGAAGGAGCTTCTATCACGGTGAGGGAAGACGACACACTCTGCCTGACAGCAGATTTCTCACGCATGCGCCTGCGGGACTTAATTGAGGTAGTGAAATCAGCTTGTTTTCTTGGAATTAGAGGTTTAGGCCTCATAGAATCACAAATGGGTCCAACCAGATTCTCAAGCCCCGCAACCGGCCCAGGAACAATAATACCCGACGGCCCAATAGGATCCACAATGCCAATGCAGCATTAGGCCTAGACAACTTGGGACATACGGGCTCAGAATGCCCAAAAAATTTGTAGTTCATGTGGACCTTAGGCCTCCCCTGATACTCTACTCTTATCTCCATAGACCTAGGTATCTCTCAATCCTCCTCAGCCTTCAACTCCAAATCAAAAGCATCAATTAAAGGTTCAGAAGCATCAATTTCAACACAAATTCTCGTGAAAGAAATTCTTTTCTTTTGCATGGTAAGAGAATCGACAGAAAGGGGCTTACCAACTGCACTCGCAATATGTGAGAAACCGTCGGGATTCCAGTTTTCCAATTGAACATTGAAGAATTTAACCCATAATGGAATCTTGACATGGGCAGAGCAGGAAGGACACAACCCAGGACGCCATCTAGACAAAAAGAGAGAATTACTAGCAATATGCCAGGGGCCCGCCTTCAAGAACAGCAGAGCAAGAGGCATCATCACTAAACTTGAAATAGTAGAAACCTCGATCATTTGCAAGGACATCCACCAGACCTCTATTAGCCCACAACCTCCGTGAGATTGAATTCGCCATACTAAAAGGTAGCTGTTTTTCAATTAGATAACCTACAAGGCAATTCCTCCAAACGTTCGGCCTCATCCACAGCCGCACTCCGGGGAGGACAAAAAAAATTTCGGCTCCCCACCACCTTAGGTTGTCGGTAGTGAAGAGACCCATACTTGGTTCGAGAATTCTCACCAGCTTTAACGGCGTCAATAAAACTAACGTTGGAATTGATACCCCTAGTTGACCCCACCACGTTAGTATCCCCTCAGGGAGCAACAGGCAATTCAGAGACAGCCCTATTAACCAGAGGTCAAAGAGCCTTATCCTGAACGCCCTAGACAAAATGTGAGCTGTCACAAGGCATACCGAGATTCGAGGAACGACTATCACTGCAATGTTGGAAAGAATCCTACGGCAAATCAAAAGTAAGTGATCCACCATCCACATTTACCCTAGCAGCCCAACATGTGTGTTGACCACCAAGGCATTCAAAATCATCTAAGATAACCGGCCTTTCAGCCGGAGCAACAAGAATAGAGGGATCCTGCAAATCATCCGTAGTCCCAAATATGCATTGGGCCACCGATGGGCTATCAGTGCTGCCACCAAGAGGGGCAAGGCAAATCGCATTCAACATTTTACCATTAACCAATGTTGAACTATATGTGAGACCTCTAACGATAGGCGCCGAACCACAGATCGAGAACCCCGAAGAGGGATGATACGAATGGATGGGGGGCTGGGGGATACAAGAGCCAGAAAGAGAAAACAGCGGGAAGGTTTGCTGCTCATGGGAACCAGTGTTTGGGGATGGTTGGAGAGGAAAAATAGGTCCTTTTGGTCGCAAAGAAGGTGGGGATGTGGGAGAGGGTGTTGCCATCGCAAAATAGCAGTTTACAAGGAGGAGGAAGGGTTGGACGGTAAGGGGAGGAGATACGAGAGGGGTTCATTTTAAAAAAGACGACTAAATAAGAATATGTTGGTAGTAGGCTAGTAGGTGGCTTTGATTTGTCCGTTTATGTTTTGTCCTAAAAACTCAAAGTTCCTCTTTCTTTCCGTGACCTCTTAAATCCTAGAATTTTGTTCTAAACAATCTTATGTGGCTTCACCACTGGACTTATGGACGGATCCAACTATAAGGACAAGTTTCCTTTACCAGTCAATAATCTGGATTCGGAGGACTCTTTTGTTTGGGGCCCTTAATCTTAAAGGGGAATTTACAATTAAGTATGCTTCAGTGGCTCAAGTTTCCAACTTGCAAGCTCACTAGAAGAACACCTTATTATATAGAATGTGGAAGCTCACCATTCCCCCAAAATCTAAATTCTTTGATTTGCTTCTAATTAGAGGCAGACTAAACACTAAGGATCGATTATGGAATCATGGTCTGGGTGTGGACCCTATTTGTGCTTTGTGTAATCACAATATTGAGACTATTCACCATCTCTTTATGGAATGCCCGTTCAGTCATAGAGTTTGGAGTTTTTGGCCTAGCTCTTGTTGACTATATGTAAATATGGATTTTGTTGATTTGTTAAATTCCTTAGACAATTAGGATTCTGAAGCTTCTCTGTCTAACTTATCTAAAGTCATTCTTACTTATTGGCAGATTTGGTTGGTAAGAAACAGGTGGATTTTCTCGGAGGAGGAGGTTTCAACTCTTAACATATTTCTTGTAGCGTATTCGATGAGAAGCGCCTCAAGTTTAATTTTCATCAGAAAAAGCATATTACTGCTAACCACATAATTAAATAGAACCCTCGGTTGGAAACTACTTACAAATTAAATTTTGATGGTTCAGTTAATTAGGCAGGCATTGGTGCCTCTGGATTTGTCATTAGAGATAGCAATGGTCTCCCCATGTGGGCGGGTGCAAAGAAAACAAGTATCACATATGTGCTGACTGCTGAGGGTGTGACATTGATTGATGGCCTCAAGCGTGCCAACCTTTGTAGCATCAGATCTATTGAGGTGGAAGGAGATTACAAAGTTCTGATTGACGCGATCAACAAAAGCATCGCTAATCCTTGGAGGCTCAAGATAATCGCCAAAAGTGTCAAGGCGCTGGCTTGCAACTTCCAGCACATCTCGTTCAAACATATCCTTCGTGAAGCAAATTTTGTGGCTAACTCCCTTGCCAAGTTGGGTCTCTCAATGCATATTCCAAGACATTGAGCTCACTCTCTTCCGGACTCTTCGAAGCAAACTTGGAGCTTCAACCTCCTTCATAGTAGTTGCCTAAGGGGCTTCTCCCTTTAGGTGTCTTTCCTTCCTTATAAAAAAAAAACTATTAAGGACAAGTTTTTTATTGGATATAAGAAAAGAATTACAACGTAAGCCTCTAGGGCAACCCAAATTGAAACGATCCAAGATGAGAGCCTTGCAACCCACCAGAGGGATAGAGTGGATCCATACATGAAGATTATCTTTCTAATGTCCCATAGAAGCAAGTTGTCTAAAATATTATGTGTCTCATAAATATTTTTCCTTTATATTTAGCCCCAAGGCCCCAAATCATACAAATAAAATTCTTGATCTATCAGTGTCTGGTCTGTGGATTGGTGAGTTACTAAAATGAACATGAACTTCAACAAGAAAATAAGTAAGGCATCTAGGGGATGGCGATCTGCATTGTGGGTTGATTGCACTATGTGTGTGCATTGTGGGCTGATTGCACTAAGTGTGTGCACTGTGGGCCCAGTAATCCAATCAACATGGAGAGAAAACCATGATCAATGAAGGATAAATGAATGGCTACTGATCAGTCGTTATTTATGCATCATTTTGAGGTCTTTATATGCCTCTCTTACATGTCTTTTGAATGATTTCGTGCCATCAATAGTAGAAAATGATCAATCTTGTGAGACTTGTGCAGAATTAGAAAGATAGGTAAAATCTGGAAAGAACGCAAAAAGAATGACTCAAATCGGAGTCCAGATGAAGGAGATGTCCTCATTTCAATATCAGGTCCTCAACGGGGTCCTGAGTGCGCCAGTGCGCCAGTGCGGCTCTTTTGGGTCACTGGCCAAGTACCTCATATCAGGGCCTCCGGGTCCCGAACTTGTGTTTCATGACATCAGGGTCAGGTCCTAGAAGTACCAAGGTCGCGCCGAGGAAGGTCGAGGACATGTCCCAAGAACTCCCATCCGAGCCCAGATGTGCGCCTAAGCCCGGGGTCCCTGTTCCGCCAGCGGTGGATCAGAGGTTCTCCCTCTGCGCTAAGCCTGACAACATTTGCGCGAAGCCTAAACGACGATGCGCTTCTATTATACTCCTAACGTACTTCAAAAGCGCGGTCCCAGATCCTGATTACGAAGACAGTCAAAAATCCAAGTTTGGCCAGCTTGCGTTCCCACTTGCCAGCCTGCATTCACACTCCCGGCCGTGCTCTGATTGGTTCGAATAGATTTTAAAGACTTTGTAATTAATTAAAAGTAAAATAACTTTCCCTATTCCTATAGGACATGGTTTTACCAATCTGTATAGAACAAGGTTATACCAATCCTTATAGAACAAGGTTATACCAATCCTTATAGGACAAGGTTTTCCCTTGTCTATAAAAAGGAGAATCAGATAGAGGATTGTGGGCGTTTTTGTTTCTGGGAAAACAGAGACCTGAGCCACAGAGAGTTCCGTTTTGGTTTTCTAGAGAATTAGGGACCATATTTTGGGAGATAATCTTTCACATAGATTATTGGACGTGGAGCTTGGAGAAGAAGGCTCTGCCGTGTCTTCTGCTGCACCTGTTCTTAACAATCTCTTCTGTACCCTTATTTTCATTATTGCAATTTACCTATGAATTCAATTATACTTGTGTTTATTTCAGTTATGTGTGAGTAGTCATTAGGATTAGGGCTGCTTGAAGCCCTAGCCATGTTAGCTTATTGATTGGATTTCTGGCTCTTGATTATGATTGCTATGCATGCTGAATAAGTTGGATTACTATGCTTAATGAACTTAATTTATGCCTATAAGATTAGCTACCTTGTTTGCATATAATTATAGATGTAATTGCTTGAGTGACCGTCATATCATCTTGTGATTTGGAGCATCGAAAGTATTCGTACTTGTAATCTTAACTCATGACGACCTAGGATTGCATGCCACTTTGCTAGGCTAATGTGGTGTCATTAAATTCTCTTTAAACTTCATGCATCATCTTAAAAGGTAGGTGATAGACGTTCTAGGTATATGCCCTGTTTAGAACATGCTAAGTAAGAGGGAATAAGATGTGTCTAGTGAACCAACGCCAGGTCCTAGGCACGGGCACCTAATTCAGAAAATGCATAGTAATTAGGTCAAGGAAATTTGGTTAAGAGCTATAATTGGTTAGAGTGGATAGTAAGCCTTAATTCGCCTTAGTTAACAACCTTTCATTCTTGCATTGTTATTTTCTGCACTTTGATTTACTTGTCTTTAAATTTCAGTTATCACATCATAAACCCCCCCCTGTGTGTGTGTGTGTGTGTTTTTATTTAAGTTAACAAATCTGAACTAAATTGGTCATAACGTTGATACAAGTCCTCGAGGGATCGACTCTTGCTATGCTACTATACTATACTGATCGATTTGTGCACTTGCAAGGATTTTATAACTGTTAGAATTGAATTGCATATTTCTTGCTCTTTAAATCTACCAACAAGTTTTTGGCGCCGTTGCCAGGGACTTGTCCCTCAACGGTGCCCATTCAAGTTTAGATTTGTAACTTAGTTTTTCTTTTTGTTAGGTACCCGTGTATGTCATTCCAAGGTTCAGTGCACGGGTCATCAAGTGGACCATCATCGCAAGCATCTTCAGTCCACGGCTCCTCGCCACCAAGCCCAAGGAGGATGGCGGACCACAAAGAAGAGCAGGGCCTGGAACGTGGCCTAGTACCGCAAGCCCCATGGCGCCTTAAGGATTTTGCCATGCCCTATGTCTCGGAGGATCAATTTCCAATTGTTTTTCCCGAGTCAACAGTGGCAAACTTCGAATTAAAGTCGGGGACAATTCACATGCTGCCTACATTCCACGGCCATGCTGGCGAGGACCCGCACTTTCATATCAAGGAATTTGTTGAGGTTTGTTCAACACTGCGCATCAATGGTATGACAGAATCTGAAATCCGCCTGCGGCTCTTTCACTTCAGTCTCAAGGATCGCGCCAAGACATGGTTTCATTCACTGGCGCCGGCTTCCATTCACTCTTGGAGGGACTTGACGTCCAAATTCTTAACACAGTACTTTCCCGTGGAAAAGACAAATGAGTTAAAGTCCAAGATCATGAACCCACGGCAAGACATGGTGGAGTCTTTCTACGAGTTTTGGGAGCGGTTCAATCAGATGCTACAGGCGTGACCCCACCACCATATTAATGCCCATCATCTTATGCTATACTTCTATGGAGGCTTGAAGACTAGCGATCGGACAATGGTGGACTCTCAATCCCAAGGGATTCTAGAAGGCACAGCCGAGGAAGCAAGGACCGCCTTTGAGAACATTGCTCAAAGGGAAAAACAGTTCAGCTACAGGGGTCCCTCCTCTACAGCTACGGGTGATGCATCCGCCAAATACAAAGATGACGCCATTGCTCAGCTCACGGCAATGGTGAAGCAGTTGTGTAGCGAGAAAGCCAAAGAAGTTCACATCTGCGAGGTATGTTCAATTCAGGGCCACAAATCTCAGGACTGCCCGGTTGTGGAAGATGCCAACTTTGCTGGAGGGTTCAACAACAATTCTCGACCCCGAAATGACCCATATTCCAACACTTACAATCCGGGGTGGAAAAATCATCCAAATCTCCATTGGAGCAACAATCAAGCAGCCGCAAATCCCTTGCCACCTCTTGGATTTGAGCAGCAAGCCGCAGGCCCTCAGGGGAACTATCACGGTCCTTCCTCAAATCAGAATGGTGGAAGCAAGTCTCTTGAGGACTCCCTTCATATCCTGACTCAACAGCATGCTCAATTCATAAAATTCATGCAAGATAGCCAGAGTCAGACGGGAGACATAAAAAATGCAATTGCAAACTTGGAGCGTCAAATGGGACAGGTGGCGAACCAACTAAATCAGCGAGAGCAGGGCAAGCTACCTAGTCAAGTCCTGGTAAATCCGAAAGGATTTCACAATCCTACGGCTAATGCCATCACGCTGGAGAGGGAAACACCACTTTAAGACCCCACATATGCCACCCTCGCAGGACCTGAAACCGAGCCTCAACCTACTCTATCAAGGATCACCGACCAGGGCGCGCCGCAAAACATGCCACGGCCAACACCTCTGGCGCAGAACCAGTCCAATGAGTCACCAAGTGCCCTACCGCAAGGAGGACCTGACACTGCGCCTACTTCGGCCACGGCTGGCATGCAACCTGCTCCTAAGCCCAAGTCGCAGCACTCGAATACTTCTAACTATAAACCTCATAATTCCAATTCTAAAAAAGTCACTTTTGAGTTAGCTAATAATGTTGATTATCCATTTCCTCGCAGGTTCCAAAACAGGAATAAGCAAAGGGAGGACTTTGAGGAAGAGATCATCAGCATGTTGCAGAAGCTTCAGATCACACTGCCTTTCCATAAAATTGTCAAGCATATGTCTATCTTTGCAAAGCTGATCAAAGACTTAGTTGCAGGAAAGCGTGGTTTTAGCTCCACGGACACCATTGACATCCCTAAGGCCTGCTCGGCTGCCCTTTTGCGCATACCGCTTAAGGCCAATGATCCTAGGCCGCCATCCCTTCCATGTGTCATTCATAAAAAAGATTCGAACACTGCCTTTGCGACACGGGAGCATCAGTGAACATCATGCCATTCCACATTTATAGGTCACTCAACCTAGGCGCACTCAAACCCACGCACCTATGTGTCGGGTTGGCTAACGCTTCTGTAACCAACCTAATGGGGGTTCTTGAGGACGTACCGGTACAAATTGGAGATACATGCATCCCTGCAGACTTCTACGTACTAAGAATGGACAGAATTGACAAAAGTGAGGAACCTCCCCTCATCTTCGGAAGGCCCTTACTAGCCACAGCCGAGTGCCTCATCGATGTCAGAAAGAGCCAGGTCTCCATCAAGGTCCTGGACCAGCTTCGGACATTCTCCATCCATGACACCATCCAGTACCCTGCCGAGCCTATTGTAGATTTTCCGTTAAACATAATGGACTTACTGCTACGGGAGCAATTGCTCAGTCTTGCATGACGGATGACCTTGAGAAGGCCGTTACTAGTAACCCACACACTGTGGATTCACTTACAGATAGCGTGATCGAAGAGGTACGAGCCCTTGACATCATGCCAGCCCTCCCATTTCACCGGCCTCCCTTCGAAGCGTTACCATTCACAAGTCAGAAAACCCTGCCGTCCATCATAAAGGCTCCTGAACTCGAGCTGAAGCCCTTGCCCGAGCACTTAAAGTATGCATATTTGGGCGACAATCAAACCCTTCCAGTCATCATTGCATCTACCCTATGTACGAAAGAGGAAAAGGAATTGGTTCACGTCCTTAAGGTCAATCAAACGGCAATTGGATGGACAATAGCTGACATCAAAGGCATAAGTCGCACAAAATGCATGCATCGGATACTGCTGGAGGAAGACTCCAAACCATCACGGGAGGCGCAGAGGCGATTGCATCCACCTATGAAGGAGGTCGTGAAGAAAGAAGTCCTAAAGCTTTTGGACGTTGGAATCATCTATCCAATTAGTGACTCCAAGTGGGTGAGCCCAGTCCAGGTCGTGCCAAAGAAAAGTGGGATCACAGTGGTTAAAAACGAGCAGGATGAGCTTGTACCTCAACGGATTCAAACAGGATGGAGAGTGTGCATTGACTATCGAAAGCTAAATATAACCACACGCAAGGACCACTTTCCTTTGCCCTTCATTGATCAAATGCTCGAGCGCCTGGCTGGACACTCCCACTATTGCTTCTTGGACGGCTACTCAGGATACAATCAGATTGCTATTGCACCTGAAGATCAAGAAAAGACAACATTCACATGCCCATATGGCACTTTTGCATACAGAAGAAAGCCGTTTGGATTGTGCAATGCCCCAGCTACCTTTCAGCGTTGCATGATGAGCATCTTCTCCGATATGGTGGAAGATATAATTGAAGTATTCATGGAAGACTTCTCAGTGTTTGGACATTCATTCGAATTGTGCGTAGTTAACCTAACTCGAGTACTGGAACGGTGCAGAGAAAGCAATTTAGTGCTGAACTGGGAAAAGTGCCATTTCATGGTACAACAGGGAATTGTCTTGGGTCATGTGATCTCTAACCGAGGCATAGAAGTGAACAAAGCAAAGTTAGACATAGTAGAGAGGCTGCCGTACCCCACTACAGTCAAAGAGGTTCGATCATTCTTAGGGCATGCTGGCTTTTACCGCAGATTCATCAAAGATTTCTCGAAAATCACAAGACCTTTGTGTGATCTTCTAGCCAAGGACGCCACATTTGAGTTCACTAAGGGATGCCGTGAGGCATTCAACACACTCAAGGCAAAGCTCACGGCATCACCCATTATCATGCCACCGAATTGGGACTTATCATTCGAACTAATGTGTGATGCCTCAGACTTCGCCATAGGAGCGGTTTTGGGACAGCGTGTTGACAAGCTCCCTCATGTCATTTACTACGCAAGTCGAACCCTGAATGATGCCCAGCTGAACTACTCCACCACCGAGAAGGAGCTCATTGCTGTTATCTTTGCCCTTGAGAAGTTCCGCTCATATCTAATTCAAACCAAGGTCATAGTATACACGGATCATCCTGCTCTGCTCACTAAAAAGGACGTCAAGCCAAGGTTGCTACGTTGGATGCTACTGCTCCAGGAATTCGACCTTGAAATCAGAGACAAGAAGGGCAGCGAAAACGTGGTCGCTGACCATATGAGCCGATTGCTTCACAGTTCCAATGAAGAGGCCGATCAGTTGCCCCTCCTCGAGACCTTTCCTGACGAACAGCTCTTCGCAATCCAAGCTATTGATCCATGGTATGCCGATCTCATTAATTACCTTGTCACTAAGCAAATTCCTTCATCTTTAAACAGGTACCAAAAGGACAAGCTGGCTAAACAAGCTAAGTACTTCATATGGGATGAGCCGTACCTATGGAAGCATTGTCCAGACCAAATCATTCGGCACTGCATCCCAAAAGACGAGATGAAATCCGTCTTGACATTTTGCCATAGTTTGGCATGTGGGGGCCATTTTGGAGCTAAGAAGACAGCCCTCAAGGTACTAGAAAGTGGACTCTACTGGCCCACACTTTTCAAGGATGCACACGAATTTGTACTCACCTGTGACCGATGCCAACGCCTAGGTAACATCGGCCCTCGCAATCAAATGCCATTACACCCTATTGTTGTGGTCAAAATCTTCGACGTATGGGGCATTAATTTTATGGGGCCTTTTCCGAATTCCTTTGGCAATCTTTATATTCTGCTTGCAGTTGATTATGTCTCCAAATGGGTGGAAGCAATTCCCACCAAAACTAACGACGCCAAAGTAGTGGTGCGTTTTTTACAGAGTCACATCTTAGCCAGATTCGGCGCACCTAGGGCAATCATCAGTGATGGGGGCACACTTCTGCAATCATTCGTTTGCAGCCCTAATGAAGAAGTATGGCGTCACCCACAAGGTCTCAACACCGTATCACCCTCAAACGAGTGGCCAAGTGGAAGTGTCCAATCGGGAAGTAAAGGCCATATTGGAAAAAACGGTAAATCCTAACCGCAAAGATTGGTCCAGCAAATTGAATGATGCGCTGTGGGCCTATTGGACCGCTTACAAGACCCCGATTGGCATGTCTCCCTTCCGGCTTGTTTTTGGAAAAGGCTGCCACCTACCAGTGGAATTGGAGCATAAAGAATTATGGGCTATTAAGCAGATGAACCTGAACTTCGATGATGCTGGAATACATAGGAAGCTTCAGCTAAGTGAATTAGAGGAGTTGCGAAACGAGGCCTTTGACAGTGCTCGTATCTACAAGGAAAAGACCAAAGCTTTCCACGACAAGCGCATTCAGCCCAAGGACTTTCACATCGGACAGGAAGTCCTCCTCTTTGACTCCCGGCTCAGACTAATGCCAGGTAAGTTGCGTTCAAGATGGACTGGACCATTTATTATTACTAACATTTTTCCTCATGGTGCAGTTGAAATCCAACACCCGGAACGGCAGGATCCGTTCAAAGTAAATGGCCACCGCCTCAAACACTACTTCAAGGACCTCTCTAATCCAAGCGTAGTCAACCCTGCAACTACGCATGTGCCCAGCTCCTAGAATGACAACCCCGTCTTGCCTAGACGTTAAATAAAGCGCTCCTAGGAGGCAGCCTAGCCCTGGTTTGTATTTCTCACTTCTTTTTCTGTTTCTGCCCGTTATATCTCTCAAACCGTTCTACTATTGTCATGCTTACTGCTTATCACATTGAGGACAATGTTCAGTTTAGGTTTGGGGGTGTGGATTTATAATTTTGCATATAGAAACAAGTAGGTTTGGGGGTGATACACGACCAGGACATTTAAATTTCTGCTTGTGATTAGTATGATAACTTGTTAATAGGAATGTATATGCTAAGTTAACTATCTTTGCTTTACTAAGAGTCATGCCATGGTCAAGTAGTTAATAATTTGCACTTCACAATGCCATGTTTTAAGTGATTAAGTGAACGAAATAATTGAATTTGAGTGAACCTTAGAAAATTAGTGGAGACTACCCTGTGAGATCTTTGAGCCTAATTGCCATTCTTTCTGAGGGATATACTTGTTTCTACTCTTAAACACTCATCACTTTTGTTCTTAATTGTTGATCTCATTACATCATATTTGCATTGAATTTTAAAGAACTAACATCATTTAGATACTCTTGATTTAATGTGTGGTTTTCCATAAGAAGTGATGTAGGCTATGTATGCTTTAACCTCTAAAGGCTTGATCCTACCCTATTGCATGCTCCCTAAGCCAATTTTGAAGCCAAACACTCAGCCTTTTCTTTCATCACCCAAAGTATAACCTAACCCAAAATACTTAGCCATTCATCACAGCCATACCCTATAACCTCAGTTTGTGCTAAGGTTGCCACAAATGAGATTCATGGTGAGAATGAGAGGTGAAAGAAGATGATGCCCAATTCAAAGGACATTGGCGTCAATTGAAAGTTCAAGAGTAAAGAAAAGTTTTACAAGTTGCAAGCTGCATGAAAATTTGAGGAAATCATTGCATGATCTTGGTTCAATTCAATTCAAAGACGAACAGAAACAAAAAACGTTCAAATCAAAAGAAAGAAAGAAACGTTGAGAAAAAGAAGGAAAACAATAAGTGAAAAACAAAGTGAATTGAGCCAAGTGAGCCAAGAGCCTCAAAATAAGCCACAAGAGCCACAAAGTAAGTCATCAGGAAAGCACAATATCGTGGGCCTTAAGAAAGGATTCATTTCAGAAATTCCAAGTTCAATTCATGACTTCTCATGCCTTGGCACAACTCAGGTTCTTTGAATCCCATCCTTCCTTGCTAAACCCCAAAGCTTAGCCCCAATACAACCTAAAAAGGAAGACCTAACTGATCTTATGGACAATCATGCTGAGGATTAAGGTACGTATCTATGTTCTTAAAGTTCAATTCCTTTCATGGGATCTTTATTTCCATAAAGTGCTATTCTTCATTGTTACTCATATGTGATTAAATTTGAATTTCATAACATAAACTCATCACATAAGCTTGAAAAGAGTGCAAGCCTAGGATTCTTGTGCAAATTGAGAGTTGCCTAGTGAGGATTAGAGTCGAGGCGAAATCTTTCTAGGGCACTTAGATGAAGTTGTTTTCAAACTTGATCACCTGGAAATATTGGCATTTATACACGTACACCTTCACATGACACTCACGGCTATGGCATTCCTTTTAGTTCTGCAAAGCATGTCTACTTACTTTGATTCTTATTAGCTTGTTAAGAGTACTATATCTAGCATCTTTTTGTTTAAAGTAAAACGTTTGTGGGTATCGTGCTGTTATAACCCTCAGGAGACAAAACTCCTCATACTAGGTGAACCTAGGGGTATAAATGTTCTTTCTTAACTAAAATCGAGTCTTTTCATTTTGTTAGCATTTGTTTTGCTCAGGGACTAGCAAAATATAGGTTTGGGGGTATTTGATCAGTCGTTATTTATGCATCATTTTGAGGTCTTTATATGCCTCTCTTACATGTCTTTTGAATGATTTCGTGCCATCAATAGTAGAAAATGATCAATCTTGTGAGACTTGTGCAGAATTAGAAAGATAGGTAAAATCTGGAAAGAACACAAAAAGAATGACTCAAATCGGAGTCCAGATGAAGGAGATGTCCTCATTTCAATATCAGGTCCTCAACGGGGTCCTGAGTGCGCCAGTGCGCCTATTTTGGGCCACTGGCCAAGTACCTCATATCAGGCCCTCCGGGTCCCGAACTTGTGTTTCATGACATCAGGGTCAGGTCCTAGAAGTGCCAAGGTCGCGCCGAGGCAGGTCGAGGACATATCCCAAGAACTCCTATCCGAGCCCAAATGTGCGCCTAATCCCGGGGTCCCTGTTCCGCCAGCGGTGAATCAGAGGTTCTCCCTCTGCGCTAAGCCTGACAACATTTGCGCCAAGCCTAAACGACGATGCGCTTCTATTATACTCCTAACGTACTTCAAAAGCACGGTCCCAGATCCTGATTACGAAGACAGTCAAAAATCCAAGTTTGGCCAGCTTGCGTTCCCACTTGCCAGCCTGCATTCACACTCCCGGCCGTGCTCTGATTGGTTCGAATAGATTTTAAAGACTTTGTAATTAATTAAAAGTAAAATAACTTTCCCTATTCCTATAGGACATGGTTTTACCAATCTGTATAGAACAAGGTTATACCAATCCTTATAGGACAAGGTTTCCCCTTGTCTATAAAAAGGAGAATCAGATAGAGGATTGGGGGCGTTTTTGTTTCTGGGAAAACAGAGACCTGAGCCACAGAGAGTTCCGTTTTGGTTTTCTAGAGAATTAGGGACCATATTTTGGGAGATAATCTTTCACATAGATTATTGGACGTGGAGCTTGGAGAAGAAGGCTCTGCCGTGTCTTCTGCTGCACCTGTTCTTAACAATCTCTTCTGTACCCTTATTTTCATTATTGCAATTTACTTATGAATTCAATTATACTTGTGTTTATTTCAGTTATGTGTGAGTAGTCATTAGGATTAGGGCTGCTTGAAGCCCTAGCCATGTTAGCTTATTGATTGGATTTCTGGCTCTTGATTATGATTGCTATGCATGCTGAATAAGTTGGATTACTATGCTTAATGAACTTAATTTATGCCTATAAGATTAGCTACCTTGTTTGCATATAATTATAGATGTAATTGCTTGAGTGACCGTCATATCATCTTGTGATTTGGAGCATCGAAAGTATTCGTACTTGTAATCTTAACTCATGACGACCTAGGATTGCATGCCACTTTGCTAGGCTAATGTGGTGTCATTAAATTCTCTTTAAACTTCATGCATCATCTTAAAAGGTAGGTGATAGACGTTCTAGGCATATGCTCTGTTTAGAACATGCTAAGTAAGAGGGAATAAGATGTGTCTAGTGAACCAACGCCAGGTCCTAGGCACGGGCACCTAATTCAGAAAATGCATAGTAATTAGGTCAAGGAAATTTGGTTAAGAGCTATAATTGGTTAGAGTGGATAGTAAGCCTTAATTCGCCTTAGTTAACAACCTTTCATTCTTGCATTGTTATTTTCTGCACTTTGATTTACTTGTCTTTAAATTTCAGTTATCACATCATAAACCACCCCTTCTCCACCCCCCCCCCCCCCCCCTGTGTGTGTGTGTGTGTTTTTATTTAAGTTAACAAATCTGAACTAAATTGGTCATAACGTTGATACAAGTCCTCGAGGGATCGACTCTTGCTGTGCTACTATACTATACTTATCGATTTGTGTACTTGCAAGGATTTTATAACTGTTAGAATTGAATTGCATATTTCTTGCTCTTTAAATCTACCAACAGCTACATGTGGGCCGAAAGAAGGGGTGTTACGGTAAATTCGATCAACCACAGATTTTGATGGACTTGTATCAAAGAATTTCATAGGTTTATACACGCACCAATTCTTTGATCACAATTAAAATAAAAGTGAAATACACGTGCGAATTTATGATTTGAAAATGATATGGACTAAATTTTAGTACGAGATTTTGTCAAAATTTAACGGTATAAGTGAATTTTTTTGTATGATACAATGATATTGGAGGAGGGGAGATTACATTATTCACATTAGATATCGACATCGCCTTTTACAAGAGTCGAATTCAAGACCTCTCACATAACTTTTAGAGAGGAATACCATTAGAACGTAATATTAAGTGACAAATGGATTTTATTAATAACAAAAAAATGTATCTTTTTTTTTTGGGATACAATGATATTAGGAGAGGGGGATTCTGTTCTACATAATGGGTATCGACCTCGACCTTTACGTGAGTCGAACCCTAGACCTCTCACATCACGTGTGGAGATGAATATTATTAGGCCATAAAATTAAGTGGTAAAAAAAATCATATGGATGAGGAATCAAATTTGAGATGGAGAGAAAGAAGTGAAAAGAAAACACAAAAGAGTGATGACCAACAGAAAAAAAGAGGTAATTATATATACGTCTTTTTATTAGAGTCCAATATATAAAGTAGTCCACTACAGTAAATAGGAACAGTAATTATCGAACCACGTAATATTTTGACTGTTGTTCAATCCGTATCATCTATTTTAGTCCGTTGATTTAAAAATAATTACAAGCATGCCATTTAAGTCCTGTATATTGTGAGCATACAAAATCCCATACTTTTAGGATTTTACAAACTCACGTTTCATCAATTTTGAATTTTGAAGAGTTCTCTATCTGATTATTCAAATTTTCAAATTTGAATTTGATCATATCCTCGATTAGAGATGAAGGCGATGGAGGGAATCAGACTATGGGTTTCATATTTGAGGTTAACTTATAAATATAAATTATTGTCCTTGTGGAATTTATGTGGAAATAGATTATCGTAAAATTTTAATTTTGATTTTTTTTCACCCACAAAATCCCAAAATTGGACCTTTCCCACATTTATATTTACAAATATGATCCCATTAGACTTGTGTTTTGATCAAATGGGTCTCTCAAGTCTTCCAGCTCCATCATCAGGAGTTCTATGTGTGCTTTTAGTAAACACAGTTCTATGTTCCGTAATATACATGCGGCAATTAAGCAATATACCTGTACTTATCGGATATGATTAAGGTTCCTAGAGCAACATGCATTATGGTTCGAAAGCTTATTGAATTAGGGTGTTTGTTTAGGAAGGTTAAAGGGTATATTTCAGAGAGTATGGATGGGTTTCCGACTGAAGATGTTGGTATAGGTATATTATAACCAAAGTACCTTTCTCAGATACAATTGTTTATGTAATTTACCTTTTGGAATTTAATTATTTGTAAGCATTTCTATTTTTAGTAGTTTAAATAAATTTGAAAGTATAAAAAATTTTGGAAATAAAATGTTCTAATGTCTAAACGGTGGATTAACATAGAATAGAAAGATAAGTAATAAGCAGATAATCATTAATTTACCTACTATACGTTTTATTTCTACATGTATGAAGGAATAAAACAAAAAATTTAAAAGATAGATAAAATACATGTATTGTTCATACCATTACTGACCAAGCAATGGACTTAACGGAAGACCTGGAAGATCACTCGGACGAAGACCAAGCCCACCATCAAGGCCCATCACAAAAACCCACTATTGTGGCCCATGACCTAAACCTAGGTGTTTTATTATATAAAGGGAGCCTTCCTCCCTCATAAGGATAATGTGCACTCTCTCGCTAGACCTAGAGCTCTCACCTCTATACCTTCTTAGTCTTCTCCTAAGGCTCAATACCTAATGTAATATGTACAAATCAATACTGCTAATGAGAAGAGCATAACACCGTGAACGTAGCCCGATTTGAGTGAACAAAGTATATCGTTGTTTCTTGGTGTGAGTGTGTGCCTTCACAGTTCTATTGGTCCATTTTATGGTTCAACATGTATGAATGTAATCTTGCAAAACTATCAAGTAGTATCCAAGAAGTTTAGACGATTAAAATGACCCGTAAAAAGAAATCCGTAGGAAATTTATTTGGAAAAATTATCTTATCAAAATAAATATTAAAAATTAAATATAAAATATTTAAATTCGGAAAAATTTCTCATCCACATTTGATAAAGAAACTCCCAACAAATAGGTGTAGTAGGTAAGTAGTCGGTTAAAAGGGTATAAAGGGTGTTAGGAAAAAAAACCAATTAAGTAAAAAAAAAAGAAAGTAAAATGCTTATATAGAATCTGGTAAATCAGTAAATGGACTAACTTATATGTTATACCTCAAAACTAAATTAATTTATAGTTATTTCTAGAAAGAATAGCATTGTCTCAAAATTATTGTGTGAACCTCACATATATTACACTTATGTAAGATTTGTGTTCTAAAATCAAATTGGATAACCTGAATCTTATGTATAGACCATATTCACTTAAATTAGTGTGAAAAACCTAAGTAGAAAACCGTACCATTAAATATTTCTTGTGATGTTGGAGGAAATTAAATTTTATATAAGTAGGTAAATAGGTAGATATATGAGTTAGTGACTGATACATTTATTAAACGGATTTATAGGTCATTACATGAGTTAACTGGTTAACTCGAAACCCACCCGTTTATTAAACGTGTCATAAAGGGTTGACTCGAAAATGACCCGAAATTTTAGTCGCGAGGGTTGATCCGGATAAATTTCGTACGGGTTTTTAGTCATTTATCAAGTCGTGTCAAAAATTGCCACTCCTAATTAAATGCTCAAAAAATGAGAGAAATTCAAGTGCATTGATATAATTGTACATTGAAAGACTGAGTTTCATGATATTTTGAGAATTTATTCGAAAAAATAAATAGCTAAACAATCATTTAATTAACAATATATTCACAATATCTTGAAATTGTGGAGATTGTGCAATTCACTAATTCAAGAATTGTGGAGATTGTTCAATTCACTAAGAAGCCATCAAGACAGCTCCAATCAAGCACGCGCTATCCACATCCATACCATTATCTTGAAATTGCCCAGACCATTCAAGTTCATGTAACTTACTAAATATGTGTGTCAAGTTCATGACCACTAAACCCATCAGTCTCATTAAATATTATTGCATGCAGATTTAGCCTCTAGGCCAACCCAAATTTAAACCATTAAAGTTGAGAGCCTCTTGTCAGTCACCAGGGAGATAGAGTGGATCCATGCATAAAGATTATCTGTCTAATGCCTAATAGAAGCAAGTTGTGTAAAATATTATGTGTCTTATAAATAATTTTCATTTGAATTTGCCCCAACATGTACAAAAAAAATTCTAGATCCGCCAGTGTATGGTCTGTAGATTGGTGAGTTACTAAATAAGGCAGCTAGAGACAGCGATATGCATTGTGGGCTGATTGCACCAAGTGTGTGCATTGTGGGCTCAGCAGTCCAATCAACATGCAATGGAAGCCCATGATCCATGAAGGATATATGCATGGCTACCAATAGGCCGAAAGAAGGGGTGTTACAAAAAATAAAGAAAAAAAAAATATAAGTACGAATTGACGAATTGACGAATTGAAAATAAGTTGGATTAAATTTTAGTATGTGATTTTGTCAAAATTCAATCGTATAAGTGGATTTTTTTATGATACAATGATATTGGAGGGAGAGATTATATTATACACATTGGGTATCGATATCGTCTTTACGAGATTCGAACTCAAGATCTCCCACATAAAATTGCATTTTATTAATAAAAAATATATTTTTTTTGGATACAATGATATTGAGGAGGGAGATTACGTTATACAAAATGAGTAGCGACTTCGTCCTTTATGAGGGTCGAACCCTAGACCCCTCACATCAATATAAATAGGCCATAACAGCCCAGTGACAAAAAAAAAAATGAGGAGCCAAATTTTGAGAGGGAGAGAATTAAGTGAAAAGAAAAACACAAAAGAGTGATGACCTGATTCTTACACTTATGTGAGATTTGTGTTATAAAATCAAATTGGATAACCTGATTCTTATATATAAATTAAATTCATTTAAATTAGTGTGAAAAACCTAAGTAGAAAACTATACCATTAAATATTTCTTGTGATGTTGAAGGAAGTTAAATTTTATATAGATTATATATGTATCATAATACTACCTCAATCGAGGATCCTCAAATCCTCCCTCATCGTGTAAACATAGTAACCATCACAAAATCAAAGAGCTTATCCTCCCTCATCATGTAAACATAGCAAAGAGTTTACTATGTAAACTAATTTAAAAACTTTGTAGATCGAAAAGATTTCTAGTGAACATTTAGGCACATTTCTTTGGTTGTCAAACCTTCAAATTTTGATGTTTGAAACTCTATTACAATTTACTTTTCGTAAATTGAGATTTTGCAAAATAAAATTTCTAATATCTCACTCTTAATGACTTTCA
This sequence comes from Oemleria cerasiformis, assembly GCA_037349345.1. Lineage (NCBI taxonomy): Eukaryota > Viridiplantae > Streptophyta > Magnoliopsida > Rosales > Rosaceae > Oemleria > Oemleria cerasiformis. Next base: position 154,982 of record JAZGTL010000022.1, read on the forward strand.
TTTTAGTTACGAGATCGAAGGAAAAACAATCATATGTGATAAAACTTTAATAAAAGGAACATGAGAAATTGTCACTAATGTCCATTTCTCACAAAAAAAAAACCCCCTAATAACCATTTCTTATATACTCAACCATCTAAGATAATTAACTTTTGATATTTGCAATTTTAGTCCAAGTATATAAACAAAAAAAAATTATCTCAGTTACCTCTTAGTTACTTCCCATTCATTTTTCCCCAATCCTATCCCATCCACCTTCATCCTCTCCCAGGAACCTTCATCTTCAACCTAGAAAAAAAATCCAAAAAACCACCTTCATCTTTATCCCACCTTCGGAAGAAGACGAAGAGGAAGACGACGCAACCTCCCCCTTCATCTTCATCTGGGTTTCTGAGTTTTGCAGTTAGTTACCGATTAGTTCTCACTTACATACCACTTGGTAACCACTTAGTTACATAACTAGAAACCCAGAAATCCTGATGAAATGAAGATGAAGAGAGAAGAGAGAAACGAGGATGCAGAGGAAGAGGAAGAGGATGTAGCCTCCTCGACTTCATCTTCACCTGGAGATCGTTATCTTCATCTGGAGATCTTCATCTTCATCTGGGTTTCTGGGTTTTACAGTTAGTTACCGATTAGTTCCCACTTACATACCAGTTGGTAACCACTTAGTTACATAACCAGAAACCCAAATGAAGATGAAGATGAAGAGAGAAGAGAGAAAAGAGGATGCAGAGGAAGAGGACGCAGCCTCCCCCTTCATCTTCATCTAGAGATCATCATCTTCATCTAGAGACCTTCATCTGGGTTTCTGGGCTTCACAATTAGTTATCGATTAGTCTCCACTTACATACCAGTTGGTAACCACTTAGTTATATAACTAGAAACCAAAAAACTCAAAAACCCAGATGAAGATGAAGATGAAGATGAAGATGAAGATGAAGAGAGTAGAGAAAAAAGAGGATGCAAAGGAAGAGGAAGAAGACGAAGAGGATTTCTGGGTTTGGATGGGAGAGGATTTCTGGGTTTGGATAGGAGAGGGTTTCGGTATTTGAGAGAGATGAAGGTGAATGGGAAATTAACTAAGGAGGGTTTTTGATAGTTTTTTTTGTTTTGTTTATATACTTAGGTCAAAATTGTAAATATCAAAAGTTAATTATCTTAGATGGTTGAGTATATAGGAAGTGGTTATTAGGGATTTTATTTTTGTGAGAAACGGACATTAATGACAATTTCCCAAGTAACATTGAGGTGAAACATTTTAAAGTGACAATAAAAATAGGACAACACTTACATCTCACCCTATTGATACATCCGCGTACCACCCTTTTACTTTCTCGAATAATCCTTACACATATATGATAATCAGAACCATTCAACTCTTAAATAATCATTTCAAGATCATCTTCGCAAAAATTCAACAACATTGGAGGTCGTTTAGTCATTTATATGTAGCATACAAATCAATGATATTGGTAACAATGAAGATCTTCATGGTGAACTGTCCATTTAGTTTACACATATGAATAGCTAAATGATCTCTATTTTGGTGGTTTTTTTGTGTGGATTATCTTGACATAATGATTTAGAAGTTGAACGGTTCCGCTTATAATATATCCCACATTAAGATTATTCGATATATCCCACATCAAGTTAGGCGTTCACAATGATTTAGGTATGTTTAAGGGACGTACACATATTTTTACATTTCTTTTAAGCCTTTAGATCTATTGTCATCCAAGGGTCTTAATTAAAAATGACATGGAAGTTTTATCATTATTAAATCATCTGGATTATAATTTATAACTAATAATATAGTGGGACTATAAAACATCCAAAAACAATAAATCTAACGTAATCAAGATCCATGGCTCCATATCTTCCTTTCCCCAGTTTGGAAAATCCTGGTCTTCTGTGCAAATTCTTACCAAATTGTTGATCTCTTCTTTTGAATATTTTCTTTTGAGTCCCAAATATGATGTGCTTTCATCCACGACTTCCTTTTTTTTTTTTGAAAAACAACAAAAAAATCAAACTAGGGAACAACCCCTAGAACAATCATAGCCAAAGAAGTCAAATTGCCACGCCGTAGAACCTGAGGGTGGAACCCCATGATTCCAGATCTGATCCAAACCATCCTGCTGCCCCAAATTAGCTAACGCATTAGCAATCAAGTTAGCTGCTCTATGAGCATGGGAAAAGCTAATGGTGTGAAAACATCTCTTCCAATTTCAGACCGTTCTAATGATGCCCTTGATTCTCCACGGAGGTGAAGCCTTAGAAAGAATGCAGTCAATAAGCGTTTTTGAGTCCCCTTCAACAATAAGGTTTTGGCACCTAATATCATAAGCTGCCTTAAGACCTTCAAGCAAGGCTAAGCCTTCAGCAACCAAACTATTATATTGGGCGACATTTTTTGCCCCATGGACAATGGGGAGACCGTGAGCATTTCTCACAACAAAACCCACAGCTGCATTCTGATTGGATTTTACTGACCCATCAAAATTTAATTTGAACCAGCCATCATCAGGAGGAACCCACCGAATAATAGGATGAGACCTGATATCCAACTGGGGCTTCATATTAGCTTCAAAGAACCTGGAACCAACCAGTTCTAGAACAATGGGGCCTCACATTAGAGAAAATAGCCTTATTTCAGTCATCCCAGATTTGCCAGCAAGTCATCAAACACAGTCCAAGATGTGAAAGGTTATTGTTCTCTAAGTGGCTTAGAGAGGACATCCAATAAAGTAAGGAACCAAGGGTGGGTCTAATAGCCGGATCAGAGTCCGCCTAAACCTGTTGTGCAAACACACAATTGTAGAACAAATGCTCAAAAGTCCCAACATGAGACCCACAAATCCCACAACTACATTCAATATTGGGTAACAATCTGCTTAGTCTATCTCCGGTGTTTAGCATTTGTCTTATGGGAAGCCATCCAAAAATCCTTACCTTAGAAGGAATTTTCAACTTCCACACTTTCTTCCGTAGCTTCGCATGAGGGTGAGCATCAGAATTTTCACGCAACAACTTCATGGTAGATCTGATCGAGAACTTGCCTTTAGGATATGGACCTTAAATAAACTAATCATTGACTACTTCACTCTGAGAAGGCAACGAGATGGCCCTAATAATATGAACAATCTCCATTGGAACAAGTTCCAACAAAAATTGAATATCCCACTGGTTGTCTATTGTACATTTATCCACTGTTAGACACCAGTCCAAGTTGTTGCGATCCTGAGCTGAAACCAGATTTGCTAGGGGATAAGGCAGTATCCAGTTACAAGCCCAGAAGCTTACAGCCACGACTTCTGAGATTTGGCTTTATGGACATATACGTACATTATAGATTAATCTTTAAACCTAATCACCAGTAGAAAAAGTCTGTAGGATATTTTCAAAATTAACCACAAGTTTTTGGGGTTGCTGTCTTCTTTTCTCTACTTATCTGCTTCTTCAAAAGCCTTTGATTTTGTTTTTTATTTTTTGATTTTTTTTTTGACATTTTGATTTTGAGCACTGCTATTTTTTTTTTCTTTTAAAAAGGGACTAGCTAGTGACGAACCACGACAGTCCACTTTTTCGGGGGTCGTGTAGACACACACATGCGTTTTAGTGCACCATGACCACAATCAGAAGATAAACTAACAAATGATCGACCTCAAAACGTGCCGGTAATTTTGTACGGGCCTAGGAACACCGTAATCACTGAGCCAACCAGACCACATTATTTGACATACATGATGTGGCAGTTAATTAAACTGCATTATTGGTCACTGTGGTTTTCTCAAAAACGATTTTGGTCACTATGGTATGAATTTTGCAATTTTAGTCACCGTAATTTTTTTAGCAAATAAATTAAGTGGTATGGCCAATTAGGCAGGTATATTTTAGACTTTTTACTTCAAAATATTTAAAATAAAATAAAGTAACTGCATGTTCACCAAATAAAGTAACTGCATGTTCACCCTCCACAGCCACCGACTCTTTCTCCTCCTCTTTTTTGGCCCCCTTTCCCAGACTGATTTGGATTTTTTTTTTTGCACAGATTTTTCGGTCATGCTCATAAAAAGAGATGGAGTACATTCATTCCATAAAATCGGCGATTGCTTGTGGAGCAATTGTTGAAGGAGGGGATGAAAGTGAGATAGAGAGGTTGAGGAAGTATGGTAATTGTGTAGGTTTGTAGAGTCAAGTTGGAAGACCGAGAAATTAGACATGGATATTTTAACTTGAAATTTAATTAAAAACCCTTTCAATATAGAATTTGTTGATTGGGTAGTTAGGCCCGACAACGTAAGAGCCCTCGAGGTTCGGGAACTGTGCTCCTAGGTTCCACAAACGAGGTGGCAAGATTTCTCCCACGACAAAGGTAGGTTGCTTAGGCTGCAAGGCTTGATTTCCTTTGTTTGATCGAATATTTCTTCACCTTGTACTAAGTTACCTAAGAGAAAATAAGTGAAAGAAAGGAAGAGAAGAAAAAGTTTAGGCTTGGGAGGCCAGTGTGGCTCCAGCCAACTACCCTCCGATGCCTAAATTAGTATGTGTTTGGGGAGATATAGAAAAACATGGCAAAGCCAAGATCAATCTTCCACAAGTAAGGAGATTAGAAGAAGAAGAAGGAGTATAATATGAGGGAGTGTTTCTAGAGAGAAGGAAGAGAGTTTAGAAAGAGATAAGGTATATTTTTAGAGTAACAACACTTACTTGAAGTCCCCTTTTCAGGGTTAAGAGTGGGGTATTTATAGAGAAATATGCTGAGTCGACCTAAATAGTCGACCCGGCCTCGCCTGTCCACTTGCTCAAAGCGGGTAATCGCTCGCTTGGGACCTCGTTCCAATCTTGTTTTATTCGCTGATCCACCAGAAAGGTGACATCTGGTACTCTAGGTCTGCTGATATAGCGTTGGAACTAGGAAGTTCCCTGCCCAATGGACACTCTGATCAATGTTAGATGGGACTTCGACTACTGACTTCTCCACCCAAGGATGAGTGATACATGTTCTCCAACTGGCTGAGTTGACAATGGTCTCTGACAAGGGCGGTGACATACCCTAGCGGGTCGGCAATGCCCTTTGGAGGGGGTCGGCTATGCTGATCCTTCCTTCTGAGCGGATAGGCTGTGCTTCGGAGTGAGGTGTGCTCTTCTGCTTGATTGGGCTGTGTGTGTTTCTTGTGGACCCAAACTTTGGCCCAACAAATGTGAATCTAGGGATTCCCTAGCGTGGTCTTCGAGACGGTCTTGTTATGTATGGTTTGACAGATTCGACTTGGCGTACTACATAATTAATGGGGAAGAACTGTTGAAGGTGGAATACTTGGCTTGGCTTCACCGCCGTCCCTATTTTCTTCAATTCAATTTCACCACCTAATCAGGCCCATTGTTAGGAGAATTATTACGAGCATACTCAGTGAGAGGAGAAAGTCTCATTCTAGACTTGTGCATATATATGTTTCTTATGAATAGATTAAAATACTATAAAAAAAAACTCGAAAATACAATAGAGTGTGGGTCTTTTTGGTGCCCTAGCATAACACCAATTGGGTTCTTTGAAATTTCATAGATTCAATTTGTATTATGGCATAACACCCAATTGAATGGAAAATCTGTGTTAAACAAAAATCCAAATCAGTCTGATGAAGGGGGCAAAAAAGGAGGAGGAGGAAGAAAGAGTCTGTGGCTATGGTGGGTGGTGAATATGCAGTTTATTTTATTTTAATTTTTTGAAATAAAGGTCTAAAATATCTCTTTTTAATTGGCTATGCGACTTAATTTGTTAGTTAACAAAAATACAATGACTAAAATTGCAAAATTGAAATCACAGTGATTAAAATCGTTTTTGAACAAAACTACTGTGACCAATAATGTATTTTACCCTTTATTGAAATAATATTCTCATTAATTGCTACATCAAACGGTTCAATCTTGTGTTTAATTAAATATGATAAAATATCCTTTCTATTTTGATTTTTTACTCTAAGCATGGATTATTGGCAGGTCATTGCCACATCATTAATTATATTATTAATGGTAGACTTTTGGATGCAAGTAGTTCTATGAGCTCAAATTCAATGTAAAAGTAAGTGTACAAATATGAGTGTTTTTTATTTTAATATTAATTTGAAAACTATTATAATGCCAATACTTGAATAAAGAACATTTTTCAATCGAATTGTAAGGACCCTTCTCGAATTTCTCTTCGAAACCAAGAAAGGACCCTTATCCCGTCTGATAGCTCTTTTATCTCAATAATTTTATACCAGGAATACCTTTTATCTTTAAATAATTTTTAGTAAACCTTACAGGGTTCCCGACAGAACCTCTGTACTTACAGACCACTCCTACCTGTCAAACGTAGGATAGCAAACAAGTCAAAGCCAAGACCTCGTCATAGTGGTGGTCCAAATAGGAATACCCTTTGACACCAAATGTCAGTAGGTCAGACACTGCTGACACCTCTACTAGAATACCACAAGACAACCGACTAGTCAGATACTTGTGAACCAACAATAAATCGTCACTCTGAGTCACCGCCCACACCAACCCACTGACCCAGATGACGAAGATACCAGACTTGGTTAAATTGAGTCTCACTGACTCGTCCCGAGTCAAACTCGATATCCCTGCTCATACAGAGCACCCAAATGGTAACTTGATAACCCTACTCCTCACGGCACTAGTATCTGAGAAACAGTAACCAGCAGGACAGAAAACTAGTGAAACTAAATTCTTCGATAAATCTCCTTTTATACTGGAGGTTCACCGGGTTCACCGCCTACAGCGGATCCTGGTCCGGATCCTGGCCCCACACATATCAGTATTGTTTATAATGGAGGTTCACCGCCTACAGCGGATCCTAGCCCCACACATATTAGTATTGTTTATAAAGGAGGTTCACCGGGTTCACCGCCTACAGCGGATCCTGGTCCGGATCCTGGCCCAACACATATCAGTATTGTTTATAATGGAGGTTCACCGGGTTCACCGCCTACAGCGGATCCTAGTCCGGATCCTGGCCCCCACACATATCAGTATTATTTATATTGGAGGTTCACCTGGTTCACCGTCTCAGCGGATCCTAGTCCGGATCCGTGCCCCCTCAAATCGGTATTGTTTATATTGGGGGTTCACCGGGTTCACCGTCTCAGCGGATCCTATCCCGGATCCTGGCCCCCTCAAACAGTATTGGATCAAAAATCAAGTATTTTATAATCACAAATACGGTTTCAACTCAAAATCATAGGCTCAAATAATTACCACGTCAAAACAATATCAAAATCGAATCCAACAACCATGCCATTTCTCACAACACACTTCCACTGAAATATTGGAAAACAAATGTCCAGCACTCATTTATAAATTCCAGGAAATCATTGCACCCATATATAATAGTATTTAAATCAAAGATACATTTATGCATGCATTATAGTTTATAAACCAAAAGTCCACTCACAAACATCATCCAACCCAAAATTCATGGACGCTCTAGCCCAAGGAACACATGCACAATAATGACCCAACTACCTTGACTTTTCGAGCTCAAAATCCGCTTCACGGTCAACCATTACCGCTGGAATTGCCCAAATCGAGCCTTAAACGAACTCCTATGGCCTCGAAACCAATAAAATCTGATCCGGAACGTCCCAAAACCCTAGTCACGCGTCGCCGTGACATCAGGAACAGTCCCACGCGCCACCGGAAGGTCAGAACACGCGCTCACGCGCCACCACGCGCCCTCACGCGCCAGTCACGCGCCTGCTACAGTGTTTATGCGCCTGGACCGGTCCAACCCGGCCCGACTCGACCTGACCCGATCCAACTTGACTCAACCCGATTGGTTCACTCAACCCGACCGGTTCAACTCGACCCGACCGATTCATTCAACCCCGACCGATTCACTCGACCTGACCCGGTCTGACCCGACTCGATCAGTCGCCGGAGAAGACAATCGGCTGCCGTCGTCGTCGCCGAAGTCTGGCCTGAGAAGATGACCGGCAGCCGCCTTCTGGTTTTGCCGGAATCCCCCATTTTTGGCCGAAACTTCAAGCTTTTATAACTTCCTCAAAACTCAACCATTTTCCACAAATTTTATGACTAAATCTATCTACTAAAACCCAAGAATCCAAATATGACCTCAAAACCACAATCACGTACCTGTGTAAGCCGAAAAATCGATCGCAAGATCCGAAACTTCCTATACTCGGTTCGGCTTCCCCGTGGTCCTCTCCTTCGATGGTTGGTACGGTTGTGATCATGGGAAGGAATAGAATACGATTAATGGATCAACAATGGAAGTTAAAGCCTTGAATCAAAAGTTGATTTTGTGGGTTTTGGGTGTTTTCTCACGGGTTCGTTGTGTTTGTGTTTTAGAGAGAGATGAGTGATAATGAGATGAAGATGAATTGAAGTGAAAAAAATGACCCTAAAGATGTAAAATAATTGGGGTTAAAATATCTTCTCCCAAACCAAAATTACCAAAATGCCCTTGCACATATAGACCCATAACTTTCGTACACGAACTCCGTTTTCTGCATGGCGCCTCTCTACGAACTCGTGAGTTCGAAACCTATGCAATGACCCAAGAAAAATTCCCAAAAGTACTGCCAGTAAAAAAGGGACTCTCGGACCCGTCCAAAATCGAGGGTAAAATCGTCCAATTCTCAAAATAATTTAATTTCTGATCCGGGTCGTTACAAATTTCCCCGCTTACAGAAATTTCATCCCCGAAATTTCACTAACTCAGGTTAAAGGACCAACCTCCTATTCATTTCAAGATCGCTAAAGAGGTAAACGCCTCGGAGGCATCTTGTTAACAGAAATCCTTAAATAATTTGAACACAAGTGTGCGGTCTGCAGGAAGTTAACTTAGAGCTCTGATACCACTTGTAAGGACCCTTCCTGAATTTCTCCTTGAAACCCGGAAACGACCCTTATCCCGTCTGACAGCTCTTTTACCTCAATAATTTTATACCAGGAATACCCTTTATCTTTAAATAATTTTTAGTAAACTTTACAGGGTTCCCGACAGAACCTCTGTACTTACTGACCACTCCTACCTGTCAAACGTAGGATAGCATACAGGTCAAAGCCAAGACCTCATCATAGGGGTGGTCCAAATAGGAAAACCCTCTGCGACCAAATGTCAGTAGGTCAGACACTGCTGACAGCTCTACTAGAATACCACAAGACAACCGACTAGTCAGATACTTGTGAACCAACAATAAATCGTCACTCTGAGTCACCGCCCACACCAACCCACTAACCCAGATGACGAAGATACCAGACTTGGTTAAATTGAGTCTCACTGACTCGTCCCGAGTCAAACTCGATATCCTTGCTCATACAGTGCACCCAAATGGTAACTCGATAACCATACTCCTCACGGCACTAGTATCTGAGAAACAGTAACCAGCGGGACAGAAAACTAGTGAAACTAAATTCTTCGATAAATCACCTTTTATATTAGAGGTTCACCGGTTCACCGCCTACAGCGGATCTTGGCCCCACACATATCAGTACTGTTTATAATGGAGGTTCACCGGGTTCACCGCCTACATCGGATCCTGGTCCAGATCATGGCCCCACACATATCAGAATTGTTTATTATGGAGGTTCACCGGGTTCACCGCCTACAGCGGATCCTGGTCCGGATCTTGGCCCCACACATATCAGTATTGCTTATAATGAAGGTTCACCGGGTTCACCGCCTACAGCGGATCCTGGTCCGGATCTTGGCCCCACACATATCAGTATTGTTTATAATAGAGGTTCACCGGGTTCACCGCCTACAGCGGATCCTGGCCCCACACATATCAGTATTGTTTATAATGGAGGTTCACCAGGTTCATCGCCTATAGCGGATCCTGGTCCGGATCCTGCCCCCACACATATCAGTATTGTTTATAATGGAGGTTCACCGGGTTCACCGTCTACAGCGGATCCTGGTCCGGATCCTGGCTCCCACACATATCAGTATTATTTATATTGGAGGTTCACCTAGTTCACCATCTTAGTGGATCCTAGCCCAGATCATGGCCCCCTCAAATCGGTATTGTTTATATTGGAGGTTCACCGGGTTCACCGTCTCAGCGGATCCTAGCCCGGATCCTAGCCCCCTCAAACAGTATTGGATCAAAAATCAAGTATTTTATAATCACAAATACAGTTTCAACTCAAAATCATGGGCTCAAATAATTACCACGTCAAAACAATATCAAAATCGAATCCAACAACCATGCCATTTCTCGCAACACACTTCCACTGAAATATTGGAAAACAAATGTCCAGCAATCATTTATAAATTCCAGGAAATCATTGCACCCATATATAACAGTATTTAAATCAAAGATGCATTTATGCATGCATTATAGTTTATAAACCAAAAGTCCACTCACAAACAGCATCCAACCCAAAATTCATGGACACTCTAGCCCAAGGAACACATGCACAATAATAACCCAACTACCTTGACTTTCTGAGCTCAAATTCCGCTTCACGGTCAACCATTATAGCTGGAATTGCCAAAATCGGGCCTTAAACGAACCCCTATGGCCTCGAAACCAATAAAATCTGATCCGTAACGTCCCATAACACTAGTCACGCGCCGCCGTGACATCAGGAACAGTCCCACGAGCCACCGGAAGGTCAGAACACTCACTCACGCGCCACCACGTGCCCTCACGCGTCGGTCACGCGCCTGCTATAGTGTTTACGCGCCTGGACCGGTCCAACTCGGCCCGGCTCGTCCTGACCCGATCCAACTCGAATCAACCCGACTAATTCACTCAACCCGATCGGTTCAAATCGACCTGACTGGTTCACTCAACCCCGACCGATTCACTCGACCCGACCTGGTCTGACCCGTCTCGACCGATCGCCGGAGAAGACGATCGGCTGTCGACGTCGTAGCTGAAGTCTGGCCTGAGAAGATGACCGGCAGCCGCCGTCTGGTTTCGTCGGAATCCCCCATTTCCGGCCGAAACTTCAAGCTTTTATAACTTCCTCGAAACTCAACCATTTTCCACAAATTTTATGTCTAAATCTATCTACCCAAACCCAAGAATCTAAATATGACCTCAAAACCGCAAACACGTACCTGTGTAAGCTTGAAAATCGATCGCAAGATTCGAAACTTCCTATACTCGGTTCGGCTTCCCCCGTGGTCCTCTCCTTTGATGGTTGGTACGGTTGTGATCGTGGGAAGGAGTAGAATACGATTAGTGGATCAACAATGGAAGTTAAAGCCTTAAATCAAAAGTTGATTTTGTGGGTTTTGGGTGTTTTCTCACGGGTTCGATGTGTTTGTGTTTTAGAGAGAGATGAGTGATAATGAGATGAAGATGAATTGAAGTGAAAAAAATGTCCCTGAAGATGTAAAATAATTGGGGTTAAATTATCTTCTCCCAAATAAAATTACCAAAATGCCCTTGCACATCTAGACTCATAACTTTTGTACACGAACTCCGTTTTCTGCGTGGCGCCTATCTACGAACTTGTGAGTTCGAGACCTACGCAATGACTCAATGAAAATTCCCAAAAGCACTGCCAGTCAAAAAGGGACTCTCGGACCCGTCCAAAATCGAGGCTAAAATCGTCCAATTCTCAAAATAATTTAATTTCTGATCCGGGTTGTTACAAATTTCCCCCCTTACAGAAATTTCGGACGAAATTTCACTAACTCAGGTTAAAGGACCAACCTCATTTTCATTTCAAGATCGCTAAAGAGGTAAACGCCTTGGAGGCATCTTGTTAACAGAAATCCTTAAATAATTTGCACACAAGTGTGCAGTCTGTAGGAAGTTAACCTAGAGCTCTGATACCACTTGTAAGGACCCTTCCCGAATTTCTCCTGAAATCGGAAAAGACCCTTATCCCGTCTGACAACTCTTTTACCTCAATAATTTTATACCAGGAATACCCTTTATCTTTAAATAATTTTTAGTAAACCTTACAGGGTTCCCGACAGAACCTCTGTACTTACTGACCACTCCTACCTGTCAAACGTAGGATAGCATACAGGTCAAAGCCAAGACCTCGTCATAGTCGTGGTCCAAATAGAAATACCCTCTGACACCAAATGTCAGTAGGTCAGACACTGCTGACACCTCTACTAGAATACCACAGGACAACCGACTAGTCAGATACTTGTGAACCAACAATAATTAGTCACTCTGGGTCACCGCCCACACCAACCCACTGACCCGGATGATAAAGATACCAGACTTGGTTAAATTGAGTTTCACTGACCCGTCCCGAGTCAAACTCGATATCCCTGCTCATACAGAGCACCCAAATGGTAACTCGATAACCCTACTCCTCACGGCACTAGTATCTGAGAAACAGTAACCAGCGGGACAGAAAACTAGTGAAACTAAATTCTTGGATAAATTACCTTTTATAATGGAGGTTCACCGGGTTCACCGCCTACAGCGGATACTGGCCCCACACATATCAGTACTGTTTATAATGGAGGTTCACCGGGTTCACCGCCTACAGCGGATCCTGGCCCCACACATATCAATATTGTTTATAATGGAGGTTCACCGGGTTCACCGCCTACAGTGGATCCTGGCCCCACACATATCAGTATTGTTTATAATAGAGGTTCAACGGGTTCACCGCCTACAGCGGATCCTGGTCCGGATCCTGGCCACACACATATCAATATTGTTTATAATGGAGGTTCACCGGGTTCACCGCCTACAGTGGATCATGGCCCCACACATATCAATATTGTTTATAATGGAGGTTCACCGGGTTCACCGCCTACAGCGGATCCTGGTCCGGATCCTGGGTCCCACACATATCAGTATTATTTATATTGGAGGTTCACCTGGTTCACCATCTCAGCGGATCCTAGCCTGGATCCTGGCCCCTCAAATCGGTATTGTTTATATTGGAGGTTCACCGGGTTCACCGTCTCAGCGGATCCTAGCTCGGATCCTAGCCCCCTCAAACAGTATTGGATCCAAAATCAAGTATTTTATAATCACAAATACGGTTTCAACTCAAAATCATGGGCTCAAATAATTACCACGTCAAAACAATATCAAAATCGAATCCAACAACCAAGCCATTTCTCACAACACACTTCCACTGAAATATTGGAAAAAAAATGTCCAGCAATCATTTATAAATTCCAGGAAATCATTGCACCCATACATAACAGTATTTAAATCAAAGATACATTTATGCATGCATTATAGTTTATAAACCAAAAGTCCACTCACAAACGTCATCCAACCCAAAATTCATGGACTCTCTAGCCCAAGGAACACATGCACAATAATGACCCAACTACCTTGACTTTCCGAGCTCAAAATCCGCTTCACGGTCAACCATTACTGCTGGAATTGCCCAAATCGGGCCTTAAACGAACTCCTATGGCCTTGAAACCAATAAAATATGATCCGGAACGTCCCAAAACGCTAGTCACGCGATGCCGTGACATCGGGAACAGTCCCACGCGCCACCAGAAGGTCAGAACACTCGCTCACGCGCCACCACGTTCCCTCACGCGCCGGTCACGCACCTGGACCGGTCCAACCCAGCCCGGCTCGACCTGACCCGGTCCAACTCGACCGTTTCAACTCGACCCGACCGGTTCACTCAACCCCGATCGATTCACTCAACCCGACCCAGTATGACCCGACTCGATCAGTCGCCGGAGAAGACGATCGGCTGTCGGCACCGTCGCCGAAGTCTGGCCTGAGAAGATGATCGGCATCCGCCGTCTGGTTTCGCCGGAATCCCTCATTTCCGGTCGAAACTTCAAGCTTTTATAACTTCCTCCAAACTCAACCGTTTTCCACAAATTTTATGTCTAAATCTATCTACTCAAACCTAAGAATCCAAAAATGACCTCAAAACCACAAACATGTACATGTGTAAGCCGGCAAATCGATCGCAAGATCCAAAACTTCCTATACTCGGTTCGGCTTCCCCCGTGGTCCTCTCCTTCGATGGTTGGTACGGTTGTGATCGTGGGAAGGAGTAGAATACGATTAATGGATCAACAATGGAAGTTAAAGCCTTGAATCAAAAGTTGATTTTGTGGGTTTTGGGTGTTTTCTCACGGGTTCGATGTGTTTGTGTTTTAGAGAGAGATGAGTGATAATGAGATGAAGATGAATTGAAGTGAAAAAAATGTCCCTGAAGATGTAAAATAATTGGGGTTAAAATATCTTCTCCCAAACCAAAATTACCAAAATGCCCTTGCACATCTAGAACCATAACTTTCGTACATGAACTCCATTTTCTGCGTGCCGCATGTCTACGAACTCGTGAGTTCAAGACCTACGTAATGACCAAGTACTGCCAGTCAAAAATGGACTATCGGACCCGTCCAAAATCGAGGATAAAATCGTCCAATTCTCAAAATAATTTCATTTCTGATCCAGGTCGTTACACGAATTGTAAAATATATTGAGTAAATTAAAGTAAAACAAAAGGAAGAGTCACTACAATAAAATCGATCTTGCCCGGCGAACAGATTTTGTCGAGCAACGTTAGGCCTTCGTCGAGTGACGTTAGGCCTTCGTCGAGCAACATTTAAAACGACGAATCTCCGTCGGGAAATCTTCGTCGAGCTAGTGTAGTCGGGCTTGTTGTTAGTTGACGACAATAGTGGATTCGTCGAGCAATTAAAGATTGCCCGGCGGACGAGTTCGTCGCCTATGATTTGTCGAGCAACACAAAAGGCAACAATCTTTGCCCGACGGACCTATTTGCGTCGGGCAAATGTACAAAAATTCAGTGGGCGTCCATCGTAATTTATTACTACACCCGACGAAAGGACATGTCGTCGGGCAAATGATGAATGTTTAAAAATATACTTTTCATAAATTATTTAATTAAATAAATATATATAATTAAAAATAGAAAAAAATAAAAAAAATTCAATTACTATGCCCGACGAAATGATTATTCGTCTGACAAACTCTGAATATTTAAAAATATAATTTTAATAAATTATTTAATTAAATAAACATATATAATTAAAAATAAATAAAAAAATTAAATCTTCAATTAAAAGAATAAAAAGAATCAAAATAAAATAAAATAAATATTTATAAAAATTAATGTTATTTTTTTACATAATTAAAACTAAAACAATATTTTACATATATTACATTCTAACTACTTGTCGACGAGTCGAAGTATTCGGGATCCTGGGCAGGCTATTGGGAGGGGGCTGAGGCTGTGAGAAAAGGTCATCCAATCCACGGTCACCCAAGCGGTCAAGGACCTCGGCAAGGGCGGTCTTGATTTGGTCGTTTTGGGCTTGGATCTCCGCGTATTGAGCCTTGATCTCAGCATTTTCGACCTGTAGGAACTCGAAGTATCTCCTGAGGTCCGACATCTCCTCGTAATTGCTTGCCCGAGATGAACTTGATGAGTGACTGGAGACATCCCGCACTATCTTTTCGCTCGCCCTCCGAACGATCTTCCTTGGACGCCTCCCAAGTCGTCGCTCCAGGATGGCGATCGACATCTCAGGATTGGGGAGCTGCTGCTCTAACGGCACTTCCGGATGCTGTTGTGTGAGCTCAGCCTGTGTCTGCTGGACGTCTTGCTCCATTGCCTCCTACAAATTCGAATACATATTAATTAGAAATATAATTATCAAATTAAAAAAGAATGTTTAATCTGCAAAAAATAAACTTACGTTAATTTCGTTAGCCTCTTGGTCCCCCCGTCCAGCGTACACTTGCCCCCAGGCATCCACCTCTAGGAACATCGACTCGGCGATGTGCCGATTCTCCTGCCGGGTCAATAAGGATTGCGACCCCCCGTGGTGGTTGAATTTCTTCGCTCCCTGGTTCGATGTGTTGGCAACCGATTTCCGTTGTTCATTCGTAAAAACAAAAATTATATTTTCAAATGGAAAAATAACATAAAAAATAAATAATTTCATTAACTAGGTGGATAATACGTACCACATAGGTGGGGGACACAAAATGGTCGTACAACCACAACCAACTTGGCAATTTCGGCCCGTCCAACTCTTCCGGAGGATTTGGCCGAGCTTCCTTTGGGGAAGGCCAAGTCTTGTAGTACTTTTGGAGCTCGTACTTCCAGTCGGCGTACCGTAACTGCCAGTGGTGTCTCAGGTATCTACTGAGCTCGACATCCTCCAAGTCGAACTCAAAATTGATATGCAATAAATTATTAAAGTTAGTAAGATAATTAAAAAATATGAAATTAATGTTAAAAATGGGAAAAACACATAGCGATAACTCTCCCCAACAGAGCGTGAATTTTTACCGGCGCGGCACGTACACCACCAGTATCTTTGCATTCGTTGTCCTGCAAATCCGCTGGGATGTCAGACCCCGGTTTATCCCGCGCATGTTCACCGACCTACCTACAAATTTGATGACCATTCGTACATAAAATGAGTAACAAATAAAAGCGGTTCGTTAAATAAAGAAAATAATCAACTTACCCTTAGGGAGTGCTCCGACATTAGGCCATGTTTCGTCTGCTCCGGCGTCGTCTTGTGGGGGCTGGGGGTCGATACGGGGTTCCCCCCATTTCTTGCTATGTTGTCGACGAGCTGATCGGGCATCGAGTCGATGATAAACCGACATCAGTGGCATAATTGACGCCGCTGTTGAGGCACCCGAGTTAGGGGCTGCCTCCTCCGGCGCTTGATCATCAACACGATCAGGGCAGGGGCGGGTCCTATACGTGATTAAGGTGCGATGCGACATCTACAATAAGAAATATAAAATAATTAATATAAATTAACCAACAAATTTTTAATTAAATAAAAAAACCAAACATTTTTAATAGTAAATATTAAATTCAAAAAATAAAAACAAAACCACATTTAAAATTTACCAACATTTTATAATTCCAATCAACGTAAATAAATAAAGCAATAATTGTTTTTTAGTAAAAATTATTAATTTGGTATCTAAAAACTAAAAACCCCAAATTCTAATTTTTTAAAATAAAACCAACACAAACGAAAATTAAACCTAAAATACTTATTAATCCAAAAGTACTAAACTCAAAATTTAGAACATTATACCTAAATTTCTAAATCAAAATTTCGGGAATAAAATCAAACTTACAAATTAATCCAAACATACAATAATAATATCCAAATCATAAAATTCAAATATTAAAAATTTATAAAACTCACATATCCAAAAATCACATATACTACACCATATCAAAATTTCAAATTTGTTTTTTTAAATTCAAATATCCAAAATTCATAATATTCATATATCCAAAATTCACATAAATTTCATATCCAAAATCATAACAAAAATCATAACATTATACCAAACATCAAAATTTCAACAAATCTTCAACTATTATATTCCAATCCAAACAAATCTTCAAAATTTCAACATTATACCAAACAAATATTTATATTCCAATCCAATCCAAAATCACAATATTCAACTAATCCCCTAAATACTCAATCTGCAAGTTTAACAATAAAGCACAATCTGCAATAATGAAATCCAAATTTAAATTCCATTTTCAATACAATTTCATAAAATCCAAACCAAATTTAAATTAAAATTTCAATCCAAACTAAAATTAAAATTTAACCGATTAAAATTAACAATAACCAACAATAGAGCGAGAGGGACAATGAGTTAGACCTTGAAGAAACTGTCGGCAAGGATAGGGGCGATGACAGTTAACCTCGGTGAGAAACGGCCGGCAATTTGGATGGAGTCTGACTGAGAGAGAGTGAGAAAGGGTTGGAGTTGCGGTGACCTGACGGCTGCAGTGAGGGGGCGAGTCGACTGAGTTGCAGGGATGAGGAGTGGACTGGGTTCCGGAGAAAATAAGGAAAATGCGGAAGAAGTAGAAGAGTCGGTTTGATTTATTAGTCTGATTGATCTTGCCCGACGAACCCTTCGTCGAGCAATCCATTAAATGATTCGTCGGGTAATAACAAGCGGTGGATATTCGTAGGATAACTGTTTACATATTCGTCGGGCACCATTCGGCGGTAAGTTTGATGTTTCGCGAAACTTTTAGCGGAATGGTTGTCGGGCAACCGTTTAAACACTTCGTCGGGTAACAACAAGGGTTGACTTCCGTCGGGTAACATTTTCAATATTCGTCGGGCATAACTACGCGATATTTTTGAGATTTCGCGAAAATTTAGGCAGAATTTTTGAAATTTTCGGGGAAAAAAAATTGCATGTTTTATTTACGTTGCCCGACGATGATTCTAATTTTGCCCGACGAACAATGTACATTTTTCCTGGCGAATGGCTTGCTTCGTCGGGCTTGAGCTTTATGATGTCGTGTTTATGATCAATGTGAAAACCAGGTTCGACGAAAGAATAATCTACATTGGGACCGTTCAATTTTTGGTTTTACATGCCTAAAGCCCCATCAATCGTTATCGTCATGTTTTGAGGATTTCAAGCCGTCCGATCGTGAAGAAACGTTGTGCAACCGTTGAATCGTCGCGCACCGTTACCAAATCCCGGGATTTCCAAATTTGGTAACTTTTCGCGTAGGCGATCTAGGAGTTCCTACCATAAATGTGGATGGTTAGATCGATCCATTTCAATTTGTAAATTATTGAAAATCGGAAAAAAAGCATATTGACCAAGGAGTTTAAACACTAGATGGAAAGTTCAATACATTTTGCGAAGTTTTGGTTCTATTGATGTTCAAACGATTGAATTTTACAGATCTAACCGTTCATTTTTTGATTTTATGTGCCTAGATCTTGCCCGTCGAAAATCTTGATGTTTTGAGGATTTCAAGCCGGTTGATCGTGAAGAAACATTGTGTAACCGTTGAATCGTCGCGCACTGTTATCAAATCCCGGGATTTCAAAATTGGGTAATTTTTCCCGTAGGTGATCTATGAGTACTTACCATAAATGTGGACAGTTAGATCGGTCCATTTCAATATGTAAATTATTGAAAATCGGAAAACAAGCATATTGACCTAGGAGTTTAAACGCTTGAAGGAAACTTCAATACATTTTGCGAAGTGTTGGTTCTATTGATGTTGAAAAGATTGAATTTTACAGATCGAACCGTTCATTTTTTGATTTTACGTGCCTAGATCTCGCCCGTCGAAAATCTTGATGTTTTGAGGTTTTCAAGCCGTCCGATCGTGAAGAATCGTTGTGTAACTGTTGAATCGTTGTGTAACTGTTGAATCGTCGCGCACCGTTACCTCATCCCAGGATTTCCAAATTGGGTAATTTTTCGCGTAGGCGATCTGAGTACCTACCACAAAAGTTGATGGTTAGATCGGTCCATTTCATCTCGTAAGTAATTTAAAAAAGTTTTTTAAGAAATAAATGTAAATTGACTATGGTATATATTGCCCGATGAATATTCGTCGGGCTAAATATCCCAATTCGGCAACCGCCCACCGAACAGAGAAACACACACTGATGTTATTTGAAGCCTTTGCCCGACGGATGTAACATATTCGTCGGGCAAATGTCTGTTAGTTTTTATAAGATTTGTACAAATAAAAAATGAACAAGGTGAAAAAAAATTTCAAAAAAAAGAGACAACAAATTTTTATAAGATTTGTACAAATAAAAAATGATAGTTGTATCGATCAAATTTTATTCAAACCAAATTACTTATTATAAATACAAATAAATCTAAATAAATAGTAAATTAAATATTATCATAGCACATTTTATTCACAATGTTTTATAAAAATTTGTTGTCTCTTATTCGATCAATATTAATGTTAGGTTATCTCTCTTTCACATTGCACTAGTGAGTAAAAATTGACCCTCATGACTGATCAAATTGACCTTCATGACTTATCATCAAAATATTTGACCTTCATTTATTTTGAAGTTTTGTAATTTGTGCAGTGCATGTATAGTCTCCTCACTTTTCTCGGTAAAAAAACTATTTTTTTCTCCCAAATCACCTGTAATCAAATTCTAAGTTTTTTGAGTACACTCGAAAGCAAGCTTTTCAGTTTTACCTTTTTTGAAAAAGAGTTTGCTTCCTATATGAAAAGCTACCGAGTAGTGTTTTGGAATATGTGTACGAAATGAGAAACCCTACTGTTTAGTGTATTCTCTTTTCCAATAATATTTAATAATTTATTTAGTGTCTTGGAATATGGGAAGCCGATACAAGGATGAGGACATCAAAAGTTTGTGACTTTAGTACATATATAAAAGATTAATTGAAACTTTTGTGAATGAAATCATACAACATACATATAAATCACATTTACTGATTTGAAGATTGATATTACATATATAAATGAAATTTCTAATTTACAACTTTCATTCGGTGTCGGATTCACTTTCCCCCTCCCATTCACATTCGTCATCCGAGATGTGTACAATACTTGATGCCTTCGAATCACTATCAATTTGTTCTAATTCCCCAAGATGAATAAAAATGTCATCAATCGCAATTGGTGGGATGATGTCTTTGGTCCATACTCGAACCACGTTTTGGGTGGATGTCGAGGAATCCACCTGATAAATGATTTAGTCATCGTCTGTTTCCCCATCTTCTTCATGGTATCGGTCATCTAAGTCCCAAATGTTTCTATGATTCACCATCTTAGCTACTCTCCAACCACCACCAGTTGTTGGATCATCCAGATAGAATACTTGTTTCGCCGTACTAGCGATGATGTAGGGATCACTCTCAAACCACCGAGTGTTTGTGTTTACAGAGGTACATAACTGATCTTTAATGAAACTTCTTGGGATACTTGGGTTCGTGTCAAACCAATGACACTTGAACAAGACGACTTCCTTGCGGTCTGCGTATAACACCTTAACCACACTTAACAATTTGCCGTAGAATCCCATATCAGCATTTTCCCCATCTCCTGACACGAAGACCCCACTGTTTTGCGTAGAAAACTTGTCGTCTCGTTCTGTGCACATGAACTTAACTCCGTTAACGTGACAACTAGCGTACGTTTCTCCTCGGAATGGGCCAATGGCCAGCTGCATTAATTCTTTATTGAAATTTGGGGAGTTCACATCTTTCAGCCGTGCCATCTGGTAAGATACACACAAGAAACGAAATTGGTAAGTTTTAAACCAATTTAAGAAATTTGCAAATAAAATATTTGACTTACATGCTTGGAAAACCAACATGGAAACAGTTGTTTGTCCATTTCTTCCCAATTAGAAGGAAATTCGACCTTCATCAACGCCTCGAGCTGCTCGTGGAATGACCAGACTTCGTCACAGTTGTTTAGTATGAACCAATGAGCGACCTCCAAGTCACTATTGATGAACGGCTCCGAGATTGGACCAGTGTCGAATAGTCGTGCGGGTTGGGCAAATACAGATAGGGTCTCTAGACGTTGACCACCATCGTCGTTGTGCGACGCCCTATTGAAGGAAGTTTCAACATTTCGAAGGTACATTGCACAAAATGTCAGTGCCTCCTTTGTAATGTACGCCTCCACTATAGAGCTTTCGGGACGTGTCTTGTTGCGGATGTACCGCTTGTACGTACTTCACATTCTACAAGGAAATATACATTATGATTCACATATATACATGATAGTAAGGAAATATTTTGAAATAGCAGAGATAAGTTATACCTCTCGATTGGGTACATCCAACGATAATGCACCGGGCCAGTTAACTTTGCCTCATCCGGCAGATGTTTTAGTAGGTGCACCATTACATCAAAGAATGCAAGTAGATATATTTGCTCTACCCGGCACATGATGTAGACAATATCCTCGATAATTGCTTGAAGGTCCGCCTTAACCAACGATCTGGTACATAGTATCAGGAAGAATTGAGACAAATAAACTATCGTCTCAACAACACCAGCCTCCAAGAAGGGTCGAATACCAATCAGAATGAGTCGTTGTAGCAAAACATGATAGTCATGGCTCTTCATACCAGAAATGGTCCCACCGTCCGTGCTAACACTCCGGGATGTGTTTCCGGCGTACTCGTCGAGAAATTTCCCACCTTGAAACCACTTCAGGAATTTTTTCTTATTCTCCGGCGTAAATGTATAACTTGGATAAGCCATGTTGTATTTTCCATTAACGAATTTTGGCCACAAATTAGGCCGAATCCCCATTTCTTTCATGCCCAAACGAGTCTTTTTTATGTCATTTGACATGTCTTCAATGGGTAAAATCGTTCCCACAACACTCTCAGCAACATTATTCTCAATGTGCATATGATCGGCGATGTGTCTTATTTTCAATTTCGACCAATATGGCAACTGGAAGAATATGTTTTTTTTCGTCCAATTTTCCTGTTCAGCTGGTTTCGATTCTCGTGTGATGAAGTCATGCATACCATTCAGTTTGGATAATATCTCATCACCGCACCTCTCCCTTGGTCGACCTCTTAACTTTGATTTACCATCAAATGAGTCAGATTGCATTCGCCGTCGGTGATCCCAGGGCAGAAACCTTCTCGCACCCAAGTAGCATAGCTTAGATGCGAGCCAAAAGGACGTTGTGTCTGGTCCACACGTCGGGCAAGCAAGATAGTCGTTGGTGCTCCATCCCGACAACATACCACAAGCAGGAAAATCATTAATTGTCCACATTACGGCCGCTCGTAGAGTGAACATTTCTCCACTACACTTGTCGTATGTTCGGACACCATTTTTCCACAGATCCATGAGCTCGTCAACCAACGGCCGCAAATAAACATCGATGGAATTACTCGGCGATTTGGGCCCCGGTATCAAAGTACTAAGGATTGTGAATTCTTTCTTCATACATCTCCAAGGAGGCAAGTTATATGGAATCATAACCACCGACCAAGTGCTATAGGGTTTTGCAAAACTCCCAAATAGATTAAACCCATCAGTAGCAAGCCCTAATCTGACATTTCTTGGATCCGCAACAAACTCGGCATATATCTTATCAAATTCCTTCCAAGCCTCTCCATCGGCTGGATGCCTCAGTACATCACCATCAATGCGTTCATCCTTATGCCACCTCATATCACGGGCTGTGTGGGATGACATGTAGAATCTTTGTAACCTTGCCTTTAGTGAAAAATAACGTAACACCTTGTTAGGAATCTTGTTCTTTTGAAACCTAGGCTCATTGCACACGGGACATTTGTCAAGCTGCTCGAATTCACCGTAAAACAATGCATTGTTGTTCTTGCATGCATGGATCTTGATATATCCTAAATCGAGGCCCTTCAACAACTTATTCGAGCTATAATGATCTTTAGGCATACAGTTGTCTTCAGGGAGCATTTGGATGATGATGTCCATCATGTGATCAAAATGCTTGTTCGTTTGATTATACTCAACTTTCATGTTCACAACTGCTCCTAGAATCGAAAATGATTTCAACCGGGGTACAATTTTCGCTGAGCTTCTTTCAACAATCTCTCGTAATGGAGCTCAGAGGTTTCGGGTTGCAACCTGGGCGCATCATCTATCATTTGATGCTGGAGGAAAAACATCGGTTAATAACTCAACAACTTGATCATTATCACATCGCCAATCCAAACCACTTTCGTCCCGACGGGTCCCTGGAACCGAAGATGTTGATGCGGAAAATATTTCTTCACCGTGATAGATCCAATTAGTGTAGTTTTGTACGATCCCATTCCATTCCAGATTAGTTTGGACCTCATTCAACGACATCCAACTGCAGTTGTTACATTTATGGAAAAGACACCTGATACGTCTGTCATCACTGCAATAACTACGTGCAAAGGCAATGAAGTTGTTGATCGCATCCAAATACTGATCAGAAGATCTATTAAATATTTGCATCCACCCTCTGTCCTTTGTGCCTGCTTTTACAACATAGAGTCAACGTAAGTAATTGAGTTAACATTGTCCCGTAATTAGAACAAGTTAAAATCAAAAGTAGCTCGTCTCCTTAGGCCTCCGGTGATTTGGCCTTATCCCATTCGAGAGTGCACGTTCTTTGCTGTGTAGTTTGCGATCTACGAGGCTAAGTTTCGATCCAGGGAAATTTCGGTAGCATCTCCCTACAGTTCCCCAAATGCATGACGTAGATATTATAAATAAATATCTAGTATGCATTCGGAGAACATTGAGGGGATACAAACCAAATTTCCCACAATTGAAACCTAACCTCGTAGACCGCCAACTACACAACACATAGTTGCGCACCCCCAAAATGTCCGAATAAATGGAAAATTCAAGAGTCAGTCAATCAACCCGATTGACTTACTCTCAAGCGGGTCTAAGGTTTTTCATTGAATTTCATTATACGAAATTAATCAACTCGATTAACTTCGCATAACGGTTATGAAATATGAACGTATTTCACTCCGTTGGAACTAAATAAAGCGTTTCACAAAAAATATCACGACAAATTCACAAATACAAACATATATTAAGTATGCATAAAACAAAGTTTACAATTTTATAATTTTCGTACATATTTTCTATTTCCCTATTTTCCTAACATATTTTCTAATTTCAATAATTTCCTTACATATTTTTTATTTTCCTAAAATATTTTCTAATTTCCTAATTTCCTAACATATTTTCTATTTCCCTATTTTCCTAACATATTTTCTAATTTCCTAACATAATTTCTAATTTCAATAATTTCATTTCATATTTTTTATTTTCCTATTTTCCTAAAATATTTTCTAATTTCCTAACATATTTTCTATTTCCCTATTTTCCTAACATATTTTCTAATTTCCAAACATATTTTCTAATTTCAATAATTTCATTACATATTTTTCATTTTCCTATTTTCCAACAAAAGTTTCTAATTTCCTAACATATTTTCTATTTCCCTAATATCCTAACATATTTTATAATTTCCAAACATATTTTTTAATTTCAATAATTTCATTACATATTTTTAATTTTCCTATTTTCCAACAAAATTTTCTAATTTCCTAACATATTTTCTATTTTCCTAATTTCATAACATATTTTCTATTTTCATATTTTCCTAACAAAATTTCTAATTTTCACAAATTCTAAACAATTTCTACACATTTTCCCCAATAAATACAAAATTTCCTAACATAATTATATCCAAAATTCTTAAAAAAATTAAATTGAGAGGTAAACACACATACTTTTTTATAAGTATTCCTTCAAATCAACCACAAAATTCCAACAACACAAAACATAATTAGTTTCTAATCAAAAATCAAAATTTCAAAACTAAAAAAAATAAAATTCTCAAACCTTAAAATTTGATATTTGGTGATTGATAGAGAAAAAAGATTTGATTGGTAGTGAAAATGGTGATGAGATGATGATTTTAGCTAGAGAAAGAGAGTGAGTGAGTGAGAGATAGAGAGAGAGAGAGCAGAGAGTTCAGTGATGAAGCAGAGAGGAGGAAGAAGAAGAAGAAATGAGAGAGTCTCGGGTATTAAGTGTGTTTAGATTTTTACCCGACGAATCCCATTCGCACGGCAATCTTTAATGATTCGTCGGGCAAAATAGAATCAACGTCAAGTGTTACCCAACTACTAATAATCGTCGTTTTATATACTTTTGCCCGATGGAAGGTACAAATCGTCAGACAAACTCTTCCTATTTTGCGCGCCAACTTCTTGCTCTTCCCGCCAACAGGTTACCCGGCTAGCCTTTGTATCCGTCGGGCAAATATTGTTTATCCGGCGGAATTTTCTTCGTCGGGCAACCTCGCTTTCCTTGTAGTGAGTCCAAAAAGAGAAAAGTGAAGTGCGAAAATTACTAATTTTCTACCCCAATGATCTATCAATGTTATTAGGTTACTGATTCAATAAGATTTAATGCACGTATCTTGCATCACACAGATTAGAGAATCATATTATTCATTCTCTTATTTTTAGAAATTGACACCAAAGGATATGCTACTAATAAATTATCATGTAATTAAGGAGTATGAAGAAGAAAATAATTAATGGTAATCATCTGGTTTTATTTTTTATAACTAGCTAAAAATAGCTACATGAAACTGTAATAAAAGAAAAAAAACAATAATAAGAGAGTTCAGATCATGTATAAACCATTCAACAATTTAAAATGGACTAAATAAAAAAACATTATTTATTAAGAAACTCGAGATACTTTGTAAACAACGGTACTGATATTCCGATTAATTATATTCTTAACAACTACGTACGGACACAATCCAAAAAACAAAAAAAACACTATTAGTGGCTGCTAGGCTGCTAAATGTTGTATACTTTCAAACATAAAGCAATATTTATGAAAAGGGTTTGTGCTTGATCCACTACTGCTGGCTTACAAATTTCCCAGAAAATTGAGAAAGAAAATGAAGCAACCAATTGAGATGGGCTTCAGTACTGTTCATGCATGCCACAGCCAGCATCCCGGCCATAAGAGAGGTTGATGATACATATAAGTTCACTTAATAAAGCAATAATAATAATCGAAACCAACATTAATTCATTACTGAAACCTTCATCAAGGCAAGTTTCATTCCTCACACAATTCTCCCATTCATTTCCTTATGATCGATGATATCCTGCAATCAATAAGTAAATTATATATCAGTTTCATGATCCAAAAAAGTTTCAATGTTTTTGAATATCCAGGAAATGGGATGATTTTTTTGTTTGTTTGTTTTCTTTTCATAGCACCTTATGAATTAAGGATTGTATCTTTCCTTCGATGCATCTCATCACTTAATTAATAAGTAGATGAGGTACTCGATCTCAAAGGTCACGTTTGGTGAGCAGCATTGTATTAGATTGGATAACTCTTAAAATTGAATGTATTTTGCATGTGAAAATGGATACAATTTCATTACAGGAGGATTAGATATAAAAAATAAACTTACATTTTCTAATCCTACTATTTCAAGGGGATTGGACAATTGTATAAATTTTCCTCTATCTCTATCTTCTCCCTCTAATTCCCTTACAATGAAAAGACATATATAGTTTCATATTCAAACTACATTGAATTTGATGAGTTATCCAATCCAATTCAATGCAGCTCACCAAACGAGACCTAATTGATATATATATATATATATATATATATATATATATATATATATATATATATAAATGTAATGATCAAGTTGTCAACGAATTAAGTAGAGTCACTCTGTATGTGTGTACGTGTTATATATGATAAGAAATTGATGAGTGCCTATTCTAAAATTTCATTTATAAAGATCAACATCAATCTTAGAATCTCCAATGGAACACAAATTTGTGCCAAAGTGTAAGTTACAGTACTCTAATCAAAATTTAGCCGCATAATTAATGCAGATTAGATAACTTAAGCACATCCTTGCAAATGTGGGTTAGAGGGCAGGGTACCTATATATATCCCCTTCATACCTGATTTGAAAGACAACTCCCAATGGATTAATAAAGTACAAAGTAATTTCGAATGCATCTAAGTATTTCTTCTGTTACAGGGAAATTATTAATTTATTATTCTCTCTTATAGCAATGCATGATATTTTATATACAATATTATATGCTTAATTAATTCCCAGTCTAATATATGACATGCGTTCTTGGTATATGAACTTTATTCATTACGTACGTTATGTGTGGAGTGTAAAATAAAGGTTGAATATGAGGGCAATGAAGCAATCAAAACCCTAGATAGCTACTAATTAATAAAACACGTGCAAATTAACTCATGATTTATAATCAACAATAAGTCTGCTGATGACTGAGATCCATAACTTAAACGTAGCTAATACATAAAATAATATGATCGAAGTTCTCTGGGAGGATCGAGATCAAAGACCCGACAAGGACATGTGAGATCATATATATATATAGGGCTTTGAGCAGCCGCAAATATATACAAAATATATACATATATATATACACTCATACATAAACATTCAAAATTATACTAAACAAAACAGAATCTATACGGTGCCGAAGAAATAAATTAAGAAAAAGAATATAAAATTTTAGATTGGAAAACGATGCAGCTCTGTGATCATCACCATTCATGATGAAGGGAAATATATATATATATATATATATATATTCAATTTCCAATTAATGAAACTGACATTTAATATAGATTTGCAGTAAATATTATAATGAAAGAATTAATAACAATTAGTGATGGCATTGATCATGATCATGATCATGTGTTAATGTAGAGATTCGCACTCATAATGACCTTTTTAAAATTAATTTAAAAATATATCATTGCAAATGAGTGCAGAAAGATGGATAATCGTTAGTTCATAATAAAAATAAATAAAAAAAAGAAAAAGGAATTTAATAAAATATGAATGATTAAGGAGCAAGCTTTGTGAAAACCTTAAACCTTAGTGAATTAATAAATGTATTATTCCAATCAATCATTTGGGAATTTGAATTATGGATCTCCTGACAGCATATACAATTAGAAATTGGTGGGTTTGTGTTTGTGAGTGATGATATCTCACTTGACAAAATAATCGTGGGGCACAAAAAATCTGCAGAATCCTAAAAGAGCCAAATTAGTGAAAAGCTACAAAACAGATAAGAATTTTTAATTAATGTACAAGTACGACAATCACGTACTGTGGGGTTTTACATTCTCAGAGTGTTTTTGTGTCATTGTGCCAGAAAGAATAAAAAAGATGAGAGAGAGAGATCTAGAGAGAAAGATCTAGCAAGAGATAGATCACAGAGAGAGATGGAGAGATCATCAATCATATTCATACATCACCCAAATGATAATTTGATTCTATGTCACTTGATTAGGGTTTTGATTGCAACCCTTCTGGATTAATTAGTACCTCACTGGAAGTGATTAGTTGTGAAATTTTCTTGAATTCGATGAACGGGGGGGGGGGGGGGGGGGGGGGGGGGGGAGGGAGGTGTATAACAGATCGAAACGACATGTATATATGCAGAATTAATTAATGAATTAATTGTCTTACCATAATAATAATTGTGAAATTAGGGAGGCAAATGAAGGAACATGATCCTTAAGAGAAGTGCAAGGTGTGAGATTGATCATGACTTGGTGGAGAAGCTTGAGAAGATTCATCCTTGGAGCTAGTCTTCTTCTTCTTCTTCTTGTAAGGGATCCCTCTTGCCTTAGCTTGGCACTCCCTGACCTCCCTCAGATAAACCCTGATTGCACCACTGGCAAAAGGGTTGGTCTCAGGAGACCCTCCATTTTCCTCATAGGCTGCCCTAAGCCTCCCTATCAGAGCATCCAAGCTGCCCCAAGCTTGCCTCAGTGGACACGTGCAAGGCGCAGGAGGCTCGGGCTGCCCGTAAAACATGCAACCCTGAAGGTGGACTTTGGTCTTCCCAAACTGATCAAGATACCTAAGAAACTCCAACACATGATTGTAATTGCACTGAGATAGTGACACTGGAGGCCTCTGGTTCTTCAAGTACTGACCAAAAGTGTTCCAGTCCCTCCTCTTTTGGGACTCATACCGGCTCGGGGTCCCCGCCCCCGACCCCTGCTGGTAATCATCGCCGCCCGGGGACCCCGCGCTCGACGATCCTTCAGACAAGCCTTTGCCTCTTTCGCTGCTAGACATGGTGGTCGATTATTCTCTGATCAATTCATTTATTTTTGTTTCTTTTTTGGCTGAGTGAGAAAGCAAGAAACTAATAATGAAGGGTGGGAAGGTGAAAGGAATAGGGAGAGCATGGAAGATGGAGGAGATCACATTATGGGCCCAGTGAGAAGACCTGAGATGGGGCCATGGCCATATGATCGACTTGCTTTTTCTTCATCTTTTTTCCTAATAGTGCTCTAATAACATTTTATACGGTTTTTTCCCGAATAAGCATCCAAATATTGATGTTCTCTTTGTCAACTTATGCCTGCTTATTATTTAAAAGTCAGTAATTACATCGCAATTTTGGTCATATCTTCTCGTACCACCCTTTCGATTTATTAAATTAGTTTTATACATATATCATAATTGAAAATGGTCATACTATAAATCATCATTTCAAAATCATCTTTATAAAAAATCAACAAGATTGAAACTCATTTAGTCATTCACATTTATCAAATAAATGAACATCATGGTAACAATTAAAATCTTTATGGTGAATCGTACATTTGGTTGATATATATAAATGACTATATATATAATCTCCAATTTCGTATATTTATTGCGTAAATGATCTCAAAATGATGATTTAGGAGTTGAACGGTTTCGATTATGATACATGTATAATGACAATTAGATAAATCGAAAGAGTGGTACGAGGAGGTACCACTAGAGTGGGATGCAAGTATTATCATCATTTTTTTTGAAGGAGTATTATCATCATTTTTTTGAAGGAGTATTATCATCAATTAATATCATATCAATATTTAACCTTAATTAAATGAAAAGTAATAACACTTAAAATTTCAAAGTACATACAGATGTAGTAAATAAATCAATTCTTTTCTAACATTATAATTTTTATATTGTATACTTTATCTCCA
Source organism: Oemleria cerasiformis (assembly GCA_037349345.1). Classification (NCBI taxonomy): domain Eukaryota; kingdom Viridiplantae; phylum Streptophyta; class Magnoliopsida; order Rosales; family Rosaceae; genus Oemleria; species Oemleria cerasiformis. The sequence goes on from JAZGTL010000022.1 coordinate 185,329, forward strand.
ATTCCATACATATATTCTATTATTACAATCTGTTTCTTAACACTACAGGAAAAGCAGACTTGTCCGGCGAAACAGATTCGTCGAGCAAAGTTCATAGTTCGTCGGGCCACATTAAACCCGACGAACCTTCGTCGGGCAACGTTCGTCGGGCCACTGCCATCGGGCTTGATGTCAGTCGACTAAAACAGTGAATTCGTCGAGCAATTCCTAGTTTGTCCGGCGGATCCATTCGCCGCCTATGATTTGTCAAGCAATCCAAAAGTCAACAATGTTTACGCGACGAACTCTCTTCGCCGGACAAAGATACAGAAATTCGATAGGTGTGCACTGAATTGTTTTACTTTGCATGACGAAATGATTATTCGTCGGGCAAAATCTTAATATTTTTTTTTAAAAAATTAATAATTTATTTAATTAAATAAATATATATAAAATTAAAATTAAAATATTTAAAAAAAATAAAATTAAAATAATAAAACGAATCAAATGAAAATAAAAAAAAATATTTATAAAAATTAATGTCACTACAAGAAATTAGAAGTTGCCCGGCGAAAACAGTTCGTCGAGCCACGTAAATCATCCGTCGAGTAACATATACAACGGCGAATCTCTGTCGAGCAATAGGCGTCGGGCTACCGCTGTCGGGCTTGTAGTTTACTCGACGAGCACAGTGACCTCGTCGAGCAATTAAATAATGCCCGGCGGTAAAGTTCATCGCTGACATCTTCGTCGAGCAACATAAAGTCAACCTCATAAGACTGTCGGGTAAGGTCTTCCTTATCCATCGGGTAATCTATTAAACATACGTCGGGGAGGTTTATATGCCGTTCGGTAAAGTCAAATATACCCGTCGGGTAACGTTAAGAAACACCATCAGGTAAGGTTAATTATAGTCGTCGGGCACTGTTATATACACGCGTCGGGTAACATGATAAACAACCGTCGGATAACGTTTTACACATCCGTCGGGTAACATGTCACTCAATCGTCGGGTATAGTTTGAATATCTGTCGGGTAACATTTAACTCATTCGTCGGTAATAGTTTTATATGTCGTCGGGTAACATGTCCCCCATTCGTCGCGTGTATTGTTACAATTCGTCGGGTAACATGTACAGAATTCGTGGGGCAACCTCCTCTTTATATTGAAAATAAAATATTAAATTAAATAATAAACAATAAATTTTTAATTAAAAATTAATATAAAGAATAAAAATAAAATAAACTTAATATTAAAAAAAATAATGTAATTTTTGGACATCATTAAGAGTATAAAAATACTTTATATATACTCTAAGAATTAGTAGAGTTGTCAAAATAGCTGGGATCCTGAGGGGGCGGTTGGTTGGGCGGTGAGAAAATATCATCCAATCCACGATCACCCAAACGTTGAAGGATGTTGTCAAGGGTGCTCTTGATATGTTGGTTTTGGGCTTGAATCTCCGCGTATTGGGCTTTAATCATAGCATTTTCGGCCTCGAGATTCTCATAAGATCCGACGTCTCCTGGGAGCCTACCCGAGATGAAGACGACGATTGAGTCGAGACATCCCGCACAATCCCGTCGCCCGCTCCCCGAACGACCCTCCCTGGTCGCCTCCCTAGTCGTCGCTCCAGAATAGCGATCGACATGTCGACATTAGGGAGCTGTTGATGCAAAGACACATCTGGATGCTGTTGGGTGAGCTCAGCTTGTGTCTGTTGGACGTCTTGCACCATCGCATCCTACAAATTCGAATAAATATTAATTAGAAAAATAATTATGAAATTAAGAAAAAATGTTTAATTAGAAGGAAATAAACTTACGTGAATTCGATCAACCTCTTCATCCCCCCGTCTAGCATACACCTGCCCCCAGGCATCCACCTCTAGGAACATAGACCCGGCGATGCGCCGATCCTCCTACCGGGCCCGATAAGGATCGCGACCCCCCGTGGTGGTTGAATTTCTTTGCCCCCCGGTTCGATGTGTTGGCAATCGATTTCCACTGTTCATTCGTAAAACCAAAAATTAGATTTGAAAATGGAAAATAACATAAAAATTAAATAATTTAATTAATTAGATAGATAATACGTACCAGATAAGTGGGTGACATGAAATGGTCGCACAACCACAACCACCCTGGCAGTTTCGGCCCGTCTAACTCCTCCGGAGGATTTGCCCGAGCTTCCTCCGAAGAAGGCCAAGTCAAGAAGTACTTGTGGAGTTCGTACTTCCAGTCGGCGTACCGTAACTGCCAGTGTTGGGACAGGTACCTACTGAGCTCGACGTTCTCCAAGTCGAACTCAAAATTGATCTGCAATCAAATATTAAAGTTAAAAAAATAATTAAAAAATATAAAATTAATGTTAAAAATGGGAAAAAAAACATACCGACAACTCTCTCCAACAACGCGAGATCTCCTCTGCGGTTTGGGTTCGGAAAGTCTCCCCCATCATTAGTGACTTGGCGCGGACCCTCTAGGAGGCTGTGAATTTTGACCGGCGCGGACCGGAGGCGTGGCACGTATACCACCAGTATCTTTGCATTTGTCGTCCTACAAATACGCTGGGACGTCAAACCTCGGTTGATCTCGCGCACATTCACTGACCTACCCGCAAATTCAATGAACATTGATAAATAAAATGAGTAGCAAATACAAACGATTGGTTAAATAAACAAAATGATAAACTTACCCTTAGGGAGTGCTCCGATATCAGGCCCCATTTCGTCTCCTCCGACGTCGTCCTGTGAGGGCCGGGGGTCGGTACGGGGTTCCCCCCGTTTCTTGCTATGCTGTCTACGAGCCGATCGAGCACCCGGTCGCTGATAGACTGACAGGGGTGCATGAACCGACGTTGCTGTTGAGGCAACTGAGTCAGGGGATGCCTCCTTCGGCTCATGACCATCAACAAGATCCGGACAAGGGCGAGTCCTGGATGTGATTAAGGTGCGATGCGACATCTACAATAACACATATAAATTAATTAATTTAAAATTAAAGAACATACTTTTAATTAAATAAAAAAGAAAGCAAACATTTTTAATATTAAATATTAAATATTAATTTCAAAAAATAAAAACAAAATAACATTTAAAATTAACCAACATTTTATAAATCCAATAAACATAAATAAATAAAGCATCAATTTTTTTTAGTAATAATTAGTAAATTGGTATCTAAAAACTAAAACTATCAAATTCTAATTTTTTAAAATAAATCCAACACAAACGAAAATTAAACTTAAACAACTAATTAATTAATTCAAGCGTACTAAACTCAAAATTCACAACATTATACCTAAATTCCTAAATCCAAATTTCGGGACCAAAATCAAACTTACATATTAATCCAAACATATACTAATAATATCCAAATCCAAAAATTCATAAATTAAAAATTTATAAAACACATAATTCCAAAATCCACTTATACTACACCATATCAAAATTTACCATAATTGTTTTTAAAATTCAAATACCCAAAATTCATACATTTCACATAAATACCATATAAAAAATCATACCATTATATCAATTTCAACATTATACCAAACATCAAAATTTCAACAAATCTTCAACTATTATATATACCTTAACAAATATATATATATATCCAAACATAAATATATACATAATCATTAACAATAACAATATCCAATTTCATAAATTCATTTTTCAAATCAAAATTAACAATAAACCAATATATCCAATATAAACCAATATAAACAAATAAACAATAAACCAATATATCCAAATTAACAATAAACAATAAACCAATATATCCAAATTAACAATAAACAATATATTAAAATTAACATTAACATTAACAAGGAGAGCGGCGGCGACGGCAAACCTCGGTGAGGGGAACGGCGGTGACGGCAAACCTCTGTGGACAAAAACAGTGTCCTTGACTGTTTGGGAGAGCGGAGCCGATAGGAAATGCAAGTGGAAGATGCAAGGCGTCCTTGACTGCTTGAGGGAGAGGTAGATGCAAGTGGCGCTTCAAGCAAAACTTAAGAAAAACCAAAGCAGAAAGAAATCCAGAAAATAAAGAAGAAGGAAGAAGAAGAAGCCTCGGTCTGATTTATGTATCTGATTGGTATTGCCCGACGGATACGTCCGTCGGTTAACACTTTAATGACCCGTCGGGCATAAGAAAAAGGTTTCATGCGTCGGGTAACGTTTCACAACCCGTCGGGTAACAATTAAATAAACGCGTCGGGTAACGTTTAACACCCCGTCGGGCAATAGCATCATCGAAATACGGAATATTAGGTATGCCGTCCGTCGGGTAACAGCAATTCCACCCGTCGGGTAAGGATGATTGTCGAATATCCCTCGGGTTATACCTTTATACTCCCTCGAGTAACAAAAAGCGGGACTCTTGAAAATCCGCAAAAATTAAGTCGGTCGGACCCGTCGGGCAACTGTAACTCATTCGTCGGGGAAAACAAAGCGGCAAATTTGAGATTTCACGGAACATTACGCGGAAAATTGAAATTTTCAAAAAACTGGACGATATCTTGAGGTTACCCGACGGCAATGTTAATTATTCGTCGGGTAACACCAAGCGGCAAATTTGAGATTTCGCGAAAAATTAGGCGGAAAATTGAAATTTTCAAACACTGGACAATTAATTGACGTTACCCGACGGAAATGTTGAAATATCCGTCGGGCATGACCTTCCTGATGCCGTTTTTGGAATTAATCCGAAAACCAAGTCCGGCGAAAATATATGCAACATCAGGACCGTTTAAAGTTTGGTTTTATATGCCTAAAACCCCATCTATCATTATTGTGATTTTTTGGGGATTTCAAAACGTCCGATCGTGAAGAAACGTTGTGTAACCGTTGAATCGTCGCACACCGTTACCTAATCCCGGGGTTTCCAATTGGGGAAATTTTTCTCACAGATGATCTTTGGGAACCGACCATAAACGTGGATGGTTAGATCGGTCAGTTTCAATTTTTAAGTTTTTGAAAATCAGAAAACAAGCATATCGCCCAAGGAGGTTAAACTCTTGAAGGAAACTTCAATACATTTTTTGAATTTTTGGTTCTATTGATATTCAAACGAATGAATTTGAGCGATCTAACCGTTCAGTCTGTGGTTTTACGTGGCTAGATGTCGCCCGTCAAAAATCTTGAGGTTTTGAGGATTTCAAGCCTTCCGATCGTGATGAAACGTTCTGTAACCGTTGAATCGTCGTGCACCGTTATCTAATCCCGGGATTTCCAATTGGGGAAATTTTTCTCACGGATGATCTTTGGGTACCGACCATAAACGTGGACAGTTAGATCGGTCAGTTTCAATTTTTAAGTTTTTGAAAATCAGAAAACAAGCATATCGCCCAAGGAGGTTAAACTCTTGAAGGAAACTTCAATACATTTTTTGAAATTTTGGTTCTATTGATATTCAAACGAATGAATTTGAGCGATCTAACCATTCATTATGTGGTTTTACGTGGCTAGATGTCGCCCGTCAAAAATCTTGAGGTTTTGAGGATTTCAAGCCTTCCGATCGTGATGAAACGTTCTGTAACCGTTGAATCGTCGCGCACCGTTACCTAATCTCGGGATTTCCAATTGGGGAAATTTTTCTCGCAGATGATCTTTGGGTACCGACCATAAATGTGGACGGTTAGATCGGTTAGTTTCAATTTTTAAGTTTTTGAAAATCGGAAAACAAGCATATCGCCCAAGGAGGTTAAACTCTTGAAGGAAACTTCAATACATTTTTTGAATTTTTGGTTCTATTGATATTCAAACGAATGAATTTTAGCGATCTAACCGTTCACTCTGTGGTTTTACGTGGCTAGATGTCGCCCGTCAAAAATCTTGAGGTTTTGAGGATTTCAAGCCTTTCGATCGTGATGAAACGTTCTGTAAACGTTGAATCGTCGCGTACCGTTACCTAATCCCGGGATTTCCAATTAGGAAAATTTTTCTCGCAGATGATCTTTGGGTACCAACCATAAATGTGGACGGTTAGATCGGTCAGTTTCAATTTTTAAGTTTTTGATATTTTTTGTAAAAAAAAATTGTAAAGTTTTTAATATGGTAAATAGATGTGTAATAAAAATTATAAATTTAATCAAATAAATCTGACCCGACGGAGATTCATATATCTCCGTCGGGTATGTATACGGAGTTGGTCGTCGGGTAACCCATACATTATCCGTCGGGTAACAGTTACAATAAAATTGTAAATTTAATACTCTAAATCCAACCCGACGAATGTGAAAATATCTCCGTCTGGTATTTATACGGAGCTTTCCGTCGGGTAACCCATACATTATCCGTCGGGTAACAGATTGAAAATTTAATCAACTAAATCCGACCCGACGAACCTTCTTATATATCCGTCGGGCAACCTTACTGAGTCTGTCGTCGGGTAAACCAGACATATTCCGTCGGGTAACATGTCTAATAAAATTGTAAATTTAATTAACTAAATCAGACCCGACGACGATTCATATGTAACCGTCAGGTAATGTTAAGGATTCTGTCGTCGGGTAACCGATAAATTATCCGTCGGGTAACATCTGTTGTACTAAATTGTTGTATCTTATTAGGTTAATATGAAAGTTTGGTTCAATTTTTTTGACATTGCATTAAAGAGTAAAAATTGACTTTTCATCAAAATATTGTACTAAATCTGCCACCTTCATTTAGTTTGAAGTTGCGTATTTTGTGGAGGGCATATATGGTTTCCTCACTTTAAGAAAGTAAAAAAACTATTTTTTTCAATGAAATCATACAACATACATAAAAATAAAATTTATTGATTTGAAGATGGATATTTCATATATGAATGAAATTTTGAAATTACAACGCTTCATTCGGATTCGCTTTCCCCCTCCCAATCACGCTCATCATCCGACATGTGTACAGTACTTGGACCTCCAAATCACTTTCAATTTGTTCTAATTCCCCCAGATCAATAAAAATGCCATCAATCGCAATTGGTGTTATGATGTCATTGGTCCGAACTCCATCCACGTTTTGGGTGGATGCCGATGAATCTACCTGATAAATGATTTGGTCATCGTTTATTTCCCCATCTTCTTCATGGTATTGATCGTCCAAGTCCCAAATGTTTATGTGATTCACCATCTCGGCTACTCTCCATCCACCACCAGCTTTTGGATCATCCACATAGAATACTTGTTTCGCCGTACTAGCGAGGATGTAGGGTTCACTCTCAAACCACCAGGTGTTTGTGTTTATAGAAGTATATAATTGATCTTTGATGACATTTCCTGGGATACTTGGGTTCGTATTAAACCAATGACACTTGAAAAATATGACTTCCTTGCGATCTTGCGTATAACACCTTAACTACAATTAATAATTTGCCGTAGAAACCTGTCTCAGCATTTTCCCCATCCCCCGGCACGAAGACCCCGCTATTTTGCGTAGACAACTTGTCGTCTCGTTCTGTGTACATGAATTTTAGTCCGTTAACGTGACAACCAGCGTACGTTTCTCCACGAAATGGGCCAATGGCAAGGTGCATTAATTCTTTATTGAAATTTGGCGAGTTGACATCTTTCAGCTGTGCCATATGGTAAGATACACACAAAAAACGAAATAGGTAAGCTTAAAATAATTTAAGAACTTTGGGAATAAAATATTTGACTTACATGCTGGGAAAACCAACGTGGAAATAGTTGTTTGTCCATTTCTTCCCAATTAGAAGGAAATTGGGACTTCATCAATGACTCGTGATGCTCGTGGAAGGGCCAGACTTCATCACAGTTGTTGAGAATGAAACAATGAGCCACCTCCATATCAGTATTGATGAACGGCTTCGAGATTGGACGAGCGCCGAATGGTCGTGCGGGTTGGGCAAATACGGATAGGGTCTCGGGACGTTGACCACCATCGTCGTTGCGAGACGCCCTATTGAAGGCAGTTTCAACATTTCGAAGGTACATTGCACAAAATGTGAGTGCCTCCTTTGCAATGTACGCCTCGGCTATGGAGCTTTCGGGACGTGTCTTGTTCCGAACGTACTGCTTGTACGTACCTAACATTCTGCAAAGAAATTTACATTAAGATTCACATATATACATAATAGTAAGGAACTATTATCAAATAGCAGGGATAAGTTATACCTCTCGATTGGGTACATCCAACGATAATGCAACGGGCCAGTTAGCTTTTGCCTCATCCGACATATGTATTAGTAGGTGCACCATTACATCAAACAATGCAGGTGGATATATTTGCTCAAGCCGACACATGATGTACACAATATCCTCCTTAATTGCTTGAAGGTCCGCCTTAACCAACGACCTGACACATAGTATCTAGAAGAATTGAGACAAATAAACTATCGTCTCAACAACACCAGCCTCCAATAAGGGTCGAATACCAATCGGAATGAGTCGTTGTAGCAAAACATGATAGTCATGGCTCTTCATACCAGAAATGGTCCAACCGTCCGTGCTAACACACCGGGATATGTTGCCGGCGTACCCGTTGGGAAATTTCACACCCTGCAACCACTTTAGGAATTTTTTCTTATTTTCCGGCGTAAATGTATAACTTGGATGAGCCATGATGTATTTGCCATTGACGACTTTTGGCCACAAGTTAGGCCGAATCCCCATTTCTTTCATGCCCATACGAGTTTTTTTTGTGTACTTTGACTTTCCTTCAATGGGTAAAGTCGTTCACAGAACACTCTCTGTCAGGACCCGTCCCAAATTTCCCCTCGAAATCCGGGAATAACCCTGATCCGGTCTGACAACCTAAGGAAAGGTTCCCAAATACCTTTCAATCCTTACAAATTATAATAATAATAAATACTTTCACTTGTCAGACAAGGGATTTAAGCACTTAAAATTCCCCTAAGTAAATACTAACCAAATACAACATAATATCATAGCGTCTAAGTAGGATCAAGATACAAATTAGATATCCTACTCAAGTACAACGACACAGCGCAGCCGAGAGTGCTAATGCCTCTGCCTCGAGATAATGTCCGCGTCAACTCTACTGCCTGAAAGGGGTTTAAACACAAAAGTTGTGAGTGGACAAAAATAATCGTTTATAAATCATTTTCCAAGGAATATAACCTTTTCCCCCCTCCATTTATAAAACCATGCATGCATCACATAAACAGTTCATGTTATAAAAACATCATCTTTAAATCACCGGCATTTCCCTTTCTCTTTAAAACCACTAAGTAGGACTCACACAAAATCCATATAAGGAAAACACATTGTGATCCACAATCTGGTTTGAAAATCATCCTCAAAGGAATTCAAAATCATTTACTATGCATAGACAATCTCGCGACCCGACGGAGTCAAAACTCTACAATGCCAGAGTCGGAGCACTCAACAAACTAACGGAGCAAAACTCTCGACGCTAGTCGGAGAATCAATCACCAATTATATTGGAGGTTCACTGGGTTCACCGCTAATAATAGATCCTCGTCCCGAGTCCTGGCCTCCCTCAAATCAGAGTTTATCTTGGAGGTTCACCGGGTTCACCGCTAATAACGGATCCTCATCCCGGGTCCTGGCCTCCCTCACATATAACCAAATCCGATAAACTCATACAACAGGGTCAAAATCCAAATCATTGACTCAATAATTTCCTCGTCAAAACGATATCAAAACTGAGTCCAAAAACCATGATATTTCTCAAATCACACTTTAATCGAAGTAGTGGAAAACATGTGTCTAGTAATCATTTCTAAAATCCAGAAATTCAATGCCACAATACATAACAGTATTTACACAAAGATATTTTGATGCATGCATTTCAGTTTATAAAACCAAAGTCCACTCACAAACCTGTTCAAGCTAGCTCAATCCCGTCTCGCTCGTTCCTCTGAGGTTCCCGGAACAATATCGCCTGTCAAAAACAACAATCGGGATTACCGGCTAGTAATAAGACTTTTATATAAAAACTTCCTAACCTCGGGAAGTCTACCCATGCTGTTTCTAGAAAACACAGCAGCTTCGGACACTCAAAACGACCTCTAAACGATGTTCGATCAACCTGAAACCTGTACCAACAGATTCAGAACGTCGAAAACTAGTTACCACGCGTCGCCGTGACATCAGACTCGGCCCCACGCGCCGCCACCCGCCCCCGGAAGGTCGGTACACGCGCCCACGCGCCGTCACACGCCGGCCATGCGCCTGCTACAGTGTTCACGCGCCTGGACCGATCCAACCCGGTTCGGCTCAACCTGATCCGGTCCAACTCAACTCGACCGGTTCACTCAACCCGATCGGTTCACTAAACCCGACCGGTCACCGGTGACTCGCCGGAGAAGACGACCGGACTGTCGTCGCCGTCGCCGGAGACTGGCCGGAGAAGATGACCGGACTGCCACCTCTGCCGCCGTCTGGTTCGCCGGAATCCCCCATTTCCGACCGAAACTCCAAGCTTTACAACTTCCTCAAAACTCAACCGTTTTACTCAAATTTTACGTCTAAATCTATCTACTCGAACCCAGGAATCCAAATATATCCTTAAAACATCAAACATGTACCTGTGTAAGCCGAAAAATCGATCGAAAGATCCAAAACTTCCTTTACTCGGTTCGGCTTCCACCGTGGTCCTCTCCTTCGATGGTTGGTACGGTTGTGATCGTGGGAAGGAGTAGAACACGATTAGTTGATCGAAACGGGAAGCTAAAGCCTTGAATCCAACGTTGACTTTATGGTTTCTCTCTTGGTGTTTTCGCACGGTTTCGGTTCGATTTTGGGTGTGTTTCACAGAGAGAGAGAAGGAGATGAAGATGAAATGAAGATGAAAATGAAATGGATCAGATTAGTCTGATTTGGGTAACAAAATATCTCCCCTCCAAGGAAAATTACGAATATGCCCTTGCACATCTAGACCAATAACTTCCGTCCACGAACTCCGTTTCCTGCGTGCCGCCTGTCTACGAACTCGTGAGTTCGAGACCTACGCAACGGTACCCGAAACACCACAAAAAGTGTCTCGAAACAAAACTTGATTTCCAAGCCCTTTACCGACCAAGGGTAAAATCATCATTTTACAAAAATAATTGCGTAAACCCAATAATTAAAATTCTGGGTTGTTACAATCTACCCTCCTTAAGAAATTTCGTCCTCGAAATTCATTCCTAACCATGGAACAATTGAGGATATTGTGCCCGCATTAGTTCCTCGGTTTCCCACGTGGCTTTCTCCACGTTATGATTCCTCCACAACACTTTAACTAGAGGAATAGTCTTTCTGCGAAGCACCTTTTCCTTCCAATCCAGAATTTGCACCAGTTGCTCCTCAAACGTCAAATCGTCTTTCAGTTCAAGTGGTTGCTCTTCCAACACATGAGACTCATCAAACAGATATTTCCGTAGCAAAGATACATGAAATACATCATGAACTCTGGATAATTCCGAGGGTAAAGAAATACGATATGCCACTGGTCCTATCCTCTCCAAAATCTCATACGGACCAATGTAACGAGGACTTAGTTTTCCTCGTCTACCAAAACGTACCACTCATTTCCATGGAGATAGTTTTAAGAACACCCAGTCACCTACCTCAAACTCAAGGTCTCTGGTTCGATGGTCTGCATAGCTCTTCTGGCGATCCTGGGCTGTTTTCAACCTTTCTCTGATGATTCTAATCTTTTCCTCAGTCAAATCCACCAACTCGGGTGTTAACAGTCTTCTTTCACCTATTTCACTCCAGCACAAAGGTGTTCTGCACTGCCTCCCATACAGTGCCTCGAAAGGTGACATCCCAATACTCGATTGGTAACTATTATTATATGCAAACTCCATCAAAGACAAGTGTGAATCCCAGTTCCCTTTAAACTGTAGTACACAAGCCCTCATCATATCTTCCAAAACTTGGATTGTTCTCTCAGTCTGACCATCCGTCTGTGGATGAAAGGCTGCACTGAAATGCAATGTCGTGCCAAAAACCTTCTGCAAACTCTGCCAAAACCTGGAGGTAAACCTAGGATCTCTGTCCGAAACAATAGACTCTGGAGTCCCATGCAGCCGTATGATCTCATCCACGAATAATTTGGTATACCGACTCATCCGAAAATCTTCTCGCACTGGCAAGAAATGTGCAGACTTCGTAAGTCTATCAACAATTACCCATATCCCATCATGTCCCTTTCGTGTCCTTGGAAGTTTATACACAAAATCCATCGTAATGTGATCCCACTTCCATTATGGGATAGGTAATGGTTGCAGTGTCCCATAGGGTTTCTGTCTCTCCGCTTTCACTTGCTGACATGTCAAACATCTACTCACAAACTCAGCAATTTCTCTTTTCATCCCAGTCCACCAATAGTGTTTCCTTAGGGTAGATACATCTTGGTACCTCCTGGATGCATAGCGTAAGCCGAACTATGAGCCTCATCAAGAATTTCCCTTTTTAGCTCCAGCTCATTCGGTACGCACAACCGTCCATCCTTAACCAATGCTCCATCATCCCTAACCACATAGTCCTGCCTGTTTCCAGCCTCCAACTCTATCCTGATAATGCACAATGTAGGATCCTGGAGTTGAGCCTCAATAATCCGATCAATCAGAACAGGCCTCCATGGAAACTAGCCAACAAAGCCCCCTGGCTATCCATGTCTAGTACAATCCCTGCTCTACGGAACTCTACCAGCAACGGTAAGTAGATTGTATGCAAATGGGCCAAAGAACCCATAGACTTCCTGCTCAAGGCATCTGCCACAACATTGGCTTTTCCTGGGTGGTACTAAATAGTACAATCATAATCCTTTATCAACTCAAGCCACCTTTTCTACCTCAAATTCAGGTCCTTCTGGGTGAACAAGTACTTTAAACTCTGATGGTCGGTGAAGATCTGACATGTCTCCCCGTACAAATAATGTCTCCATATTTTCAGTGCATGCACCACTGCAGCCAACTCCAAATCATGTGTGGGGTAATTCATCTCATGGGGTTTAAGTTGTCTGGAAGCATACACTATCACTTTCCCATGCTGCATCAGCACACAGCCAATACCTCGCAATGATGCATCACTATATACCTCAAATCCCCCGTTACCATCTGGAAGGGTTAATACTGGAGCAGAAGTCAACCTTCTTTTTAGCTCCTGAAAGCTCTGCTCACAATCAGCATCCCAGTCAAACTTGACTCCTTTCTTAGTCAACCGAGTCAATGGACCTGCTATCGTAGAAAATCCTTCTACGAACCACCGATAATATCCTGCCAAACCCAGAAAACTCCTCACTTCTGTCACTGTCCTCGGTTGTTCCCAGTTTGCCACTGCCTCCACTTTTTGGAGATCTACGCTGATACCCTCAGCGGAAATCACATGACCCAAGAATCCAACTTCGGTCAACCAAAACTGGCATTTACTGAACTTGGCAAACAAATGCTTTTTCCTAAGCATATTCAGCACCAACCTCAAGTGCTTCTCATGTGCCTTGGCAGTTCTTGAATACACCAAGATATCGTCGATGAACACAATTACAAATCGATCCAAATACTTTTGGAACACTCTGTTCATCAAATCCATAAACGCTGCCGGGGCATTAGTCAACCCGAAGGGCATCACCAGGAACTTATAATGACCATACCGAGTCCTGAAAGCTGTTTTCTGAACATCCTCTTCCCGGATTCTCAACTGATGGTACCCGGATCGAAGGTCAATTTTCGAAAAATAATTTGCCCCTTTCAGTTGATCAAATAAATCGTCAATCCTTGGCAGAGGATACTTATTTCGTACCGTCACTCTATTTAACTGCCGGTAGTCGATACACAATCTCAGACCACCATCCTTTTTCCTCACAAATAATACCGGCGCACCCCATGGTGAAACACTTGGGCGAATAAATCCCATATTCACCAATTCCTGCAACTGAGTCTTTAACTCTCGCAATTCTGCCGGTGCCATTCTGTACGGTACCTGTGAGATAGGTTGAGTACCTGGCAAAAGCTCGATGGTGAACTCAATCTCCCAGTGAGGTGGTAATCCTGGAAGATCATCTGGAAACACATCAGAGAACTCACTCACCACAAGAATATCCTCCACTCTCATCGGAGTATCCCGAGAATCAAACACATGAGCCAAGTAACCTTCACAACCTTTTCTCAATAATCTTTCAGCAGTCAACGCTGATATCACTCCATAGGGTAGTACCCTACGATCTCCCAGAAATGTAAGTTCCGGTAATCCTGGACTCCGAAAAACTACTGTCTTGTCATAACAGTCTATGGAGGCATGATGCATGGACAACAAATCCATTCCCAGAATCACATCAAACTCATCTCTAGAGGACATCTCATAATCAAAAACACCCGCTCCATGCGAGTAATCCACTCCTCAGCCTCATCTGGACTAGACTCGCCCATAAATATCGTCGCCCCCAGTCTCTGGGCTCTCTCGATATCAGAGAATTCATGAGAAGCCCTATCCTGGAGTACAGAAGCTAAAGTCTGACCCAGCTGTTCCAGTGTCTGCCTCAAATCAGGCTCCACTGCAGGTTCATGGTCATCTCCACCATTCCCCGACCGTTGACGGAACTCTCGTCTCGAAGGCATTATACGCTGAAAAGAAGTTGTAAACCATTAATACCAAAATTTCACCTGTACACTAGATGTACGGTCTACAGGAATTTAACCTAGTGCTCTGATACCAATTGTCAGGACCCGTCCCGAATTTCCCCTCGAAACCCGAGAAGAACCCTGATCCCGTCTGACAACCTAAGGAAAGGTTCCCAAATACCCTTCAATCCTTACAAATTATAATAATAATAAATACTTTCACTTGTCAGACAAGGGATTTAAGCACTTAAAATTCCCCTAAGTAAATACCAACCAAATACAACATAATATCATAGCGTCTAAGTAGGATCAAGATACAAATTAGATATCCTACTCAAGTACAACTACACCGCGCAGCCGAGAGTGCTAACGCCTCTGCCTCGAGATAATGTCCGCGTCAACTCTACTGCCTGAAAGGGGTTTAAACACAAAAGTTGTGAGTGGACAAAAATAATCGTTTATAAATCATTTTCCAAGGAATATTACCTTTTTCCCCCTCCATTTATTAAACCATGCATGCATCACATAAACAGTTCATGTTATAAAAACATCATCTTTAAATCACCGGCATTTCCCTTTCTCTTTAAAACCACTCAGTAGGACTCACACAAAATCCATATAAGCAAAACACATTGTGATCCACAATCTGGTTTGAAAATCATCCTCAAAGGAATTCAAAATCATTTAATTCAACCTAGACACATAATATCTCAAATCCACTATTCCCGACACATCCACTAGCCACTAGGGTATCCCTTGGGGTGTGCTAGTCCTGTATCCCAACTCCCTGTACTATGCATAGACAATCTCGCGACCCGACGGAGTCAAAACTCTACAATGCCAGAGTCGGAGCACTCAACAAACTAACGAAGCAAAACTCTCGACGCTAGTCGGAGAATCAATCACCAATTATATTAGAGGTTCACTAGGTTCACCGCTAATAATGGATCCTCGTCCCGAGTCCTGGACTCCCTCAAATCAAAGTTTATCTTGGAGGTTCACCGCTAATAACGGATCCTTATCCCGGGTCCTGGCCTCCCTCACATATAACCAAATCCGATAAACTCATACAACAGGGTCAAAACCCAAATCATTGACTCAATAATTTCCTCGTCAAAATGATATCAAAACTGAGTCCAAAAACCATGATATTTCTCAAATCACACTTTAATCGAAGTAGTGGAAAACATGTGTCTAGTAATCATTTCTAAAATCCAGAAATTCAATGCCACAATACATAACAGTATTTACACAAAGATATTTTGATGCATGCATTTCAGTTTATAAAACCAAAGTCCACTCACAAACCTGTTCAAGCTAGCTCAATCCCGTCTCGCTCGTTCCTCTGAGGTTCCCGGAACAATATCGCCTGTCAAAAACAACAATTGGGATTACCGGCTAGTAATAAGACTCTTATATAACAACTTCCTAACCTCGGGAAGTCTACCCATGCTGTTTCTAGAAAACACAGCAGCTTCAGACACTCAAAACGACCTCTAAACGATGTCCGATCAACCTGAAACCTGTACCAACAGATTCAGAACGTCGAAAACTAGTTACCACGCATCGCCGTGACATCAGACTCGGCCCCACGCGCCACCACGCACCGCCGGAAGGTCGGCACACGCGCCCACGCGCCCTCACGCGCCGGTCACACGCCTGCTACAGTGTTCACGCGCCTGGACCGATCCAACCCGGTCCGGCTCAACCTGATCCGGTCCAACTCGACTCAACCGGTTCACTCAACTCGACCGGTTCACTCAACCCGACCGGTTCACTCAACCCAACCGGTTCACTCAACCCGATCGTTCACCGGTGACTCGCCAGAGAACACAACCGGACTGCCGTCGCCGTCGTCGGAGACTGGCCGGAGAAGATGACCAGACCGTGACCTCCCCCGCCGTCTAGTTCGCCGAAATCCCCCATTTCCGACCGAAACTCCAAGCTTTACAACTTCCTCAAAACTCAACCGTTTTACACAAATTTTACGTCTAAATCTATCTACTCGAACCCAGGAATCCAAATATAACCTTAAAACATCAAACACGTACCTGTGTAAGACGAAAAATCGATCGAAACATCTGAAACTTCCTTTACTTGGTTCGGCTTCCACCGTAGTCCTCTTTTTCGATGGTTGGTACGGTTGTGATCGTGGGAAGGAGTAGAACACGATTAGTTGATCAAAACGGGAAGCTAGATCCTTAAATCCAACGTTGACTTTATGGTTTCTCTCTTGGTGTTTTCGCACGGTTTCGGGTGTGTTTCACAGAGAGAGAGAAGGAGATGAAGATGAAATGAAGATGAAAATGAAATGGATCAGATTAGTCTGATTTGGGTAACAAAATATCTCCCCTCCAAGGAAAATTACCAAAATGCCCTTGCACATCTAGACCCATCACTTCCGTCCACGAACTCCGTTTCCTGCGTGCCGCCTGTCTACAAACTCGTGAGTTCGAGACATACGCAATGGTACTCGAGACACCACAACAAGTGCCTCGAAACAAAACTTGATTTCCAAGCCCTTTACCGACCAAGGGTAAAATCGTCATTTTACAAAAATAATTGCGTAAACCCAATAATTAAAATTCCGGGTTGTTACACTCTCAGCATCATTCTTCTCGATGTGCATAGGATCGGCGATGTGTTTGATTTTCAATTTCGACCAATATGGCAACCGGAAGAATATGCTTTTTTCGTCCAATTTTCCTGTTCGACTGGTTTCGATACTCTTCTCACGAACTCATGTATACTGTTGAGTTTGGATAATATCTCATCACCGCACCTCTCCCTTGGTCGACCTCTTAACTCTGATTTACCATCAAATGAGTTAGATTGCATTCGCCATCGGTGATTCCAGGGCAGAAACCTTCTCGCACCCAAGTAGCATACCTTAGATGCGTGCCAAAAGGACGTTGTGTCTGGTCCACATGTCGTGCAAGAAAGATAGCCCTTGGTGCTCCATCCCGATAACATTCAAAAAGCAGGAAAATCATTAATTGTCCACATTACGGCCGCTCGTAGGGTGAACTTTTCTCCATTGCACTTATCGTATGTTCGGACACCATTTTCCCACAAATCCACGAGCTCGTCAATCAATGGCCGTAAATACACATCAATGGAATTACTCGGCGATTTGGGCCCCGATATCAAAGTATTGAGGATTGTGAATTCCTTCTTCATGCATCTCCAAGGAGGCAAGTTATACGGAACCATAACAACCGGCCAAGTGCTATAGGGCTTTGCAAAACTCCCAAATGGATTAAACCCGTCAGTAGCGAGCCCTAATCTGACATTTATTGGCTCTGCAGCAAACTCGGGATAGATATTATCAAATTCCTTCCAAGCCTCTCCATCCGCCGGATGCCTCAGTACATCATCATCAATGCGTTCATCCTTGTGCCACCTCATATCACGGGCTGTGTGAGACGACATGTAGAATCTTTGTAACCTTGGCTTCAGTGGAAAATAACGCAACACCTTGTTAGGAATCTTGTTCTTTTAAAACCTAGGCTCATTGCACACGGGACATTTGTCAAGCTGCTCGAATTCACCGTAAAACAAAACACAGTTGTTCTTGCATGCATGGATCTTGATATACCCTAAACTAGGCCCCTTCAACAACTTCTTCGAGCTATAATGATCTTTTCGCAGACAGTTGTCTTCAGGGAGCATTTGGATGATAATGTCCAACATGTGATCAAAATGCTTGTTCGTTTGATTATACTCAACTTTTATGTGCATCAACTCACAACTGTCCCTAGAACCGAAAATGATTTACAACCGGGGTACAATTCGCGCTGAGCTTCTTTCAACAATCTCTTATAATGGAGATCAGAGTCTTCCGGTTGCAACCTTGGTGCATCATCTTCCATATCATCCGATGTCGGAGGAAAAGCATCGGTTAATAACTCAACGACTGGATCATTATCACATTGCCCATCCAAACCACATTCGTCTCTACTGGTCCCGGGAACCGAAGATGTCGATGCAGAAAATATTTCTTCACCGTGATAGATCCAATTAGTGTAGTTGTGTACGATCCCATTCCATTCCAGATGAGTTTGGACCTCATTCAACGACATCCAAACGCAATTATTACATTTACGGCACGGACACCTGACACGTCTTGTATCACTGCAATGACTACGTGCAAAGGCAATGAAGTTGTCGATCCCATCCAAATATTGATCAGAAGATCTATCCAACATTTGCATCCATCCTCTGTCCATTGTGCATGCTTTCACAACATAGAGTCAACATAAGTAATTCAGTTAACATTGCCCAGTAAATAGAACAAGTTAAAATCAAAATCAACTCTTCTCCTTATGCCTCCGGTTATTTGGCCCTATCCCATTCGAGAGTGCACGTTCTGTGCTGTGTAGTTTGCGACCTACGAGGCTAAGTTCAGATCAAGGGAAATTTCCGCAGCATCTCCCTACAGTTCCCCAAATGCACGACGTAGATATTATAAACAAATTTCTAGTATGCATTCGAAGAACATTGAGGGGATACAAACCGAATTTCCCACAATCGAAACCTAACCACGTAGACCGCCAACTATAGAACACATAGTTGTGCACCCCCAAACTGTCCGAATATATGGACAATTCAAGAGTCAGTCAATCAATCGGATTTACTGACTCTCAAACGGGTCTAAGGTTTTTCATTGAATTTCATTATACGAAGTTAATCAACTCGATTAACTTCGCATAAACGGTTATGAAATATGAATGTATTTCACTCCGTCGGAACTAAATAAAGCGTTTTAAAAAAAATATCACTACAAATTCAAAAATACAAACATATATAAATTATGCATAAAACACAGTTTTAAATTTGATAATTTATGTACATATTTTCTATTTCCCTATTTTCCTAACATATTTTCAAATTTCAAAACATAATATCGAATTTTAATAATTTCATTACATATTTTTTTTCCTATTTTCCTAAAATGTTTTTTAATTTTCTAATTTCCTAACATATTTTCTATTTCCTTATTTTCCTAAAATATTTTATATTTCCCTAATTTCCTAACATTTTTCTTAATTTCCAAATATATTTTCTAATTTCAATCATTTCATTACATATTTTTAATTTTCCTATTTTACAACAAAATTTCCTAATTTCCTAACATATTTTCTTTTTTCCTAATTTCGTAACATATTTTCTATTTTCCTAATTTCATAACATATTTTCTATTTTCATATTTTCCTAACAAATTTTCTAATTTCTAATTTCCAAAAATTCTAAAACATTTCTACACATTTTCCACAATAAATACAAAATTTCCTAACATAATTATATCCAACATTCTTAACAAAATTAATTTGAGAGGTAAACACACATACCTTTTCACAAGTATTCCTTCAAATTAACTACAAAATTTCTACAACACAACACATAATTAATTCCTATTCAAAAATCAAAATTTCAAATAAATAAAAATTTCAAGTAAATAAAAATTTCATACCTTAATATTTGATATTTGATGATTGATAGAGAAAAAGGATTTGTTGGTAATGAAAATGGTGATGAGATGATAATAATAGGTATATAAAGAGAGTGAATGAGTGAGAGGGAGAGATAGAGAGCAGAGAGAAGGATGAGAAGCATAGAGGGGGAAGAAGAAGAAAGAAGAAAAAAAACAGACTCTGGTATTTAGAGTGTTTAGACAGTTGCCCGATGAACAGTATTCGCAGGGTAATATTAAATGATTCGTCGGGCCATAAAGAGTCAACGTCTAATATTACCCGACGGTGATTGGTCGTCGTTGTTTACCTTGTTACCCGACGGGTAGTCCACATCGTCGGCTAACAATGTCCAATTTTACGCGCCAACGGTTTTTTCTTCCCGCCAACTTGTTACCCGACGACTGTAAATGTACGTCGGGCAATATGACCTTACCCCGCGAGATATTGTCCGTCGGGCAAAATTTAGTCGGGCTACTGCGATTTTCTTGTAGTGTGTTATGTTTTTACATAATTAAAACTGAAGTAATGTTTTACATATTAAGTTCTAACAACTTGACGACGGGTCGGAGTGGTCGGGGTCCCGTGCGGGCTGTTGGGTCGGGGGCAGATGCTGTGACAGAAGCTCATCCAGCCCACGCTCACCCAAGCGGTCAAGCACCTTGGCAATGGTGGCCTTGATTTGATAGTTTTGGGCCTGGATCTGAGCTTTTTCGGCCTTTATCTCTGCATTTTCGGCTTGAAGGGTCTCGAAGTTTCTCTTGATCTCCGAAATCTCCTCGAGATTGGCTCCTCAAGAAGAACTCGAAGAGCAACTGGAGACATCCCGAACTATCCCGTCGCCCGCCCCTGGACGATCTTCGTTGGACGCCTACTAAGTCGTCGTTACAAGATGGCGATCGACCTCTCGGGATCCGGTAGCTGCTGCTCCAACAGCACGTCGGGATGCTGTTGCGTCAGCTCAGCCTGTGTCTGTTGGACGTCTTGCAGCATCGTCGCCTACAAATTTGAATAAATATTAATTAGAAGTATAATTATCAAATTAAAAATTAATGTTTGATCTGGAAAATATAAACTTACATGAATATCGTCTGCTTCTTGGTTGCCTCGACCAATGTACACTTGCTCCCAGGCATCCACTTCCGGGAACATCGACTCGGCGATACGCCGATCCTCTTGCCGGGCCGATAGGGATCGCGATCCCGTGGTGGTTGAATTTCTTTGCTCCCCGGTTTGATGTGTTGGCAACTAATTTTCGTTGTTCATTAGTAAAAACAATAATTATATTTTCAAATGGAAAATAACATAAAAAAAAAATAATAATTTAACTAGGTGGATAGCACCACATAGCTGGGGGGACACGAAATGGTCGCACAACCACAACCACCCTTCCAGTTTCGGCCCGTCCAACTCCTCTGGAGGTTGACCGAGCTTCCTCCTGGGAAGGCCAGCTCTTGTAGTATTTGTGGAGCTCATACTTCCAGTCGGCGTACTGTAACTGCCAGTGGCTTCTCAGGTATTTACTGACGTCGGTGTCCTCCAGGTTGAACTCAAAATTGATCTGCAATAAATTATTAAAGTTAGTAAAACAATTAAGAATAATGAAAATAATGTAAAAAAATGGAGAAACACGTACCGATAACTCTCCCCAACAGCGCGTGATCTCCTCCGGGGGTTAATTCCTGAAAGTATCCCCCATCATCAAGGACTTGGTGCGAAGAATCACGCCCATGTCATGCACCACCAGGCTGTGTATTTTTACGACCGCTGTCCGGAGGCGAGGCACGTACACCACTGGGATCTTTGCATTCGTTGTCCTACAAATCCGCTGGGATGTCAAACCACGGTTGATCCCGCGCACGTTCATCGACTTCCTTGCAAAATCGATGAACATTAGTACAAAATATGAGTAACAAATAAAAACGGTTGTTAAATAAACAAAATAATCAACATACCCTTAGGGAGTGCTCCAGAAACAGTCTCAGGTTCGTTTGCTCCGGCGTTGTCCTGTGGGGGCTAGGGGTCGGTACGGGGTTCCCCCCATTTCTTGTTATGCTGTCGACGAGCCGATCGCGCACCGGGTCGTTGATGATCCGAGATCGGTACCTGAACGGACGCTGTTATGGAGGCTACCGAGGCAGGGGCTGCCTCCTCCGCCGCATGATCAACGGGATCAGAGCGAGGGCTGGTCCTAGATGTGATCAAGGTGCGATGCGACATCTACAATAAGAAATTTAAAATAATTAATATAAAATTAACCAACATTTTCTCAATTTAATAATAATAAAAAAAACCAAATATTTTACAAAATAAAAATAAAACCACATATAACAATAGAGAGAGAGGGAGAACGAGTTCGACCTTGAGATGATTGCCAACAAGAGAGAGTTGTTGCAGCGAGACAGAATCGACGAGGGTGAGTCGGCGAGAGAGAGAGCTGCTGCGGCCGAGTGAGAGGTGGAGTCTGAGTGAGAGAGTGCGAGAAAGGGAGGGAGTGGTATTGGATGCCGGCGACATTGAGAGAGGAGGTCTGGTCTGTGTTGCAAAGAGGTGACAGTGGGGAGAGAACGAGGAAAATGAAGAAGAAGGAAGAAGAAGAAGAGTCGGTCGCGACTTATCAGTGTCTTAATAACCTTCCCGACGAATCCTTCATCGCGCAAATTTTAATGAATTTGTCGAGAAACAAAATGCGGTGGATATTCCTCTCGTCAAAAGTTTAACTTTCG
Organism: Oemleria cerasiformis; assembly: GCA_037349345.1. Taxonomy (NCBI): domain Eukaryota; kingdom Viridiplantae; phylum Streptophyta; class Magnoliopsida; order Rosales; family Rosaceae; genus Oemleria; species Oemleria cerasiformis. The sequence continues at coordinate 208,045 of JAZGTL010000022.1, forward strand.
TCAGGCAAATATACGCGGTAAGTTTGAGTTTTCGCGAAAATTTTGGCGGAATTTTTGAAATTTTTGCGAAAACAATTGCTCCTTTTTTTAGCGTTGCCCGACGCATTTAGTGTATTTGCCTGACGTATTTAGTTTATTTGCCCGACATCTCCTGTTAAATTGCCCGTCGAATTATTAAATTCGTCGGGTAGAAGGCTTATGTTGTTGAGTTTATGACTTATCTAAAAACTAGGTCCGACGATAGAATTTTCAAGATCGGGATTGTTCACTTTTTTATTTTACATGCCTGAAGCCCCATCGATCGTTATCGTCATGTTTTATAGAGCTTATGTGCCTCAATCGTTAAGTTTGTGAATTTCAATGGGTTTTTCGTAGTTTCGATTCAATTGATATACAAACGATGGAATTTAAAAAAATTGACCGTTCAGTGGTTACTTTTATGTCTGTAGACCTCACCCGTCGAAAATCTTGATGTTTTGAGGATTTCAAGATGTCCGATAGCCAAACAATGTTCTGTTATCGTTGAATCGTCACGCGCCATTACCCAATCCCGAAAATTCCAAATTGGTTAATTTTTCGCGTAGGCGATCTATGAATACGTGCAATAAATATGGATGGTTAGATCAGTCCATTTCATTTTTTAAATGATTGAAAATCTTAAAATAAACATATTCATCAAGGAGTTTAAACGCTTCCAAGGAAACATCATTACATTTTTCGAAGTTTTGGTTCTATTGATATTCAAACGTTTGAATTTGACCGATCTAACCGTTCATTTTGTGGTTTTACATGCCTAGATCCCGCCCGTCAAAAATCGTGAGGTTTTGAGTATTTAAAGCCATCCGATCGTGAAGAAACGTTGTGTAACCGTTGAAACGTCGCGCACCATTACTTAATCTCGGGATTTCCAAATTGGGTAATTTTTCGCTTAGGCAATGTATGAATACGTGCAATAAATGTGGACGGTTAGATCGGTATATTTCATTTCGTATGTAATTTAGAAATGTTGTTTAATAATTATATTTAAATTGAATCTGGTATATATGACCCGCCGAAGATAAATGAGTATTCGTCGGTCATACATTTCCATTTTCGGCAACCGTCCACCGAACAGAGAACCACGTGATATTGGACGCCTTTCCCCGACGAAGGTACATGAATATTCGTCGGGCAAAAGTTCTAACCCATTTTTCCAAAATTCTGTACACTATTTTATCATGTAAAAAATGTCAAAACCGACCATGCTTGTTGAAACTTTTGTGAATGAAATCATAAAACATACATATAAATCACACTTAATGATTTGAAGATGGATATTACATATATAAATGAAATCATTTATTTACAACTTTCATTCGGTGGCGGATTCGCTCAGCCCCTCCCAATCAAGCACGTCATCCGAGATGTGCACAGTACTTGATTCCTCATAATCACTTTCACTTTGTTCTAATTCCTTGAGATCAATAAAAATGCCATCAATTGCAATTGGTGGCATGATGTCGTTGGTCCGTACTCCATCCACGTTTGGGGTGGATGCCGAGGAATCCACCTAGTAAACGATTTGGTCATCATCTGTTTCCCCATCTTCTTCATGGTATCGGTCATCCAAGTCCCAAATATTTCTATGATTCACCATCTCAGCTACTCTCCAACCAGCACCAGCTTTTGGATCGTCCACATAGAATACTTGTTTCGCCATACTAGCGAGGATGTAGGGATCACTCTGAAAGCACCGGGTGTTTATGTTGACAGAGATACATAAATGATCTTTAATGACCCTACCTGGGATACTTGGGTTCGTATCAAACCAATGACACTTGAACAAGACGACTTCCTTGCGGACGGCGTATAACACCTTAACCGCACTTAACAATCTGCTGTAGAACCCCGTATAAGCATTTTCCTCATCCCTCGGCACGAAGACCCCGCTGTTTTGACTTTCATGCTCGGAAAACCAATGTGAAAACAGTTGGTTGTTCATTTCTTCCCAATTCGAAGGTATTGGGCCTTCATCATCACCTTGTGCAGCTCATGGAAGGGCTAGAATTCGTCACAGTTGTTCATTATGAACCAATGAGCCACCTACATGTCGCTATTGGTGAACGGCTCCGACATTGGACCAGTGCGGAATGGTCGTGCAGGTTGGGAAAATATAGATAGGGTCTTTAGACGTTGACCACCGTCGTCGTTGCATGAGGCCCTATTGAAGGAAGTTTCAACATTCTGAGGGTACATTGCACAAAATTTCAGTGCCTCATTTGCAATGTACGCCTCCGCTATAGAGCTTTCGGGACGTGTCTTGATGTGGATGTACCGCTTGTACGTACTTCACATTCTGCAAGGAAATATACATTATGATTCACATATATACATGATAGTAAGGAAATATTATCAAATATAATAAATAAGTTATACCTCTCGATTAGGTACATCCAACGATAATGCACCAGGCCATCAAGCTTTGCCTCATCCGGCAGATGTATTAGGAGGTGCACCATTAAATCAAAGAATGCAGGTGGAGATATTTACTCTTGCCGGCACATGATATAGACGATATCCTCATTAATTGCTTCGAGGTCCGCATTTTCAACGATCTAGCACATAGGATCTGGAAGAATTAAGAAAAATAAACTATCATCTCAACAACACCAGGCTCCAAGAAGGGCTGAATACCAAGCGGAATGAGTCGTTGTAGCAAAACATGATAGTCAAGGCTCTTCATACCAGACATGGTCCCACCATAGGTGCTAACGTTTCGGGATATGTTACCAGCGTACCCGTTGGGAAATTTCACACCCCGCAACCACTTCAAGATTTTTTTCTTATTCTCCAGGGTAAATGTATAACTTGGATGAGCCATGATGTATTTGCCATTGACGACTTTTGGCCACAAATTAGGCTGAATCTCCATTTCTTGCATACACAGACTTGCCTTTTTTGTGTCCGTTGACTTGCCTTCAATGGTAAAGTCGTTACAACAACACTCTCGGCAATATTCTTCTCGATGTGCATAGGATCTGTGATATGTCTGATTTTCAATTTCGAACAATACGCCAACCGAAAGAATATGCACTTTTTCGTCCAATTTTTCTGTTCTGCTGGTTTCGGTCCTCCATTGACGAAGTCATTTGTACTGTTCAGTTTTGATAATATCTCAACACCGGACCTCTCCCTTGGTCGAGCTCGTAACTCTGATTTGCCATCAAATGAGTCAGATTGCAATCGCCATCGGTGATCCCAAGGCATAAAAATTTTCACACCCAAGTAGCATACCTTCGATGTGTGCCAAAAAGACGTTGTGTCTAGTCCACATGTCGAACAAGCAAGATAGCCCTTGGTGCTCCATCCCGACAACATACCATAAGCAGGAAAATCATTAATTGTCCACATTACGGCCGCTCGTAGAATGAATATTTCTCCACTGCATTTGTCGTATGTTCGGACATTATATTCCCACATATCCACGAGCTCGTCAATCATCGGCCGCAAATACACATCGATGGAATTTCTTGTTGATTTGGGCCCCGATATCAAAATACTGAGGATTGTGAATTCTTTTTTCATGCATCGCCAAGATGGCAAGTTATACGGAACCATAACCACTAGCCAAGTGCCATAGGGCTTTGCAAAACTCCCAAACGGATTAAACCTGTCAGTAGCGAGCCCTAATCTGACATTTCTTAGCTTAGCGGAAAACTCGAGATACATCTTATCAAATTCTTTCTAAGCCTCTCCATCGGCCGATTGCCTCAGTACATCATCGTCAATGCATTCATCCTTGTGCCACCTCATATCACACGTTGTGTGGGATCACATGTAGAATCTTTGTAACCTTGGCTTCAGTGAAAAATAAAGCAACACCTTGTTCGGAATCTTGTTCTTTGAAACCTAGGTTCATTGCACACGGGACATTTGTCAAGCTGCACGAATTCACCGTAAAACAATGCACTGTTGTTCTTGCATGCATGGATCTTGATATATCCTAAATCGAGGCCCTTCAACAACTTCTTCGAGCTATAATGATCTTTAGGCATACAGTTGTCTTCGGATGATGATGCCCATCTTGTGATCAAAATTCTTGTTCGTTTGATTATACTCAACTTTCATGTGCATCAACTCCACAACTGCCCCTAGAACTAAAAAGGATTTACAACCGGGGTACAATTCGCACTGAGCTTCTTTCAACAATCTCTCCTAATGGAGCTCAGAGTCTTCGGGTTGAAACCTGGCCGTCTCATTGTCCATATGATCAGATGCAGGAGGAAAAACATCGGTTAAAAACTCAACGACTTGATCATTATCACATCGCTCATCCAAATCACTTTCGTCCCGACGGGTCCCGGGAACCGAAGATGTCGATGCGGGAAATATTTCTTCACCGCGATAGATCCAATTAGTGTAGTTGTGTACGATCCCATTCCATTCTAGATAAGTTTAGACCTCATTCAACCGCATCCAACTGCAGTTGTTACATTTACGGCATGGACACCTGTTATGTCTTTCATCACTGCAATGACTACGTGCAAAGGGTATAAAGCTATCGATCCCGTGCAAATACTGATAAGAAGATCTATCCACATCAACCTTTGTCCATTGTTCCTGCTTTCACAACATAGAGTCAACGTAAGTAATTGTGTTAACATTGTCCCGTAATTAGAACAAGTTAAATATAAAAAACAACTCGTCTCCTTATGCCTCCAGTGATTTGGCCCTATCTCATTTTTTAGTGCACTTTTTGTGCTGTGTAGTTTGCGACCTCCGGGGCTAAGTTTCGATCGAGGGAAATTTCGGCAGCATCTCCCTACAGTTCCCCAAATGCACGACGTAGATATTATAAATAAATATCTAGTATGAATTCGGAGAACATTGAGGGGATACCAACTGAATTTCCCACAATCGAAACCTAACCTCGTAGACCGTATACTACACAACAAATAGTTGCGCACCCCCAAACTGTCTGAATAAATGGACAATTCAAGAGTCAGTCAATCAACCCGATTCACTGACTCTCAAACGTGTCTAAGATTTTTTATTAAATTTCATTATACGAAGTTAATCAACCCGATTAACTTCGCATAAACGGTTATGAAATATGAACATATTTCACTCCGTCGGAACTACATAAAACGCTTTACAAAAAATATCACAACAAATTCTCAAATACAAGCATATATTATTTACGCATATTACAAAGTTTACAATTTTCTAATTTCCGTACATATTTTCTATTTTCCTAACATATTTTCTAATTTCAATAATTTCATTACATATTTTTTATTTTCCTATTTTCCTAAAATATTTTCTAATTTCCTAACATATTTTCCATTTCCCTAATTTCGTAACATATTTTCTATTTTCATATTTTCCTAACAAAATTTCTAATTTCCTACACAAATTTTCTAATTTCCTACACATATTTTCTAATTTCAATAATTTCATTATTTTCCTAACATATTTTCTAATTTCCTAATTTCCTAACATATTTTCTATTTCCCTAATTTCATAACATATTTTCTATTTTCATATTTTCCTAACAAATTTTCTAATTTCCTACACAAATTTCCACAAATTCTAAACAATTTCTACACATTTTCCACAATAAATACACAATATCCTAACATCATTATATTGAAAATTCTTAACAAAATTAAATTGAGAAGCAACACACACATACATTTTTATAAGTATTCCTTCAAATCAACAACAAATTTCCTAAAACACAAAACATAATTAGTTTCCAATCAAAAATCAAAATTTCAAAACTAAAAAAATTATATTTCTCAAACCTTCAAAATTGATATTGGTGATTGAGAGAGAAGGGGATTTGATTGGTAGTAAAAATGGTGATGAGATGATGATTGTTGATGTTATATAGCTAGAGTGAGAGAGTGAGTGAGTGAGAGAGAGAGAGAGAGAGAGAGAGAGAAAGAGAGTAAGACTCTGATGAAAGCATAGAGGAAGAATAAGAAAGGGGCGTCTGAGTTATGTAGTGTGTTTAGACTTTTGCCCGACGAAGCATATTTGCAGGGCGAAGTTTAATGATTCGTCGGGTAAACTTTAGTCAACGCCAATTGTTGCCCGACGACCAATATTCGTCGTTAGAGCTAATCTTGCCTGACGGATAAAATAGATCGTAGGGTTAACCCTTCCTATTTTACGGACCAATAACTTGTTCTTCCCCCGCCAACACCTTACTCGGCGAGCCTTTATTTTCATCGGGCAAAATGTATTTAGGCGACGAAAACTACTTCGTTGGGCAAAAGTGTAATCGGGCAACCTCGAATTTCTTGTAGTGTAATAATATGGTTCCCCTTCAAATACTATTCTTTCTTTCCTTGGGTTAAAGAAAGTTCCATGCTCCATAGAATTGATCAACCAGACCAGAATTGATCATCCATCTCTGAAAACAACGGTTTCAGCTCTCCATCAGAGCTTATCACATTTTTTACATTGTAGGTTATAGCACGTCAATTTATTTTTATTACTGTATGTACATTAGAAGTGGGGACATGTCCACACATATATTACAATCCTAAATAATAGTGTTCCTATTATTTATATAGACCATATATATAGACACACATACACTACACAAATATTTCTCATCTTTTAGAAATGCCTACGCTAGAACGTTGTTTTACTATGAAAAGTTATTTGTTATATATCGATATTAGGGAGGGGATATATATATATATATAGTAGGTATCAACTTCGTTTTTACTAAAAGAGAATCAGAGGCCTATAACATCTCCCACTTCACAATTAATTAATAGAAATACAGACTAGAATGTGGCTTAGCATGCAAGTTATATTCTTTGATTTTTAGTTTATTATTTTATTATTATGAATTTAAAATAATTTGTGAAAAATAAAAAAATATTAAAAGTAAAAGAAATATTAAAAATAAAAAATTATTCTAGTTGTTTTTATTATTCACTCTCTACGTTCTTGTGTATTTTTCTCATATCTTAAATACAAAATAACTAATGACAGAAAAAAAACATAAAATAACTACAAAAATAATATTATTGTTATTATAATGGAGATTTACTATTTACTTTTAGATTTTTGGCTATCCCAAAACTCGGAAGAATATCCTAAAATCTAACGGCCCGTTTGGTATCGTTTTGCAAAACAGTTTTTCGTTTTTCAGATACAAAACAGTTGTAAAAGGCATTTGGTAACTCATTTTTGAAAAATGATTTTAGAAAATGAAAACACAAGATACAATAATTTGATTACATTTTATAAAACAACAAATTGTTGTATTCTAAATTTTAAGATACACCCCAAAATAAAATAAAATAAAATATGTACAACATTAAGTAAAATGTCACCATAATATTACCATAGTCATCATCACCACCACCACACCACCACCACCACCATCGCTGCCATTGCCACTATAGCCACCACCACCTCCACCACCACCGCCATCAAAAATTCCAACACCACTATTGCCACCACCACCCCACCACCACCTCCACAACCACCACCACCACCATCGCCGCCATTTCCACTTAAGCCACCACGTACCACCACCGCCACCATAAACTCCCACACCACCACCTTTACCACAACTGACACCACCACCCAACCACAACTTCCATCACCACCACCACAACCATCATCGCCGCCATTGCCACTGTAGCCACCACCCCCTCCACCACCACCACCACCACCACCACACCTCCACCACCACCACCGCCACCTCCACCCCACCATCCCACTACAAACCCCACCCCACCGCTACCACCATCCCCTACCGCAACCACCCCCATCACCACATCATCACCACCTCCACTGCCACTACCACCACAACCACCGCCACTACCACCACCACTACCCCTACCACCATCTCCACCACCACCCCACCACCATCTCCACCACCACCATCACTACCACCCCAGCAACCACCACCCCCTACTGCAACCACCCCCACCAGCACCTCATCACCACCGTCATTGCCACCACGAACACAGCCACCGACACCCCGCCCCATCACTACAACCACCACCGCTGCTACTTCCACCACCACCCTATCACCGCCGCCATCGTCACTGCCACTGTTACCACGACCACCGCCGCAGCCACCCCCACCACCATCTCATCAACGCCACTACCCCAAAACCACCACTATCACCGTCACCTCCATCACTACCACCACCTCCACCTCCAGCCCACAACCAAAATGTCACCGCCACCCCCACCACCACCTTCACCCCACAACCACCACTGTTGCCGCACCCTGACCACCACCATCACCACCTCCACCTCCACCCCATCACACTACCACTATTTCTATTATTACCATTCTCATCGTCGTTATCTCAAAATTTATGTATGGAAATCATTATCTTATGCGTAGTTAATCTTTTTCAAATTTTATATTTTTGTATCAAACAAGTTTTTCCTTTTTCATTCTTACAAAATCATATTTAGAGTAAACTACTAAACGCATTCTCAAATATTAAATACACAAAATCTTATTTGTTGTTTTTGTTTTACAAAACAATATTTCAAAAGTTGTTTTGCAAAATTTTTACAATTAACTATATATCTTATAGAATCCATAAAAGAAGAGATCATGTAAAAAAAAGAAACTGAAACTATATTAAATTAAATTAGTGTTAAAGGAAGTTGTTATCAATACCCTAACATATAATTATAAGGGCCCATTTGGATAACTAAGGATTTGATTTCAGGCCTCCAAATCCTAATTTAATTGTTTGAATAAATGCTAATAACGTGGATTTGAATTTGAATTTGACACAAATCAACTATGGATTTCATCAGCAATATTTAGGGATTTCAAATACCTTCTTAAACTAAGTATTTGAAAAATCCTCCCCACCACCACCACCATCGCCGCCATTTCCATTGAAGCCACCACGTACCACCACCGCCACCATAAACTCCCACACCAACACCTTTACCACTACTGACACCACCACCCAACCACCACTTCCATCACCACCACCACAACCATCATCGCCGCCATTGCCACTGTAGCCACCACCTCCTTCACCACCACCAACACCACCACACCTCCACCACCACCACCGCCACCTCCACCCCACCATCCCACTACAAACCCCACCCCACCGCTACCACCATCCCCTACTGCAACCACCCCCACCACCACATCATCACCACCTCCACTGCCACTACCACCACAACCACCGCCACTACCACCACCACTACCCCCACCACCATCTCCACCACCACCCCACCACCATCTCCACCACCACCATCACTACCACCCCAGCAACCACCACCCCCTACTGCAACCACCCCCACCAGCACCTCATCACCACCGTCACTGCCACCACGACCACAGCCACCGACACCCCGCCCCATCACTACAACCACCACCGCTGCTACTTCCACCACCACCCTATCACCGCCGCCATCGTAACTGCCACTGTTACCACGACCACCGCCGTCGTCACCCCCACCACCACCTCATCAACGCCACTACCCCAAAACCACCACTATCACCATCACCTCCATCACTACCACCACCTCCACCTCCAGCCCACAACCAAAATGTCGCTGCCACCCCCACCACCACCTTCACCCCACAACCACCACTGTTGCCGCACCCTGACCACCACCATCACCACCTCCACCTCCACCCCATCACACTACCACTATTTCTATTATTACCATTCTCATCGTCGTTATCTCAAAATTTATGTATGGAAATCATTATCTTATGCGTAGTTAATCTTTTTCAAATTTTATATTTTTGTACCAAACAAGTTTTTCTTTTTTCATTCTTACAAAATCATATTTAGAGTAAACTACTAAACGCATTTTCAAATATTAAATACACAAAATCTTATTTGTTGTTTTTGTTTTACAAAACAATATTTCAAAAGTTGTTTTGCAAAATTTTTTCAATTAACTATATATCTTATATATTCCATAAAAGAAGAGATCATGTAAAAAAAAAAGAAACTGAAACTATATTAAATTAAATTAGTGTGTTAAAGGAAGTTGTTATCAATATCCTAACATATAATTATAAGGGCCCATTTGGATAACTAAGGATTTGATTTTAGGCCTCCAAATTCTAATTTAATTATTTGAATAAATGCTAATAACGTGGATTTGAATTTGAATTTGACACAAATCAACTATGGATTTCATCAGCAATGTTTAGGGATTTCAAATACCTTCTTAAACCAAGTATTTGACAAATCTTCCCCACCCCACCCCCCCTCCTCTGTCTCTCTTTTCCGTCTCCCTCTCTCTCCTTCATCTCTCTCTCCTCTCTCCCCTCTGTCTCTTTCTCCATCCTCCGTCTCTCTCTCCTTCGTCTGTCTCTCCTTTGTCTCCCTCTCTCTCCTCAGCATCTATTTTTCCCTCCTTCGTCTCTCTCTTCCCCGTTTCCCTCTTTCTACTCCATCTCTCTCCCTGCTCCCTCTCTCTCCTCCATCTCTCTCCCTGCTCCCTCTCTCTCTGTCTCTTTATCTCTCCTCCGTCTGAATTGACGCATGACTGCTCAGTTTTCAAAGATACACAAATCTTTGTTAGATCTATTTTCATTTCTTTTATCAATTTTTTATTTTTTATTTCGAAGCTTCTTCAATTTTTTGTTTAATAATCACCTTTTTTAAGAATTTAAGCACTGTTTTTACCCCAAAAAATTACCTTTTTTTAGACATTGATCACCTTTTTTAGTTGGATATTTGATCAGTTTCAAACATTCTATTTTTTGTTTATAAATTTATCGTCAAAATATATTTTGTTTTGAATTTACAACTTTTTATTTAAATAGCTAATTCTAGCATCAAATGTAAATATCCAAACAAGTGGATTTGAAATGAAGGCATTTGAAATGACCTCATTTCAAACCCAAATCCAAATCTGACTGGGATGCGCTTCCCGAATTTCCCCCTTGAAATTCGTAAGAAGCCATATTCCCGTCTGACAAATCTTGAAAGTTCAAACTTTTCCAAGATTACCCTTAAACTAGCAACCAAAAACTTACACTTCTATTGAAAAATTCGGTAGAATCTCCCCAGAAAAAGGGATCAATCCAGAAATTTAACGTGTCAGATAAAATCCAAACCAACCTAAAAGGGTATTTAGAGCATCCTAGGTTTATAATTTAAATTTACAAGTTCAAAGGAAATCCTACTAAGTGAGATAAGCAGCAGAAGATGACGCCTTCTCCTAGTATTGGCATTTCGTCTCGCTACGGCCTGGAGGGCACAAAATCAAAATAACGTGATTAGACAATAGAACAAAATACAAGCGTAGTCACGAGAACAAAATAATATTAACCCAACCATGCATACTAGATCCGTATATATACATACATACAACTTACTGGAAAACTATTTTTCTATTAAATCAGTGTGGCCCTCGCTACATGCACCTATACCTTCACAATCCCCCGACGTACAGGGAAGGATAGTCCAACACGGGGACTTCTCTGCTGACACGCATGTCCGAAAATACCTCAAAGATATGCAATGGAAAGTTTGGCTGAAACCAATACCTCGCCGAACACACAACAAAATCCTCTATATCATGCGTAGGGGAAATCCCAGCTTAGGCCAATACCTCGCCGAGCATATGATGGAATCCTTTACATCATATGTCAAAGAAATCCCGGCCAAAGAAAATACCTCGTCGAACATATGATGAAATCCTCTACATCATATGTCGGAGAAATCTCGGTCGAAGCTAATGCCTCGTCGAGCATCTGATAGAATCCTCTATATCATATGTCAGAGAAATCCCGGCTGAACCCAATACCTCGCCAAACATGTGATGGAATCCCCTACATCATATGTCGGAGAAATATTAGCTGAAACCAATACCTCGCTCAACATATGTTGGAATCCTCTACATCATATGTCGGAGAAATCCCTCCGGCACACATGAGTGAATCCTCGTACCCACATGACCGGAATTAGTAATACTAGTAATATAAACCCCAAAACCAAACAGACTCCCGGCCGAAGCCATACCATCAAAACCAGGGTCAAAGCGCAAAACACATACCCAGGCCAAAATCCAAAACCATATCCCCGAGCCCTAGCCCCAAATCATTTCAAGTCCATAAATAGTAAAATATCATTAAAATATTAAATATGCCTGCATAACAGTTAAAGAAACAAAATTCCACTCATTGAAAGCCCTAGCAATCTTAACTCTGAGCTCACTGGTCGTCCATAGTCTTCAGAGCCGCAGTGCTTTGGTTGGCCGAAAAATGGATGAGAAGTTGAGATCAACCCTCGGTTGTCGATCCGCCGTCTATGGTGGTCCTTGGGATGTTCGGAGGGTACCAATGGACTCGTGAGGTTGATAGGAAGAAGATAGTGTTATTGGTTAGGCTCAAAACTGCCGAAATTGGCGGTGGTGTCTTCGGTTGAGAGTGAGTTCGACGGAGGGGAGAGAGAAGGAGAGAGAGAGAGAGAGAGAGAGAGAGAGAGAGAGAGAGAGAGAAAGGAAAGCGACCAATGATGGGAGGAGAGAGTGAGCACATGCAAAAATATCTCCTTTTTAAAATTATCAAAATGCCCATAAGACCCATAACTTTTCCATGCGAACTCCGATTTTTATGTTCCGCATGTCTACAAACTGGTGAGTTCGAGACCTAAACAACGGTCCAAGAAAAACTTCCAAAGATAATTTCAAACAAAAGGTGACTCATGGGCCCTTAACACTCACAGGTAAAATCGTCCTTTCTCAAAATAATTTTATGAATTAGTTTAATTTTAGGTACGGGTCGTTACAGCCCACCCCCCTTAAAGAAATTTTGCCCTCAAAATTCGTTCTTCTCAAAAGATAATATGTGGGTATTTGGCCCGCATCTGATCCTTGAGCCCCGTAAGTTACCTAAGGCTTAAATCTTCCCTCAACTCAAATTGTATCTCTTCCCGCACCCGAGGCTTGTCAACAAAGTACTTCCTATCGACTCCCTTACACGGAGACAACAATTGGAAAACCCGGCCATATCCTAACCAATAGGCGACAACTCCCTATTCACCAACAATGTGAAACACCGAGTCTTTGGACCCTCTACACGTCATATACCTCCAAAGAACCCTTACCCTGAAGCATTGTCGTCACTTCTCGACTTAGCTGGTCTAGAGTCTGACGCAAATTGGAATTCAACCTTGGATCTTCTGCACCTTGCACATTCTCTGTTCCCGACTCAACATTAGGTCGTGGATGAGGACGACGTCTAGGAGGCATCACGAAAGTAACAAGAATGCACACTAAGTGTGCGGTCTACAGGAATTTAACCTGGAGTTTTGATACCAAGTTTACCAGACCCCTCCTGAATTTCCCCCTTGAAATCAGTGAGAAGCCCTTTTCCCATCTGACAAGTCCTAAAAGTTCAAACCTTTCCCAACTTACCCTTAAACTAGCAACCAAAAACTTACACTTCTACTGAAAATTCAGTGTGGCCCCTCGCTACAGGCACCTATACTCTCACAATCCCCCGTGACAAAACCCCTCTCGAATTTCCCCCTTGAAATCAGTAAGAAGTCCTACTTCCGTCTGACAACACCTTAATACCCTCACACAAACAAACTAACAACACCAGAATTCTACCAAAAATCCGATAGAATCTCCCCTGTAAATAGTTTAATCCAAATTCCACTCTCAGAAAAAGGATTCAAATAACAAACCCAAACTGTTCCAAATAATACAAATAGAATCGAAACATCACTACAACTCCACAAATAACCCAATGGTTGATCAGAGCAGACTAGGTTAACTTTAACTTTATGAAACTAATGAAAGTCCAACGTGATGGCAGCGTAGCAAAAGATGATGCCTCCTCCTAGTGTTGTTGCTTCGTCCTGCAACAGTATGGGGAGTGAAAATCGAACAAATGTGAGGGGACGAAAAAACCAATTAAAAACATAGGCATACGAATAAAATAAATAGATCACACCTCATTGTAAAACCATACATGCAATAAGATCCACATATACAAATATACATATATATATATATATATATATATAACTTACTGGAAGCCTTTGATCTACCTTTGTCAAGTCCATGCTATATTTGATTGTACCTGCGGTAATCCCGAGCGATAGCTCAATAATCCGGCCGTAGCTGTAATCCCAAGTCGTAGCTCGATATTCCGACCGTAGCCGAAATCCTGGGCCATCGCCCAATATCCAGGGCAATCCAAAACGGGGACATGCCCTCCTAACCATTGCCAAAAATACATCAAAGCAATCGCTAGATAACCAAGAGGTCCAACACGGGGAACTACTCCCCAGCATACCCGAAAATACCTCAAGGATATGCGGCTAAAATACTACGTGCGTAGACCCCCTCAATGAACACGCATGACTGAAAATACCTTAAAGCCGTTTGGTTGGAGAAATCCCTGTCTAACGCCCATATCCCGGTCGAAGCCGTAACTTCAACGAGCACATGATAGAAAATGGCTCAACGTCATGCGTAAGAGAAATCCTCCGCCTCACATGTCTGAAAATACCTCAAAGGTATGTGGCGGAAATCCATAAGACATGGCCAAAGCCAAAACCATCAGTACCCGGGTCGAAGCCCAAACTCCATAACTCCAGGCTGAAGCCCAACATTCGTATTACTTGTCTAAGCCCAAAATCACTTTCAAACCATTATCAATATCCATAATTAACAATAAATTATTTAAACATGATCATCGTTAATTTCAAAAAGGCGTAAATGATAAGAAATTCAATAAATTCATAATCATTAATAAACCAATTAAACCCTTATCCTTAGTTTCCGAACCTTAAAAGGATAACAATATATTTTCTAATAATTTCCCTTAATTTTCCCTCCTCATAATTGATAATAATACGTTTAAAACATAGGGATATGCATGCCTTACAATTTGGGAAACCAAATCCACTCACCTCAAAGTCCAAGCGAGTTCGATTCCAAGTTATTCGGTCCTTTGCTACTTTCGTAGCCACCACCACAGACGTGGTGGCCAGAAATTGGCCGAATTTCTTCCTCTCAGTTATGGGTCCCCAATGGCCGTTGTCCTTGTGGATTCGTATGGTTCGGGTCGTGGTGAGGTGGGGAAGACGATGATGGTCAAGGCGAAGGTCAGTTGGGTCGAAATCAAGGATGATGATGGTGGTGGTTTTTGGTCCTTGCCGAAAGAGAGAGGGAGATAGAGAGAAGATAGAGAATGGAGATATTTTCTGAAAAAAATGAGAGAAAATAAACTTTAAAATATTAGAAATTTTAAAATATCAGAAACGAAAAAATTACCAAATTGTCCTACTAGGTTCTAGACCCATAATATCTCAAACGGACTCTGAATTTCACGTGCCACCTGTCTATAAAATCGTGAGTTCGAGACTTACGTAATGGTCTAAGAAAAACTTCCAAAATTATTTTAAGACAAAAAGTGAACTCCAAACCCCCCCCCCCCCCCCCCTAAACTCAAGGTTAAAAAGGTAAATTCTCAAATTATTTTACAAATTAATTTATTTCCAGGTCCGGGTCGTTTCCACTCACCCCCCTTAAAGAAATTTCATCCTCGTAATTCGTACAACTCTAAGAAAGAACAAGTGGATACTAGGCTTGAATTTGCACCATAACTCCCATGTAGCCTTCTACTGCGTCAATACAAGAATCTCATGCTTAAGTTCCGGAAGATCAATCCTGATCCTTCTACCTACTTCTAGCTCTGCCTGCCCTACTAGACTGGGCCTGACTATCCACATTAGTACTAGAAGCTGGTGTGGTCCCCTTAACAAACTCTACTCTCCCTTGAATAATAATGAGACGACCCAAATGGCTAGGGCAATCTTTCTTCAAATGACCAAACTTACCACAATAGAAACAACCGACGGAACTAACCGATCCGAACCTACTCCTCCGAGTACTTCAGCGCCCGCTCCCTGATTCTGTACCCCTACTCGGGGTAGCTGCTGATTGCTGCCCCAAGTGAGGATGCACCCGAGCTAATAGAACGAGATCCAAAGTCTTCCGACTTATCTTTCTTAGATGTGCCGGAATTGTGACTACCACTCTTGGACCGTCCTCGACTCGAATCCCCAGAGAAAATACAATCTCAGTATCGTCGAGACCCCCTAGGTTGAGTCCTAGCTACAAGGTGCTTCTCTACTCATGTGGTAGGAGCAGGTAAGGCTGTTATGAAAGAATACATAGCAAGAGTGACCACATCTCCAACCTCCTCCCGTAAGCCATATTCAAACCGCATGCACCTGTCCACCTCATTAGCAACTAAATATGGGACATTTCGGGATAACTCTACAAATCTCTACTCATATTGTGGCACTGTCATTGTAACCTGTCTCAACTGCAAAAATTCAGCCTGCATAGCCTCCCTATAAGACCGAGGGTAGAACTATTCAAAAAATCTCTCCCGAAAAACTTCCCAAGTAACGATGCAGACATCCCAACCTGCCATCTCCAAGCATGCCACCATCGATAAGCATATCCATCTAGCATAATGGTGGTCCAAAGGATAACTCATAATCGTAATATCTAGCCGAGTAATCCAACTATCTACATGCGCCGGGCAAGTCTCGCCCATTTCGATTGTTGCCCCAAGTCTCTGGGCCCTCGCAACATCGGATGCCTCAGAAGTACCCTTGCCTTGCAGGACTGTAGTAATCACTCTACCCAGCTGGTTCGAAGTCTATCGTAATTCGAGCTCCCTCACCAAATCATGTTCATCATTCACATTCTCTGCTTCTTCCCTAGTACTAGGCTGCTGACGAGGACGACGTTTAGGAGGCATCACGCTGATAAGAAAAAAAAATTGTTAGTAACAAGAATGCACACTAAGTGCGGTCTACAGGAATTTAACCTAGAGCCCTAATGCCAAGTTGACAGGACATCTCCCAAATTTCCCCCTCGAAATTCGTGAGAAGTCCTGCTACCGTCTGATAACACCTGAAACTATAAATAATCCCTAAAATACCCTCACACGACCAAACTAACATAACGGGAATTCTACCTAAAATCAGGCAGAGTCTCCTCTGTAAACAGTTTAATCCAACTTCCACTATCAAACCAAGGGTGTAAATAACTAGCCCAAACCGTTCCAGATAATACCAATACCATCCAAACTACACTACAACCCCACAAATAACCCAAAGGTTGATCAGAGCATACTAGGTTAACTTTACTTTACATAAACTAATGAAAGTCCTACGTCATGACAGCGCAACAAAACATGATGCCTCATCCTAGTCTTGTCGCCTCGTCCAGCTACTACTTGGGGAGCAAAACTCGAAGAAACTTGAGGGGAGGACAAAACCAATTAAAATCATAGTCATACGAATAAAATAATATTGACCCCACCTGATTGTAAAACCATACATGCAATAAGATCCGCATATACAAATATATATATATATATATATGTGTATATATATACAACTTATCTACCTTGTAAAGTCAATGGTACATTTAATTGTATCTGCCGTAGTCCCGAACCGTAGCTCGATGCCCCGGTCGTAGCTGTAATCCCTAGTCGTAGCTCAAAACCCTGGTCGTAGCTCTAATTCCAAGTCGTAGCTCGATATCCCCGCTCTAGCTGTAATCCAGAGCCGTAGCTCGATATCCAGGGCCATTGCCCAATATCTAGGGCAGTCCAACACGGGGACATGCCTTCCTAACCATTGCCGAAAATACCTCAAAGTAATGTGTAGATAACCGAGACGTCCAACACGGAGACCTACTCCCCAGACACGCATACCCGAAAACATCTCAAAGATATGCGGTTAAAACGTATACCACCTCAACGAACATGCACGAATGAAAATATCTTAAAGCCGTAAGGTCGGAGAAATCCTGCATCGTCGCCCAATATCTTGGCCGAAGTCGTAACGTCAATGAGAACATGACGGAAAATGCCTCAACGTCATGCGTTGGAGAAATCTCCTGTCTCACATGTCTAAAAATACCTCAAAGACATGTGGTGAAAATCCATAAGACCTGGTCGAAGCCAAAACCATCACTACCCAGGCTGAAGCTCAAATTCCATAACTCCGGACCGTAGCCCAACATCTGCATCACCGTCCTAAACCCAAAATCACTTTCAAACCATTATCAATATCCACAATTCACAATAAATCATTTAAACATAATTATCCTTAATTCCAGAAATGCATAAATGATAAGAAATTGAATAAATCCATAATCATTAATAAACCAATTAAACCCTTATCCTTAGTTTTCAAGCTGTAAAAGGATAATAATATATTTTCAAATAATTTTCCCAACTTATAATCGATAATAATACGTTTAAAACATAGGAATATGCATGACTTACAATTTGGGAAACCAAGTCCACTCACCCCCAAAGTCCAACCGAGTTCGATTCTAAACTATTCGGTCCTCCGCAACTTTCGGAGCCACCACGCCTATGGTGGCTAGAAAGGTCCGAATTTCTTCCTCCTCGGTTCTCGGTCTCCGATGGCTGTTGTCCTTGGTGATTTGTATGGTTAGGATCGTGGTGAGGTGGAGAAGAAGATGATGGTCAAGGCAAAGGTCGGTTGGGTCGAAATGGTGGTGGTTTTTGGTCCTTGCCGAAAGAGATAGGAGATTGAGAGAATGAAGATATTTTTTGGAAAAGAATGAGATAAAAGAAAATTTAAAATATAAGAAATCCCAAAATTACCAAACTACCCTCCAAGGTTCTAGACCCATAACTCTCTCAACAGACTCCGAATTTCGCGTACTTCCTGTTTACGAACTCGTCAGTTCGAGACCTAGGCAATGGTCTAAGAAAAACTTCTAAAAGTATTTTAAGAAAAAAGTGAACTCCATACCACCCTCCCCCAAAACTGAAGTGCAAAAACATAAATTCTCAAATTATTTTACAAGTTAATTTATTTTCAGTTACGGGTCGTTACACTCCGACGTATTGGGAAGTGCAGTGCATGTGCAAAAATACCTCAAGGACATGTGGTGGAAAGCTTGGCCGAAGTCAATGCCTCACCAAACACATGATGGAATCCTTTACATCATGCGCTCGGGAAATTCCAGCGGAAGCAATACCTCGATGGGTATATGATGGAATCGTCTACATCATATGTCGGAGAAATTCCAGCCGAAGTCAATATCTCACCGAACATATGATGGAATCGTCTACATCATATGTCGGAGAAATTCCAGCCGAAGTCAATATCTCACCGAACATATGATGGAATCGTCTACATCATATGTCGGAGAAATCTCGACCGAACCTAATTCCTCGCCGAGCATATGATGGAATCCTCTACATTATATGTCGAAGAAGTTCCAACCGTAACCAATACCTCGCCAAACATATGATGGAATCATCTACATCATATGTAGGAGAAATCCCGGTCGAAGCCAATACCTCGGCGAGCATATGATGGAATCCTCTACATCATATGCCGGACAAATCTCTCCAGCACACGTGAGTGAATCCTCGAACCCACACAATCGAAATTGGTGATACTAGTAGTATGAACCCCAAAACCACACTAAGTCTCAGCTGAAGCTGAAACATCAAAATCAGGGTCAAAGCCCAAAACACATACTAGGACCGAGGCCCAAAATCATATCTCCTGGTCGTCACCCCAAATCATTTCAAGTCCATAAATAGTAAAATATTGTTAAAACATTAATATGCTTGCACAACAATTAAGCAAACAAAAGTCCACTCACTGAAAGCCCAAGAGCTGGTCGTCTGTGGTCTTCGGAGCCGTAGTGCCTTGGTTGATCGAAAAATGGATGACAAGTTTCGTTCAACCTTTCGGTCCTCAATCCGCGGTCTACGATGGTCCTTGGGGTTTTTGGAGCGTACGAATTGACTCGTGAGGTCGAGAGGAAAAAGATGGTGGTATTGGTTGGGCTCGAAACTGCCGAAACGGCATGGTGTCTTTGGTTGAGGGTGAGGTCGATGGAGGAGAGAGAGAATGAGAGAGAGAGAGAGAGAGAGAGAGAGAGAGAGAGAGAGAGAGAGAGAGGAAAGTGACTAGTGATGGGAAGAGAGAGAGTGAGGAGACTTCAAAATATATATTTTTTTCGAAATTATCAAAATGCCCATGCTCGTTCTGGACAGCTAACTTTTTCGTGTGAATTCCGATTTTTCCGTGCCACCTGTCTATGAACTTGTGTGTTAGAGACCTACAAAATGGTCGAAGAAAAACTTCAAAAGGTAATTCCAAACGAAAAGTGACTATCGGGCCCCCTAACACTAAAGGGTAAAATCGTTCTTTCTCGAAATAATTTTACGAATTAGTTTAGTTTTAGGTACGGGTCGCTAAAAAATTTGTGTATCCAAACGGACCCTAACAAGCTAGTCCATCGAGCTAAAGGGACTAGTGCCCTCATTCATAGATTAATGCTCTGTTGGGAGAATAATTTATACGATTAGAAAATGAATTGAGAGTAGAAACAAAATAAATTTGGTCATAAATTGAGAGTAGTGCTTAAAAATCAACTGGTTTGTTCCATAATACGGTCCCAATCATTTGATTAGACCCACTGCACAAAATAATATCACAATCTAACTGTTCATTTTGTAATTCATTATTTCATGATCATCTCTATAAAAATTCATCAAATTTGGTAATTTTTTGGCCATATAACCCAATACCTAAATATATATATAGATGAACACAGTGCGTCGAATAATACAATAAATATTATTTCCAATAATCGAATAACTACACAATTTCTGATTAGGATGAACTTTTGCAGGGATGATGTTTGAAAAATGATCTATAAAATGAACAATTAGAATGTAATATTGTTTTATGGAGTAGGTCCAAACAAGTGGTTGATTTCGTATTATGGAACCAACCAATTGGTTCTTGAGCATTTGTATATATATATATTAATATAAAGCCAAGGGGTTCAAAAGGCTTCACCAATTTTTTCTGACAAAAATACCCCTTGATTAATAACCTTTACATTTAATACGTAAAGATATAATAGTAAAACTGAATATTTAAATTATTTTGAAAAATTAAAAATTAAACATTTTAGTGGATGAGTGGTTATATATGTAAAATGAGTGAGAAAGAGAGGTCTTTTTGAAATACATAATACTTAGTGTTTTTAATCTCATATATTATAATTAAGGACAAATTATACTTTATTATCATATGGTTTACACCTTATAAAATGTTTATACTTGACCTTTCAAATATTACAATTACCTCTTTGTACTCTTAAAAACATAACAACACGACCCCTCCGTTAATTATTTCGTTGAAAATTCTGTTAAATGCTAACGTGAAAAATATAGGACCTACCGTCTAATTTAAATAATGACTTATAAGCGCCAAGTGGCAAAAATATAATAAATTATTAAAATTAATTAAAATCATAATTAATTAAATTTGAGCAAATTAAATTTCTCCTTGATCCCACCGAACCCACTCCCTTCCCCGATAATGAAGACGATGAAGACCATTGATACTGGGATGGAAAGAAACCGAGAGGGAGCCGGGAAACTGATTAGCCAGTCCGGCGAGGCAGCGATCTCGATTTCAAGCTTCTGGGACTCAAATTCAACATCGGCTAGACAATCTTAGACCCATAAATTGATTGGAAGCAGATTTTGAATTTGCTGGGTTGTCTTCATCTCTTGATCCTCTTCATCGCACAAGAACACACGCACCAAAATTTCATTTTCAATGTTTCATTTTATATGAACATAAGAATCCAAACTCAATAATAATCGCAGCAATCAACTAACAATTGAAAATTCTATACCTAAGTTCACAAAATTTAGTGGGTTTTCTTTTTCTATGTGACTCGTGTTTGATTTGGGAACGTAGGGAAAGATGGTGCCAAATGCTAATCATGCTCTTGCTTTGTTGAGCGCTTCTCTGGTGTTGCTTTATTGCCCTTGGGGCTTTTGGAATGAAATGAAAGTTTGAACAAAAAAAAAGTTCACAACATTCTGACGAATTGAGAAGGAAGTTTGTGAAATTAAGAGGAGACAAAGGAACGAATCCTGGAGGAGCTCCAATACCAGGAAATCGAATCCTGTAGAGGGAACAGTTCAAATTGATTTCGAGATCGCCAGGTTTCTCTTCGGCTTTAGGATTTGTTTCTCCATCTTGAAACCCCCGAAGGTCCTCCTCGGACCTGGATCTCTTCGAGACCACCACAACTGGCTGCCAGACCACCGCCGCCGGCTGCACTCGGATCCTCCTCGAGCCAGTGATGCACTATTTGAAGTCTAGATTATTTTTAATTAATTATGATTTTAATTTATTTTAATAATTTATTATATTTTGCCACTATAGCGCCTGTCATTATTTAAATTAAACGGTATGTCCTATTTTGTACACGTCAGCATTTAATATAAATTTTAAGGTAATAGTTAACGGATGAGTTATGTTGTTATGTTTTGAAAAATACAAGGAAGTAATTTCAACATTTGAAAAGTCAGATATAAATATATCATAAGATATAAATGAAATGATAATAAAATGTAATTATGACTAAACAACAAGATTGATACTCGATATTTCTATTACACCGAAAAAATACTGATGAAATTTCCCCTTGTTTTTGGTTTTGGGTGAAATCGGTTTTATTAATGTTGTTATCTGCTTACCTTAATCATTTGGATTAGTAGATTGAAGTGCAACTTGAGTAGCCTGGGGACTAGTATACTACTTTTGCCACATCTTACTATTTATATTTGACTTCTCAGTGGACCAACAGATCTGAATTTAGAATTTGAGATCTTTCTACTGTATCTGTTTTGTTGTCTTGTCAAACCAAGCTAGGAAAAATTATTAGGTGATATATTTTTATAGCAATATGATGCATTCAGAATATACGATTTAATATGAATGGATTATATAATTTAAATTTCTCATTTTTAAATTATAATATAATATAATAATATGTACACTGGATAAATTTATCCAAAATTAAATCATACCCATTAAAGACAGCAACCCCGGCAACTGTCCTTCTCGCCACGTTCTTCCAACCAGGTGGCTCACGCCTTGGCTCAGGAAGGGCTGCAATTCCAAGATCGTGTGAACTGGATCGCACCAGCGCTACCATGGCTTGATGGTTTGATTGATCCTGAAAATGTTGCTTAACGTCCTAGTGATTATAATAGGGGTGGAGCACTATTTATCCTTTTTCGTGTTTTTTCAGGAATAGTTGGATTTTAAAAATGAAATTTTTAACGACGCTCACTTAAATTTATGTCCCATACTTGTATTTTTAGTATCATCAATGAATTATTCTTTCCATAAAAATAAAATAAAACTCCTAGAATACAGAATAAGTCCGATAAAAGATTAACTAATTGATAAATGGACAGCCAATTAAAAGCTACTAGCTCTAGAAAGTGCTCATCACAAAATTCATCATAATTCTTCTAGATCCATGTCAATTCCTGCATATCTTCTCATCTTTTTTAAATTTTATTTGTATATTCTCCTTTCATTCTCAAATGATTTTTATACTATCATTCGGAGAGTAATCAACTAGCTTTTAAATTTAGTCATAATTGTATATAGTTGTGTCCACTTCAAATAATATAGGTCCAGTTGGAATAATACAGATTTCAGATTTGAGTGTGACGGATGCAAAGATAATATTAGATTAAAAACCTTCTGTTTATTTTAGAAAATATTGGCATTTGGGTTTGTTATTAGGCTAAATTTTTTGTTTTAAGTGTTACAATGGATGTATATTAGGATTTGAATACGAAGGAAAATGGAGAAATCAAATTAATTCTATATGACTTGATGCATATAGTAAGTCATTTCAAATTCCTTCCATTAAAACTACTTCTTGTTATTTCAAATACAAATAATTTAGTGTTTATTAGCTTTTTAGCAAAGTTAGCTTTATTATGAAATCTAAACCTAAATTCGAATTCCCGATAAAACAAATGGAGCCTAAATATATTTTTTGCACCCCACATAAACAAACTATATCTATCTAGGTTGCCATGGTGGAAGACTTTTTTGTGGGTGAGCTTTGTTAATATCATGGCATCTACAGAAACATAGTGCACATATGTGTAGTGGCTCAACAATAGTTTGGAGATGGTTTGATAACCATTTCATTTCTTATTTCTATTTTCTTTTGTTTTGCGCATTGGACATGTAAAATGTATTGGAGAGATAGAATGGATGAAGAAAAGTGGTGATATGGAGGAAAAAAAAATAATGAAAAAAGAGAGCTGATTTTCACACCTATTTTTTACCTTCTACATTACACCCTGTTTTTAAAAAGATAAAGCATAGAATTAGAAGTGGAGTGCAGAATGTAAAAAGTGGAGTCTGAAAATCAACTCTCTAAAAAAAACTAAAAAGTGAAACCCACAAAAATTATATTTGGGTTGTTTTGTCTACTTTTTCTTCTACATTTGTACTCCATCTCCTTCACCATATCCTTCATCTTTCTTCATCCCTCATTTTCTTATCATATATCAAGCATAAAAAGTGAAAATTGAAGACTTAAAACGAAATAGCTATGAAACGACCTCTTATTTTATACTCACAGAGTTTCCTTTAAATAACTCATGCTTATATATGTTGAGCTTACAATTAAAATATGTACTTTTGTAAGTTAGTATATACATATTAGATATTGACCTTTATCTCTTTACTAGAGTAGAACTTCAAACCTACGAGAGTCGAACTTAAAACCTCCATAGTACAATGGAATGAGTACTTCAGAAAAGCCATACACAACAACCTACATTGATCGATCATATAGACAATAATAAAAAAAGTCCAAATCGAAACTTTTCATGTACATATTGAAGTCACAAAAATACCACTTCCATATAAGAAAGAAAATAGAAAACATAATAATTCAATAAAGAACTTACAAATGGAAAATGGGTGGCTGAGTGAGTGTGATTTAACAGTGAAGACAAAGAAATAAGGCCACCCACAATGAGGGGCTATATCCACCGTAGACTAGCAAAAATTTAGCTTTGTTCCCAAAAAACATCACCAATAGTGATATTTTTGGGCTACATCCACCAAAGCCTCCGGTGAGGCTCCGGTGAGGCTTGAGTTAGAGGCCTCCAAAATTAAGTCCCAAATGCAGCCCACCCAGCCCCAAATGGTGGGTCCATTGTAACAAAAAGGTGAAAAGTGAGATTTTACTCACTATATTTCAACTAATGTATGTGTGTATTTTTTTTTAAATATTATAATTTTGAATTCAACTCAATTACTTGCTATCAAGCCTCCGGGTTGATTGTCGCATTATGCTTATATTAAAAGATTAATTCATTCGTTTCTTGTTCATTTTTTATTTATAGTACCTTTCTTGTTAATTTTTTTACTATGAAATATTTTTATGCTTCAATTATAATTTCACAACATCTAAAATATTCACATAACTCTCTCATTTGCTTAAGTTTGTGTTTTCAAACTTTTTTTATTCACATTTCTTTCCGTAATTGTTAACCATTTCTCACAAAATTAAATTTCAATACTAAGGAAGAAGTGGCTAATTGACCAATAAAATTGAGATAATGGAATCTGATCTAATCGTCTGTATGAGACGTAATCTTAGTTGTTAGAAATTTGAATTTTTTTAGGTTAAAATGTTTAGAAAAAAAAATATTATAGTGTAATATAAATAAAAATTAATCAAAATTTAATTAAAGAAAAAAATTAATTTATTACATAATTAAGTTTTCACATAATAAGAATATGATCTTCATATCTAATCCCAATAAATATAAATTCACCATTATGAGTAATATATTATGTAGCTTCAAATATTCATTTTGAAACTAGATTTAAAGTTAGATCCACCGTAAATACAATTCCAAATATAAACCAGCTGTGTGGGTGGTCTGAGATTAGGTTAGGCATGTGATGGAACTTTGGAGGTAAACCGAATGTGGTTGTTTGAGGGCATGGAACCATTCAATTCCTTGACGCCATGATTCATTGATTTGAGAGTGGAGGGAGGAAAGATAACCTGAGGTACACGTCAATTTTGACGGAGGTGACACCCGACCAATCCCATGGGTCCCATACTCCCATGCACCCTCCAAATATATAGAGATGCCTTCGCCCAAAGTCGATCTATAATTCGCTCATTCTACCTATCTTAGCTGCCTAGCTCCCATCATTAATCATAGCCGTCCGATTGCTCATCATCATCATCAATCTGCATGTTTAACAGTTGTGAATATGATTCCTTAAAACATTACAATTTAATTAGAGTAGTTAGACATATATATATATATATATATCAATTAAATTGATAATTCACTATAAAGTAATTCTTATATAATACCCCAATCATCGATGTTTTTTAGAGATATTCATGGAAATTACTTGCATTCACCCTAGGGTAAACATGCTCATTACCAATTATGATTGATACAAAATTTTCAATACAAG
This sequence comes from Oemleria cerasiformis, assembly GCA_037349345.1. NCBI lineage: Eukaryota > Viridiplantae > Streptophyta > Magnoliopsida > Rosales > Rosaceae > Oemleria > Oemleria cerasiformis. Next base: position 234,405 of record JAZGTL010000022.1, read on the forward strand.
TGTGATCATCGAAACAGATAATTTCTTAAAATATTATGTAAAAATTATTTCTGAAAAATAATCAATCAAAATGAAGATCATTTGCGGTAGTATGTATGTATAAAAACAATCGAGAGTTTTTGTAACAACTAAGATGCTTATAGTGAACCATTATTTTAATTGATGCACATTAACGACTAAAGCCTCGCCAATTTGTTTGATTTTTGTAGATATGATGTTTACATACTGTTGTAAGAAATCAACAATTTCAATTAATATATTTGAGTAGGAAATATTGTTCGTAATCAGCTATGAGGGAATGGCACATCTATCCTAAGGCGTATGCAAGTATTGCTCTTGATTTAATTATATATCACATATAAATAGGGAAAATTCGTTAATAAAAAATGAGAGAATAAGTACATGCACTTTAGGGTTGTTATAAGTATTTTCCATATTTATTGATAATATATATATCCTAAAAATGAAAAGTATAATTAACCTATTATTTACCCATATTATAAAACTTGATCTAGACGGATATATCTTGTTATTGTAATATCTAAATATATATATCAAAAGTTCATACCCTTAAACTACATAAGTATATATCAAAAGTACATATATATATATATATATATATATAGGACAAACTACATAAAACCCCTTCAATTATAGGGGTGATTTCAAGTTCATACTCTATCTATCAAAAGTTTCAATTTGATACTCAAACTATCAAAACATATCATTTTAGTATCCACCGTTAGCAATCTGTTAAAAAAAATGCTTAAGTGGCACTTATTGAACTATTTTTTATGTTAACATGAATTTCATATAGATTAAAAAAGCTCATAAAAAAATAAAATAAATTTTTTAATATATTAAAAATAATTACTAAAATCTTAAAATAAACAAACAAAAAAATTTAAAAACGAAAAAGGAACGATGAACTCTCCCACCTACCGCCCCCTCCCCCTCCCCGACAATGGTCAATGCCCCCCCACCCGCCACCACCATCCCAGTTCAATCTCATCTTCTTCAAGCATCAATTTGCAGAAAACAAAATAGGAACCAAAATCCGCCCTCCCAGTTCAATCTCATCTTCTTCAAGCATCAATTTAAAATTGTTTTATTTGTTTATTTTTTAAGAATTTATTAATTATTTTTAATATATTCAAAAGTTTATTATTTTTTATTTATATGAAGTCCATGTCAGCATAAAAAAAGGCCCCACAAGTGGCACTTGGGTAGTTAACAAATTTGTTTAACAGATTGCTAACGGTGTGTACTTAAATGATGTGTTTTGACAGTTTGTGTATCAAATTAAACTTTTGATAGTTAGGGTATGACTTTGAAATCAACCATATAGTTTGAGTTATGTAGTTTGTCCATATATATATATATATGTGTGTGTGTGAGTGTGTGTATGGGTGTATATATATATATATATATATATATATATATATATATATATATATATATATGTTGATGCAGAAATCGTCTGGATTGATATTTGTCGTTCAATCCCTACATATAGGAAAGGAGACAACTGAGGTTAAGATTGATTCCCAAGAGGAGGAGGAGAGGGGGGGGGGGGGGGGGGGGGGGGGGGGTGGGGTTGGGCGGGCTGGGGATGGAGGTCGGGGCATATTATGAGAATAATTTAGGCATCCATGAGAAGTGAGGGGAGACCCTCTATTTATAGTGGAGACCATGAGGTCTTCAGAGATTCTGATTGGTTGAAAGAAGTTGCAATGAATAAGTACTCCTAATTTGGAAATACTTAGTCTTGGTTTTTAATAATAAATAATTCGTTGATAAGTTATTTATTAGGGTAGTTCTAATTAATAAATAATTCCTTATTAGTAAAGTAGTTTATTTATTAATTTACTTCTAGCTGAAGAATAATTCTCATGGAGATATTATTCATTATTGTCATATAACTTCTATTAATTAATATATTTAGCTAGTAAATATATTTAATTAATGTGTGGTAATTTTACGCTAATAATGACTCTACCAGGGTAAATTTGTCATTATGTAAATAATGGGCCACGTGGTAGCTCCATAATTTTTGGACAAATTATGGTTCCACAAATGCCCCAACATCGCTTAGGAATTCAAGGAATTTTAAAGGATGTAGTTTTTGCGGTTCCAATGATCCGCCTTTTGATGCTTCTATGGAAGAAGGCTTTTGATGCTTCTTTGAAGAAGGCTTGGTTGCTTCTATGGAAGAAGGCTTGGTTGCTTTTATGGAAGAAGACTCGGTTGCTTCTATGGAAGAAGGATAAAGTGCTTCGCGGGCCGAAGACTTTGATGCTTCCGCGGAGGAAGGCCTGAATACTTCACAATGCGAAGGCTTTGATGCTTTCGTGGTGGAAGGCTTGAGTGCTTCGCAATGCAAAGGCTTTGATGCTTCCGTAGAGGAAGGCTTGAGTGCTTTGCGGGGCGAAGGCTTTGTTGCTTCTGCGGAGGAAGGCTTGAGTGCTTTTTGGGGCGAAGACTTTGATACTTCTGCAGAGGAAGGCTTGAATGGTTCGCGGGGTGAAGGTTTTGATGCTTTGATGTATAGCTAATTAAAGAATAAGCGGTAGGGCAAGATAAACCACTTGTCAAGATGTGCTCACCTAAGAAAGCTATAAAAAAATTAGCAAGACACTTTTTCAGGCACCAATCAATCAATACAAAAAAACCATTCTAAACAAAACTACTTTTATTTGAAAGCAAAACTTTCCAACTTAGAGTTTATTTGTTTGTATACTCTGACACAGAGGAAGAAAACATCTTGGGAGTTATTCTACCCTTCTGAATTTTGAATCTCTCTGCTATTGTCTGGTATGATCTAACTGACGTCCATCTCAGTTGAAGATTTCTAAAAAGTCATTTTCCAACACTGCTTAGCTTTAAATAAATATCTCGATAGTATTGTTTATGTTATTTTGTACAATTTTCATTACTCCTAAATATTACATCCATCCTTAGTTAGATATCTCTTTTAAAGATAAATATTATGGGAAATCCATCCATATCTATTGTACGATTGTGATTAGATGATAAAACGATATGTGCATTTGGTCCATTCATAATTATCCCAAAAGAAATGTCTCTATCATAATTTTACATTCCGCATCAGAATAGTACAATTTTTAAATAAACAAAATATGAGTAACAAATAAAAACGGTTGTTAAATAAACAAAATAATCAACTTACCCTTAGGGAGTGCTCCGGCAACAGTCTCAGGTTCATTTGCACCGGTGTCGTCCTGTGGGGGCTGGGGGTCGGTACGGGGTTCCCCCTGTTTCTTGTTGTGCTGTCGACGAGCCGATCGCGCATCGGGTCGCTGATGATCCGAAATCGGTGCCTGAATGGACGCTGCCGTGGAGGTTACCAAGGCAGGGGCTGCCTCCTCCGCCGCAAAATTCATAAAATTCACGTAAAATTCATATCCAAAATCATAACAAAAATCATATGCAAAATTCATAACATTATACCAATTTCAACATTATACCAAACATCACAATTTCAACAAATCATCAACATTAATCCTAAATTACTAAATCCAAACAAACTTAGTAAACCAAATTTTTATATTCCAATCCAATCCAAATTCACAATATTCAAGTAAAAACCCTAAATTCACAATCTGCAATTTTGACAAAAATTCACAATCTGCCAAAATCCAATCCAAATTTCAATTCCAATTTCAATCCAATTTCATAATATCCAAACCAAATTTCAATTGAAATTTCAATCCAAACAAAAATTAAAATATAAACAATCAAAATTGACAATAACCAATCCACATTAACAATAGAGAGAGAGGGAGAACGAGTTCGACCTTGAGATGACTACCGGCGAGCTTGAGAGAGGAGGAGTCAGAGTGAGAGAGAGTAAGAGAAGGAGATAGTGGTTTTCTTCGCCGGCGAACTTGAGAGAGGATGATTATGGTGTGTTTGCACAGAGGTGAGGGTGCAGAGATAACGAGGAAAATGAAGAAGAAGAAGAGTTAATCGCAACTTATCAGTGTCTGAATAACCTTCCCCGAAGAAGACTTCGTCGGGCAAATTTTAATGAATTCGTCGAGTAAAAAAAGTGGTGGATATTCGTTGGGTACGGAGTTTCAATTTCGTCGGGTAAATATACGCGACAAGTTTGAGTTTTTGAGAAAATTTTGGCCGAATTTATGAAATTTTCGTAAAAAAATATTGCGCGTGTTTTTAACGTTGCCCGAAGAATATAATATATTTGCCCGACGAATTCTGAAACATTGCCCGGCGAATGATTAAATTCGTCGGGCAAGATGTTTATGCTGTTGAGTTTCTGACTTATCTAAAAACTAAGTTCGACGATAGAATTTTCAAGATCAAGACCATTCACATTTTGGTTTTACGTGCCTGAAGCTCCATCAATCATTATCGTCATATTTTACGGAGCTTATGTGCCTCGATCTTTAAGTTTGTGAATTTCAATGGGTTTTTCGTAGTTTCAGTTCAATTGATATTCAAACGATAAAATTTCAAAAAATTGACCGTTCAATGGTTACTTTTAAGTGTGTAGATCTCACCCATAGAAAATCATGATGTTTTGAGGATTTAAAGCCGTCCGATCATCAAAAAAATGTTTTGTTACTGTTGAATCATCGCCCACCGTTGCCTAATCCCGAAAATTCAAAATTGGCTAATTTTTCGGGTAGGAGATCTATGAGTACGTGCAATAAAAGTGGATGGTTAGATCGTTCCATTTCATTTTGCAAATTACTGAAAATCGTAAAATAAGCATATTTATCAAGGAGTTTAAACACTTCAAGAAAACTTCATTACATTTTTCGAAGTTTTGGTTCCATTGATATTCAAACGATTAAATTTGACCGATCCAACCGTTCATTTTGTGGTTTAACATGCCTAGATCTCTCTCCGTCAAAAATCGTGAGGTTTCGAGTATTTAAAACCGTCGGATCGTGAACAAATGTTGTGTAACTGTTGAAACGTCGCGTACCGTTACCTAATCCCGGGATTTCCAAATTGGGTAATTTTTCGCGTAGGCGATCTATGAGTACGTGCAATAAAGGTAGACGGTTAGATCGTTCCATTTCATTTCCCAAGTATTTTAAAAACGTTGGTTAATAATTAAATGTAAATTGAATTTGGTATATATTGCCCGACGAAGGTGCATGAATATTCGTCGGGCAAATCCTGTGACCCATAATTTGGTAAATTTTTTTAATAATTTTAAAACGTTGTTTAATAATTAGACATTGGACAACTTTGCCCGACGAATGGTACATGAATATTCGTCGGGCAAATTGTCTGACCCATTTTTTTGTCAAAATTTTATAAATGTAAATGAATGAATTTGGTACGGGATCCTTTTTTCCACTCAACAGTAGCCCATTGTCACACAGTCATACTCATTTGATGTGTTACAGATCACATAAGACGAGGATGCATGCATATGTTAATGACCAGATGAAACATATATATGGAGCGAGACTTCTCTTATGCTGCCAGGTGTATAACATGCATTAGTCACTTGTAATCTAGCTCTTCATTACTAACTTTTCACTTCGCGATGTTGTTATTTGCTATGATGTCACAACTCATTCAATTCTATTATGTTCTATATTAAAGGAAGAAAAGTTGGTAGACTTGGTAATTTCAATGCCAAAGTTACCATCCGGAATGGAGATGGAAATAGCAGCAAGTGCATGAAATTGGGGCCCATTGGGTCTATTAAACGGAATGTAAATTTTGGAGAATTGGAGAATATCATAGATACTAGCTTGGTGCCAAATATATCTTTTTTGATCTTACACTCTTTGAAACCAAGAGAGCTAGTTATTTGATTGTTCATGAGAAAATCTTCATCACTGCATTTCGGAAACTGACTAGTTTAAGTATCAGGGACATGACTTACAGGTAATTCCAGGGCAGGACCTAAGATGAATTGTTGGGAAGCCGAATCAGGGATGAGGACATCAAAGTTTGTGGCTTTAGTACATAAAAGATTAATTGAAACTTTAATGAATGAAATCATAAAACATACATATAAATCACATTTATTGATTTGAAGATGGATATTACATATATAAATGAAATCATTTATTTACAACTTTGATATAGTGTTAGATTCGCTCCCCCATCCCAATAACGCTCGTCATCTGAGATATGCACAGTACTTGACTCCTCAGAATCACTTTCAATTTGTTCTAATTCTCTGAGATTAATAAAAATGCCATCAATCGCAATTGGTGGGATGATGTCGTTGGTCCATACTCCATCCACGTTTAGGGTGGATGTCGACGAATCCACTTGGTAAACGATTTGGCCATCATCGGTTTCCCCATCTTGTTCATGGTATTTGTCATCCAAGTCTCAAATATTTCTATGATTCACCATCTTAGCTACTCTCCAACCAGCACCAGCTTTTGGATCATCCACATAGAATACTTGTTTCGCCATATTAGCGAGGATGTAGGGATCACTCTCAAACCACCGGGTGTTTGTGTTGACAGAGGTACATAAATAATCTTTAATGACATTGCCGAGGATAATTGGGTTCGTATCAAACCAATAACACTTGAACAAGATGACTTCCTTGCGGTCTGCGTATAACACCTTAACCACACTTAACAATCTGCCGTAGAACCCCGTATCATCATTTTTCCCATCCCCAGGCACGAAGACCTTGCTGTTTTACGTAGACAATTTGTCGTCTCGTTCTATGCACACGAACTGAACTCCGTTAACGTGACAACCAGTGTACGTTTCTCCTCGAAATGGGCCAATGGCCAGCTGCAATAATTCTTTATTGAAATTTGGTGAGTTGTCATCTTTCAACTGTGTCATCTGGTAAGATACACACAAGAAATGAAATTGGTAAACTTAAAAAAAATTTAAGAAATTGATACATTAAATTTTTTGACTTACATACTCAGAAAATCAACGTGGAAACAGTTGTTTGTCCATTTCTTCCCAATTTGAAGGATATTGGGCCTTCATCAACGCCTTGTGCTGCTCGTGGAAGGGCCAGACGTTGTCATAGTTGTTCAGTATGAACCAATGAGCCACCTCAATGTCGCTATTGGTGAATAGCTCCGACATTGGACCAGTGCCGAATGGTCGTGCGGGATGGCTAAATACAGATAGGGTCTCTGGATGTTGACTCAAGGCCTTAGTGAAGGATGTTTCAACATTCTGAAGGTACATTACACAATCTGTCAGTGCCTCTTATACAATTTATGCCTCCGCTATAAAGCCTTCGGGACATGTCTTATTACGGACGTACCACTTATACGTACCTAACATTCTGCAAGGAAATATACATTATGATTCACATATATACATGATAGTAAGGAAATATTATCTAAAAGCAGGAATAAGTTATACCTCTCGATTGGGTACATCTAACGATAATGCATCGGGCCAGCTAGCTTTGCCTCATCCGGCAGATGTATTTGAGGTGCACCATTACGTCAAATAATGCAGGTGGATATATTTTCTCAAGCCGGCACATGATATAGACAATATCCTCGTTATTTGCTTCAAGGTCCGCTTTTACCAACGATCTGACATATAGTATCTGGAAGAATTGAGACAAATAAACTATCGTCTCAACAACACCAGGCTCCAAGAAGGGTCGAATACCAATCAAAATGAGTTGTTGTAGCAAAACATGATAGTCAAGGCTCTTTATACTAGACAAGGTGCCACCTTCGGTGCTAACGTTTCGAGATATGTTGTCGGCGTACCTATCGGGAAATATCACACCCTGCAACCACTTCAGGAATTTTTTCTTATTCTTTGGCGTAAATGTATAACTTGGATGAGCCTTGATGTATTTGCAATTGACGACTTTGGGCAAAGAATTAGGCCGAATCCCCTTTTCTTGCATACCCAGACAAGTCTTTTTTGTGTCATGTGACTTGCCTTCAATGGGCAAAGTCATTCGCACAACAATCTCGGCAACATTCCTCTCGATGTGCATAGGATCCACGATGTGTCTGATTTTCAAGTTCGACCATTACGCCAACCAGAAGAATATGCTCTTTTTCGTCCAATTTTCCTGTTCAGCTGGTTTTGGTCCTCGTGTGACGAAGTCATGTATACTGTTCAGTTTGGACAATATCTCATCACTGGGCCTCTTCCTTGGTCCAGTTTGTAACTCTGATTTGCCATCAAATAAGTCAGATTGCATTTGCCATCGGTGATCCCAAGGTGGAAACCTTTCGCACCCAAGTAGCATACCTTCGATACGTGCCAAAAGGACATTGTGTCTGGTCCACATCTCTAGCAAGCAAGATTGCCCTTGGTGCTCCACCCCGACAACATACCATAAGCAAGAAAATCATTAATTGTCCACATTACGGCCGCTCGTAGAGTGAACATTTCTCCATTGCACTTGTCGTATGTTCGGACACCATTTTCCCATAGATCCATGAGCTCATCAATCAATGGCCGCAAATAAACATCGATAGAATTACTCTGTGATTTGTGCCCCGGTATCAAAGTAATGAGGATTGTGAATTCTTTCTTCATGCATCTCCAAGGAGGCAAGTTATACAGAGCCATAACCACCGGCCAAGTGCTATAGGGCTTTACAAAACTTCCAACGAATTAAAACAGTCAGTAGCGAGCCCTAATCTGACATTTCTTGGCTCCGCGATAAACCCGGGATACATTGTATCAAATTCCTTCCAAGCCTCTCCATCGGCCGAATGCCTCAGTACATCATCATCAATGCTTTCATCCTTGTGCCACCTCATATCATGGGCTGTGTGGGACGACATGTAGAATCTTTGTAACCTTGGCTTCAGTGGAAAATAACGCAACACCTTGTTCAGAATCTTGTTCTTTTGAAACCTGGGCTCATTGCACACGGGACATTTGTCAAACTGATTGAATTCACCGTAAAACAATGCACAGTTGTTCTTGCATGCATGGACATATACCTTAAATTGAGGCCCTTCAACAGCTTCTTCGAGCTATAATGATCTTTAGGCAGACGGTTGTCTTCAGGGAGCATTCGGATGATGATGTCCATCATGTGATCAAAATGCATGTTCGTTTGATTATACTCAACTTTCATGTGTATCAACTCCACAATTGCCCCTAGAATCGAAAAGGATTTACAATCGGGGTACAATTCACGCTTAGCTTCTTTCAACAATCTCTCGTAGATGGGCTCAGATTCTTCGGGTTGAAACCTGGGTGCCTCTTCGTCCATATCATCTGATGCGGGAGGAAAAACATCGGTTAAGAACTCAATGACTTGATCATTATCACATCGCCCATCCAAAACACTTTTGTCATGACGGGTCCTGGGAACCGAAGATGTCGATGCAACAAATATTTCTTCACCGTGATAGATCCAATTAGTGTAGTTGTGTGCGATCTCATTCCATTCAAGATGATTTTGGACCTCATTTAACGACATTCAACTGCAGTTGTTGCATTTACGACACGGACACCTGATACGTCTTTCATCACTGCAATGACTATGTGCAAAGGCAATGAAGCTGTTAATCTCATCCAAATACTAATCATAAGATCTATCCAACATTTGCATCCAGCCTCTGTCCATTGTGCCTACTTTCACAAAATAGAGTCAACGTAAGTAATTGAGTTAACATTGTCCCGTAATTAGAACAAGTTAATATAAAAAACAGCTCGTCTCCTTATGCCTCCGTTGATTTGGCCCTATCCTATTCCAGAGTGCACATTCTGTGCTGTGTAGTTTGCGACCTACGTGGGTAAGTTTCGATCGAGGGAAATTTGGGCAGCATCTCCCTACAGTTCCCCAAATGTACGACGTAGATATTATAAATAAATATCTAGTATGCATTCGGAGAACATTGAGGGGATACAAACCGAATTTCTCACAATCGAAACCCAACTTCGTAGACCGCAAACTACACGACACATAGTTGCACACCCCCAAACTGTCCGAATAAATGGACAATTCAAGAGTCAGTCAATCAACCTAATTCACTTACTCTTAAACGGGTCTAAGGTTTTTCATTGAATTTCATTATGCGAAGTTAATCAACCCGATTAACGTCGCATAAAAGGTTATGAAATATGAACATATTTAACTCCGTATACATAAAGCGCTTTACAAAAAATATCACAACAAATTCACAAATACAAACATATATTAATTATGCATATCATAGAGTTTACATTTTTCTAATTTTCATACTTATTTTCTATTTTCTTAATTTAATAACTTATTTTCTATTTTCCTATTTTGCTAGCATATTTTCTAATTTCTAACATATTTTCTAATTTCCTAACATATTTTCTAATTCCAATAATTTCATTATTTTCCTAACATATTTTCTAATTTCCTAATTTCCTAACATATTTTCTATTTCCTTAATTTTAAAACATATTTTCTATTTTCATATTTTCCTAACAAATTTTCTAATTTCCTACACAAATTTCCACAAATTCTACACAATTTCTACACATTTTCCACAATAAATACACAATTTCTTGACATAATTATTTTCAAAATTTTAAAAAAATTAAATTGAGAGGCAAACACACATACCTTTTTATAAGTATTCCTTCAAATCAACCACAAATTTCCTAAAACACAAAACATAATTTGTTTCCAATCAAAAATCAAAATTTCAAAACTAAAAAAATTAATTTTCTGAAACCTTCAAAATTGGTATTGGTGATTGAGAGAGAAATGGATTTGATTGGTAGTGAAAATGGTGATGAGACGATGATTGTTGATGTTATATAGCTAGAGAGAGAGAGTGAGTGAGTGAGAGAAAGATATATATGTGAGCTGTGAGAGATTGTGGGCATAGAGGAGGAAGAAGAAAGGTGTGTCTGTGTTTAGACTTTTTCTTGACGAAGCATATTCGCAGGGCGAAGTTTAATGATTCGTCGGGCAAATTTTAGTCAACGCCAAGTTTTGCCCGACGAACAATATTCGTCGTTCTTGCTTGACGGGTAGAGCAGACTCGTCGGGTCAACCATTCCTATTTTACGCGCCAACTTGTTCTTCCCACCAAAACATTACCAGGCGAGCCTTAATTTTCGTCGGGCAAAATGTACTTAGGTGGCGAAAACTATTTCGTTGGGCAAAATTTTGTCAGGTAACCTCGGATTTCTTTTAGTGAACTCTGTGGAGCCCAGACCAATATATATATATATATATATTCTCTCTCTCTATATATATATGCTTAGTTTGAAAATTTTGAACCTACACGTGCGGATAGGCTAGTATATATATAGTATTTGGAATACATTATATAAGTGTGTAAAGCTACAAAATTTATCTATTAATTAAGAAGTTAATCCCTTCTGAGGACATACAAGTTTGCAACTTACTGTCTTCAAACTCTCTCCAATTAATTTACTACTCCAACAAGGGAATACCAATTAATAAGTTATTAACCCTTTTACTAATTTGGTCATTTCGAGGGTTTTGCGATTGTTATTTTCTTGTTTAGTCATATCTAGGAGTGGGTATAAGTCCATTAAAATTGGAAATCGATTCGATTCAAACAGTTATGGCACTCTGGTTTGGATTTGACCGGATAAAAGTCAAATTGTTCCATTAGTAACGGTTTGATATTAAATTTTCATTTTGAAAACCGTTGGAATCCAAATCGAACCGTTAATATTTTTATTTATTAGTTAATATTTTTCACCCTATAATATGTTAATGTAAGTGTTCATCACTACCCTACCTCACTTAATCTTTACCCATTTTATGTTACTTTCGAATTTAAGTTATATTTAAACATAACCCGTCATATTTGAAGTTTATTAAACTATTGAAAATTTAAATTTGTTGATGTATATGAATAAAATCTTCATGTGAATGAATGAAATCTTGATGTAAATAAATAAAATCTTGATGTGATTGGTGGAATTTTGGGAAATTTTTTTTTTGGAGTCGTCATTTTAGTGAAAAAATTACATGAGAATTTTATGCCTAAACTGTCCAAACCGGTCCAAACCAAACCATTAATAACAGTTTAGATTGGAAAAGTTTCAATTCTATTTTTCGAAAATCCAAACGACATCGAACCGTTAAGATTTTAATGGTTTGGATTTGAATTTGGGTGATATATATCCGCATCGATCCAAACCGTGCACCCACCCCTAGCTACATCAGATCGTGAATTTGCAAAACATCTCATAGATTCTAATAAATAATATCACGCTTACATTTTGAAATTCATATTTAATGGATTGTCACAAAATAGTGAATTCGTAATTAAATCATATAGAAATACGATTATTGTATATATTTTGTGGGAGTGGCGCATGATTAGTGGGGTATGGGACAAAATTGAACTAGTGAAATCGCATAAAGATATTATTGCAGCTTTAAGCAGCAGCTTTTATTTGTATCTGATGACAGAAATATTATAGCAAGCTTTATCATTTAGACCAAACCAGTCACCAGTGTGTGTATAATATTTAGTGCTCACGAAGCTGCTAAATTCAAGTTATGCAAATAGTTTAGGAAAAACAAGCAAAAAACTAGGGGGCAAAGTCCTTTAAGACAACCTCCATAAAGGAGGTTAAATTACCAAGCAAAATTTGCTTCACTCGGGATCGATCGACTCCATTCACTGGAGAGGGCAATAGAATGACCCGACTCCATTCTTATGGTCTAAATTTGGTAAAGAGAAAAAGAAGACGAGTGAAAATTCATAATGTTTTTGGCGAAATTTTATTATTACTAGGTCGAAACAACATTTTAATTAAGGCTATAGTATATTTCCGTATGTTTTGTCTTTCAGTTAGAGTTTCTAGAGATGCTAGCTAGCTTAGGGTTGTTTAAGTATGAAAAGGTTAATGCATTATTAGGTTTCTTTTTTTTTGTGCTCCTAATTTGTAACAAGAAATGACTTGTGGGATATCTATGAGCCCTAAGAAGTATCAAGGTAGCTGCTCTCTCTAATAATCACATGAAGATTCTCCAATCTCACATGATTATAATATGTGAAATAATTCAGAACAAAATTGGACCTAGTTGCATTCGTAGTACCAAAAAAATATTGTATACCAGTATGTAGGGAAACCAATTATGTGGAGGATCAGTGGCAGGACACAACTATGGACTGGGAAGGCTGTAGCCTTTTCAAAAAAATTTGTTTGTTTGATTTCTGCCTTTAGCTGTTTATTAATTCACTGTTTGCAAAAGTTAGCTAATCCATCAAAGACTAATATCATAAGTAAAACTAATATAAGAGGATCTTAGCTAAATAGTGATATTTGTATTTGAATTCATAAACGGAATGATTGATTGTGAAGGAGATGAAAATGGTGAAATTGTAAAGATTCCATGTTTGATAATGGGTTGTAGTGGTTAATCATTCCTTTTCCTTTTGCGTACATGACATGTCACATGCATGTATATCCCTCAGCATTCACATGAACGTGCACCTTGTCGCTATAGTTTTTGCCAATTTTGTGTATATTATATACTCACAAGGACTCTTTTGTTTCTTTGTACTCTCAACTTATTCTAATTTCAATATACGTACCCTACCTAGCCTACCACCTGTCTTTTCATTCTACTACCTCTAGGCTCTAGCTACCTAGTAGGGTTTAATTAGGGTTTCGGTGAATACCATCCCATCTACAATTCCAATCTCCCATGTGATCTAATTAATGAGAACTTAGGTGAGAATGAAGACCTAATTATCGATCTAATTCGTAAAATCACATGAATAATGTGTAAATTACTCTTAAATTATTAATGTAAAGTTAAGAAAATGAGTGAGAATGAAAACAACCGTCGACACTCTTTAATTAATTAATGTGATTTCTAATTATAAACAAGATTAATAAAAATGATGAGGTAAAGGCCACTTATCAAATCATTTAGAGTAAATTACAATTTACTATTCTACAATTTATCTCAAATAACAAAATTATTTAAGTTGGCCTAATGCCCTATATAACTATTATATATATATATATATATATATATATATATATATATATATATCGATATCATAATGCCCTAATGTCCTCATATTCAAACCCCTTTTCTTTTATTTGTTGACTAAAAGAAGACCCTTTTCAAACCCTTTTCGTTCCAAAATGAACTCGATCACTTAATTGTTAAGACGAAAGATCCAAAAAGTTTGTCTGGGTGTATTATATATATATATATATATATATATATCAGGCACTTAACCCAGTTAAGAAGATCCAAATTTCATTTGCGATCGATCTTAGAGCTAGTTTTGTTAGTTTCTCTGAACTGCAGTCAAAAGGGCGGTAGAAATACGTAGGCCTGACGCCTGTGATTGCGACACTTGTCACTTGATAAGCTTGTTCTGGGAGTTTAGGTTATAATTGTGCTCTTAATTAGATTAGCTAGCTAGCTAGGAAATTACGCTGTTATATTTTGCTAATTCTAATAGATGTATATACATGCATGAGAACACATTAGAATTAATTAATTAATCACTGTGTATTGGAATCTTAAACCTGGCATGAGATAATTAGAGTAGTTATTTTTAAGTACCCCTTAAAGCATGTGGTTTTGGGCACAAAACCTTCTTTTATAGTGGTTTAAAGAGTGAAGCTTAGCTAGCTAGCTAGGAATGCTTTATGCATAAAGCTGGGGAAACTTTTGCCATTTCACCAAGTTATTCCACTGGTTTTGATTGAGTTTGAACCTAACATGTTCTCCCCATTACCATCCACATCCACCACTATCTCCTGCTATCGATCGATCATTGTCACCGTTGTCACTCAATACTGTTTTCGTGATTAAAGTTAGCATTCACGACCTAATCCACAAAAGAAAAATAATTCAAGCTTTCATTTCAAGGAATCTTGTAACCATTACACAACTGTTAATCATATTTAAATCTGACGACACATTTAGCCATAATTAACATCAACGATATGACACGCCACCTATATGCTTACTAATCATGCTAATTATAATGACAAAGTGAAAATAGTGCGCGTCAGGCACTACTTCAGATCTACAAACCCTTGAAACGTAAAAATCAAAGAGACTCTCAAGTATCAATTGCGTTCGATCATAACTTTGTTTCTTTGCTTAGAAAAGTAGTAAGATATTAGTGATGAGTAATTGCATGATGTTAACCAAATTGCTCATATGAATTGAGTAATTGAATTAGGTTTGAAGGTTGATTTCTCCATATACCTCTCTTGGCATAAAGCTGATGAATTGAGCTATCAAGTCACCTCTCTCTCTCTCTCTCTCTCTCTCTCTCTCTAGCTATATGGCTATAGGGAAGTTAGTAGCTGCAATCGATATATGAATGAATGCATGAATGAATGAAATGATGCCAGACATGTTTGTCGTTAGGTAACATACAAACGTGTGCGAAGATAATAATAACTTCTCTTTATATAATTGTTCTAGTAAGTGCAAAAAGCTTGGAATCAATTGCCCTATCTTTTGCCTGGCCCCCCCTATCTTTTATTGCTAGGGTTTCCTTTTTCATCAAAAAGTTTAGCCCTTAATTTTGGAATGGAGGACGATTAAATCTATAATTATTTTCCATAACAATGGTAAAATCAATACTATTATTATAATTATCACTTGTTGGTAGGTAGTACGTAAGCAGAAGCAGCAGCAAAGGCCTATGGCTCTCGTCATGTATTTGAACAGTGACATACATGTTTGTCTTTGGTCCTTCTTCAATCTTCAGATTCTTGACCATCCTCTAATCTCCACCCTTATTACCGACTACTTAATGGACAAGCCAAGGCACAAGACCAAGAGATCTAGATTTTTTGGTTTGCGCGCATGGGGTGAGTGCTTTTCTGTTTTCGCAAACAAAGGCTGTGGGGGTGTGAGAATATTAATTTGGCTTGGCATGGAGCAGCTGGTCAGTTGGTGTAGCTGGGAGCTCTTCAAGGACAACTTACCCCACGAATCTCCTTTTCCTTTTTGTTGATAGTGAAGGCCCTCCTCTCGCCCCTACCGTCGGCATAACACGTACACCAATCAAGAGAGTGGTTCAGTATTGAGTTTCACATGAACGTACTCTTAAAAAAATTAAAAAGATATATTGTGTCATTAATAAAAATTGAACGTGAAACCTATCACTTGCAAGTGATGGGAAAGAATACTAAACTGATTTGGTTTGCAGAGACTTACAAAACCCCTTTTAAGTCAAGAGAAAGGCCCTCCTTTCGCCCCTTTGATTTGTCGGCATACACGTACGTACACCAACTTGGAGAATATGAATTTGGATTAATTAAATACACAACAACTCAATGACTTGGTATTGAATTTCACACAAGGATCTTAAAGTCGAAAAGATATATCCTGTTATTCATAAATTTGATCAGGAGACTAATCACTTCCAAGTAAAGAGAAACAACAGTAAACTGTAATGGTTTGTAGTCTTACAAAACCCCTTTTAAGTCACATAAAGGCCCTCCTTTCGTCCCTTTGATCCGTCGGCGTGCATGTACATAAACTTGGAGAATATTAATTTGGATTAAGTCATACAACTGCTCAATGACTTGTTATTAAATTTCGGATGAACTTTTAAAAAATAAAAAAGATATATTCTCCGTCATTGATAAAATTAAACGTAAAACTTCTCACTTGCAATTAATAAAGAGAAAGAATAGTAAACTGAAGTGTCCTGTAGTGTTACAAATGTACCCTTTTTAATTTCCTTCTTTTCTTTTGCATGATATAATTGTACTAAAATTGGCATAATGGACGAGATGATGAGGCTGTCAAAAACTCAAATTTTAACTTTTTTGGTCTTCTTGATCCACTTCATTATTAGTGATTTCATTGTCCTCCTGGCCCTATATATATCTAGCTATTTTTTTTTTCACCTTCGTTCAAATCAATGTCCTGCTACACTATATGTCTCCTCAACTTCAAGATATATCTTTTAGTTTTGTTCCAATGATATAGGAGAGGGAGATTACATTATACACATTGGGTATCAATTTCGTATTATAAGAGTCAAACCTGAAACCTCCCACGTAACGCATGGAGAAGAATACTATTAGACGGTATACTAAATGTTGCTCTATTAGTTATAGGGACGGTTCCTGAACCCGAATTTTGTATGGGCTAAACTTACATGCTAGATGTAGAAGAAACTCGATGGTAAGAGTGAATTTCATTAATAAACATAAAAAGGATACACATAGTCAAGGGAGGATGTAATGAGCCTTAACCCTCAAATGTATCTATACACATTAGACGACGTAATCCCAGATCACTTTCAATATAATTGATATCAAAATATTGATCATCATCGGCTCTTTGAGACTCAACTCTTTCTACTTGAGGCTCGACAATAGGAGACTTGGGACGAGTTTCATCACAAATTGGAGTAGAAAAAAACTTAAATGGCTTGCTACTTGATGATGAATCATTCTTTTTTATATAATAAGAAACCAAACTCTTTAACTTTGATTTCTTGAGATTTCGATTGTGATCCGTCATTATGAAAGAAAACCTATTGATGATGATTAAAAATTCATATAAGCATACATATAAGCAAAATTTATTAACACAAATTATTATAATTAAGAATTTCCACAATGGTAAAAACTAAGAATAAGAAGGTTATGAGTTCATGTACTAGCCAACTAATCAACGAAACCAATCAAATCAATTTCACCATTGCAACAATATGCATATTAAAAAAAAAACCATCTTTACTCAATTAAATCAAACATTCAATATCAACAATTAGCCAAAAATAAGCATTTACAACTAACCTTGTTTCCCACAATAGCAACTAGCATGTGAATACAATCCTCATAGTCATAGACTCATAGCCTTAACTCAATGCCTCAATCACTCCTACAAAAGCCTCAATTTCAACATTCAAAATTTCAAATTGTCAAAATTCAAAAAAATTCTCTAATCCTCAAATTCCTAAAACTAAAACCCTATATTCAATTTCTATTTAAAACTAAGATTAGAGAGTAATGCATTATGCTTTGAAGATTTGAGAATAGAGAAACCCAATAAAATTTTGAATAAAATAAAGGAGAAAAAAATGGTGAGATGAATTTGAAGAAGAACAAATGGAGTGCTGCTGCCGTCATTTGCTTGCCGCTGCCTGCTTTGAACATTGAGGTTGCTGTGATAATTGATGTTTAATTGTGTGTGTGTTTTTTTAAGCCTATAAGCTAATGGGCTAAATAATTTATAGTGGGCTAGGCTAGCCCAATAAATACCAAATGAGGCAGCTTGGGTGGGAAGGGCTATAGCCCTCCCAGCCCAAGCCCACCCCCCGTCTTTGATTAATTAGGCCTAAGGTTTTTCATTAGTTTATGAGAACTATTATATTAGGCACTTGCTCTTGAAGTTTAGACTTTAGATATACATATAGGCTAAACAATTACCAATGTCCTAGAATTTTACCCAAATTGTACCAACCGTCGCTAAACTTCAATATTAGAATCTGTCGCCCTTGAACTTTACTCAAATATGAAACAATGGTTCTGCTGTCAAATTTTTGAACGTTTTCTGTTAAAAGTAAGGGTAGAGATGTCATTTTACGTGACTTTTTTTTAACAAAAAAACGTTCAAAAGAACGAAATGACCATCTTTGCACATTTGAATAAAGTTAAGGAACGGTAGGCTCAAATTTTGAAGTTTATGAACAATTGGTAACCATTTAGCCAACATATATATATATATATATATATATATATATATATATATATATATATGTCAGGACCCGTCCCGAATTTCCCCTCAAAATCCGGGAAGAACCCTGATCCCGTCTGACAACCTAAGAAAAGGTTCCCAAAATACCCTTCAATCCATACAATTTATAATAACAATGATAAATACTTCCTCTTGTCAGACAAGGGACTTAAGCACTCGATAATTCCAGTAATTTACGACCAAACAAATACAACATAATATCAGAGCGTCTAAGTAGGATTAAGAGTAAAATTTAGATATCCTACTTAAATATACAACACCGCGCAGTCGAAATCCTAATGCCTCAGCCTCGAGATCAATGTTCGCGTCAACGCTACTCAACTGCCTGAAGGGGGATTTAAACACAAAAGTTGTGAGTGGACAAAAATAATCATTTATAAATTCCTTTTCGAAGAATTACCTTTCTTCCCCTCCATTTATAAAATCATGCATGCATAACATAAAACAATTTATCATATAAAAGCATCATATGTAAATCATCCAAAATTCACATTTATCTTTAAAATCATGAATTGGACTCACATAAAATCTGTATAATAAAAATACCTCGTAATCCACAATTTGGTTTGAAAACTCTCTTCAAAGGAGTTTAAAATCATATAATTCAATCTGGACACAAATTATCTCAAATCCAAATCGTTTGGTTCAATCGGACACATAATATCTCAAATTCAAATCATTTGGTTCAAACTCACGAATATCTCAATTTCAAATCATTTGGTTCCATTTGGCAAATATCTCAAAATCAAGAATTCACTGTTCCCGACATATTCATAACACATCAGGGTATCCCTTGAGATGTGTTCAAATCTGTACAACTCTGTGTACCATATGTACTGTCTGTAATATCTGTACTATGCATAGACAGTTTCGCGACCCGGCGGAGACATACTCCTCAACACCTAAGGTCCGAACCCTCAACAACTGGTAGAGTCATGCTCCTCAACACCAGTCAGAGCAACAACAATCATCGGGACGGGAATCAGTGAATCAAATCCATACTTCGAAATCTTGTTTCGCGGCCTAAGCCAAATTCTTTAAAATATCATTTTATGGCCAAAATCGGTAAAATCACAATTATGAGTCAAAACCCAAATCACATACTCAAATAGTCACCACGTCAAAACGATATCAAAATCAAGTACAAAATCAGGCCATTTCTCAAAACATACTTTCACAGAAATATTGTAAAATATGTGTCCAGCATCATTTCTAAAATCCAGAAATTCATTTCACTCATACTCAACAGTATTTAAATCAAAGATACATTTATGCATGCATTATAGTTTATAAATCAAAGTCCACTCACAAACCTGTTCAAGCACGCTCAATCCCGAACTGTACGCTCCCCTGAGGTTTCTGGAGCAGTATCGCCTGTCCAAATTAATAATCGGGATTACCAGCTAATAATAATAATCTTAAGTATAAACCCCATAAATCCCGGGAGTCTAACGATGCTGTCCTAGAAAACGCAGCAACCTTAAAACGTCCGAAACAACCCCTAAACGACATCCGATCGACTCGAAACCTGCGCCAACAAGTCCGAAACGTCAAAAACTAACTGTCACGCGCCACCGTGACCTCAGACTCGGCCCCACGCGCCGACGGAAGGTCGGAACACGCGCCCACGCGCCGCCACGCGCCCTCACGCGCCGGTCACGCGCCTGCTACAGTACCCACGCGCCTGGACCGGTCCAACCCGGTCCAACTCGGCCCGACCCGGTCCAACTAGGCCTGACCGGTTCACTCAACCCGATCGGTTCAACTCGACCCGACCGGTTCAACTGACCCGACCGGTTCACTCGACCGGACCGGTTCAACTCAACCTGACCGGTCACCGGCGACTCGCCGGAGAAGATGACCGGCTACCGTCACCGTCGCTGGAGGTTGGCCGGAGAAGATGACCGGACCACCACCTCCGCTGCCGTCTGGTTTCGCCGGAATCCTCCATTTCCGGCCGAAACTCCAAGCTTTCCAACTTCTTCAAAACTCAACCATTTTTCACGAAGTTTACGTCTAAATCTATCTACTCAAACCCAGGAATCCAAATATGAGCTTAAAACATCAAACACATACCTGTGCTAGCTGGAAAATCGATCGGAAAGTCCGAAACTTCCTATTCTCGGTTCGGCTTCCTCCGTGGTCCTCTCCTTCGATGGTTGGTACGGTTGTGATCACGGGAAGGAGTAGAACACGATTAGTGGATCAAAACTGGAAGATGAGGCCTTGAAATCAATGTTGACTTTTGTGGGTGTTTGGGTGAATTTCGCACGGTTCGGGTGGTTTGGGTTTGTGTGTTTGTTTTGTCACAGAGAGAGACGAAAGAGATGATAAAGATGAATTAAAGATGGATCAGATTACACTGTTTTGGGGTAACAAAATATCTCTCCCAAAACCAAATTACCAAAATGCCCTTGCACATTTAGACCCATAACTCTCGTCTACGAACTCCGTTTTCCGCGTGCCGCCTGTCTACGAACTCGTGAGTTCGAGACCTACGCAACGGTATACAAAACACCACCGAAAAGGTTTCAAAACCAAAACTTGATTTCCATGCCCTTTAACAAGCAAGGGCAAAATCGTCATTTTACATAAATAATTTAATTAAATCCAATAATTAAAATTCTGGGTTGTTACAATATATATATATATTGTAAACTTGTAAACACAAAATGGGACTAGATTAATTTCAATATTTTACTAAGGATGTGTTTGGATGAGGGAAAATAACAAGGCCTTTGGTAAAAAAAAGTCAGAATTTTGAAATTCATGTGCATCAATTTTCTTGTTTGTATTCATAAATGTTGGAATTTAGAAATTTCCAAAAAAAGAAAATAGGAATTTGGATGCCCCAATTCCCCATTTTAAATTTCATATAAAGATGTGTCATTTCCCAAATTCCATATTTTTATTTTTAATTTATGTGTAAACATTAAATTTTATATTTAAATGTCATTCTATTTTTATATTATCCTAACAAGAAACTTCGCAAATTCTGGAAAATTAATTTTTGTCAATTTAAATCCATTTGAACTACTAACTAGGAATATAATAAAAGTCATAATTTCAAATTTTCATGTTTCACTACAAGAAATGTTGTCTGGCCCGACAAGATCTTGCCCGACGACAACATACTTGTCGGGTAATCATCTGTTGCCCGACGAATAAGCATACTTGCCGAGTAACTTGTTGGCGGGAAGAGCATGCCGTTGGCGCGCAAAATTGGAAGGTTTACCCGACGATTTGTACCCCCCGTCGGGTAACATTATATATAACGATGAATAATCGTCGACGGGTAACAGTGGGTGTTGACTCTAATATGCCCGACGAATCATTTAATACTACCCTGCGAATGTGATTCGTGGGGCAAAAGTCTAGACACACTAAATACCCGAGACTCTCTCTTTTCTTCTTCTTCTTCTTCCTCCTCTCTACTTCATCCGTTCTCTCTGCTTTTTCTCTCCCTCTCACTCACTCACTTTCTCTACCTAATATTATCATTTCATCATCATTTTCACTACCAATCAAATCCCTTTTCTCTATCAATCACCAAATATCAAATATTAAGGTTTGAAAATTTTATTTTTTTTAGTTTTGAAATTTTGATTTTTGATTAGGAATTAATTATGTTTTGCGTTGTAGGAATTTTGTGGTTGATTTGAAGGAATACATATAAAAAGGTATATGTGTTTACCTCTCAATTTAATTTTGATAAGAATGTTGGATATAATTATATTAGGAAATTTTGTATTTATTGTGGAAAATGTGTAGAAATTGTTAGGAAAATATGAAAATAGAAAATATGTTAGGAAATTAGGAAAATAGAAAATATGTTAGGAAATTAGGAAATTTTGTTGTAAAATAGGAAAATAAAAAATATGTAATGAAATGATTGAAATTAGAAAATATGTTTGGAAATTATGAAGAATGTTAGGAAATTAGGGAATTAGAAAATATGTTAGAAAATTAGAAAAATTTGTTAGAAAATAGAAAAATATAAAATATGTAATGAAATTAGAAAATATGTTTGGAAATTAGAAAATATGTTAGGAAAATAGGGAAATAGAAAATATGTTAGGAAATTGTGAAATTAGAAAATATTTTAGGAAAATAGGAAAATAAAAAATATGTAATGAAATTATTAAAATTCGAAATTATGTTTGGAAATTAGAAAATATGTTAGGAAAATAGGGAAATATAAAATATGTTATGAAATTAGGAAATTAGAAAATATTTTAGGAAAATATGAAAATAAAAAATATGTAATGAAATTATAGAAATTAGAAAATATGTTAGGAAAATAGGGAAATAGAAAATATGTACGGAAATTATAAAATTGTAAACTGTGTTTTATGCATAATTAATATATGTTTGTATTTGTGAATTTGTTGTGATATTTTTTGTAAAACGCTTTATTTAGTTCCGACGGAGTGAAATACGTTCATATTTCATAACCATTTTTGCGAAGTTAATCGAGTTGATTAACTTGGTATAATGAAATTCAATGAAAAACTTTAGACCCGTTTTGAGAGTCAGTGAATCGGATTGATTGACTGACTCTTGAATTGTCCATTTATTCGGACAGTTTGGGGGTGCGCAACTATGTGTTGTGTAGTTGGCAGTCTACGAGGTTAGGTTTCGGTTGTGGAAAATTCGGTTTGTATCCCCTCAATGTTTTCCGAATGCATACTAGATATTTACTTATAATATCTACGTCGTGCATTTGGGGAACTGTGGGGAAATGCTGCCGACATTTCCCTCGATCGAAATTTAGCCTCGTAGATCTCAAACTACACAGCACAGAACATGCACTCACGAATGGGATAGGGCCAAATGACCGGAGGCATAAGGAGAAGAGCTGCTTTTGATTTGAACTTGTTCTATTTACGGGAATTTTTTACTCAATTACTTACGTTGACTCTATGTTGTGAAAGCAGGCACAATGGACAAAGGGTGGATGCAAATGTTTGATAGATCTTCTGATCAGTATTTGGATGGGATCGACAATTTCATTGCCTTTGCATGTAGTCATTGCAGTGATACAAGACCAATCAGGTGTCCGTGCCGTAAATGTAACAACTGCAGTTGGATGCCGTTGAATGAGGTCCAAACTCATCTGGAATGGAATGGGATCATACACAACTACACTAATTGGACCTATCACGGTGAAGAAATATTTTCCGCATCGACATCTTTGGTTCCCGGGACTTGTCCGGACGAAAGTGGTTTGGATCGGCGATGTGATAATGATCAAGTCGTTGAGTTATTAACCGATGGTTTGCCTCCCGCATCAGATGATATGGAAGATGATGCGCCAAGGTTGCAACCCGAAGACTCTGAGCTCCATTACGAGAGATTGTTGAAAGAAGCTCAGCGCGAATTGTACCCCGGTTGTAAATCATTTTCGGTTCTAGGGGCAGTCGTGGAGTTGATGCACATGAAAGTTGAGTATAATCAAACGAACAACCATTTTGATCAATTGTTGGACATCATCATCCGAATGCTCCCTGAAGACAACTATCTTCCAAAAGATCATTATAGCTCTAACAAGTTGTTTAAGGGCCTTAGTTTAGGGTATATCAAGATCCATGTATGCAAGAACAACTGTGCATTATTTTACGGTAAATTTTAGCAGCTTGACAAATGTCCCGTGTGCAATGAGCCTAGGTTTCAAAAGAACAAGATTGCTAACAAGGTGTTGCGTTATTTTCCACTAAAGCCATGGTTACAAAGATTCTACATGTCGACCCACACAGCCCGTGATATGAGGTGGCATAAGGATGAACGCATTGATGATGATGTACTGAGGCATCCAGCGGATGGAGAGGCTTGGAAGGAATTTGATAAAATGTATCCCGAGTTTGATGCGAAGCCAAGAAATGTCAGATTAGGGCTCGCTACTGACGGGTTTAATCCGTTTGGGAGTTTTACAAAGCCCTATAGCACTTGCCCGGTTGTTATGGTTCCTTATAACTTTCCTCCTTGGAGATGCATGAAGAAAGAATTCACAATCCTGAGTACTTTGATACCGCGGCCCAAATTGCCGAGTAATTCCATCGATGTGTATTTGCGACCGTTGATTGAAGAGCTCGTGGATCTGTAGAAAAATGGGGTCCGAACATACGACAAGTGCAGTGGAGAAATGTTCACCCTACGAGCTGCCGTAATGTGGACAATTAATGATTTTCTTGCTTAGGGTATGTTATCGGGATGGAGCACCAAGGGCTATCTTTCTTACCCAACATGTGGACCAGACACAACGTCCTTTTGGCACGCATCTAAGGTTTGCTACTTTGGTGCGAGAAGGTTTCTGCCCTAGGATCACGAATGACGAATGCAATCTGACTCATTTGATGGTAAATCAGAGTTAAGAGGTCGACCAAGGGAGATGTGCGGTGATGAGATATTATCCAAACTCAACAGTATACATTAGTTCGTGACACGAGGATCGAAACCAGCCGAACAGGAAAATTGGACGAAAAAAAGCATATTCTTCCGGTTGCCATATTGGTCGAAATTGAAAATCAGACACATCGTCGATCCTATGCACATCGAGAAGAATGTTGCTGAGAGTGTTGTGGTAACGACTTTACCCATTGAAGGTAAGTCAAAGGACACAAAAAATACTCGTCTGGGCATGAAAGAAATCGGGATTCGACCTAATTTGTGGCCAAAAGTCGTCAATGGCAAATACGTCATGGCTCATCCAAGTTATACATTTACGTCGGACAATAAGGAAGAATTCCTAAAGTGGTTGCAGGGTATGAAATTTCCCGACGGGTACGCCGGCAACATATCCCGGAGTTTTGCAACAACGACTCATTCTGATTGGTATTCAACCCTTCTTGGAGGCTGGTGTTGTTGAGACGATAGTTTATTTGTCTCAATTCTTCTAGATACTATGTGTCAGGTCGTTGGTTAAGGCGGACCTTCAAGCATTTAAGGAGGATATTGTGTACATCATGTGTCGGCTTGAGCAAATATATCCACCTGCATTGTTTGATGTAATGGTGCACCTACTATTACATATGTCGGATGAGGCAAAAGCTAACTGGCCCGTTGCATTATCGTTGGATGTACCCAATCGAGAGGTATAACTTATCCCTGCTATTTGATAATAGTTCCTTACTATTATGTATATATGTGAATCTTAATGTAAATTTCTTTGCAGAATGTTAGGTACGTACAAGCAGTACGTTCGGAACAAGACACGTCCCGAAGGCTCTATAGCCGAGGCATACATTGCAAAGGAGGCACTGACATTTTGTGCAATGTTCCTTCGAAATGTTGAAACTGCCTTCAATAGGGCATCGCGGAACGACGATGGTGGTTAACGTCCAGAGATCCTATCTGTTTTTGCCAAACCCGCACGACCATTCCAAACTGGTTCAATCTCGGAGCCGTTCATCAATAGCGACATGGAGGTTGCTCATTGGTTCATATTAAACAACTGTGACGAAGTATGGCCCTTCCACGAGCAGCACGAGGCGTTGATGAAGGCCCAATTTCCTTCTAATTGGGAAGAAATGGACAAACAACTGTTTCCACTTTGGTTTTCCGAGCATGTAAGTAAAATATTTAATTTTTGCAAATTTCTTAAATTGGTTTTAAGCTTACCTATTTCGTTTCTTGTGTGTATCTTACTAGATGGCACAGCTGAAAGATGTCAACTCGCCAAATTTCAATAAAGAACTAATGCAGCTGGCCATTGGCCCATTCCGAGGATAAACGTACGCTGATTGTCACGTTAACGGAGTTAAGTTCGTGTGCACAGAACGAGACGACAAGTTGTCTATGCAAAACAGCGGGGTCTTCGTGCCGGGGGATGGGAAAAATGCTGATACTGGTTTCTACAGCTAATTGTTAACTGTGGTTAAGGTGTTATACGCCGACCGCAAGGAAGTCGTCTTGTTTAAGTGTCATTGGTTTGATACCAACCTAAGTATCCCAGACAGTGTCATAAAATATCGGTTATGTACCTCTATAAACACAAACACCCGGTGGTTGGAGAGTGATCCCTACATCCTCGCTAGTACGGCGAAACAAGTATTCTATGTGGATGGTCAAAAAGCTGGTGGTGGTTGGAGAGTAGCTGAGATGGTGAATCATAGAAACATTTGCGACTTGGATGACTAATACCATGAAGAAGATGGGGGAAATAGACGATGACCAAATCGTTTACCAGGTGGATTCGTCGCCATCCACCCAAAATGTGGATGGAGTATGGACCAATGACATTATCCCACCAATTGCAATTGATGATATTTTTATTGATCTGGGGGAATTAGAACAAATTGAAAGTGATTCGGAGGAATCAAGTACTGTGCACATATCGGATGACGAGCATGATTGGGAGGGGGAAAGCAAATCCGAATGAAAGTTGTAAATTCGAAATTTCATTATATATGTAATATCCATCTTCAAATCAATAAATTTGATTTATATGTATGTTGTATGATTTCATTCACAAAAATAGTTTTCTTACTTTCTTAAAGTGAAGAGACCATACATTCACTCCACAAAATACGCAACTTCAATATAAATGAGGGTCAAAGATTTAGTCAAATATTTTGATGATAAGTCATGAAGGTCAATTTGATAAATCATGAGGGTCAATTTTTACTCTTTAGTGCAACGTGAAAAAAATTGAACCCAACATTCATATTGACCAAATAAGATACAATAATTTTTTATAAAAAATATTGTCTATAAAATGTGCTTTGATAATATTTGTATAAACAATTATTTACCAGATTAAATTTACATTAATTTAATAAACAATTTGTTTAAATTAGTGTTGGTCGACGGTTATTACACATATTAACCGACGGATCGAAACAATTGGTGTTACCTGACGGATACGTAAATATTACCCGACGACTATATGTAACAATTTACCCGACCAATATGGTACGGGTTACCCGATGGACCACAACAATTGGTGTTACCCGACAGAGACTTAACTTTTACCCGACGACGATAATTAACATGTTACCCGACGGAAATTTAACGGTTTACCTGACGACCGGCCTCCGCTTGTAATTAGCCGACGAATATACATGAATAATCGTCGAGTATGATTGAGTAAAATAAATTTACATGTTTTTATTAAACAACTTTTTTAAATTAGTTGCAAATTGAAACTGACCTATCTAACCGTCCACATTTATGGTAGGTATCCATAGATCGCCTATGCGAAAAATAACCCAATTTGGAAATCCCGGAATTATGTAACGGTGCGCGATGATTCAACTGTTACACAACGTTTCTTCACGATCGAACGACTTGAAATCCTCTAAACATCAAGATTTTCGACGGACGAGATCTAGGCACGTAAAACCACAAAGTGAACGGTTAGATCGGTCAAATTCAATCGTTTGAATATCAATAGAGCCAAAAGTTCGCAAAATGTATTGAAGTTTCCATCAAGAGTTTAAACTCCTTGGTCAATATGCTTGTTTTCCGATTTTCAAAAACTTAAAAATAGAAATTGACCCATCTAACCATCCACATTTATAGTAGGTATCCATAGATCGCCTACGCGAAAAATAACCCAATTTGGAAATCCCGGGATTAGGTAACGATGCGCGACGATTCAACGGTTACACAACATTTCTTCACGTTCAGACGGCTTGAAATCCTCAAAACATCAATATTTTTGACGGGCGAGATCTAGGCACATAAAACCACAATGTGAACGGTTAGATCGGTCAAATTCAATCGTTTGAATATCAATAGAACCAAAAATTTGCAAAATGTATTGAAGTTTCCATCAAGAGTTTAAACTCCTTGGTCAATATGCTTGTTTTCCGATTTTCAAAAACTTAAAAATTGAAATTGACCGATCTAACCGTCCACATTTTTGGTAGGTACCCATAGATTGCCTACACGAAAATTACCCAATTTGGAAATCCCGGGATTAGGTAACGGTGCACGACGATTTAACGGTTACACAACGTTTCTTCACGATCGGACGACTTGAAATCCTCAAAACATCACGATAACGATAGATGGGGCTTTAGGCATGTAAAATCAAAATTTGAACGGTCCCGATGTTGATTATTCTTTCGCCGGACCTGGTTTTCAGATTAATGCTAAAAACGGCATTAGAAAAGTCATGCCAGATGAATACAGGCATTCGCCAGGCCAACAACCGTCGGGCTACATTTGGCACGTCGTCGGGTAACTGTAATAAAACGCGCAATTTTGAAAAATTTCGCCAAATCTCAAAATTCCCGCGTAGTTTTTCGCGAAATCTCAAATTTCTCGCATAGTTTAACCCGACGAATATTGGAAATGTTACTAGACGGACTGCTGACAGGTGCTATTACCCGACGACGATTTTGAATTATGCCCGACGAACACTGCACCTAAATTTTCGCGGATTCTCAAAACTCCCGCAGTTTGTTGCCAGACGGAGGTTGAAAATATTAGCGGACGGATTGCCGACCGTTGTGCTTACCCGACGGATTGCCGACCGTTGTGCTTACCCGACGCAATGTGACAATGTTACCCGACGGAATTTCCGCCTAATTATTCACGAAATCTCAAATTTATCGCCTAATATTGCCCGATGGATATGGATGAAACATGTTACCCGACGGATACCGAACATGTTACCCGACAATGATAGTGAACATGTTACCCGACAATGATAGTGAACATGTTACCCGACGGATACCGAACGAGATACCCGATGAATGTCCACCGTTTGTTAATACCCGACGAATCATTAACGTGTTGCTCGACGAACTCGTGCTTCGGGCAATGTCAATCATAGAGATATATCAGACCGACTCTTCTTCTTCTTCCTTGTTCTTCATTTTCTGCAGTTCCTCGGTTGTTCTCTGTTTCTCTTCCCAATTTGCTCTCTGTTTTGTTTGAATATCAGAACTACACCACTGTTTCTTGCTCTCCCTCTATTCGCCGCCCCAGCAGTCAAAGACGCCGCCTCTCTCTCAGTGAGCTTTGTTGTCGCCGCCGCTCCCCTCGCCGGGCCGACCTCTCACCGAGTTCCTTGAAGGTCGAACTCATTTTCCCTCTCTCTCTCTATTGTTAATGTGTATATATATATATATATATATATATATATATTGGTTTATTGTTAAATTTGATTTGAAAAAAGAATTTATGAAATTGGATATTGTTATTGTTAATTGTTATTTTTAATGTTAATGTATATATATTTGGATACATATATTTGCTATTGGTTTTTGTTATTGTTATTGTTAATGTTAATAATAATAATTTGCAAATTATTGTTGTTATTTTTGTTATTGGTATATATATGTGTATATATTTTTGTTATTTTTATGTTGATTGTTATTGTTAATGTATATATATTGGTTTATTGTTAAATTTGATTTGAAAAAAGAGTTTATGAAATTGGATATTGTTATTGTTAATGTTAATGTATATATATTTGGATATATATTTGTTACTGGTTTATTGTTATTGTTAATGTATATATATTGGTTTATTGTTAATTTTGATTTGAAAAAAGAATTTATGAAATTGGATATTGTTATTGTTAATGTTTATGTATATATATTTGTTAGTGGTTAATAGTTATTGGTTTATTGTTATTGTTAATGTATATATAATAGTTGAAGATTTGTTGAAATTTTGATGTTTGGTATAATGTTGAAATTGATATAATGTTATGATTTTTGTTATGATTTTGGATATGAAATTTATGTAAATTTTGGATATGTGAATTTTATGAATTTTGGGTATTTGAATTTTGAAAACAATTTTGTGAAATTTTGATATGGTGTAGTATAAGTGAATTTTGGAAATGTGAGTTTTATAAATTTTTAATTTGTGAATTTTAGGATTTGGATATTATTATTATATGTTTGGATTAATTTGTAAGTTTGATTTTGGTCCTGAAATTTGGATTTAGAAATTTAGGTATAATGTTCTGAATTTTGAGTTTAGTACGTTTGGATTAATTAGTTTTTTAAGTTTAATTTTCGTTTGTGTTGAATTTATTTTAAAAAATTAGAATTTGGTGGTTTTAGTTTTTAGATACCAATTTACTAATTATTACTAAAAAAAATGATTGCTTTATTTATTTACGTTTATTGGAATTATAAAATGTTGGTTAACTTTAAATGTGATTTTGTTTTTATTTTTTGAATTTAATATTTAATATTAAATATGTTTGGTTTTTTTTTATTTAATTAAAAAAAATATGTTGGTTAATTTTTTATTAATTAATTTATATTTGTTATTATAGATGTCGCATCGCACCTTCATCACATCTAGGACCCGCCCCCGCCCTGATCCCGTTGATGATCATGCACCGGAGGAGGAAGCCCTTGACTCGGTTGCCTCAACAACGGCGTCAGTTCAGTCATCGATGTCGGTCCATCAGCGACTCGGTGCCCGATCGACACGTCGACAACATAGGAAGAAACGGGGGGAACCCCGTACCGACCCCCAGCCCCCACAGAACGACGTCGTAGCAGACGAAACAGGGCCTAATGTCGGACCACTCCCTAAGGGTAAGTTCATTATTTTGTTTATTTAACCAACCGTTTTTATTTGTTACTCATTTTATTTACAAATGTTCATCGAATTTGCAGGTATGTCGGTGAACGTGCATGGGATAAACCGTGGTTTGACATCCCAGTGGATTTGCAGGACAACAAATGCAAAGATACTGGTGGTGTACGTGACGTGCCTCCGGTTCGCGCCGGTCAAAATTCACAACCTCCTGGTGCATGACATTGGTGCGATTCTTCGCACCAAGTCCCTGATGGTGGGGGAGACTTTCAGAACCCAAACCCCAGAGGAGATCACGCGTTGTTGGGGAGAGTTATCGGTATATTTTTTTTCCCATTTTTAACATTTATTTCATATTTTTTAATTATGTTACTAACTTTAATAATTGATTGCAGATCAATTTTGAGTTTGACTTGGAGAACGTCGAGCTCAGTAGATACTTGAACCACCACTGGCAGTTACGGTTCGCCGACTGGAAGTTTGAGCTCCACAAGTACTTATTGACTTGGCCTTCCCCGGAGGAAGCTCGGGCAAATCCTCCGGAGGAGTTGGACGAGCCGAAACTACCAGGGTGGTTGTGGTAGTGCGACCATTTCGTGTCCCCCACCTATCTGGTACGTATTATCTATCTAATTAATTAAATTATTTAATTTTTATGTTATTTTCCATTTTAAAATCTAATTTTTGGTTTTACGATGAATAGCAGAAATCGATTGCCAACACATCGAACCGGGGAGCGAAGAAATTCAACCACCACGGGGGGAAGCGACCCTTATCGGCCCGGCAGGAGGATCGGCGCATCGCTGGGTCGATGTTCCCAGAGGTGGATGCTTGGGGGCAGGTTTACGCTGGACCGGGGGATCAAGTGGCTGACAAAATTCACGTAAATTTATTTTTTTGGAAGATTAAACATTATTTTTTAATTTGATAATTATATTTCTAATTAATATTTATTCGAATTTTTAGGACGCGATGCAGGAAGACGTCTAGCAGACACAAGCTGAGCTCACCCAACAGCATCCGAATGTGCCGTTGGAGCAGTAGCTCCCTAATCCCGACA
The DNA here is from genome assembly GCA_037349345.1 of Oemleria cerasiformis. Classification (NCBI taxonomy): domain Eukaryota; kingdom Viridiplantae; phylum Streptophyta; class Magnoliopsida; order Rosales; family Rosaceae; genus Oemleria; species Oemleria cerasiformis. The sequence continues at coordinate 266,642 of JAZGTL010000022.1, forward strand.
TGTAGACCGCTATTCTAGAGAGACAACTTGGGAGGCGCACAGGGAGGATCGTTTGGAGGGCGGGCGACGGGATTGTGCGGGATGTCACGACTCAGTCGTCCAGTTCATCTCGGATAGGCATTCCCCAGAAGATGTCAGACCGTTGGAGAAACCTTGAGGCCGAAAATGCTATGATCAAAGCCCAATAAGCGAAGATTCAAGCCCAAAACCAACAAATCAAGACCGTTCTTGACAAGGTCCTTCAACGTTTGGGTGATCGTGGATTGGATGACATTTTCTCACCGCCCACCCAACAGCCCCCTTAGGATCCCGGCTACTTTGACCCCTCGACTAGTAGTTAGAGTGTACTATATATCAAATATTTTTTTAGTTTTAATGATGTAAAAATATTACATTAATTTTAATAAATATTAATTTTATTTTATTTTGATTCTTTTAATTGAATTTTTTAATCAAAATTTTTAATTAAAATTTTTAATTTTTATTATTTAATTAAATATTTTATTAAAAATATATTTTAAATATTCAGAGGTTGCCCGACGAATAGTCAAGGCATCGGGCATATAAACGGATTTTTTTATAACTGTACCCGATGGATGTGGGACATGTTACCCGACGAATATGTAACATGTTACCCGACGGATGTATAAAACGTTACCCGACGAATGTGGAAAACTTTACTCGACGGATGTGTATAAAGTTACCCGACGGATGTGTATAACATTACCCGACGAATGTTTACAACTCACCCGACGGATATGTAAAAACTTACCCGACGGATATGTAAAAGCTTACCCGACGGATATGTAAAAACTTACCCAACGAATATGTAAAAACTTGCCCGACGAATATTTAAATAGTTACCCGACGGATATATAAAACCCTACCCAACGGATATGTGAAACGTTACCCGACGGATATGAAAATAATTACCCCGATATGTAAAATGTTACCCGACCGTTATTTATCGCGTTACCCGACGACACTTTAAATAGTTACACGACGAATATTGGAAGCTTACCCAACGCATATTATACGTCGGTAATATGTTGTTGACTTTTAGGTTGCTAGACGAAGACTTTAGCGACGAACTAGTCCGCCGGGCAAGATAACGTTGCTCGACGAATACACTGTTGTCGTCGACTAAGATCAAAGCCGGACCGCACCAGCCGGACAAGGATTGCCAGACGGCGATTCACCATTTTCAGAGTTGCTCGACGAATCCCTACGGTTGCTCCACGACGTCCTTTCGCCATGCAACTTGGATTTTGCTGTGGTGTATAAGTTCATTTTTTTGAATTCATAATAAAATAACTTTAGAAACTCTAAGCGTTAAGAAGATATTTTAATATTACCAAGAATTTGTAAAATGAATGATTTAAATTGAAATAAATTAATTTTTCAGAATATGTGAAGTTTAGCTTGTTTGGGTAGCATAAAAGTACAATGAAATTTAAATCTTGCGGCAACCAAATTCCAAATTTCTTTTTTCTTTAGAATCTTTAAATTCCTATATTTAATCCAAACAAGGGAATTCCATGGGAGTTTAGAAATTCTAAATGTAGCCAAATTCCATGTTCTTTTCCCTACAAAAAATTTAAATGACTAAAAATTTCAAGTTTATATTTCACATAAAAATTTGTCATTCCTAATCACTACAAATAAAAGCAGTCTTGCTCGGTAAAAACTATTCGTCGAGCAACGTTCAGCCTTTGTTGGGCCACATTAAAACCGGCGAACCTCCGTCGGGCAATGTTCGTCGGGCTTGATGTTAGTCGACGACAACAGTGAATTCGTCGAGCAATTTAAAGCTTGCCCAGCGGACTCATTCGTCGCCTATGATTTGTCGAGCAATGCAAAAGTTAACAACTGTTGCTCGACGGACTCCTTTGGCCGGGCAAAGATACAGAAATTCGGCATGTGTGCATCGAATTGTCTTACTGTGCATGACGAAATGATTATTCGTCGGGCCAAATCTGAATATTTAAAAATATAATTTTAATAATTTATTTAATTAAATAAATAAATATAATTCAAAAAATATTTTTAAAAAATACAATTAAAATAAAAAAAATATTTAGAAAAATTAATGTTATGTTTTTACATAATTAAAACTAAAACAATGTTTTACATATTACATTCTAACTACTTGGCGATGGGTTGGGGTGGTCGGGATCCTGGGCGGGCTGTTGGGATGGAGGTTGAGGCTGTGACAGAAGATCATCCAGTCCACGCCCACCCAGGCGGTCAAGCACCTTGGCGAGGGCGGTCTGGATTTGATCGTTTTGGGCTTGGATCTGCGCGTATTGAGCCTTGATCTCAGCATTTTCGGCCTCGAGGAACTCGAAGTTTCTCTTGAGCTTCGACATCTCCTTGGGATTGGATGCCCAAGATGAACTCGAAGAGTGGCTGGAGACATCCCGCACTATCCCATCGCCCGCCCCCCGAATAATCTTCCCTGGATGCCTCCCAAGTCGTCTCTCTAGGATGGCGATCGACTTCTCAGGATCCGAGAGCTGCTGGTCCAACGACATTTCGGATGCTGTTGTGTGAGCTCAGCCTGTGTCTACTGGACGTTTTGTTCCAACACCTCCTACAAATTTAACGTACACTTGCCCCGAAGCATCCACCTCTGGGAACATCGACCCAACGATGCGATGATCCTCCTACCGGGCCAATATTGATCGTGACCCCCCGTGGTGGTTGACTTTCTTCGCTCCCCGGTTTGATGTGTTGGCAACAGATTTCCGTTGTTCATTCGTAAAAACAAAAATTATATTTTCAGATGGAAAATAACATAAAAATAAATTAATTAATTAACTAGGTGGATAGTACGTACCACATAGATGGGGGACACGATATGGTCGCACAACCACAACCACCCTGCCAGTTTCGGCCCGTCCAACTCCTCTGGAGGATTTTCCCAAGCTTCCTCCGGGGAAGGCCAGCTCTTGTAGTACTTGTGGAGCTCGTACTTCTAGTCGGCGTACCGTAACTGCCAGTCGTGTCTCATGTATCTACTGACGTCGTGTCCTCCAAGTTGAACTCAAAATTGATCTGCAATAAATTATGAAAGTTAGTAAAATAATTAAAAAAATTGAAATTAATGTAAAAAAAAGGGGAAACACGTACTGATAACTCTCTATAACAGTGCGTAATCTCCTCCGGGGGTTGGGTTATGAAAGTCTCCCCCATCATCAGGGACTTGGTGCGAAGAATCGCGCCAATGTCATGCAAAAGGAGGCTGTGGAATTTTACCGGCGCAGACCGGAGGTGCATCACGTACATCACCAGTATTTTGCATTCGTTGTCCTGCAAGTCCGCTGGGATGTCAAATACCGGTTTATCCCACGCACGTTCACCGACTTCCCTGCAAATTCGATGAACATTCGTACATAAAATGAGTAACAAATAAAAAAATAAACAAAATAATCAACTTACCCTTAGGGAGTGCTCTGACATTAGTCGTTGTTTCATCTGCTCCGGCGTTGTCCTGTGGGGGATGGGGGACGGTACAGGGTTCCCCCTGTTTCTTACTGTGCTGTCGACGAGCCGATCGGGCACTGCATCGCTGATGATCCGACATCGGTGGCGAACCAACGCCGCACTTGAGGAAACCGAGTCAAGGAATGCCTCATCCGGCGCATGATCATCAATGGGATCAAGGCAAGGGCGGGTCCTAGACATGATTCAGGTGCGATGCGACATTTACAATAAGAAATATAAAATAATTAATATAAAATTAACCAACATATTTTGAATTAAATAAAAAAAACCAAACATTTTTAATATTAATATTAAATTCAAAAAATAAAAACTAAACCACATTTAAAATTAACCAACATTTTTTAATTCCAATAAAAATAAATAAATAAACCAATTTTTTATTTATTAAAAATTAGTAAATTGGTATTTAAAAACTAAAACCACCAAATTCTAATTTTTTAAAATAAAACTAACACAAACGAAAATTATACTTAAAATACTAATTAATCCAAAAGTACTAAACTCAAAATTTACAACATTATACCTAAATTTCTCAATCCAAATTTCGGGAATAAAATCAAACTTACAAATTAATCCAAACATACAATAATAATATCCAAATCATAAAATTCAAATATTACAAATTTATAAAACTCACTTATCCAAAATTTATAAAACTCACATATCCTACACCATATAAAAAATTCACATAAATGTTTTTAAATTCAGATATCCAAAATTCATAAAATTCACATATCCAAAATTCACATAAAATTCATATCCAAAATCATAAAAAAAATCGTATGCAAAATTCATAACATTATACCAAACATCAAAATTTCAACAAATCTTCAACTATTATATTCCAATCCAAACAAATCTTCAAAATTTCAACATTATACCAAACAAATATTTATATTCCAATCCAATCCATAATTACAATATTCAACTAATCCCCCTAAATTCTCAATCTGCAAATTTGACAATAATGCACAATCTGCAATACTCAAATCAAAATTTAAATTCCATTTTCAATACAATTTCATAATATCCAAACCAAATTTAAATTGAAATTTCAATCCAAACTAAAATTAAAATTTAACCAATCAAAATTAACAATAACCAATCTACATTAACAATAGAGAAAGAGGGACAATCAGTACGACCTTGAAGAAACTGCCGGCGAGGATAAGGGCGGCAGCGACACCTAACCTTGGAGAGAGAGAGGAAGCGCAAGAGATTGTGGCTACAGCGGAGTGAGGGCTGGAGTCTGAGTGAGAGAGAGCGAGAAAGGGCTGGAGTCTGAGTGGAAGAATTAAGATAAATAAACTATCGTCTCAACAACACCAGGCTCCAAGAAAGGCCTAATACCAATCAGAATGAGTCGTTGAAGCAAAACATGATAGTCATGGCTCTTCATACCAGAAATGGTCCCACCGTCGGTGCTAACACTTCGGGATATGTTGCCGACGTACCCGTCAGGAAATTTCACACTCTACAACCACTTCAGGAATTTTTTTCTTATTCTCCGGCGTAAATGTATAACTTGGATTAGCCATGTTGTATTTGCCATTGACGACTTTTGGCCATAAATTAGGCTGGATCCCCGTTTCTTGCATACCCAGACGAGTCTTTTTGTGTCCTTTGACTTACCTTCAATGGGTAAAGTCGTTCCCACAACACTCTCAGCAACATTCTTCTCGATGTGCATAGGATCTCCAATGAGTCTGATTTTCAATTTCGACCAATATGCCAACCGGAAGAATAAGCTCTTTTTCGTCCAATTTTCCTTTTCAGCTAGTTTCGATCCTCATGTGACGAAGTCATGTATACTATTCAGTTTGGATAATATCTCATCACCGCACCTCTCCCTTGGTCGAGCTCATAACTCTGATTTGCCATCAAATGAGTTCGATTGTATTCTCCATCGGTGATCCCAGGGCAGAAACCTTCTCGAACCCAAGTAGAATACCTTAGATGCATGCCAAAAGGACGTTATGTCTGGTCCACATGTTGGGCAAACAAGATAGCCCTTGGTGCTCCATCCCGACAACATACCCTAAGCAGGAAAATAATTAATTGTCCACATTACGGCCGCTCGTAGAGTGAACATTTCTCCACTGCACTTGTCGTATGTTCGAGACCACCATTTTTTCCACACCATCCACACTACAAGAAAAATGGTCATTTTCGACCAGTTTTTTTCGAGAGAGCCAAAAATACCGTCGAAAAAGGCACCTTTATCGACAGCAAAACAGCATTCGTGGAACAAGTGAGACATAGATGGCCATTGGTTTCGGATACACAAAACTTGCCCTCGAAAATAGTGATGTGACAGTCAAAAATGAGGGGGTTTTTGGAGGGAAGAGTTTGTGCCAAAAGTATTAACGACTAAAACACATTGTCGTCGAAAATAGAATGTTAATTTCCGAGAGCGTATCCATTCCGTCGTATGTGATTAAGTACTTTCGAGGGGGGGGGGGGGGGGGGGGGGGGGGGGGGGGGGGGGGGGTGGGGGGGGGGGGGGGGGGGGGGGGGGGGGGTAGTCCTTGTCGATAATAAATTACTAATTTGACGACGCTTAGCTATAGTCGGAAGTGTTTACGTATTTCCAAGGAGAAATAGACCATGTCGGTAATAATGTATATTTGTGACCGCCTTTTAATTATCATCGAAATTGAAAAAGGTATTTTCGATGTCGTATGTTGATTGTCGAAGATATTCCTTATTTACGATTATAATTAATCATGGTCGGAAATAAATATTCATTTGCAGAGTATATACTTTTTATTATATATATTGGCTTTGAAAGAGTTTACGCGTGGCATTGTAAACGTCATTGAAAAAAAACTAAGATACAAAGTTATGTATTTTTTGGGCCACCACAAGTAACGAAATTTGAAGGGATATTCGAGCCACGAAATCATCCCATTTGGCCTCAATCAAGCACAAACTCAGGATCAACCTTAGACCTATCTTGAAATCCACCCTTCGTGTAATGAATAGTTACTAGTGATTTTTCCGTATTTGAACTAGATAATCTATCACAACCTTGTCAAATTAATTCAACTCTAACAAGAAAATTTTGATTCCAAAAGTAAGCTTCAAATGTTAATATGTTATCCTACCTCAAATATATAATAAAAAGAATCTTTATTGAAAGTAAGTAGAAACACTAGCCACACAATCCAACAATGAAAAAAGACAAGAAATATATAAACAAGATATTATGACGTGCAGTAATTGATAATAAGGGTGAAGTCTCCAAATCATAAAGGGTTTTGTTTGTCTATTTCCTCTTTTCTTAAAAACTTTGAAATCTTAATTTGAGAAAAATGTTGATTTATTCAGTTGTCTAATTCAGACCAAAGTACACCCACCCCATTGGGTTCTTGTAACATCCTCTAGCATGCCTTTTTTCTTCTTGAGATGAAAATTAAAGCTCAATTGAGTACCCCGGATAAATTAGATTGCTGAAGTACTTAGCCAATTCCCGCGCAGAAATCTCAGCACTGCACACCAGTCACTAAATTTGTCATATCTTCCTCGTCCGAGCTCGTAATCTGAACTGTAAATTTCTGTAGAAACTAGACATATAGGGATTTCCATCCATATATGGAATATTTTCTGGTTCAACCTGAGCAAGTACAGAATATTCTGTAAACATGGCTGATCTGCACCAGAAATCCCAGCACTGCGCAGCAGTCACAAAATTTGTAATATCTTCCTCGTCCGACCTCGTAATCATGAATAGTAAAGTTCTGTAGAAACTAGACATTTAGGGCTTTCCATCCATATATGGAAAATTTTCTGGTTCAACCTGAGAAAGTACAGAATATTCTGTAAACATGGCTTATCTGCACAGAAATCCCAGAGCATTGTGCAGCAGTCACTAAATTTGCAATAGCTTCCTCGTCCGACTGCATAATCATGAACCTGTAAATTTCTGTAGAAACTAGACATTCAGGACTTTCCATCCATATATGGAACATTTTCTGGTTCATAATTGGAAAGTCTGAAATTCTTAATTTCTCGCTTTCAGGAAAAAGAAAAGGAAAAGAAAAAGGGGGAATGCCAAAATTATTTCCTTCGATCCGACTCTTTTTCTTCCTTATTTATTAAGCCCTCCCTTTTTGATCTTCTAATCATTTCACATCAGCTGCAATGAACTATGATTGGAATGCTGAGCTCAAAGTTTGAATACTAAGCTCATTGTTTGAGTTCTTGCTAACATCAGCTGCAATGCTATAATGTTTAGAGGTATTGGTTGGTCTATTCTGTTTGCTTTTGTTTGTTGGTATCTCTAGATTTGGAGAAACAAAAGAGTGTTGATGGCATGTCACTAGTTAATTTCAAGATGTTGGCGCTGCCAAGTAAGTCACATCTTTAGGGAATGTCATAGAGTTGTTGGTGAGTTAGCTCGGTTGGGGGCTATGAGTGATTTTGGTTTTTGTGAATTGGACAGACCACCGCCCAGCTGCATTAGCTGGTTGTTGGATGATGCTATGGGCATGGGGCAGCTACGTTTTGTAGTGTAGCCTTATGTTTTCTTCGTTCCTTTATTCTTTCGCGTGTTATGACCAACAAAGAAATTGGTTTTGCCATCATTTTTTAAGATATTTATTCCTACTATTTTTTATTGATTAGTTTTATTCGATGTTCAAAAGGACACTAGGCGCTACTATAGAGTCGAACAGTGGCCTAGCCCCTAGACGGTTAGGCGGAGTCTAAGCAGGAGCCTAGGTAATTTTTTATTATTATTATACTTTTATTGTACACCATATAAAGTTATAAATATATACCGATTAAAGACAAAAATTACACTTGTATTGAGAAATACTAACATAAAAAATATCTAAAATACAACAAAATAGGCCATAATATTTTTTATTTGTTTTCTTATATAACATTTATTATACAAATGTCTTGTGATTTTCTTTTATATAATAAATTTATTACAAAAATTCGACTTGGAATGAAATAAATCTACAAAATTTATATTAATTAATTCAAACACTTTCTTTTAGAAATTTTTAATCCTCCACAACCCTAGTACGCTACTTTGTAGCCACTAGTCGCCCCACTCTCTTATTCACTCTATCTTTCTCAAGACCTCTGTAACCTCTCTCAGCAACATCGCTCTCTCTGCAACATCCCCCTCTCTTCAACATCTCTCCCTCTCATGGAAACGCTCCACGCATTCTATCTCTCTCTTTCTTCACCTCTCAACCCAATCTTCCATCTCTAAACAAGATTGTGAATTGAAGAAAACGAAATTGGAAAAGGCTGCTCAGCGGTGACCAGCACTGATCAACGGTGCCGAACACCGCCCAATGTCTCCCAGCACTGCCCAATGCCGCCTAGGGCTATCTAGGCGCCCGCCTAATGCTATTCCGATTTTCTCCGCCGTTTAGCGTAAAATCTGGGCGGCGGCTTGCCGCCTAGCGCCTAGAACGATTTTTTGAACATTGGTTTTATTGTATTGTGATTTTGTGTTTTGTTGTATCTGATGATGTAGAGTCTTTGGTTGATGACTTTGTTGTCCTGATGCTGGAAAGAAAAGAGGTAGAGGGAAGGCTAAGGGTGAAAAAGGATAGGCACAACCATGCCAATTGAGTTTTATGATAATAGGTAATAAAATTGATCTTTGGTGTCAAAGATGCTAAATTTTCTCATCGGTAAGAAACTTTGTTGATGTAATTACTCACATCACTTGCAAGAGATCACATCACTTGCAAGAGATTACAGGACCATGGATAAAGTTTACTGACTATCCAAAACGTGAGTCTTACACATGCTCTGAGGAAGAACTAAAGCATGCCTTTGAAAGTCATATCAAAAGAAACTATTCCGACTTATTGTTATTTAGACGTAGTGCTTTCCATTTTGGGAATTTTTTTGTATTGTTGATTTTGAATTATTTATTAAGTAAGCAATATTGAATGATTTCAATGTACTACATTGATGTTAAATTTTCATATTTTATTTCTCAATTTTAATGAATAGCGTATTATGACTAATTTGATGGTTTAAAATATTATTTATTTATATTTGGATGACCATTATTTTTGACAAATTCAGAATGACGACGGTTGTTATAAATAGTAATTCTCTCAATACAAGTGATTAGTTTTCGATGGATGAAGATGGTCAAAAAAGAAAAGAAATTTCTCGAAATAAGTGGATATTTTCGACGCTTCAAGGTAGTTGAAAAACATTAGTCATCTCGGAAAAAATAATTATTTCGACGGCACAAGGTTGTCGAAAATATTTAGTCTCTCAAGTCAAACTATTATTTTCGATGCCAAAAACTAGTCGGATAAAACGTATTTTCGAGGATAATTGGTTGTTGGAAATAATAGTCGAATTCCATTTACGACAAAGTAGTCAGTTTTTACGAGTACTAATATTCATCGGAAATGTGTAGTTATGATGGACAATGACCGTCGAAGCAGCAATTCCTTGTCGGAAATGTATTTCCGATAGCTAGTGTGTTGTCGTAACCTTGTTATAGGAAAAAAAAAAGATCATCGCATACAAAACATTTACGATGACTCTAAAACTATTTACGATGGACAAACTATGTCGCAAGAAAAATTTCTCCTCATTTTAAAAAGCTTCTTTACGACGGCAAGAACACATATCCGACCGTTAGGGATTGTCGGAAATAGAAGAGTTTACAACGGTTCCTTGGAAAATACCTTTTTGTGACAAGTGCTTTTACGATGGCCTACGACGGCCAGTTGCCCTCGTAAACGCATATTTCTGATGGAAAACTGATAGTTGCGACCATTTTTAGCCTTCGGAAAAAGGGGTTTTTTGTAGTGCCACAAGCTCGTCAATCAACGACCGCAAATACACATCGATGGAATTACTCGGAAATTTGGGCCCCGTATCAAAGTACTGAGGATTGTGAATTCTTTCTTCATGCATCTCCAAGGAGGCAAGTTATACGGAACCAAAACCACCGGCCAAGTGCTATAGGGCTTTGCAAAACTCCCAAACAGATTAAACCCGTTAGTAGCGACCCCTAATCTGACATTTCTTAGCCCCGCAGCAAACTTGGGATACATCTTATCAAATTCCTTCCAAGCCTCTCCATAGGCCGGATGCCTCAGTACAACATCATCAATGCGTTCATCCTTATGCCACCTCTTATCACGGGCTGTTTGGGACGACATGTAGAATCTTTGTAACGTTAGCTTCAATGGAAAATAACGCAACACCTTGTTCGAAATCTTGTTCTTTTGAAACCTAACCTCTTTGCACAAGGGACATTTGTCAAGTTCCTCGAATTCACCGTAAAGCAATGCACAGTTGTTCTTGCATGCATGGATCTTGATATACCCTAAACTGAGGCCCTTCAATAACTTCTTCGAGCTATAATGATCTTTAGCCAGACAATTGTCTTCTGGGAGCATTCGGATAATGATGTCCATCATGTGATCCAAATGCTTGTTCGTTTGATTATACTCAACTTTCATGTGCATCAACTCCACAACTGCCCCTAGAATCGAAAATGATTTACAACCGGGGTACAATTCGCGCTGAGCTTTTTTCAACAATCTCTCGTAATGGAGCTCAGAGTCTTTGGATTGCAACCTGGGTGCCTCATCGTCCATATCATCCGATGCGGGAGGAAAAGGATCAGTTAATAACTTAATGACTTGATTGTTATCACATTGCCCATCCAAAGCACTTTTGTCCCGATGGGTCCCGGGAACCGAAGATGTCGATGCGGAAACTATTTCTTCACCGAGATAGATCCAATTAGTGTAGTTGTGTACAATCTCATTCCATTCCAGATGAGTTTGGACCTCATTCAACGGCATCCAACTGCAGTTGTTATATTTACGTCACGGACACCTGATACGTCTTTCATCACTGCAATGAGTACGTGCAAAAGCAATGAAGCTGTCGATCCCATCCAAATACTGATAAGAAGATCTATCGAACATTTGCATCCAGCCTCTGTCTGTTATGCCTGCTTTCACAACATAGAGTCAACGTATGTAATTGATTTAACATTGTCCCGTAATTAGAACAAGTTAAAATCAAAAGCAGCTCGTCTCCTTATGCCTCCGGTGATTTGGCCCTATCCCATTCGAGAGTGCACGTTTTGTGCCACATAGTTTGCGACCTACGAGGCTAAGTTTTGATCGAGGGAAATTTCGGCAGGATCTCCCTACAGTTTCCCAAATGCAGGACGTAGATATTCTAAACAAATATCTAATATGCATTCGGAGAACACTGAGGGGATATAAATCGAATTTCCCACAATCGAAACCTAACCTCGGAGACCGCCAACTACACAACACATAGTTGCGCACCCCCAAACTGTCCGAATAAATGGACAATTCAAGAGTCAGTCAATCAACCCGATTCATTGACTCTCAAACGGGTCTAAGGATTTTCATTGAATTTCGTTATACGAAGTTAAACAACCCGATTTTTTTTTTTTACCAAGAGATCAATAGCTTTATTAATAAGGAACAAAGACACCAGTATCACATGCTAAGCTATCAAACAACTAATTTGTCCCCAGTTCATCACAACAATGATACCCACCTACCCTAGTAACATTGGTGGCAACAAGATGCGCAACTTTGTTAGCCTTCCGAGATGCATAAACAAATTGAGCATTTCGTAACTCCATAGCAAGTGCATGGATATCAAAGAGAATACAACCCAAATCAGCATCACCTAGTCTCTGACCATTAAGAGTGTTAATAAGCCCCAAAGCATCTACTCAATCACCACTCGCTCATGCCCAGCCAACAAACAATGTGACAGAGCACACCTCACCGCATCAGCTTCAGCCAACAAACTCGACTTCAGGCGAAGGTCTCCTTGACCCCCAGAAGAGACAAACAATCCATAACAGTCCTGAATTACCCAACCTACTCCACCACACGTAGTCAGGCTGCTCCAGGCACCATCACAATTAACTTTCTGGATGCCCATCTCCGGTTTCTTCCATCAAAGCTCCACTACACGGCCAACCAAATTCGGCAGCCTGGGTTGCGAAAACTGCACACACCCCCCCCCCCCCCCCCCCCCCCCCCCCCCCCCAAGACCGGGACCCCAAGCTTATGGAATTCAGCCACACATTTGGTAAGGTTGACAATGGCCTCTTCTGGCGGCACAGAAAGACCCTCAAACACCATCTGGTTGCGGCACTTCCATATCCTCCAGAGCCCAAAAGTAAGCGTCTGAATCAACTCCTCACTATGAGGTAAGAGGTGGAATTTAGCAACCAAGCGTTGCCGTATACCCGGAAAATCCTCCCCTTCTAAAACACTAACTTCAAGCATAAGAGGGCTACAAACCAGAAGACCCTAGCAAACTGAAAGTGGTAAAATAAATGGAGCTCGGTTTCCTCAACAATACCACAAATAGGGCAAACAAGATCCACAAACAGTTGTCAGCACAACAGATTTGACCGAACGGCAAGGTCTTGGTACAACCCCTCCAGACAAACTGTTTAAGCTACAGCGGAACCTTCATAGACCAAATTTGACTCCATTTTGGGCCCTGATCAGGAGAGGAACTAGGTTACCCCTCCTCTCATCTGCCTAACTCACCGTTTCAATGCAGATACAAAGCAACACCATAAGCCGATTTCACCAAATAACAACCATTTCTGTTAAAGTGCCACATCAACCATTCTTGTTAAAAAACATATTTAGAAAAATTAATGTTATGTTTTTACATAATTAAAACTAAAACAATGTTTTAAATATTACATTCTAACTACTCCGCAACGGGTCGGGGTGGTCGGGATCCTAGGCGGGCTGTTGGGACAGGGGATGAGGTTGTGACAAAAGCTCATCCAGTCCACCCGCATCCAAGCGGTCAAGCACCTTGGCAAGGGCGGTCTGGATTTGATCGTTTTGGGCCTGGATCTGCGCGTTTTAAGCCTTGATCTCAGCATTTTTGGACTGGAGGATCTTAAAGTTTCTCTTGAGCCCTGGCGTCTCCTCGGGATTGGCTCCCTAAGATGAACTCGACGAGTGACTGGAGACATTCCACACTATCCCATCGTCCGCCCCCCGAACGATCTTCCCTTGATGCCTCCCAAGTCGTCCCTCCAGGATGACGATCGACTTCTCGGGATCCAGGAGCTGCTGCTCCAACGACACTTCGGGATGCTGATGTGTGAGCTCAGCCTGTATCGGCTGGACGTCTCGCTCCATCGCCTCCTACAAATTCGAATAAATATTAATTAGAATTATAATTATCAAATTAAAAATTAATGTTTAATCTGAAATAATAAACTTCCGTTAATTTTGTTAGCCTCTTGGTCACCCCGTCCAGCGTACACTTGCCCCCAGGCATCCACCTCCGGGAACATCGACCCGGTGATGCGCCGATCCTCCTGTCGGGCCGATAAGAATCGCGACCCCCGTGGTGGTTGAATTTCTTTGCTCCACGGTTTGAAGTGTTGGCAACCGATTTCTGCTGTTCATTAGTAAAAACAAAAATTATATTTTCAAATGGAAAATAACATAAAAAATAAATAAATAATTTAACTAGGTGGATAGTACATACAACATATGTGGGGGACACGAAATGGTCGCACAACCACAACCACCCTGCCAGTTTCGGCCTTTCTAACTCCTCCGGATGATTTCCCGAGCTTCCTCCGGGGAAGACCGGCTCTTGTAATACTTACGGAGCTCGTACTTCCAGTCGGCGTACCATAATTGCTAGTTCTGTCTCAAGTATCTACTGACGTCAACGTCCTCCAAGTTGAACTCCAAATTGATCGGCAATAAATTATTAAAGTTAGTAAAATAATTTTAAAATATGGAGAAACACGTACCAATAACTCTCCCCAACAGCGCATGATCTCCTCCAGGGGTTGGGTTATGAAAGTCTCCCCCATCATTAGGGACTTGGTGCGAAGAATCGCGCCAATGTAATGCACAAGAAGGTTGTGGATTTTTACCGGCACGGACCGGAGGCGAGGCACGTACACCACCTGGATCTTTACATTCATTGTCCAGCAAATCAGCCGGGATGTAAAACCCCGGTTGATCTTGCGCACGTTCACCGACTTCCCTGCAAATTCGATGAACATTCGTACATAATATTAGCAAAAAATAAAAACGGTTGTTTAAATAAACAAAATAATCAACTTACCCATAGGAAGTGCTCCGACATCAGTCGCCATTTCATCTGCTCCAGCGTCGTCCTGTGGGGGGTGAGGGGTCGGTACGGGGTTCCCCATTTTCTTGTTGTACTGTCAACGAGTCGATTGGGCACCGGGTTGTTGATGATCTGAGATCGATGCCTAAATCGACGCCGCTGTTGCGACAACCGAGGCAACGGCTGCCTCCTCCGTCGCATGATCATCAATGGGATCAGGGCAGGGACGGGTCTTAGATGTGATCAAGGTGCGATGTGACATCTACAATAAGAAATTTAAAATAATTAATATAAAATTAATAAACATATTTTTAATTTAATAAAACAAAAACCGAACATTTTTAATATTAAATATTAAATTCACAAAATAAAAACAAAACCACATATAAATTAACCAACATTTTTTAATTCCACTAATAAATAAGCGAATAATTTTTTATTAAAAATTAGTAAATTGGTATCTAAAAACTAAAACCTCAAAATTCTTATTTTTTAAAATAAAACCAACACAAACCAAAATTAAACCTAAAATACTAATTAATCCAAAAGTACTAAACTAAAAATTCACAACATTATACCTAAATTTCTAAATCCAAATTTCGGAAATAAAATCAAACTTACAAATTAATCCAAACATACAATAATAATATCCAAATCATAACATTCACATATTAAAATTTTATAAAACTGACATATCCAAAATTCACATATCCTACACCATATCAAAAATTCACATAAATTTTTTTAAATTCAAATATCCAATATTCATAAAATTCACATATCTAAAATTCACATAAAATTCATATCCAAAATCATAACAAAAATCATATGCAAAATTCATAACATTATACCAATTTCAACATTATACCAAACATCAAAATTTCAACAAATCTTCAACATTAACCATAAATTCCCAAATCCAAACAAGCTTAGTAAACCAAATATTTATATTGCAATCCAATCCAAATTCACAATATTCAACTAATCCCCCTAAATTCCCAATCTGCAAAATTGACAATTAATGCACAATCTGCCAAAATCCACTCCAAATTTAAATTCCATTTTCAATACAATTTCATAATATCGAAACCAAATTTCAATTGAAATTTCAATCCAAACTAAAATTTAAATTTAACCAATCAAAATTAACAATAGAGAGAGAGGGACAATGAGTTCAACCTTGAGATGACTGCCGGCGAGGATAGGGGCGGCGGCGAGACCTAACCTCGGTGAGAGAGAGGCGGCACAAGAGATAGATGTGGCTGTAGAGTGAGAGCTGGAGTCTGAGTGAGAGAGAGCGAGAAAGGGAGGGATTGGTATTGGACGCTAGCGACCTCCAAAGCCGAGCTCTAGTCTGAGTTGCAGAGAGATGGTGGTCGGGAGAAAACAAGGAAAATGAAGAAGAAGGAAGAAGAAGAAAAAGAGTCGGTCTGATTTATCTTTCTGAATACCCTTGCCCGACGCACCTCTTCGTCGGGCAAACTTTTAATGAATTCCTCGAGTAACAACACGCGCTGGATAGTCGTCGGGTAACTATTTAAATATTCTTCATGCAACGATACGCATAAAGTATGATATTTCGCGAAAATTTTGACGGAATGTTTGAAATTTTCGGGGGAAAAAAATGCGCATTTTTGTTACTTTTCCTGACGACATTTCTATAGTAGCCTGACGAAAAATTACATATTGCCCGACGAATAGTTGACTTCGTCGGGTTAAAGTCTTATGATGTTTTGTTGATGACTGATCCTAAAACCAGGTCCGACAACAGAATTTTCAATATCGGGACCGTTCAATTTTTGGTTTTACATTCCTAAAGCCCCATCGATCGTTATCGTCATGTTTTTTTGAGCTTATGTGGCTCGAACGTTAAATTTGTGAATTTCGATGGGTTTTTCGTAGTTGTGGTTCAATTGATATTCAAACGATGGAATTTCAAAAAATTGAACGTTCAATGGTTACTTTTAAGTCTGTAGACCTCACCCGTAAAAAATCTTGAAGTTTTGAGTATGTCAAGCCGTCCAAACGTGAAGAAACGTTGTGTAACCATTGAATTGTCAAGCACCGTTACCTAATCCTGAGATTTCCAAATCGGGTAATTTTTTGCGTAGGTGATCTATGAGTACCTACCATAAATGTGGACGTTTAGATCGGTCCATTTCAAATTTTAAATTATTAAAAATCGTAAAACAAGAATATTCATCAAGGAGTTTAAACACTTGAAGGAAACTTCAAAACAATTTTTGAAGTTTTGGTTCTATTGATATTCAAATGATTGAATTTGACCAATCTAACCGTTCATTTTTTTATTTTACGTGCCTAGATCTCGCCCATCGAAAAGCTTGATGTTTTGAGGATTTCAAGCCGTCTGATCGTCAAGAAACATTGTGCAACTGTTGAATCGTCAGGCACGGTTACCTAATCACTGGAATTCCAAATTGGGTAAATTTGCTGTAGTCGATCTATGAGTACCTACACTAAAAGTTGACGTTTAGATCGGTCCATTTCATGTTGTAAGTAATTTTAAAAAGTTGTTTAATAAATATATGTACATTGAATCTGATATATATTGCCCGACGAATGCATATTCGTCGGCCATAACCTTACAGTTTCGACAACCGCCCACCAAATAGAGAAACACGTGATGATATTTGAAGCCTTTGCCTGACGAATGTAAAAACATATCGTTGGCCAAATGTCCGTTAGTATTTATAAATTGAAATTACATTTAGTTTAAATTTTTTATTTTCTATATTTGTTATAAATAAATGGTTGTTGTATACACTATTTTATCAAATAAGATGAAATGTTGGGAAGCCGAATCAAGGATGATCGACATCAAAGTTTGTGGGTTTAGTACATAAAAGAAGATTGAAACTTTTGTGAATGAAATCATAAAACATATATATACATCACATTTGTTGAATTGAAGATGGATATTACATATATAAATGAAATTTCTAATTTACAACTTTCATTCGGTGTCGGATACGCTTTAACCCTCCCAATCACGCTCATCATCTGAGATGTGCACAGTACTTGATTCCTCCAAATCGCTATCAATTTGTTTTAATTCCCCGAGATCAATAAAAATGTCATCAATCGCAATTGGTGGGATGATGTTGTTGGTTCGTATTCCATCCACGTTTAGGGTAGATGCCGAGGAATCCACTTGGTAAACGATTTGGTCATCGTCTGTTTCCCCATCTTCTTCATGGTATCGGTCATCCAAGTCCCAAATATTTCTATGATTCACCATCTCAACTACTCTCCAACCACCACCTGTTTTTGGAGCATCCACATACAATACTTGTTACGCCATACTAGCGACGATGTAGGGATCACTCTCAAACCACCAGGTGTTTGTGTTGACAGAGATACATAACTGATCTTTAATGACACTGCCTAGAATACTTGGGTTCGTATCAAACCAATGACATTTGAACAAGACGAATTCCTTGCGGTATGCGTATAACACCTTAACCACACTTAACAATTTTCCATAGAACCCCTTCTCAACATTTTCCCCATCCCCATGCACGAAGACCCCGCTGTTTTGCATAGACAATTGGTCGTCTCGTTCTGTGCATAAGAATTGAACTCTGTTAATGTGACAACCAGCGTACGTTTCTCCTCGGAATGGGCCAATGGCCAACTGCATTAATTCTTTATTGAAATTTGGCGAGTTTACATCTTTCAGCCTTGCCATCTGTTAAGATACACACAAGAAACGAAATTGTTAAACTTATAACACATTTAGGAAATTTACAAATCACATATTTGACTTACATGCTCGAAAAAATAACGTGGAAACAGTTGTTTGTCCATTTCTTTCCAATTAGAAGGAAATTGGGCCTTCATCCTTGCCACGTGCTACTCGTGGAAGGGCCAGACTTCATCACAGTTGTTCAGTATGAACCAATGAGCCACCTCTATGTCGCTATTGGAGAACGGCTCCGAGATTAGACCAGTGCCGAAAGGTCGTGCGGGTTGGGCAAATACAGATAGGGTCTCTAGACGTTGACCACCATCGTCACTGCGCGTGGCCCTATTGAAGGAAGTTTCAACATTCTGAAGGTACATTGCACAAAATGTCAATGCATCCTTTGAAATGTACGCCTCCACTATAGAGTCTTCTGGACGTGTCTTGTTCCAAACGTACCACTTGTACGTACCTAACATTCTGCAAGGAAATTTACATTATGATTCACATATATACATGAAAGTAAGGAAATATTATCAAACAGCAGGGATAAGTTATACCTCTAGATTGGGTACATCCAACGGTAATGCACCGGGCCAGCTAGCTTTGCCTCATCCGACAAATGTATTAGTAGGTGCACCATTTCATCATAGAATGCAGGTGGATATATTTGCTTTAGCCGGCACATGATGTAGACAATATCCTCGTTAATTGCTTCGAGGTCCGCCTTAACCAACGATCTAGCACATTGTATTTGGAAGAATTGAGACAAATAAACTATCGTCTCAACAACACCAGGCTCTAAGAAGGGCCTAATGCCAATTGGAATGAGTCGTTGTAGCAAAACATGATAGTCATGGCTCTTCATACCATACATGGTCCCACCGTCGGTGCTAACGCTTCGGGATATGTTGCGACGTAACCGTCGGGAAATTTCACACCGTGCAACCACTTCAGGAATTTTTTCTTATTGGCTGGCGTAAATGTATAACTTGAATGAGCCATGATGTATTTGCCATTGACGAGTTTTGGCCACAAATTAGGCCGAATCCTCATTTCTTGCATACCTAGACGAGTCATTTTTTCTGTCCTTTGACTTGCCTTCAATGGGTAAAGTCGTTCCCAATATGCCAACCGGAAGAATATGCTATTTTTCGTCCAATTTCCTGTTTAGCTGGTTACGATCCTCGTGTGACGAAGTCATTTATACTGTTCAGTTTGCATAATATCTAATCACCGCCCCTCTCCCTTGGCTGAGCTCGTAACTCTGATTTGTCATCAAATGGGTCAAATTGCATTCGCCATCGGTGATTCCAGGGAAGAAACCTTCTCTTACCCAAGTAGCTTACCTTAGATACGTTCCAAAAGGACGTTGTGTCTGGTCCACATGTCGGGCAAGCAAGATAGCCCTTGGTGCTCTATCCCGACAAGATACCATAAGTAGGAAAATCCATAATTGTCCACATTACGGCCGCTCGTAGAGTGAACATTTCTCCACTGCACTTGTCGTATGTTCGAACACCATTTTCCCACAAATCCACGAGCTCGTCAATCAATGGCCACAAATACACATCGATGGAATTACTCGGCAATTTGGGCCCCGTATCAAAGTACTGAGGATTGTGCATTCTTTCTTCATGCATCCCCAAGGAGCCAAGTTATACGGAACCGTAACCACCGGCCAAGTGCTATAAGGCTTTGCAAAACTCCCAAATGGATTAAACCCGTCAATAGCAAGCCCTATTCTGACATTCTTCACTACGCAGCAAACTCGGGATAAATCTTATCAAATTCTTTCCAAGCATCTCCATCGGTCGGATGCCTCAGTACATACTAATCAACGCGTTCATCGTTGTGCCACCTCATATCCTGGGCTGTGTGGAACGACATGTAGAATCTTTGTAACCTTGGTGCTTCAGTGGAAAATAACGCAACACCTTGTTCGGAATCTTGTTCTTTTGAAACATAGGCTCAATGCACATGGGACATTGTCAAGCCGCTCGAATTCATCGCAAAATAATGCACAGTTGTTCTTGCATGCATGGATCTTGATATACCCTAAATCGAGGCCCTTCAACAGCTTGTTCGATCTATAATAATCTTTAGGCAGACGGTTGTCTTCAGGGAGCATTCGGATAATTATGTCCATCTTGTGATCAACATGCTTGTTCGTTTGATTATACTCAACTTTCATGTCCATCAGCTCCATAATTGCCCCTAGAACCGAAAAGGATTTACAACCGGGGTACAATTCGCGCTGAGTGTTGGTCGAATTAAAGAGCAAGAAATATGCAATTCAACTCTAACAATTAGAAAATCCGTGCAAGTGCACAAATCGATAAGAATAGTATAGTAGCACAGCAAGAGTCGATCCCTCAAGGACTTGTATCAACGTTATGACCACTTTAGTTCATATTTATTAACTTAGTGAAAACACACACACACACACACACACACACACGCAGGGGGGGTTTATGATGTGAGATTTGAAATTTAAAGACATGTAAAATACAATGCAGAAAATAACAATGCAAGAATTAATGGTTGATTGATTATTAAATAAGGCGAATTAAGGCTTACTATCCACTCTATCCAATTATAGTTACTAATCAGATTTCCTTGACCTAATTACTATGCATTTTCTGAATTAGGTGCCCGTGCCTAGGACCTGGCGTTGGTTCACTAGACACATCTTATTCCCTCTTACTTAGCATGTTCTAAACAGGGCATATGCCTAGAACGTCTATCACCTACCTTTTAAGATGATGCATGAAGTTCAAAGAGAATTTAATGACATCACATTAGCCTAGCAAAGTGACATGCAATCCTAGGTCGTTATGAGTTAAGATTACAAGTAAGAATACTTTCGATGCTCCAAATCACAAGATGATATGACGATCACTCAAGCAATTACATCTATAATTATATGCAAACAAGGTATCTAATCTTATAGGCATAAATTAAGGTCATTAAGCAAAGTAATCCAACTTATTCAGCATGCATAGCAATCATAATCAAGAGCCAGAAATCCAATCAACAAGCTAACATGGCTAGGGCTTCAAGCAGCCCTAATCCTAACGACTACTCACACATAACTGAAATTGAAACAAATATAATTGAATTCATAAGTAAATTGCAATAATGAAAATAAGGTTACAGAAGATATTGTGAAGAAAAGGTGCAGCAGAAGACACGGCAGAGCCTTCTTCTCCAACCTTCACGTCCAACACACTCAACTTCGGGAAGAACCAAGCTTTAACGTAAAACTCTAAAAAACCAAATTACTATCTGCGGCTAAGGTCTCTCTATCTCCCAAAAACGGGCCTCTCTCTCTCTGATGTCCCTCCTCCAAAACACTGAACAAAGGCTCCCTTTTATAGACAAAGGGAAAACCTTGTTTTATAAGGATTGGTAAAACCTTATTCTATAAGGATTGGTAAAACCTTATCCTAGAATGTTTTTGAATAGTTATTGTACTTTTAATTAAGTACAAAGTCCTTAAATCTATTAGAACCAATCAGAGCATGGCTGGGAGTGTGAATGGACCTGGCAAGTGGGAACGCAAGCTGGCCAAACTTGGATTTTGGACTGTGTTCGTAATCAGGATATGGGACTGCGCTTTTGAAGAACATCATGAGTATAGTAGAACCGCAACTTCGTTCAGGCTTGGTGCAAATTTTTTCAGGTTTAGTGAAGAGGGAGAACGTCTGATCCACCGCTGGCGGAACAGGGACCCCGGGCTTAGGCGCACATTTGGGCTCGGATGGGAGTTCTTGGGACATGTCCTCGACCTGCCTTGGCGCGACCTTGGAACTTCTTGGGCCTGACCTTGATGTCATGAAACACAGGTTTGAGACCTGGAGGGCCTGATATGAGGTACTTGGCCAGTGGCCCAAAATAGGCCCACTGACGCACTCAGGACCCCGTTCAGGACCTGATATTGAAATGAGGATATCTCCTTCTTCTGGACTCCGATTTGAGTCATGCTTTTTGCTTTCTTTCCAGATTTTACCTGTCTTTCTAACTCTGCACAAGTCTCACAAGATTGATCATTTTCTACTATTGATGGCACAAAATCATTCAAAAGACATGTAAGAGAGGCATATAAAGACATCAAAATGATGCATAAATAACGACTGATCAAATACCCCCAAACCTATCTTTTTCTAGTCCCTGAGCAAAACAAACGCTAACAAAATGAAAAAACTCGATTTTAGTTAAGATAGAACATTTAAACCCGTAGGTTTACCTCGTAGGAGGAGTTTTGTCTCCTGAGGCTTATAGCAGCACGAAACCCACAAACGTTTTACTTAGACAAAAAGATGCTAGAGATAGTACTTTTAACAAGCTAATAAGAATCAAAGTAAGTAGACATGCTTTGCAGAACTAAAAGGAATGCCATAGCCGTGAGTGTCATGTGAAGGTGTACGTGTATAAATGCCAATATTTTCAGGTGATCAAGTTTGAAAACAACTTCATCTAAGTGCCCTAGAAAGATTTTGCCTCGACTCTAATCCTCACTAGGAAACTCTCAATTCGCACAAGAATCCTAGGCTTACACTCTTTTCAAGCATATGTGATGAGTTTATGTTATGCAATTCAAATTTAATCACATATGAGTAACAATGAAGAATAGCACTTTATGGAAATAAAGATCTCATGAAAGGAATTGAACTTTAAGAACATAGATATGTACCTTAATCCTCAGCATGATGGTCCATAAGATCAGTTAGGTCTTCCTTTTTAGGTTGTAACGGGGCTAAGCTTTGGGGTTTAGCACGGAAGGATGGGATTCAAAAAACCTGAGTTGTGCCAAGGCATGAGAAGTCATGACTTGAACTTGGAATTTCTGAACTGAATCCTTTCTTAAGGCCCACGACATTGTGCTTTCTTGATGACTTATTTTGAGGCTCTTGTGGCTTATTTTGAGGCTCTTGGCTCACTTGGCTAAATTCACTTTGTTTTTCACTTTTTCTCAACGTTTCTTTCTTTCTTTGATTTGAAGGTTTTTTTTTTTCTATTCTTTCATTTGAATTGAATTGAACCAAGATCATGCAATGATTTCCTCAAATTTTCGTGCAACTTGCAACTTGTAAAGCTTTTCTTTACTTTTGAACTTTGAATTGATGCCAATGTCCTTTGAATTGGGCAGCATCTTCTTTCACCTCTCATTCTCACCATGAATCTCATTTAGGGCAACCTTAGCACAAACTGAGGTTATAGGGTATGGCTGTGATGGATGGCTAAGTATTTCGATTAGGTTATACTTTGGGTGATGAAAGAAAAGGTTGAGTGTTTGTCTTCAAAATTGGCTTAGGGAGCATGCAATAGGGTAGGATAAAGCCTTTAGAGGTTAAAGCATACATAGCCTACATCACTTCTTATGGCAAACCACACATTAGATGAAGAGTATCTAAATGATGTTAGTTTTTTAAAATTCAATGCAAATTAATGTAATGAGATCAACAATTAAGAACAAAAGCGATGAGTGTTTATGAGTAGAAACAAGTATATCCCTCAGAAAGAATGGCAATTAGGCTCAAAGATCTCACAGGGCAGTCTCCACTAATTTTCTAAGGTTCACTCAAATTCAGTTATTTCGTTCACTTAATCACTTAAAACATGGCATTGTGAAGTGCAAATTATGAACTACTTGACCATGGCATGACTCTTAGTAAAGCAAAGATAGTTAACTTAGCATATACATTCCTATCAACAAGTTATCATACTAATCACAAGCAAAAAATTAAATGTCCTGGCCGTGTATCACCCTCAAACCTACTTGTTTCTATATGCTAAATTTTAAATCCACACCCCCAAACCTAAACTAAACATTGTCCTCAATGGGATAAGCAGTAAGCATGATAACAGTAGAAAGGTTTAAGAGATATAACGGGTAGAAACAACAAAGGAAAAGAGAAATACAAACCAGGGCTAGGCTGCCTCCTAGGAGCGCTTTATTTAATGTCTGGGCAAGACGGGGTTGGCATGGTAGGAGCTGTGCACATGCGGAGTTGCAGGGTTGACTGCGCTTGGATTAGAGAGGTCCTTGAAGTAGTGTTTGAGGCGATGGCCATTTACCTTGAACGGATCCTGCCGTTCTGGGTGCTGGATTTCAACTGCACCATGAGGAAAAACGTTAGTAATAATAAATGGTCCAGTCCATCTTGAACGCAACTTACCTGGCATTAGTCTGAGCCTGGAATCAAAGAGGAGGACTTCCTGTCTGATGTGAAAGTCCTTGGGTGGAATGCGCTTGTCGTGGAAAGCTTTGGTCTTTTCCTTGTAGATACGAGAACTGTCGAAGGCCTCGTTTCGCAACTCCTCTAATTCACTTAGCTGAAGCTTCCTATGTATTCCAGCATCATCGATGTTCATGTTCATCTGCTTAATAGCCCAGAATGCTTTATGCTCCAATTCCACTGGTAGGTGGCAGCCTTTTCCAAAATCAAGCCGGAAGCGAGACATGCCAATTGGGGTCTTGTATGCGGTCCGATAGGCCCACAGCGCATCATTCAATTTGCTGGACCAATCTTTGCGGTTAGGATTTACCTTTTTTCCAATATGGCCTTTACTTCCCGATTGGACACTTCCATTTGGCCACTCGTTTGAGGGTGATACGGTGTTGAGACCTTGTGGGTGACGCCATACTTCTTCATTAGGGTTGTAAACGAATGATTGCAGAAGTGTGCCCCCCTATCACTGATGATTGCCCTAGGTGCGCCGAATCTGGCTAAGATGTGACTCTGCAAAAAATGCACCACTACTTTGGCGTCGTTAGTTTTGGTGGGAATTGCTTCCACCCATTTGGAGATATAATCAACTGCAAGCAGAATATAAAGATTGCCAAAGGAATTCGGAAAAGGCCCCATAAAATCAATGCCCTATACGTCAAAGATTTCGACCACAAGAATGGGGTGTGATGGCATTTGATTTCGAGGGCCGATGTTACCTAGGCGTTGGCAGCGGTCACAGGTGAGTACAAATTCGTGTGCATCCTTGAAAAGTGTAGGCCAGTAGAGCCCACTTTGTAGTACCTTGACGGCTATCTTCTTAGCTCCAAAATGGCCCCCACATGCCAAGCTATGGCAAAATGTCAAGACGGATTCCATCTCGTCTTCGGTGATGCAGCGCCGAATGATTTGGTCTGGACAATGCTTCCATAGGTACGGCTCATCCCATATGAAGTACTTAGCTTGTTTAGCCAGCTTTTCCTTTTGGTACCTGTTTAAAGATGAAGGAATTTGCTTAGTGACAAGGTAATTAATGAGATCGGCATACAATGGATCAATAGCTTGGATTGCGAAGAGTTGTTCGTCAGGAAAAGTCTCGAGGAGGGGCAACTGATCGGCCTCTTCATTGGAACTATGAAGCAATCGGCTCATATGGTCAGCGACCACGTTTTCACTACCCTTCTTGTCTCTGATTTCAAGGTTGAATTCCTGGAGCAGTAGCATCCAACGTAGCAACCTTGGCTTGGCGTCCTTTTTAGTGAGCAAATACTTCAAGGCAGCATGATCCGTGTATACTATGACCTTGGTTTGAATTAGATATGAGCGGAACTTCTCAAGGGCAAAGATAACAGCAAGGAGCTCCTTTTCGGTAGTGGAGTAGTTCAACTGGGCATCATTCAGGGTTCGACTTGCATAGTAAATGACATGAGGGAGCTTGTCAACACGCTGTCCCAAAACAGCTCCTATGGCGAAGTTCGAGGCATCACACATTAGTTCGAATGGTAAGTCCCAATTCGGTGGCATGATGATGGGTGATGCCGTGAGCTTTGCCTTGAGTGTGTTGAATGCCTCACGGCATCCCTTAGTGAACTCAAATGTGGCGTCCTTGGCTAGAAGATCACACAAAGGTCTTGTGATTTTCGAGAAATCTTTGATGAATCTGCGGTAAAAGCCAGCATGCCCTAAGAACGATCGAACCTTTTTGACTGTAGTGGGGTGGTAGCCTCTCTACTATGTCTAACTTTGCTTTGTCCACTTCTATGCCTCGGCTAGATATCACATGACCCAAGACAATTCCCTGTTGTATTATGAAATGGCACTTTTCCCAATTCAGCACTAAGTTGCTTTCTCTGCACTGTTCCAGTACTCGGGTTAGGTTAACTAAGCACAGTTCGAATGAATGTCCAAACACCAAGAAGTCGTCCATGAATACTTCAATTATATCTTCCACCATATCGGAGAAGATGCTCATCATGCAACGCTGAAAGGTAGCTGGGGCATTGCACAATCCAAACGGCATTCTTCTGTACGCAAAAGTGCCATATGGGCATGTGAATGTTGTTTTTTCTTGATCTTCGGGTGCAATAGCAATCTGATTGTATCCTGAGTAGTCGTCCAAGAAGCAATAGTGGGAGTGTCCAACCAGGCGCTCGAGCATTTGATCAATGAAGGGCAAAGGAAAGTGATCCTTGCGTGTGGTTATATTTAGCTTTTGATAGCCAATGCACACTCTCCATCCTGTTTGAATCCGTTGCGATACAAGCTCATCATGCTCGTTTTTAACCACTGTGATCCCACTTTTCTTTGGCACGACCTGGACTGGGCTCACCCACTTGGAGTCACTAATTGGATAGATGATTCCAACGTCCAGAAGCTTTAGGACTTCTTTCTTCACGACCTCCTTCATAGGTGGATGCAATCTCCTTTGCGCCTCCCGTGATGGTTTGGAGTCTTCCTCCAGTAGTATCCGATGCATGCATTGTGTGGGACTTATGCCTTTGATGTCAACTATTGTCCATCCAATTGCCGTTTGATTGACCTTAAGGACGTGAACCAATGCCTCTTCCTCTTTCGTACTTAGGGTAGACGCAATGATGACTGGAAGGGTTTGATTGTCGCCCAAATATGCATACTTTAAGTGCTCGGGCAAGGGCTTCAGCTCGAGTTCAGGAGCCTTTATGATGGACGGCAGGGTTTTCTGACTTGTGAGTGGTAATGCTTCGAAGGGAGACCTGTGGAATGGGAGGGCTAGCAGGATGTCAAGGGCTCGTACCTCTTTGATCACGCCATCTGCAAGTGAATCCACAGTGTGTGGGTTACTAGTAACGGCCTTCTCAAGGTCATCCGTCATGCAAGACTGAGCAATTGTCTCCCGTAGCAGTAAGTCCATTGTGTTTAACGGAAAATCTACAATAGGCTCAGCAGGATACTGGATGGTGTCATGGATGTAGAATGTCTGAAGCTGGTCCAGGACCTTGATGGAGACTTGGCCCTTTCTGACGTCGATGAGGCACTCGGCTGTGGCTAGTAAGGGCCTTCCGAAGATAAGGGGAGGTTCCTCACTTTTGTCAATTCTGTCCATTCTTAGTACGTAGAAGTCTGCAAGGATGCATGTATCTCCGATTTGTACCAGTACGTCCTTAAGAACCCCCATTAGGTTGGTTACAGAAGCGTTAGCCAATCTGACACATAGGTGCGTGGGTTTGAGTGCTCCTAGGTTGAGTGACCAGTAAATGTGGAATGGCATGATGTTCACTGGTGCTCCCATGTCGCAAAGGCAATGTTCGAATCTTTTTGACTGAATGACACATGGAAGGGATGGAGGCCCAGGATCGTTGGCATTAAGGGGCATGCGCAAAAGGGCAGCCGAGCAGGCCTTAGGGATGTCAATGGTGTCCGTGGAGCTAAAACCACGCTTTCCTGCAACTAAGTCCTTGATCAGCTTCGCAAAGATAGGCATGTGCTTGTTAAATTTTATGGAAAGGCAGTGTGATCTTAAGCTTCTGCAACATGTTGATGATCTCTTCCTCAAAGTCCTCCCTTTGCTTATTCCTGTTTTGGAACCTGCGAGGAAATAGATAATCAACATTATTAGCTAACTCAAAAGTTACTTTTTTAGAATTGGAATTCTGAGGTTTAGAGTTAGAAGTATTCGAGTGCTGCGACTTGGGCTTTGGAGCAGGTTGCATGCCAGCCGTGGCCGAAGTAGGCGCAGTGTCAGGTCCTCCTTACGGTAGGGCACTTGGTGACTCGTTAGGCCGGTTATGCGCTAGAGGTGTTGGCTGTAGCATGATTTGCGGCGCGCCCTGGTCGGCGATCCTTGGTAGAGTAGGTTGAGGTTCGGTTTCAGGTCCTACGAGGGGGGCATATATGGGGTCTTGAAGTGGTGTTTGCCTCTCCAGCGTGATGGCATTAGCCGTAGTATTGTGAAATCCTTTCGAATTTACCAGGACTTGACTCGGTAGCTTGCCCTGCTCTCGCTGATTTAGTTGGTTCGCCACCTGTCCCATTTGGCGATCCAAGTTTGCAATTGCATTTTTCATGTCTCCCGTCTGACTCTGGCTATCGTGCATGAATTTTATGAATTGAACATGTTGTTGAGTCAGGATATGGAGGGAGTCCTCAAGCGACTTGCTTCCACCATTCTGATTTGAGGAAGGACCGTGATAGTTCCCCTTAGGGCCTGCGGCTTGCTGCTCAAATCCAGGCGGTGGCAAGGGATTTGCGGCTGCTTGATTGTTGCTCCAACGGAAATTTGGATGATTTTTCCACCCCGGATTGTAAGTGTTGGAATATGGGTCATTCCAGGGTCGAGAATTGCTATTGAACCCTCCAGCAAAGTTGGCCTCTTCCACAACCGGGCAGTCCTGGGATGTGTGGCCCTGAATTGAACATACCTCGTAGATGTGAACTCCTTTGGCTTTCTCACTACACAACTATTTCATCATTTCCGTAAGCTGAGCAATGGCGTCATCTTTGTATTTGGCGGATGCATCACCCGTAGCTCTAGAGGAGGGACCCCTGTAGCTGAACTGTTTTTCCCTTTGAGCAATGTTTTCAAAGGAGGTCCTTGCTTCCTCAGCTGTGCCTTCTAGAATCCCTTGAGATTGAGTGTCCACCATTGTCCGATCGCTAGTCTTCAAGCCTCCATAGAAGTATAGCATAAGATGATGGGCATCAATATGGTGGTGGGGGCACGCCCGTAGCATCTGATTGAACCGCTCCCAAAACTCGTAGAAAGACTCCTCCGTGTCTTGCCGTGGGTTCATGATCTTGGACTTTAACTCATTTGTCTTTTCCACGGGAAAGTACTGTGTTAAGAATTTGGACGTCAAGTCCCTCCAACAATGAATGGAAACCGGCGCCAGTGAATGAAACCATGTCTTGGCGCGATCCTTGAGACTGAAGTGAAAGAGCCGTAGGTGGATTTCAGATTCTGGCATACCATTGATGCGCAGTGTTGAACAAACCTCAACAAATTCCTTGAGGCACCATGGGGCTTGCGGTACTAGGCCACATTCCTGTCCCTGCTCTTCTCTGTGGTCCGCCATCCTCTTGAGCTTGGTTGCGGGGAGCCGTGGACTGAAGATTCTTGCGATGATGGTCCACTTGGCGGGGAGCCGTGGACTGAAGATGCCTTGGAATGACATACACGGATACCTAAAAAAAAAAAAAACTAAGTTACAAATCTAAACTTGAATGGGCACCGTTGAGGGACAAGTCCCTAGCAACGGCACCAAAAACTTGTTGGTGGAATTAAAGAGCAAGAAATATGCAATTCAATTCAAACAGTTATAAAATCCTTGCATGCATGGATCTTGATATACCCTAAATCGAGGCCCTTCAACAACTTGTTTGATCTATAATAATCTTTAGGCAGACGGTTGTCTTCAGGGAGCATTCGGATAATTATGTCCATCTTGTGATCAACATGCTTGTTCGTTTGATTATACTCAACTTTCATGTCCATCAGCTCCATAATTACCCCTAGAACCGAAAAGGATTTACAACCGGGGTACAATTCGCGATGAGTGTTGGTGGAATTAAAGAGCAAGAAATATGCAATTCAACTCTAACAATTATAAAATCCGTGCAAGTGCACAAATCGATAAGAATAGTATAGTAGTACAGCAAGAGTCGATCCCTCAAGGACTTGTATCAACGTTATGACCACTTTAGTTCAGATTTATTAACTTAGTGAAAACACACACACACACACACACACACACACACACACACACACACACACACACACACACACACACACACACACACACACACACACACGCAGGGGGGGTTTATGATGTGAGATTTGAAATTTAAAGACATGTAAAATACAATGCAGAAAATAACAATGCAAGAATTAATGGTTGATTGATTATTAACTAAGGCGAATTAAGGCTTACTATCCACTCTAGCCAATTATAGTTACTAATCAGATTTCCTTGACCTAATTACTATGCATTTTCTGAATTAGGTGCCCGTGCCTAGGACCTGGCGTTGGTTCACTAGACACATCTTATTCCCTCTTACTTAGCATGTTCTAAACAGGGCATATGCCTAGAACGTCTATCACCTACCTTTTAAGATGATGCATGAAGTTCAAAGAGAATTTAAAGACACCACATTAGCCTAGCAAAGTGACATGCAATCATAGGTCGTTATGAGTTAAGATTACAAGTAAGAATACTTTCGATGCTCCAAATCACAAGATGATATGACGGTCACTCAAGCAATTACATCTATAATTATATGCAAACAAGGTAGCTAATCTTATAGGTATAAATTAAGGTCATTAAGTAAAGTAATCCAACTTATTCAGCATGCATAGCAATCATAATCAAGAGCTAGAAATCCAATCAACAAGCTAACATGGCTAGGGCTTCAAGCAGCCCTAATCCTAACGACTACTCACACATAACTGAAATTGAAACAAATATAATCGAATTCATAAGTAAATTGCAATAATGAAAATAAGGGTACAGAAGATATTATGAAGAACAGGTGCAGCAGAAGACATGGCAGAGCCTTTTTCTCTAAGCTCCACATCTAACACACTCAACTTCGGGAAGAACCAAGCTTTAACGTAAAACTCTAAAAAACTAAATTACTATATGCGGCTAAGGTCTCTCTATCTCCCAAAAACGGGCCTCTCTCTCTCTGATCTCCCTCCTCCAAAACACTGAACAAAGGCTCCCTTTTATAGACAAAGGGAAAACCTTGTTCTATAAGGATTGGTAAAACCTTATCCTAGAATGTTCTGGAACAGTTATTGTACTTTTAATTAATTACAAAGTCCTTAAATCTATTAGAACCAATCAGAGTACGGCTAGGAGTGTGAATGCAAGCTGGCAAGTGGGAACGCTAGCTGGCCAAACTTGGATTTTTGACTGTCTTCGTAATCAGGATCTAGGACTGCGCTTTTGAAGAACATCATGAGTATAGTAGAACCGAAACTTCATTCAAGCTTGGCGCAAATGTTGCCAGGTTTAGCGCAGAGGGAGAACCTCTTATCCACCGCTGGTGGAACAGGGAACCCGGGCTTAGGCGGATATCTGGGCTCGAATGGGAGTTCTTGGGACATGTCCTCGACCTGCCTTGGCCCGACCTTGGAACTTCTTGGGCCTGACCTTGATGTCATGAAACACATGTTTGAGACCCGGAGGGCCTGATATGAGGTACTTGGCCAGTGGCACAAAATAGGCGCACTGGCGCACTCAGGACTCCGTTCAGGACCTGATATTGAAATGAGGATATCTCATTCATCTGGACTTCGATTTGAGTCATTCTTTTTGCGTTCTTTCCAGATTTTACCTATCTTTCTAACTCTGCACAAGTCTCACAAGATTGATCATTTTCTACTATTGATGGCACGAAATCATTCAAAAGACATGTAAGAGAGGCATATAAAGACATCAAAATGATGCATAAATAACGACTGATCACTGAGCTTCTTTCAACAATCACTCGTAATGGAGCTCAGAGTCTACGGGTTGCAACCTGGGCACCGCATTATCCATATCATCCGATGCGGGAGGAAAAGCATCGATTAATAACTCAACGACTTGATCATTATCACATCGCTCATCCAAAGCACTTTTGTTCCGACGAATCGTGGGAACCGAAGATGTCGATGCGGAAAATATTTCTTCACCGTGATAGATCCAATTAGTGTAGTTGTGTATGATCCCATTCCATTCCAGATGAGTTTGGACCTCATTCAATGGCATCCAACTGCAGTTGTTACATTTACGGCACGGACACTTGATAAGTCTTTCATCACTGCAATGACTACGTGTAAAGGCAATGAAGCTGTCGATCCCATCCAAATACTGATAAGAAGATCTATCCAACATTTGCATCCAGCCTTTGTCCATTGTGCCTGCTTTCACAACATAGAGTCAACGTAAGTAATTGAGTTAACATTGTCCCGTAATTAGAACAAGTCAAAATCAAAATCAGCTCGTCTCCTTATGCCTCCGGTGATTTGGCCCTATCCCATTCGAGAATGCACGTTCTGTGCTGTGTAGTTTGCGACCTACGAGGCTAAGTTTCGATCGAGGGAAAGTTTGGCAGCATCTCCCTACAGTTCCCCAAATGCACGATGTAGATATAATAAACAAATATCTAGTATGCATTCGGAGAACATTCAGGGGATACAAACCGAATTTCCCACAATCGAAACCTAACCTCGTAGACCGCCAACTACACAACACATTGTTGCGCACCCCCAAACTGTCCGAATAAATGGACAATTCAAGAGTCAATCAATCAACCTAATTCACTAACTCTCAAATGGGTCTAAGGTTTTTCATTGAATTTCATTATACGAAGCTAATCAACTCGATTAACTTCGCATAAACAGTTATGAAATATGAACATATTTGACTCCGTCGAAACTACATAAAGCGCTTTACAAAAAATGTCACAACAAATTCACAAATACAAACATATATTAATTATGCCTAAAACGTAGTTTACAATTTTCTAATTTCCGTACATATTTTCTATTTTCCTATTTTCCTAACATATTTTCTAATTTCCCAACATTTTTTTCATATTTCAATAATTTCATTACATATTATTTATTTTCCTAAAATATTTTCTAATTTCCTAACATATTTTCTATTTCCCTAATTTCATAACATATTTTCTATTTTCATATTTTCCTAATAAATTTTCTAATTTCCTAAACATTCTAAACAATATCTAACGTCCATACATATTTTCTTTTTTCCAATTTTCCTAACATATTTTCTAATTTCAATAATTTCATTACATATTTTTTATTTTCCTATTTTCCTAAAATATTTTTTAATTTCCTAATTTCCTAACATATTTTCTATTTCCCTATTTTCCTAACATATTTTCGAATTTCCTAACATATTTTCTAATTTCAATAATTTCATTACATATTTTTTATTTTCCTAAAATATTTTCTAATTTCCTAATATATATATATATATTTTTTTTTGCCAAAAAGTCAAGGATTGCATTAATATCGAACAGAAACACCAGCATCACATGCTAAAGTATCAAACAGCCAATCTGTTCCGTGTTCATCCCAACAATGATACCCACATACCCTAGTAACATGGGTAGCAACAAGATGCGCCGCTTTGTTCGCTTGCCGATATGCATACACAAACTGGACACTCCGCAACTGCATAGCAAGTGCATAAATATCAAAGAGAAAGCAATCCAAATCAGCCCCACCTGGGCTCTAGCCATTCAGAGCAGCAGTAAGCCCCAAGGCATCAGACTCAATCATTACCCGCTCATGGCCCTCCATCAAACACTGGGAGAGAGCACACCGCACCGCCTCTGCCTCAATCAGCAAACTTGACTGTAGACAAAGGTCACCTTGCCCCCCAGCAGACACCAACAAGTCATAACAGTCCCGGATGACCCAACCGAAACCACCACTCGCGATCAGAGTACTCCAAGTATCATCACAATTCATCTTCAGGACACCCAACCCTAGTTTCGTCCACCGAGGGTTTGCATACCTCCCCTACAAGCCCACTGACATCCAGCATTAGTGGACTGCCAAACCAAAATACCCTAGCAAACGGACACAGGAAGAATAAATGGATCTCATATTCCTCAGCAAGCCCACAAACAGGGCACATAGGGTCCACAACCAGGCGACGACGCACCAAATTGGCCCGGACTGCAAGGGTGTCAGTACAGCACCTCTAGACAAACTGTTTAAGCTTCGAGGGAACCTTCAAAGACTAGATTTGGCTCCATTTTAGACCCTGCGCGGAAGGGGCACTAGGCTTCCCTTCTCCCCGCCGGCTTAACTCCCCATTGCAATGCAGATTAAGCGCCACACCATACGCCGATTTCACCTAAGAAAAGCCATTCTTATTGAAATACCACATCATCCAATCAACCATACCCCACCGGCTTAGAGGTAGTCGTAGAATCACCAGGCCTCCTCCATGGAGAAACACCGGGCAATGACCTCCTCATTCCAAGTGTGTGTGTCCTGGTCAATCAAGTCCTTAACATAAAGAGAGATTTCAGGATGAGAAGAATGGACCTTAAATGTATACAGGGTAGGCAGCCAAGGATCAGCCCGAGCCTTGACCAGATCACCATCACCAATCCTCCATCTCAAACCGGCAGTTAGGATTTTCCGACCTTTTATGATGCCTTTCCATCCTAACATATTTTCTATTTCCCTATTTTCATAACATATTTTCTATTTTCATATTTTCCTAACAAATTTTCTAATTTCCTAAACATTCTAAACAATTTCTAATTTTTGTACATATTTTCTATTTTCCTAACATATTTTCTAATTTCCTAACATATTTTCTAATTTCAATAATTTCATTACATATTTTTTATTTCCCTATTTTCCTAAAATATTTTCAAATTTCCTAATTTCCTAACATATTTTCTATTTCCATATTTTCCTAACATATTTTCTAATTTCAATAATTTCATTACATATTTTTAATTTTCCTATTTTCCTACAAAATTTTCTAATTTCCTAATATATTTTCTATTTTCCTAACATATTTTCTATTTTCATATTTTCCTAACAAATTTTCTAATTTCTAATTTCCACAAATTCTAAACAATTTCTACACAATTTACACAATAAATACACAATTTCCTAACATAATTATATCCAAAATTCTTAACAAAATTAAATTGAGAGGCAAACCCGTACCTTTTTATAAGTATTCCTTCAAATCAACCACAAAATTCCTAAAATACAAAGCATAATCAATTTCCAATCAAAAATCAAAATTTCAAAACTAAAAAAATTAAATTTCTCAAAACTTCAAAATTCATGTTGTTGATTGAGAGAGAAAGAGATTTGATTGATAGTGAAAATGGTGATGAGATGATGAAGCTAGAGAGAGAGAGAGATAGAGAGAGAGAGGAGCAGGAGTATGAGATTGTGAAGCAGAGAGGAAGAAAATGAAAGGACTGGCTGAGATATTTAGTGTGTTTAGACTTTTGTCCGACGAAGTATATTCGCAGGGCAAAGTTTAATGATTCGTCGGGTAAAATTAAGTCAACGCCAAGTGTTACCCGACGACTGATATTCGTCGTCATACCTCATATTACCCTACAGGAAGAACAACTCATCGGGCAAACCCTTCCTATTTTACGCGCCAACAACTTGTTCGTCCCCCCACCACCTTACGCAGCGAGCCTTCGAGTTCATCGGGCAAACTCTATTTACACGGCAAAAAACACTTCGTCGGGCAAATTTTTGTCGAGCAACCTCGAATTTCTTGTAGTGTCATATGAACCTTATCATTCCAAAATCCAAATTGGAAATTTTTAACAAAAAAAAAAAGAACTTCGAAACCCCAATTTCATATTGTGAGAGTTCACATCAACCTTAACATAGAAAAACCAAACTCAAAAGGTAAAAATTAAAAATTATTTCTCCAACTCGTAATATTAAACTCTAAAGTTCCTATGAACCTTATAATTCGATAATCAACCTCGAAATTTTGAAAAAAATAATTAACTTCGGAACCGTAGTCTCATATTGTGAGAGTTTACATCAACCTTGTCGTAGAAAACCCAAACTCAAAACGTAGAATATGTAAGTGAGTGGAGGAAGGAGCTAGTGGAGCAGATTGTAAGTCCCGAGGATGGTAGTGCAAATTTATCTATGCCTCTGAGTAAATTTGGCACCCTTGACAGGTTAGTATGGCATTTCTCTAAGAATGGCATGTATAATGTTCATTCAGGATATTTGCTAGCAACGGAAAAGGAACGAAATGGGGAGTTATCATGACAAGGTGATGGGGAATCTAGCAATATGGAAGAACATGATAAGTTTTGGAAACATATATGGAAGATGAAGGTTCCTAACAAGATATGTCAATTTGTCTGGCGATGTTGTCGGGGTTTCCTTGCTGTCAGACATAACTTGGTGCGTAGACGGGTTCCTGTTGAAAATGTGTGCCCCTTGTGTCGTGAAGATGATGAAACTGAAGCCCACTTATTATTTACATGTATGTTTGCAATGGTCTTTTGGTTTGGGAGCCCTCTTCAGATGGATACTACCAGGTTCATGGGGATTGCTAGGGTGTGTTGACCCAGATGTTTGAGCATGTGGATGATGTACAAGGAGTGTTTCAACTTATTTCTTTTGGCTGTTGGAGGATTTGGAAAGCCAGGAATTTGATGTGTGTTCTAGAGGTAGTGCAGACGCCGGGGGAAGCTGTTGAGTTATTGGCCCAACAACTATTCAAGTACATTGCAGCTAGGGCTACTGCTGTGGAGCCTGTCTCCCAGGGACCTCGTGTTCAGATACCACCACAGGCCTGCCTCTCTACGATCTGGCAGGGACCACCTATGGGGACGGTAAAGCTGAATTGTGATGGGGCTTGGTATGTGCAGCGACGGGTGGGAGCTTTTGGTTGGGTCTTGCGGTCTTGGTATGCGACTTTTGGGGATGCCGGTGGTGTGGGTGGCTTATGATGTCAATCTACTCTTCAAGCAGAGGCTAGGGCGGTTAGAGCTGGTCTGGAGGCCTGCCTGGCTACGGCTCAGCAAAGGGTAATTGTGGAGACGGATTCTCAACTTCTTATGTCGTTGCTCAGCAAACAAGGGAGCGAGGAGTCCATTGATAATGTATTACATGCTATTAAGGTCCTCAAGAGTTCTTTTATTTCAATTGTTTTTACGTTTGCCCCACGGGGTTGTAGCACGGCTCCTAAGTGATAAAAGAAAGAAGAACTCATCTTCTTTCTTTTTTGATTACCTTCCTCGCGTATGTATAAGACCGAATCCATTCGATTTCGAAAAAGGATTACTAATCCTTAACTTTTCGAGGAATCCTTCATCAGTGGTTGTGAATGACTGATTTTTCTCAATCTTTTCGACCTTGGTTCCGTAGGAGCAAGTCAAAAAGATTGAGAAATAGAACCATCTGATTTGATTCATTCTCAATAGCCATGAGATGATCATCTTAGGGTGATCCTTTTGTCGACGGATGCTCCTAATACATTACACTCGTAGTCTCTGAAGGATGAGAACCAACGATGTAGCATCTACATCGAGAATTCAAGTATTGTATGCGTCATTAGTCCGATCCTTTGTAGGAACTACCCGTAATAACGAACTTGCAAAATAAATCTCTTTATCATAAAGAGATTCGTTGTTCCTGATATGGGTACCACTTACTCGGGTGATTACATGTGATTTTGCATATGATAACCATGAATAATTGAGTATTAACCAAAGAATAATTTCAGATCTTGAATCATGCTTAGAAATCATCTTAAAGTCATGCAATTAAAAACCAAATCTCATCAGTGTGTTGGAAAGAAACCTAAGACACAAACAAACACAAAAACTACCCAAAGAACACTACTAAAACCGTCACAAACTAAGGCAAAAACAAAGTTGTCAAAAATTATTAATTTTTTTTTTATACTGACGCAAAAATCAATGGAAAACACAAGTGTTCCCCCCACACTTAAATCTAACATTGTCCTCAATGTTTAAAAGTTCAAGTATAAACAATGAAGCATTTAAGGAAGGAGAAACAAGCGACGACACACACAAAGAAAATAAAATAAAACAAAACAAAACAAACGAAGGCAAAGTTAACGACAAAGAAGGACAGGGTGAGAGAAAGCAAATATGATTGTCAGTGGTTGTAGAGTGCCAAAACTGTCATCATCCTCTTCACATGGGTTGCCTCCCAACTTCCCTTTGGGTTACCTCCCAAGTAATGCTAAGTTTATAGTCTTTAGCCAGACTGTTGGACTCTCATGCAATGTACTGAACAGGTTGGAGAGTCACATCCTCCTCTCTAGGCTCAAAGCTCATCTCAATATAGGGTTTTACTCTGTGCCCATTCACCATGAATGTCTGATTCTTCTCTTTGCTATAAACCTCCAAAGCTCCATGAGGGAACACTTTTGTAACAACATAAGAACCGTACCACCTAGACTTGAGCTTACCATGGAAAAGTCTCAATTTTGAATTGTAGATCAATACCTTATGTCCCACATGAAACTCCTTCCTAAGTAGCCGCTTATCATGATGCGCCTTGGTCCATTCCTTATACAACTTAGCATTCTCATATGCATCATACCTCAACTCTTCAAGCTCATTCAGCTATAACTTCCTCTTGTCACCTGCTTGTTGCATATCATAGTTGAATTTCTTAATAGCCCAATATGCTCTATGCTCCAACTCCACTGGTAGGTGACATGCCTTCCCAAAGACTAGACGATATGGGGACATGCCAATGGGGCTTTTGTACGTAGTCCGATATGTCCACAATGCATCATTCAAGCGTAGAGACCAATCCTTCCTTCTAGTATTCACTGTCTTCTCTAGGATGCTTTTGATCTCTCTATTGCTTATCTCCACTTGACCACTGATTTGAGGATGATATGGAGTGCCAACCTTATGTGTGATCCTATATTTCTTCATTAAGGAAGCAAAAGCCTGGTTGTTGAAGTGGCTACCTCCATCCCTAATTATTGCCCTTGGTGTCCCAAACCTAGTAAAGATGTTATCCTGCAAGAACTTCACAACAACTTTGTGATCATTAGTTTTTGAGGGGACAACCTCGACCCATTTAGATACATAATCCACACCCACAAGAATATATAAATAACCAAATGAGTTAGGAAATGGACCCATGAAGTCGATACCCCACACATCAAAGAGCTCCACCACTTGAATGTTTTGCAATGGCATCTGATTTCTTGAAGAGATGTTCCCTGTTCGTTGGCATCTGTCACAAGAGCTGCAAAACCAAAAAGCATCTTTAAACACATTAGGCCAATAGAACCCAGATTGTAATACCTTAAGTGTTGTTCTCTTCGCTCCAAAGTGTCCTCCACATGAAAACTGATGACAATGTTGGAGAATGCTCATATGCTCCTCCTAAGAACACACCTTCTGATAATTTGATCTGGACATAATTTGAACAAGTAGGGCTCGTCCTAATAGTAGTGCCTAGACATACACACTATTCGCTTCCTTTCCTGGCTCGACATACCTGGAGGAAAAACCTTAGTAGTTATATAATTAACAATATCTACATACCATGGAAGTTGTAAATCAATTGCAAATAACTGCTCATCTGGAAAGTTTTCACTCAAGGGAAGCTTGTTCCCTTCTTCGTCATGAAGTAACCTGGACAAGTGATATGCAACCACATTCTCACTACCCTTCTTGTCCTTAATCTCAAGATCAAATTCTTTCAGTAAGAGCACCCATCTAATAATCAACCTAGGCTTAGCATCTTTCTTATCAAACAAAAATCTCAAAGCAGCATGATCAGTAAAAACAATAACTTTAGAACCAATCAAGTAGGACCTAAACTTCTCCAAAGCAAATATAACATCTAATAATTCTTTTTCAGTAGTAGAATAATTAAGCTGAGCATCATTCAAAGTTCTAGAGGCATAATAAATAGCATGAGGTACCTTGTTAACTCTCTGACCTAGAACAGCTCCCAAAGCATAATCACTGGCATCACACATGAGCTCAAATGGGAGGTTCCAATCTGGTGCCATCATAATGGGTGCATATGTGAGTAGCTCTTTCAATGTGTTAAAGTTATTCATGCACTCTTCTATCCACAAAAACTCAACATCTTTAGACAATAATGCACAAAGAGGTCTAGACATTTTAGAGAAATCTTTTATGAATCTTCTGTAAAACCCTGCATGCCCTAGAAAACTTCTCACACCCTTCACAGATGTAGGAGGAGGTAATTTTGATATGATGTCAATCTTTGCCTTGTCCACCTTAATGCCCCTGCTAGATATTACATGACCTAAAACAAGACCTTGTTGTACCATGAAATGACACTTCTCCCAATTCAGCACTAAGTTGCAATCCGCACATCTCTTCAAAACAAGCTGCAAATGGTTAAGACAATCATCAAAGTTAGAACCAAAAACACTGAAATCATCCATAAATACCTCT
This sequence comes from Oemleria cerasiformis, assembly GCA_037349345.1. Taxonomy (NCBI): domain Eukaryota; kingdom Viridiplantae; phylum Streptophyta; class Magnoliopsida; order Rosales; family Rosaceae; genus Oemleria; species Oemleria cerasiformis. The sequence continues at coordinate 307,157 of JAZGTL010000022.1, forward strand.
ATAAATCTCTCCACCATGTCTGAAAATACGTTCATCGTGCACCTCTGGAATGTGGCAGGTGCATTGCACAAACCGAATGGCATCCTTTTGTATGCAAATGTACCAAAGGGTCATGTGAACGTGGTCTTCTCCTGGTCCTCTGGTGCTATAGCAATCTGATTATAACCACTATAACCATCTAGAAAACAGTAATGACTATGACCTGCTAACCTTTCTAACATCTGATCAATAAATGGAAGAGGAAAATGATCTTTCCTGGTTTCATTGTTGAGCTTTCTGTAATCAATGCAGACTCTCCAACATGTGGTGAGCCTGGTAGGAACAAGCTCATTCTCTTCATTCTTCATCATTGTGATTCCACTCTTCTTAGGCACAACATGAACTAGACTTACCCATTTTCTATCTGAGATGGGGTAGATGATGCCAACATCCAAGAGCTCAAGAACCTCTGCTCTCACTAATTCCTTCATGTGTGGGTTAAGCCTTCTCTGAGCATCCATGTTAGGCTTTGCATTATCTTAAAGGAGGATTCTGTGCATGCACTTGGATGGACTTATGCCTTTGATGTCGGCAATGGTCCACCCAGTGCAGTCTTGTGCTCCCTAAGAACTCTCAACAACTTCTCTTGCTCCACCAAACTCCAGTTCGCAGCAACTATCACTGGTAATGTCCGGTTCTCTCCCAAGTAAGCATACTTCAATTGTTCAGGTAGTTGCTTCAATTCTAGTTCTAGTGCCCTGACAATGGAAGGGACAAGAGCAGTATTAGTAGACGCAAGAGTTTCAAAGGAAGGTACATACTTACTTGGATAAGGCTTAGAAGCCTCAAGAGAATGCACAGCTTCATGGAGGTCTATCTCTGTAACATCACATCCACGTTCATAATTCAGCATTGTGAGGTTGTGGGCTATGCATGCCTCCAAAGGGTCAAGGCTATGTACCTGAAAAACTTGCTCAACAACACTTCCTACCACATCAATCTTAAAACAATCATGGTTATCATGTGGCAATTTGATAGTGTCAGACAACATGAATTCTATCTTCTTACCATTAACTTTCATGTGTATAGTACCCTTTTTCACACTTATCTTTGTATCAGTAGTTACCATAAAGGTCTACCAAGAATAATAGGTAATGAAGATGACATAGGGGAATCTTCCATATCCAGAACAACAAAATCAGCAGGCAAAATAAATTCATTTACCTGAACCAAAACATCCTCTAATATACCTCTAAGTCTTCTAATGCTTCTATCTGCCAATTGCAATATAATTGAGGTTGGTTTGAGCTCCCCCAACCTCAACTCCTCATAAACGGTATAAGGCATCAAGTTAATGCTTGCTCCTAAATCAAGGAAAGCACGTTCAAATAGACGGTCACCAACCCTGCAAGGAATGGTAAAACTACCTGGATCTTTTAGTTTAGGTGGTAGCTTTCTCAATAAAACCGCACTTACCTCCTCAGTCAATGCAACTTTCTCATGTTCCTGAAACTGTCTTTTGTGTGTACAACAATCCTTTAAAAACTTAGCATAAGATGGAATCTGTTTAATTGCATCAAGTAAAAGAATGTTGATTTCTACTTTTCTGAAGGTTTCAAAAATATCAACAAGATGTTTTTCTTTCTTTTTCTTAACTAACCTTTGAGGGAAGGGTGGCAATATCACCTTCTCCTTCTCACCTACCTTTGTGGATAGAGGTGGTTCAACAATTTCTGGTTCATTCTCATCTGTCCCCACCTTGTTGTCAACTACCTTGCCACTTCTAAGGATTGTCACAGCCTTGAGCTGCTCCTGGCCTCCCGGATTAGGTATGGTTTGTGATGAAAACTCTCTTTTCTTCCTCTCACTTAACTCCTTTGCCATTTGCCCTACTTGTGCCTCCAATCTATGAATAGATTGGCTAGTTGTTGCTTCTAGTTTCTGAATGTTCTTACTAGTTAGAGCATTTTTCTGTTGATGTGCAGTCAAGAACTGGAGTATGGCACCTTCAAGATTATTCTTCTTCTGGTCAGTATTTGGTTGTGCCACCTTTGATAAAGCATGATAATTACTTCCCTGCAGGAAGTTCTTATGCTGCCCTTGTGGATTGAGCACATTCTGACTGTTACTCCAAGAGAAATTTGGGTGGTCTTTCCATCCTGGATTATAAGTGTTTGAATATGGGTTGTTCTTGGGATGATAGTTGTTTTGCCCCACATAATTAGCTTGCTCATTATCTGTAAAACAAGACATAGGACAAGTCTCAGTACTATGATTAGAATGAGAACATATAGCACATACCTCGACTTTAGCAACTTGTTGAACTTGAGAGATGTTCTAAGCTGACATTGCTTTCACCAGCATATCTAACTTCTTCTCCATTGCTGCCAATTGACTCTGGACTCCACCATTTGTGCTAACTTCATAAACACCTTTACTTTTTACTCCTTGTCTCCCTCTTGATGAGAATTTTTGAGAATTTTCACTTAGGGTCTCAAATAGCTCAATGGCTTCATCACTGCTCTTTTCCATAAGCACACCTCCACAAGCTGAATCAACAAGACTTCTGTTAATATCATTTAAACCTTCATAAAAAGCTTGTACCTGATCGTCTTGAGATAGATTGTGGTGTGGACACTTGAGAAGCAACTCCTTGAAATGCTCCCATGCTTCAAAGAAAAGATCTCCATCCTTCTGTGGAAGGTTTGAATCTCCCTTTTAAGTTGTCTTGTCTTTTGGGCTGGGAAAAACTTCTTCAAAAATTTAGTGGCCAATTGTTCCTAAGTAGTAATGGAACCTGCAGCCAGAGAATTCAACCACAACTTAGCATTATCTTTTAAGGAGAAAGGAAAGAGAATTAACCTGATTCCTTCTGGAGTTAAGCCCTGGATGTTCTGAGTCTTGCAAAGATCAAAGAAATCCCTAATGTGCAAGTATGGATCCTCAGAAGGTGTTCCTCTATAGTGCGGCACCATGTTAAGCAAATGAGGTGATAAATTGAAGCTGCCTTGCGCAGTTGGTTGGTAGGCAATGCATGATGGTTGATTAAGGTTTTGAGGGACAAAGGAGTCCTTCATTGGCCTTCGAACCTGTTCATCCCCCATTTCGTTCACAGATTCTGATCTTTCTCCTTCTTCAATATCTTCTCTTTGTGTGTTAAGTTTTGCCCTCTTTCTCTTTGTGTGTTAAGTTTTGCCCTCTCAGCTTGCTTTCGAAGATGTCTAAGAATTCGTTAAATCTCAGGATTGTAGGCAATGACCGCTAAATTTTTGGATCAACGACCTTGCATAAAGGAAATTCAACCTGTAAAAAAAAACCAAAAATCAATTTCAGCACAAACTAGTTATACAGTCCCCGGCAACGGCGCCAAAAACTTGTTGTACAAATAGCAACCTATAAATTACGCAACTATAGGCACATTTTAACTCGCAAGTGCACAAGATCAGACAAATAGTATAGAAAGCAAATACGAGATCATTCCCACGAGGACTAGATTAATATGTGTTTAAAATTGATTTTAAGATGATTTTGAAAACTGAAAATTTCGAAACAAAATATTAGAAAAAACAGCGTTTGATTAAAAATAAAATTGGATTGAGGTTAAAACAATGTGACAAACTAGTTAGGGATTCGATGTTCACCGCTAATCTTCTTCCTTAAGAAAATGATATGCACAATGCTACAAAATAGATTTTAGATACTCATGTTTGTCAACCTAAAGGCATGATATCTACTCTTTAAATTATTGATTTCCCTAAGCAACAAGTTAGGCATGGGTATCTATGCTAACTCTTTTCATTCTTAAAGTATTTAGCATGGTATCTACTAAGTTACACTTTAAGAACGCATAACACAATGGAAATCGACAAACACACAACTCCTAGAACATGGTATCTATTCTAGTTATTCATGATGATTAATTTCAAGAACTTATAACTAGTTCTTTTGTTACTCTCATAGGCACAAGATTCGGTCATCTAAATTTACCTATGTAACAAACTCAATACACAGCATGCATATGGTGATCAAGCATAACATAACGTATGTAAAGAGTAAAATATAATCTGAAATTAATCAATTAAGCATCACAAAAGTAGTTTGCAGCAAAGGCATATCGAAATCCTTAAAGAAACATGATTAGGGCTTCAATCGAGCTCAAACTATAGTACTTAGTTACCCATAATTTATATAGACAACAAGAACATAAAAAAACAGAAAATAAAAAGAGGAAGAATATCGCTCTTTGATGATGTGTTGGTCATCTAGAGTGATTGGATGACGCCTTGACGTTCCTCCTTGCTTCCTAAGCCTTTTAGACCTTGGAACCTTGAAGGATGGAGCAGAATGGGATGGTCTGGCTGAGTCCTTTTGTGAGAGCCCAAACGTTTTCTGAAGTTTTTTTGGAGAAAAAAAAAAGCTGTTTCAAAGTAAATGATGAGGGGGAGACTCTTTGCTTCTCTCTTGTATGCGTGTCTTTGCCCCTTCGGCTTGCCAAGAATTTGTGTGCATGTTAATTCACTGAATGAGGGAGAGCAAGAGTTTCTTTTTTTTTTCTTTTTAATTTTCTTCTTTTCTCTGATTAAAACGGCTCCTCCCATAACCCTAACAAACTGGGCTTCAGTCGTCCAAGCCTGATAAGGATTAGAAAACTTGAAATAGAAGGAACGCTGAATTCCCGCGCAGCCTGAACTTATTGTACTAAAACGGCGATAACTCCTTCTAGAAAATTCCAATTCACGAACCGTAAATTCCTTTAGAAACTAGACTTCCGTATCTTTTCAACGATATATGGCCCATCAGCTAGTTCTTCTTGAGCAGATGCAATTAATTTTGAGAAGTTGACACATTTTCTGAAGTCTGTTTCAAAGTTTCCTCTTTAGATTTCCCAAATAGCACTCATTAACTCATTTTGTAACTTTGCTTCCAAAAATCCTACAAAACACGAAAACAAGCTAAGTATTAAGAAAACATAGGAAACATGCTAAGAAAAACATAAGAAAACAAGATAAAACGTCACATAAATATGCTCCTATCAGGGGGGGGGGGTAATGAGAATGTGGGTAGTGCAATTGGAAATGAGGGAGAGAGACAGAGAAAGAGAGAGTGTGTGTAGGCGGGGAATGAGAATGTGGGTAGTGCAATTGGAAGAGATGGAGAGAGGGAGAGAGAGTGTGTGTGTGTGGGCAGGGAATGAGAATGTGGGTAGTGCAATTGGATGAGGGAAAATAATAAGGAATTTGGTAAAAAGTCTGAAGTTTGAAATTCCTATGCATAAATTCTCTTGTTTGGATTCATCAAATTTGAAATTTAGAAATTCCAAAAAAAAATAAATAAGGAACTTGGATGTCCCAAATCTCCATTTTAATTCCATATAAAGAGGTGTAATTTCTCATATTTCATCTTTATAACTATAATTTATGTGTAAATATTAAATTCTATGTTTAAATTTCATTCTATTTTTATATTATTCAAACAAGAAACTTCACAAATTCTGAATAAATTAATTTCTGTCAATTTAAATTCCGTCATTTTATAAACTTTTGGTAATCTTAAAGTTCTTTATCTAAACACACCTTAGGGTATATTAAAGCTTTCATTGATTTTTTAATATGTAACTTTTGGGCTGTTTGGGATTTGGCAATTTTTTTTTAATAATGGTTTTTAACCTTTGGGTTTTTAGATTATGGGCTTATAGTACAGAGTTGTAGGATTGGGTTATAAGATTGGTCAGAATTTATACAAACAAGGAAATTTTAAATTATTCGGTTCGATTTGGTTAAATTCAGAATTTAGTGACACAAAACCTAACCTGAACCAATTTCGGTCCGATTCAATTTGATATTTTTTTTCCGCCTGGGAAAATTTATAGCGGTTCGGCACGATTCGGTTGGTTCAATAAAACCCACCAGTTGATGGATTGGCGAAAGAAATTTGTATGCCCATTTAACAGAGGGAGAGTAGAATTTAGAACATTTTTCAATACTAAACGAGACAACATTAAGCAAAAAATTGGATGGCATGCTTCGATGATAAATTTTAAAATACCAAGGCATTTAGGGTGAACTACGAAAAAAAGCACTATAGAATTGAACATAGTAATTTTACATAGTTGAATAACTAGCAAGGAAGCACATGCATTGCACGAGCATAACAAATTGAGTAGAACCCGTAGTAAACCATCATTTCAAACCATCCTGTTACAGAGAATCTTTGGATATCAGTTCGGAATTTAGTTGTTACTTACAAATCTCATCTGAAAGCAATGCATCTAATCATTTGAAATCTATGGGTACTTTGAAATTTCTCATTTTTAACTAATTTAACTCGATCATGGGAGGATTAAGGCACATACTTCAGTTCATTATGAGAGCGAGATTAGTTAAAAAGAAACTAAATAGCTTCACAAAATGGGACAAAAATTACGTACAAACTTTTCCAAGTTTCCAAAACTTTAAAAAAAAAATAAATAAATTCACAATAGAGGGTATTACAACCAAAATCTGTCTCATTACTACCAAGTAACTTCCAGTAAAAACCCTTGTACCCAGAAGGTAAAACTATATGCATTTCCTTCGTAAGTTAGAATACCTTTCAAAAAGAGGCAACCAACACCTGCACGAACCTATCAAACCTCGTTGGCTAAAAGTAATTGTCTTCTGCAAGAAAAAAAAAAATACACACAATTTGTAAGTAAGGCTGTTAGGGCAACTCATATTATGAGCAAATAGATCAAATGAATTGTGTGCCGAACCAAACAAAGATTCGTAACAAAGAGGAATTATGCAACAAGGTGTAGATCTTACTCAATCAATCAAAACCCAAAATTCATTTTTCTTTACAGTTCTTGATGTCTAGCTACATTTTCGCTATTTCAACCAAAACTATCTGTCTTCCGCAGGCCATGCAATACAATTAAACCATATTGCTAGGATGGGATGCATGTATCTACTATTTACTTCTGATAAAACAAAGGAACTAAAAATAAGATTTGAAAAAAAAAAAAAACCAAGATAAGCTTTCGGGACCATCAATCTTCCTATCCCAAATGAATATTACATATACCCTCCCACCACTGCACTCAAATCTAATCAACCAAATCTTGTATTGCCACTAACTGAATAGAAATGTCAGCTTTTGCTGTATCTACCTTACAGACATGGTTTGCTCATATGAGTTGCAATTTTCACCCAATTTGTCCATTTGCACCCTATCCCCTCATTTTTATGCCTTGATTCTCATTTTGTGTACTCAATTATCAAAGCCCTAGAGAGGTGTGAAAATGAATCAAATATGAGGTTGTGCCACAATAAATTAAAAATATTCAGAATTCTTCTGCCCATTGTCAGTTTGTCACCAAGCACACTTGAAAGAATCAAAATAGCCAAGCTTCCAATCACATTATTCCTTCTTATTAGGCCAGTGAGAGTAACTAAAGTATCTTATTGTCAATTTAGCAGTTCTATTCTAGACTGAAAATATCTGAGGTTTTAGGTTATTACAATTCCATGAGGCTATGTTTGGATTAGGTACTTCAAAGAATTGAATAGAGGGATTAAGCCTATGTAACTAAGAAATGCACTACAAACAATAAAATAGAGGGATTTAGGTTATATTACTAAGAAATGAACTACAAACAATTAACTCAAGAGATTTCTTAGTAACTACTTGAGCAACTACCAAAGGAGCACATGCAACACATGCCACTAAACAAGGGATTTCCAAGTAACACCTATCAACTAGTTACTAACATCTAGTCATTTGAAATCCATCTATCTAACGTTTTGTGGTGCATTTCTAACTAAATTAGTCTAAATCCCTTGGTACCTTGAAGTTCCTCGTCCAATCATAGCCTGAAATCATTTGATAAGAAATTTACTACTTGGACCAACTTCAAGCGAAATAGATTTGTTGACATGCCATATAAAATACATAAGAGTAGGTTCTGGTTATGTTTCAAGGAAGTAAAACAGCACTAAAACTTCACGCTGTCAAAGATACTTAAAAAAAAATTAAAAAATAAGGCGAGCCATCTTAAATTTTCCAAAAGAGATGATTTTATCTCATGACCCTTATGAAATTACTGTTACTTCCCCTACAGTAAACATAACGGCACGTTTGGTGAGTCGTATTGGATTAGATTGGATAACTCATCAACTATATGTATTTTGAAGGTAGAAGTGAGTGTTTTATCATTGTAAGGGGTTAGACATAGAAGGAACTGGTGTTAAATGACCAAAGCTTACTAACAAAACAGCCAACAGTTTGTTCACAATTTGGTAACGGGCACAAGATGCTAAATGACTTCCTCAGCTAGTGACTCACTTCCCCCACTTTCTTCTATCATGCAGGACTAGGAAACTATGCCCCAAATGTACACTGAGCATGGTTGGACATAAACTTAATAGGGAAATATCTCACTAGACGTTGCATACTCAACTAGTGATCCCAGGATTTAAATTGCGCCTATGTCCTACTGAAGTATGAAATAACAACAGAAACATATCTGAGGGTACAGAAATAGGACTTGTTGAGGGATGGTTGTGAAATGGTTAATCTATAAAGGCAAGTTCTCTCATTCTTCTATATCCAGAAAGTTTAAGAGAATTATCCTAAACTTTTCAGTGTTCTGTTTGTTAAACATTTTCCATCATATAAGAGATAGCCTTTCTCCTTAATACACACATTCTGAACAACTATTTAAAGTTCAAAATATTACCTAGAATAACTTGAAAAGGAAATAAGAATGCAATATCAAAAACAATAGAAGGAAAGGTCTATTTGTTGGACTCAACCTCAAAATTTCATGAATTCCATAAAAATCAAGGATGGATTAGCGAGAGCAAAACAGTTCACTTCGCTCCCCCAGCCCCAACAAAGCCACCATATACAAAATTTTAAGAAAAAATTGTTCGTTGGCAACAGCAGATATAACTTTCAGACTCAGAGCAGGCTGATTTGCAGTCATAAAGAGAAAAAAAAAACAGGTCATACATTATTAGATAAAAAGCACACAGTGGGAAAATGGAAAAGGCAAAATAGAGCAGAAATTTCAAAGAGAAAGGCTCACCGACCAGAGGATGGAGATCGCTTGGCGCGCTTAATATTTCCCAGCCACAGCGTGTCCATGAAAAGCTCCATTCTATGGCACTCCAAGTCCTTAGCAAATTGCATCCTTTGCCTTTCCAACTCCAATATCTTCCTGTGCTTTCTTACCTCCACTCTCTCATATGTCTCCGCAAACCTCTCTATCGCCCTAGCCAATTCCATGTACCCGCACTCCCTCCCGCACTCCCTCATCCTACTCCCTCGTACGCCGAATTTCGGACGCGATCCATTGGAGTCTTCCCTCTCCGCCGCCGCCGCCGCCGCAGCGACTGCCGCAAACGCAGAGAAATCCAAGTTTTGCCTCAAACAGGACTCATCTCCATAGGCCGGAAAAAGGGGCGGCTCCGGCGCCGGTCGTCTGATGGTGGCCGATCTCGGAGCCACCGGAACAGTCCACGGCAACGCCGGATGATGACGTGTCCGTTGATAGGTGGAGAGCGGCGGCGAGGGCTTGGGGAAGTTAGAGCCGATGAGGGAGTCGAGGACAGAGAAGAAGGGCCAGGTGCTTGTGTAGGTGTCATTGGACTCTGAAACCCTAGCCTTCTCGATCTTGTACTTTTTCTTAAGCGTGTCGATACGGTTCTTGCACTGGACGTCCGTACGGTGGGACTTGGGGTTGTCGGTGACGAAGTGGAAGGCGTTGACGGCTTCGGAGACCTCTTCCCAGTGCTTCTGACGGAGGTTTCCGCGGTTGAGGCTAAGGTGGCGCTCCCCCCACGCCTCGATGAGCGTGAAGGTCGCGTCCTCACTCCAGCAGTCCTCACGGCTGGGGAACGACGGCGTTTTGGAGGTTCGCGGGCCTGTCATCGGAGACGGAGTGCCCGAGTCCGAGGGAGGTGATGCGGCGGCTTTTGATTGGCGGTGGTGAGACGGTCGATTTTGAAATGAGGTGGTCATGGTGGCAGCTAGGAAGAGTGTGGGGGGAAGAGGTGCATGCGTGTGTGTGCGCCTTATGGATTTCCGCCGTAAAAACAACAAATTGGTGTCAAAACTTACATATTTTGGACTCAACGTATTCCAACAAATGGGGGAAATTGGCTCCAATAATCCCTTTTCAGAAGGTGAGTGTTGAAATAAATGTTTTAATATCTCTTGTATCCGCTTATGTCTGTCTTAATTTTTTTTTAGGAGAGTATGATATCGACAAAAATAATATTCGGTGTTTTAAATGGAATTTTATTAAAACTTTGATAGATATTTCAACCTAATCGAAGGAAAAAGAGTATCGCACAGCAAGCAAAATTATGAACTATCCTCAATAAGTAAATTAGAAATTACATGGGATGGTTCTTCAAACCAAAGAAATTTGATGCTACCACCTAAGCCCATTCGGACTAATCGATGAGCAAGACTATTAGCTGAACGTCGGACGTGAGAGTACTGAATTCCAGGAACAAAACGGAGGAAAGCACGGGGGTCATTGATCACCGGCCCAATATATAGTTGATGCATCATCCAGGTCATACTTGAGCGTTGTCAACACCAACATTGAGTCACGTTCAAAAATCACATTGGACAACCCCAGTTGAGTCAGCAGTTGTGTTCCACAACGAGTTGCCATAGCCTCCACATGAGTTTGAGACTGAATGCCATGGAATCACGCATAAAGCCCACCTACAAAACCTTCATCTTCATTCCTCAGAACTACCCCCATACCGCATTCAGACTGGTCATCCTTAAAAGACTCATCCACGTTACATTTTACCCAGCCCGCTAGGGGACGCTGCCATTTAAATCAGTCTTACGCTCCACCGGATCAACGATTCACTCCAATTCCACCTCTATGTCCTCATCAACTCAAAAATCCTACTCCAACTCTATGTCTATAAAGTGATGATGCTCTTATCGGATCCTCTTATTCTTATCAACCTAGATAACCACAACTGTATAGTGATTTGTATCTTAGAATCCGTATTGTAATCCAACTATATATCTTATAACACTATTTAATCAATGCAAAGGAACTCATATAATTATATGTCAAGTTTATCTCAATTAAACATCATTTATGGTATCAAAAGCCTATCTCTAAACGACAATTCCCAATTTTTTTTTCTTCACTTGTGTTCTCTTCTTTCCCATGGCTCCTCATGCTCCCCCTCAACCCAATGTCAATAATTTCCTTACCATCAAGCTTGAGAGGACTAATTATCCTCTTTGGTTGGCTCAAATCGTACCTCTCCTTCATAACCACCTTTCGTCCTTTTGTTGATTACACCTCTATTTGTCCTTCTGCATTCATTCTTGATGATGCCGGAAACATCACTGACACAGTGAATCCAAACCATGAACCATGGATTCAACATCACCAATGGGTCCTCTCTTGGCTCAACGGCTCTCTAACTCCCTCTTTCCTCGCCACCGTTGCTCGATCCACTTGTGCTCGGACCACGTGGGTGACACTTGAGAAGCGTTACACTTCGTAATCTCATAATCGGATTTTCCAACTTAAAGGTGAACTCATTCAACAACAAAGAAGTGATCTCTCTGTCTCAAATTTCAATGATAGGAGCACTATCTAGTCATGTCGGCCTTTTCTTGCCTTTGATGGGTGTTGGCTTCCTCAAAGAAGGCTTATCCTTGATTTCGTTGTAGATTCGGTGGATGGGCACCGAGAACTACTCATTGGACTTCTTAGTGGCCAAGGCGCTAGAAGTCAGGGTTGCTTTGCTTTTGTTGGACTTGCTTGGTGCAGCCTCAAAATTGGTGGCGTTGTCGCCCCGAATGTCTCTTCACTTAGTCTAGAGCGCTCTTTGGCTTGGCCGCCATTTTTCTCGTCCTCCCAATATCATGCACGTCGCTATGCTATGGACATCATTTTGGTGAGGCTACGCGCGTTGCCCATGACATTGTCACCATATAGCTGACTGTCTCGAGGGATTCCTTGCTTAAATTTCATTGCAGCAACGAGGTCGCTGCAACCCACTATCTGAGATTTCTCCTTGCACTATCTTCGTATGTATTGTCGGAGAGTCTCTTTTGATCAATTGATAATGGTTAAGAGATGGTCATCATTGACTTCGTTGGTGCGGAGCTGCGAGTATTCCTTAATGAACGTCACAGTTAGTTCTTTGAAGGATACGATCAACCTTTGGGGAAGGTGGTTGTACCATGTCATGGTCTGACCTTGTAGGGAAACCTAGAAGACCTTGCACATGAGCATGTCATTATACCTATGAGGAACCATGACGCCACTATAGTAGTCAATGTGCTTCACCGGATCAATAGTCCCCTTGAACTGGTAGAAGTTAGGGGTCTCGAACCATTGTGGAAATGGCTCCTCCTCGATGTCCTTCACGAACAACAAAGTTAATGACATTAAGATTTGGCGATAAAGGTTGTCTTCCAAGTCTCCAAAGTGTTGTATGCCTCGAAGGTGTTGATCCAACATCCTTTGGACATTATTAGCCTACAGTGCGCCTCGACTAGGTGGATTGGCATGTTGACTTGAGCATTGATGGTTTCCATGTGTCACCGTTGCTGAGGTGCGCAAGCGCGTCATCGAATGTGTGTCTTCTTCCTCCATGTTGTAGCTAAGACGTTTTGAACTCTCACTGACTCGTCCATTGGAGCGAGTGCATATGCTTTGAGAAACTTATTGGCACTATCGACTTCCTTGTGGGTACTCGATGTGTGACAAAGCTCTGGCGCGCACTCTATGCCGATCATACACCAATGGTCTTGGGCAAAGCTGAACTCTTGTTCTGCGGGTGTAACTGTCCTCGCCAGAATCGCTTAGAGAAGTGTCATGGGACATGGTTCAACACCTGACATTCTCCATGTCGGGATGCTTAGGGATGTCTTCATGTGCGTCTTAGGGAATAACATGTCTCCCAACTGCACAAGATGCTCCTTGCCACTGCAGAAGTTGTTGTAAGAGTTCCGATTGGACTTGGACTTGATTGTTAAGCCTCTCGACTTGCTGTGATAAGTCAACTTGAGGGGTTGAGTGTCGTGATGCCCGCATGTGACCCGTGAAGGGTCGGGACTCATGCCCTAGGCTCGGGTGTCGTTGTTCAACGTCGCATTCCTTATGTGTTTGAGTGCATCCTCGTGCGTCACGTAGGTCATCCTGAAGCCTCCGAATATCTGCGTCCATATGGAGCCAATTTGGGGTTTGCTGGGATTCCTCCCCCACTCATCGCCCATTTGTATGCTTAAAGGTGGTCGTCATTTGGCCGAATACGGGAGGTGAATTGACGTTAGGAAGTGTAATGGCTTTGGGTGTCGTTGCCATGGAAAGGGTGTCGTGGCGGAGGGATGGCACTGTCTCTTGTGACCTAGAAAGTGCAAACTGCAACACGAGTTGCGGTCACCGTTAGGGGTGGTTCGGTTATACCTTTGGGATTCCGGTGAGCGGGCCATTCTCGTCGCGGGTTGCGGCGGCGGAGGCAGCAACCCGTTGGATCGTGTCGTTGAACGATGAACGAGGAATGATGAAAGAATATGAACTTCTTTCGGAAAAACTAGAGAGCACGCTTTGAATATTTCTCAATTCGACTATCAATGAAATCATAAGTTGTTGATGCAGAAATCATTTGCACATATATAATTCCTTCTCGATCTGTATAAAACAATAAACAAAACAAACAAGGTTAATGTTAAAGCCCAAAGTGGAGGGATCCAACCAAGAACGCTCTGATGCCTAAGTTAATTTTGAGAGAATAAACGGACAGAGTGTTTGTAGTAAAGTTGTGAAACCTTGGAAGCAAAATGAGCTCCTCTATTTATAGATAGGGCTCATGAGTCACGGAGCATTCTGATTAGTTGATATGTTTTGTAATTAATAGATAATTCTTTTAGAAAAATATATTATTTATAATTGATTTTTAATAATAAATAATTCAAGAAGAATATTATTTATTATTAAACATCATTAGGGATAATTTAGACATTGCAAAATGTATGGGACACCTAGTAGCTCCACAATTTTGGAGTGATTTATGGTTCCATAGTGTCATAGCATTTCTATGATTTATGGTTGCATTGTGTCATAGAATTTCTACTCTTTGTTTGGCACAATAAATATTGCAGAGACCAAATCCTGAAGAGTGAAGATCCATATTATATAACCATCACGACACTCAGTTGCACTGAGGTAGGATGACGAGAAGGGATGAGAATAGGGAGCATGTTAGTGGAAAATTATTAGATGGTATCGTTTCATGACCACATGGCTCATCTAGTCCACGGTTTATGATATGAGTGGACGACATGCTTCAAATTCTCAATCTTTAGGGTACAATATTAGTAAATAACCACTTACTGTATATAATAACATATGAACTTGATGTGTCTTGTGGTCGTGAGACGTGTCGTGTACCATATAGAAGTGAGGCCAATATTTAATTTTAAGTTTTATTCTTCACTTAAGTTTTGCTCTTTAGATTATGTTCTACTATATGGACTTAAATTCTAATTTACATCCTCCAAAATAAAATAATTGATCTACATACCATTAGGGGTGGGCATAAATCCATTGAAACCGGTACCAATTCGATTCAAACCGTTATTGGCACTCCGGTTTGGATTTGACCGATAAAAATCAAACAGTTTGAAAATCCAAATCGTTTCGTTAGTAACGGTTTGGTTTTGGATTTTTATTTTGGAAATCGTTGGAATCCAAACCAAAGCGCTAAGGTTCTTATTTATTTATATTATTTATTAATAAATATTTTTCACCCTATAATATGTTAATGTAAGTATTCATCACATATACTACCTCACTTAATCCTTACCCATTTTGTGTTATTTTCAAATTTAAATTATATTTAAATAATAACGCACAATATTTGACGTTTAAAATGACAAGACCCCTCTCGAATTTCCCCTCGAAATCCGTGAGAAGCCATACTCTCGTCTAACAACCCTTGAAAAACTCAAAACCTTTTAAAAATACCCTCACTCTACCAAACCAACTTTACAACATTTCTACCGAAAATCAGGCAGAATCTCCCCAGTAATCCGGTCATACCGTCTTCCACCTGTCAAACGAAGGATACAAATAACAAATCCACTAGCCCAACCGTCTAGACAAAACTAAATTCAACCAAAATACACAACACTCAACAATCACCCCAAATGTTGATCAGTGCATACTAGGTTAAATTGAATTTAAAACCCAACCAAAACCTACACTAACAACGCAGTAGAAGGTGATGCCTCCTCCTAATCTCTGCGCCTCGTCCCGCGACGGCCTGGAGGGTACAAAACCAAAACAACTATGAGTGGACAACATAACCAAACAAAATAAAAGCGTGGTCTCATAAACAAATAATAATACTAGTCATAATAATTCCACCTCGTTATCAAACCTTACATGCAATAAAATCCGCATATATAAGCAAATACAACCTACCGGAAACCACTTGATTTACCTCAGTGAAACTCACGCTACCTTTACTTATGGCCGCCATATCAGTAACCCGGCCGACGCTATCATCCCCGGCCGAAGCCGTCATGCTTGACCGAAGTCGATATCCCGGCAGAAGCTGTCATCCCCGACTGAAGTCGTCATCCAGAATAGTCCAACACAAGGACATGCCTTCCTAACCACCGTTGAAAATACCTCAAAGTAATGGCTAGAGACTAAGAGGTCCAAACCCGGGACCTACTCTCCGCATATCTAAAAGTACCTCAAAGATATGCGGCGAAAATCATGTACTACGTGCGTAGATAACCTTGATGAGCACATGATCGAAAATACCTCAAGATCATGTGTCGAAGATGAACACGCATGACTGAAAATACCTCAAGATCATGCGATCACATGACCGAAAATACCTCAAGGTCATATGTCAGAAATGAACACACATGAACAAAAATACCTCAAGATCATGCAGTCGGAGAAATCATATAAATAACCCCCAACGAGCACATGATCGAAAACACCTCGACATCATGTGCTGGGGAAATCCTCCGCTTCACTTGCCTGACAATACCTCAAAGACATGTGGCGGAAATCCATAATACATGGTTGAAGCCAAAATCACCAAAACCCGGGCCTAAGCCCAATATCTATGACTCCGGACCGAGGCCCAATATCCGTATCCGGGAAAAGCCCCAAACCATATCCAAATCATTATCGAAATCCGTAATCAATAACAAATCCACAAAACCGGGTCGTAGCCAAACCATATCACTGGGTCGTATCCAAACCATGTCACTGGGCCTAAGCCAAAAAGTTTCCAAATCATTAACCTTAGTTATCACATGTATTAATCCATAGTCCATAATCCGCAACTAACGATCAATCATTTAAGAATAATCGTCCTTAATTCCAGGAATGCATAATTGATAAGCAATTCAATAAATCCATAACCAATAATCACGAATTAAACTCTTATTCTTAGTTCCGAGCATTAAAAGGAAAACAATATATTTTCTAATAATTTCCCTCAACTTATAATCGATGATAATACGTTTAAAACATAGGAATTTACAAGCCTTACAATTTAGTAAACCAAGTCCACTCACCTTAAGCTCCAAACGGGTCTGATTCCAAGCTATTCGGTCCCCTGTGACCTTCGGAGCGTCCACGCCTGTCAAAAAAGACACGTGGCATTACTAAACAACAATTATCATCCCAAAATCCGACCCCTTAAACCCCAAGAGTACACACGCGCCACCCTAAACGCGTTTCAAAGTAACTTTGGACGCCTAAAACAACCCTAAACGAACTCCGATGTACCCGAAACATGCGCCAAAAGATCCAAAATGTCGAAAATATGAAAAAAAAAGTCGTCGGAGCCCGAGGGAGGGCCCCACAAGCCGCCACGCGCCAGTGGAGGGGTGATTGGTCCTCCCCCACGTGCCAGTCATCTTCAACCTCCCTTCGCCGGTCGTTAAGATTCTTCAGTTTTGACTTCACATTTGGATTCTTGGAACGGTCTGGATTGGAATGGTTTCAATTTTATTTTTTGAAAATCCAAAACGTATCGAACTGTTAAGATTTTAACGGTTTGAATTTGGATTTGGATTTGGGTGATATCCGCATCGATCCAAACCATGTCCACCCCTACATACCATATTTTGATGATATTTTGATAAAATTGACGAAATTGGGCCATGTAAGATTGTGGGCCTTTTTGGCCAGTTTGAGGGGTTAAGTGAGAAAATCACAGTTCATAGTTCAAAAGCGAGATTTTTGGGCCAGTTTTCGGGGGCATTTGGAGAAAAAAAAACATAACAAAACTATATTCTTATACAAAGAAAAAAGAAAACATTATCTTTAAATGCCCTTTGAGTTGGCCCATTAGTCTTATTTTGCTTTATGAACAGTGAGTTGGGGTGGTGGTGACGGCGGTGGAGGTGGGGTGGCGTGGCAGCAGCGGTGGTGGTGGTGGTGATGGGATGGGGTTGTAACGACGACCGTGGTGATGGAGAGGTGGCAACGTTGGCGATGTAGAGGTGGCGACAGTGATGGGGTGGAGGCGGCGGTGGTGGGGTGGAGGTGGCGATGGTGTTGGTGGTGGTGGGGTGGTGGTGGGGCGGTGGCGGCGATGATGGGGTGGTTGTAGTGCTGATAGTGGTGATGGAGTGATGGTGGCAGTGGTGGCGGCGGTGGTGGTGGTGATGGCGTCAGTGGTGGTGATGATGACTATGGTAATATTGTGGTAGTCTTTTACTTAGCATTGTATGCATTTTGTTTCTTTATTATTTTTGGATGGTATCCTAAAATTCAGAGAAAACATTAATTTGATGTTTTATAAAACGTAAGCAAATTATTGTATCATGTGATTTCATTTTCTAAATCCATTCTTGAAAAATGAGTTATCAAATACGTTTTATAATTATTTTTATATCTGAAAAACGAAAAACTATTCTACAAATAATATCATATGAGCCCTAATTATATTATATATTTTCATTTTCTAAATTTATTCTTTAAAAATAAATTAACAAACGCAACCACATTTAATTATGGCGCCAATTAAAATCACATAAATCAAATGGAACCCAAATTATCAAGATTTGGCTCTTTCAATCCCCCTGCCCAAAATTTTTTATGTTTTTTATTCTTTTGACATTTGCCAGTTACCTACAAGGCTACGACCCCAAAATTTCAAAATCTCCATCTTGTCCCTCCCTCTCTCTTTCAATGCACGCCGCCCACATGAGATTTTGAGACGAGCGCAATTACCAAAATTTCAAACTGAATTTGGCAACTCCCTCTGTAACCCCAAAACAAAATTCAAACACCCAGAAAAAGGAAATTTCAGATTGAAAAACCAAAATATTAAAAAATAGGAACAGAAATTCAAACATCCCTCCAAATCCAATTCCAATATTCCAATTCCATAATAAATAGCTCTCATTCCTTCCCTTCTCTGCAATTCCCAATCCCAACTCCAACCATTCTCAAGCTCAACAACTTTTTGGTGTCACTAATGGCAATGGAGGCCATCAATCTGTGTGACCACAGCAACAAAGAGAACATGATCCCTCCAAAATGTGGCAAGCCTAGAAAATGTATTAAGAAGATGAGGCTGAGGCGGAGGATGAGGAAGCCTCTTGCTGATATAACCAACCTCCTCTATGATCTTCACAACAACCTCAACCTTTCTTCCTCTTCTTCCATCTCAGACGATGTCCCGGTCTCTGCATCATCAAATCCTAAGAAAAGAAAATCAATGCTGGAGCTCAATACCATTCCAGTCAGAGTCACCGGACTCACCACCTCAACCTCATCCAGCTCTCTCAGGATCTTGGGTTTCCGATGATGATTTTTCCTATGTCTTTCCTCTTCCTTACGCTTTCAGCTTCTCTACTATAATAATAATCCTCATGCATTTGGCTTCGAGTTGATTTACTTGATTTCTCATCAATCTCAATTCTCAAGCAATTAGTATCAATGTGTTTTTTGGGTAAAGACCACGAGCTTTGCTCACACCTGAAGAGCGGGTCTAATTCCCATTTAAAGTGCAACTTGTTTCTAATCATAAAGTGCTCCCACTGAGTTTCAAACTTCTTCAGTTAGCCATCAAGAAATTGGTCATGGAAAGTGTTGGTTTGCTAACTACAGTATACCCTATGGTTATGATCAATGTGTTTCGATGTTGGAAAAGAACTGCAAAATTTAATAAAGACTTTTCAGCCTTCTGTGTTTTTGTCACTTCATTCTTCTCCCCTTTGATTTGCTCATTGGGTGTTTTGCGGGGGACTTGGAGATAAGAATATATGGCAGCTCTGGCTGGTTAGTTCGTTGGGAGGTCGTATTGGATTTGATTTTATATCTCATTAGCTTTAATTATTTTGAAGGTAAAATGAATGTATGTGAGAAATTTATTCAATATTATTTCTTCAAAATAATAGATTTAGAAATTAATCTATGCATAATTTGTACGGTGAGAAATTGAAGCCAAATTAGTGTCAAAATTATTTTTTCGATCTCGGTTCGATACGAGACTTAACTGAGTGGACAATTCGGAAACATCCGTATTTGGTATGATCTTGGTAGTTTTTGCCCAAATGTTTAAGGTCGATATTTTTTTTGCTCAAATGCATAAGGCTTGTTTTGAAGCCAAATTTTCACCAAAGAACATCGACCCTGATAAATCCCATTTTTTATCAATTAATACAACTGAAAATACTAATATCAATCAATGAACAATGAAAATCCCGAAGCAATAGATCACGTTCTCTTTGTTCAAAAAAGCCATAGATTTAACCCAAAAAACAAAAGCCATAGATCAAGTTCTTTTTGTTCAAAAAAGCCATAGATCAACTCATATACCAAAAGTCTGAAACACCCTTTAAAACTATCAGTGAAACCCAAATCTACAACAGCATAACAATCGCGTGCCAAACTCCCGCCAACACTGAAAATGCTTTGGCCTGCGCAAAAAGACAAACGAAAACAGAATACAAATTTGAGAGTAACAAAAATTAGAAATTAAACTAAAATTAAAATCAAAATCAAAATCAAAATACACGCACGAAACGTGACGACTCAGAACCTATGCGTCAGCACGATCCGTACGAAACAGAATCCAAAGTAGACTGAGCAGGACCGCCGCTGCCGCCGTATCTCGGCGCTCTCTTCCTCTTCGGTTCCAGTTTCGTCGGTGGACGACCGGTCTTAGAAGCCCTAGACGGCGAGGAAACGGCCCCGTAGGCTCTCGAATCCAGGGCCAGGGCCGGCGATTGTTGATGTTTGGTGTAGCTGACAACGTCGCGGCGAGTGCTGGTCAGAGGAGAAGAGGAATGTGCGTTGTTCCATGAGCTGAGGGTTTCGATGGAGGTGAGGCAACACTCTTGCCAGTTGAGGTCGTTGAGGTCGGCAACCACGTCCTCGAGCGTAGTGATGACCAAGGGAGAGATGTATTCTTTGAGCGTAGACCGACTCGGCTCCACCAAGGACAGCGAGCTCACAGCGTCGTTTAGAAGTTTCTTGAGAGTTCAAAATTGGGGGGAAACAGAGCAAAATGTACTAATTATTAGTATTCGTTTGGTTTCCGAGTGAATTTGATAGAATCGATGAAGATCCAAATCAATTGTCAACAAGAAACATTAATGAATTTTCTCGGGAACCAAACAGATGGAGGCTAAAAATGAATTATCACCTTAGGAACTTTGTGGATTTTCTTGTATCCGTGCATGCCGATGATCTGCAAAACCGAAATTCCGAAGGAAAAGAAGTTGGAATTAGAATTTGATTTAGAAATAAAAGTAAAAATAAAGTAAGTAAATTAGATGATGATGAAGAAGAAGAACCTGATTGAGATGTGATACGGTGAGATGGAGGTGGGAGTTAGAATGAATGAGAAGAAGGTAATCTTCCAGTGACATCTTGTCGTTCTGGCCTCTCGTCTTCCCTTTGCTCGCTCTCACCATTTCCATCTTTGATTCTTTAGCTCTACTCTATCTCTCCTTTGGGTTTTCTATGTTCATTAATATTCTTCTGTTTATATATTCTTGTAATTTCCAATTTCCGCACTGTAAATCCCTAAAAGAGGTTGGTAATTATTTCGGTTCGGATTAATAACTTAATACCTCAAATGGTCTTAAATTTTATTTCGAGAGTCATTTTGGTCTCTAAATTAATTTATTACATTATTTTAGTTATCAAATTCTATCAAATGGACCACATTTGTCTTCCTATCTCAATTTTAAAAATTTACCCTTTATTTTGACAAATATAAGACTCAATTTTTTTCTTTTTCTTGAAAAATAAAAATTAAAAACAACAAATTTTTTCTTTTTCTAGAAAAAGAAAAATTAAAAACAACAAAAAGGAGTCGGCTTCCAATTACCATCCCACCTATCGCGCACACCCTTCTTGCCCCATTTTTTTAGTTTTTGTAGACTCTTACTTTTTTAAAGTACCAACAAATTGAACATTTAAATAAAAATTGAAAGAATTCAATTGATCATTTGGTGGTGCAAGAGTTACAAAATAAAGATCCTAGAAGGAACAAGTAAAGGTAAAGGGACGAAGGAGGCGGGTCGCGAGTTGGTCCCCATGGTGATGGGATGAGAACTGATAACAATTTCTTTACGTTGTTTAAGAATTGAGGTAATTCAATATCACACAAACTGCCAATTCGACAACACATAGGCTGAGTAAGGTGGCACAAAATGTCGAGTAAGATGACACACAAAAGGCCAATTTGGTGGCTCAAAGGCCGAGTACGGTAGGTAGGTGCGAACATTGCCAATATATAGAAAATTAGGTAGGTATGTAAAGAAGATTATCAACAAACGGAGAAAAGAAATCAAAGGATGAGTAAGGTGGCACAAAATGTCGAGTAAAGTGGCACACAAAAGGCCAATTTGGTGGCTCAAAGGCCAAGTACGGTAGATAGGTGGGGACATCGCCAATATATAGAAAATTAGGTAGGTATATAAAGGAGATTATCAACAAACAAAAAAAAAGAAATCAAAACGACGACAACTAAATATTCATGTCTATGGTATGTGGATACACGAAATAATTAGGCTCCATACACCTACATGGAGGAAACGCCATAGATTTAAGTTTCAGAATTATAATTGCTATGATACCATGTTAAAACAAAAAAAACTCTCGAATTGGGAGAGTATTTGCATTGAATATTGAATTAAAAATAGTATACAAGGATATAAATATGGTTTTCAAATTAAGTTCCGAATTAGTGGATGCTGCCAACGGGAGTGGCGATGCCATAGGCAAAAAGGAAGAGACTCATAGAATGGCAGAGGCAAATAGAGCTTTTGCACAATTTCGTTAATCCATGAGCAAGATCTATATAGACACATAGACCCATGGATCCATACATCTCGATCGGAAAAGAATCAATAGAAAAGAAAGAATCGGAATTGATCGATATATTTCTCGAAACAAACGAAAAGGAAACGAAAGACGAAACATAAATCGTGGATCAACTAAGCATATATACTAGTTAAAATCCCATCTATCGCGCCCGCCCTTCTTGCCCCAATTTTTTAGTTTTTGTAGACTCTTACTTTTTTAAAGTACAAACAAATTGAACATTTAAATAAAAATAGAAAGAATTCAATTGATCATTTGGTGGTGCAAGAGTTACAAAATAAAGGTCCTAGACGGAACAAGTAAAGGTAAAGGGACGAAGGAGGCGGGTCGCGGGTTGGTCCCCATGGTGGTGGGATGAGAACTGATAACAATTTCTTTATGTTGTTTAAGAATTGAGGTAACTCAATGTCATACAAACTGCCAATTCGACGACACAGAGGCTGAGTAAGGTGGCACAAAATGTCAAGTAAGATGACACACAAAAGGCCAATTTGGTGGCTCAAAGGCCGAGTACGGTAGGTAGGTGGGAACATCGCCAATATATACAAAATTAGGAAGGTATGTAAAGGAGAATATCAACAAACGGAGAAAAGAAATCAAAGGATGAGTAAGGTGGCACAAAATGTCGAGTAAGGTGGCACACAAAAGGCCAATTTGGTGGCTCAAAGGCCGAGTACGGTAGGTAGGTGGGGACATCGCCAATATATAGAAAATTAGGTAGGTATATAAAGGAGATTATCAACAAACAAATAAAAGAAATCAAAACGACGACAACTTAATATTCATGGCTATGGTATGTGGACACACGAAATAATTAGGCTACATACACCTACACGGAGGAAACGCCACAGATTTAAGTTTCAGAATTATAATTGCTATGATACCATGTTAAAACTAAAAAAGCTCTCGAATTGGGAGAGTATTTGCATTGAATATTGAATTAAAAATAGTATACAAGGATATAAATATGGTTTTCAAATTAAGTTTCGAATTAGTGGATGCTGCCAACGGGAGTGGCGATGCCATACGCAAAAAGGAAGAGACTCATAGAATGGTAGAGGCAAATAAAGCTTTTGCACAATTTCGTTAATCCATGAGCAAGATCTATATAGACACATAGACCCATGGATCCATACATCTCGATCGGAAAAGAATCAATAGAAAAGAAAGAATCGGAATTGATCAATATATTTCTCGAAACAAACGAAAAGGAAACGAAAGGCGAAACATAAATCGTGGATCAACAAAGCATATATACTAGTTACCATCCCACCTATCGCGCCCACCTTTCTTGCCCCAAATTTTTAGTTTTTGTAGACTCTTACTTTTTTAAAGTACCAACAAATTGAACATTTAAATAAAAATAGAAAGAATTCAATTGATCATTTGGTGGTGCAAGAGTTACAAAATAAAGGTCCTAGACGGAACAAGTAAAGGTAAAGGGACGAAGGAGGCGGGTCGCGGGTTCGTCCCCATGGTGGTGAGATGAGAACTGATAACAATTTCTTTATGTTGTTTAAGAATTGAGGTAACTCAATGTCACACAAACTGGCAATTCGACGACACAGAGGCTGAGTAAGGTAGCACAAAATGTCGAGTAAGATGACACACAAAAGGCCAATTTGGTGGCTCAAAGGCCGAGTACGGTAGGTAGGTGGGAACATCGCCAATATATACAAAATTACGAAGGTATGTAAAGGAGAATATCAACACACGGAGAAAAGAAATCAAAGGATGAGTAAGGTGGCACAAAATGTCGAGTAAGGTGGCACACAAAAGGCCAATTTGGTGGCTCAAAGGCCAAGTACGGTAGGTAGGTGGGGACATCGCCAATATATAGAAAATTAGGTAGGTATATAAAGGAGATTATCAACAAACAAATAAAAGAAATCAAAACGACGACAACTTAATATTCATGTCTATGGTATGTGGATACACGAAATAATTAGGCTACATACACCTACATGGAGGAAACGCCACAGATTTAAGTTTCAGAATTATAATTGCTATGATACCATGTTAAAACTAAAAAAACTCTCGAATTGGGAGAGTATTTGCATTGAATATTGAATTAAAAATAGTATACAAGGATATAAATATGGTTTTCAAATTAAGTTTCGAATTAGTGGATGCTGCCAACGGGAGTGGCGATGCCATACGCAAAAAGGAAGAGACTCATAGAATGGCAGAGGCAAATAGAGCTTTTGCACATTTTCGTTAATCCATGAGCAAGATCTATATAGACACATAGACCCATGGATCCATACATCTCGATCGGAAAAGAATCAATAGAACAGAAAGAATCGGAATTGATCGATAAATTTCTCGAAACAAACGAAAAGGAAACGAAAGGCGAAACATAAATCGTGGATCAACTAAGCATATATACTAGTTACCATCCCACCTATCGCGCCCACCCTTCTTGCCCCAATTTTTTAGTTTTTGTAGACTCTTACTTTTTTAAAGTACCAACAAATTGAACATTTAAATAAAAATAGAAAGAATTCAATTGATCATTTGGTGGTGCAAGAGTTACAAAATGAAGGTCCTAGACAGAACAAGTAAAGGTAAAGCAACGAAGGAGGCGGGTCGCGGATAGGTCCCCATGGTGGTGGGATGAGAACTGGTAACAATTTCTTTACGTTGTTTAAGAATTGAGGTAAGTCAATGTCACACAAACTGCCAATTCGACGACACAGAGGCTGAGTAAGGTAGCACAAAATGTCGAGTAAGATGACACACAAAAGGCCAATTTGGTGGCTCAAAGGCCGAGTACGGTAGGTAGGTGGGAACATCGCCAATATATACAAAATTAGGAAGGTATGTAAAGGAGAATATCAACACACGGAGAAAAGAAATCAAAGGATGAGTAAGGTGGCACAAAATGTCGAGTAAGGTGGCACACAAAAGGCCAATTTGGTGGCTCAAAGGCCGAGTACGGTAGGTAGGTGGGGACATTGCCAATATATAGAAAATTAGGAAGGTATATAAAGGAGATTATCAACAAACAAATAAAAGAAATCAAAACGACGACAACTTAATATTCATGTCTATGGTATGCGGATACACGAAATAATTAAGCTCCATACACCTACACGGAGGAAACGCCACAGATTTAAGTTTCAGAATTATAATTGCTATGATACCATGTTAAAACTAAAAAAACTCACGAATTTGCAGAGTATTTGCATTGAATATTGAATTAAAAATAGTATACAAGGATATAAATATGGTTTTCAAATTAAGTTCCGAATTAGTGGATGCTGCCAACGGGAGTGGCGATGCCATAGGCAAAAAGGAAGAGACTCATAGAATGGCAGAGGCAAATAGAGCTTTTGCACATTTTCGTTAATCCATGAGCAAGATCTATATAGACACATAGACCCATGGATCCATACATCTCGATCGGAAAAGAATCAATAGAAAAGAAAGAATCGGAATTGATCGATATATTTCTCGAAACAAACGAAAAGGAAACGAAAGACGAAACATAAATCGTGGATCAACTAAGCATATATACTAGTTAAAATCCCATCTATCGCGCCCGCCCTTCTTGCCCCATTTTTTTAGTTTTTGTAGACTCTTACTTTTTTAAAGTACCAACAAATTGAACATTTAAATAAAAATAGAAAGAATTCAATTGATCATTTGGTGGTGCAAGAGTTACAAAATAAAGGTCCTAGACGGAACTAGTAAAGGTAAAGGGACGAAGGAGGCGAGTCGTGGGTTGGTCCCCATGGTGGTGGGATGAGAACTGATAACAATTTCTTTACGTTGTTTAAGAATTGAGGTAACTCAATGTCACACAAACTGCCAATTCGACGACACAGAGGCTAAGTAAGGTGGCACAAAATGTCGAGTAAGATGACACACAAAAGGCCAATTTGGTGGCTCAAAGGCCGAGTACGGTAGGTAGGTGGGAACATCGCCAATATATAGAAAATTAGGTAGGTATGTAAAGGAGATTATCAACAAACGGAGAAAAGAAATCAAAGGATGAGTAAGGTGGCACAAAATGTCGAGTAAGGTGGCACACAAAAGGCCAATTTGGTGGCTCAAAGGCCGAGTACGGTAGGTAGGTGGGGACATCGCCAATATATAGAAAATTAGGTAGGTATATAAAGGAAATTATCAACAAACAAATAAAAGAAATCAAAACGACGACAACTTAATATTCATGTCTATGGTATGTAGATACACGAAATAATTAGGCTCCATACACCTACTTGGAGGAAACGCAACAGATTTAAGTTTCAGAATTATAATTGCTATGATACCATGTTAAAACTAAAAAAACTCTCGAATTGGGAGATAATTTGCATTGAATATTGAATTAAAAATAGTATACAAGGATATAAATATTGTTTTCAAATTAAGTTCCGAATTAGTGGATGCTACCAACGGGAGTGGCGATGCCATACGCAAAAAGGAAGAGACTCATAGAATGGCAGAGGCAAATAGAGCTTTTGCACATTTTCGTTAATCCATGAACAAGATCTATATAGACAGATAGACCCATGGATCCATGCATCTCGATCGGAAATGAATCAATAGAAAAGAAAGAATAGGAATTGATCGATATATTTCTCGAAACAAACGAAAAGGAAACGAAAGACGAAACATAAATCATGGATCAACTAAGCATATATACTAGTTACCATCCCACCTATCGCGCCCACCCTTCTTGCCCCAATTTTTTAGTTTTTGTAGACTCTTACTTTTTTAAAGTACCAACAAATTGAACATTTAAATAAAAATAGAAAGAATTCAATTGATCATTTGGTGGTGCAAGAGTTACAAAATAAAGGTCCTAGATAGAACAAGTAAAGGTAAAGCGACGAAGGAGGCGGGTCGCGGATTGGTCCCCATGGTGGTGGGATGAGAACTGATAACAATTTCTTTACGTTGTTTAAGAATTGAGGTAAGTCAATGTCACACAAACTGCCAATTCGACGACACAGAGGATGACTAAGGTGGCACAAAATGTCGAGTAAGATGACACACAAAAGGCCAATTTGGTGGCTCAAAGGCCGAGTACGGTAGGTAGGTGGGAACATCGCCAATATATAGAAAATTAGGTAGGTATGTAAAGGAGATTATCAACAAACGGAGAAAATAAATCATAGGATGAGTAAGGTGGCACAAAATGTCGAGTAAGGTGGCACACAAAAGGCCAATTTGGTGGCTCAAAGGCCGAGTACGGTAGGCAGGTGGGGACATCGCCAATATATAGAAAATTAGGTAGGTATATAAAGGATATTATCAACAAACAAATAAAAGAAATCAAAACGACGACAACTTAATATTCATGTCTATGGTATGTAGATACACGAAATAATTAGGCTCCATACACCTACATGGAGGAAACGCCACAGATTTAAGTTTCAGAATTATAATTGCTATGATACCATGTTAAAACTAAAAAAACTCTCGAATTGGGAGAGTATTTGCATTGAATATTGAATTAAAAATATTATACAAGGATATAAATATGGTTTTCAAATTAAGTTCCGAATTAGTGGATGCTGCCGACGGGAGTGGCGATGCCATACACAAAAAGGAAGAGACTCATAGAATGGCAGAGGCAAATAGAGCTTTTGTACATTTTCATTAATCCATGAACAAGATCTATATAGACACATAGACCCATGGATCCATACATCTCGATCGGAAAAGAATCAATAGAAAAGAAAGAATCGAAATTGATCGATATATTTCTCGAAACAAACGAAAAGTAAACGAAAGACGAAACATAAATCGTGGATCAACTAAGCATATATACTAGTTACCATCCCACCTATCGCGCCCACCCTTCTTGCCCCAATTTTTTAGTTTTTGTAGACTCTTACTTTTTTAAAGTACCAACAAATTGAACATTTAAATAAAAATAGAAAGAATTCAATTGATCATTTGGTGGTGCAATAGTTACAAAATAAAGGTCCTAGACGGAACTAGTAAAGGTAAAGGGACGAAGGAGGCGAGTCGCGGGTTGGTCCCCATGGTGGTGGGATGAGAACTGATAACAATTTATTTACGTTGTTTAAGAATTGAGGTAACTCAATGTCACATAAACTGCCAATTCGACGACACAGAGGCTGAGTAAGATGGCACAAAATGTTGAGTAAGATGACACACAAAAGGTCAATTTGGTGGCTCAAACGCCGAGTACGGTAGGTAGGTGGGAACATCGCCACCATATAGAAAATTAGGTAGGTATGTAAAGGAGATTATCAACAAACGGAGAAAAGAAATCAAAGGATGAGTAAGGTGACACAAAATGTCGAGTAAGGTGGCACACAAAAGGCCAATTTGGTGGCTCAAAGGCCGAGTACGGTAGGTAGGTGGGGACGTCGCCAATATATAGAAAATTAGGTAGATATATAAAGGAGATTATCAACAAACAAAGAAAAGAAATCAAAACGACGACAACTTAATATTCATGTCTATGGTATGTGGATACACGAAATAATTAGGCCCCATACACCTACATGGAGGAAACGCCACAGATTTAAGTTTCAGAATTATAATTGCTATGATACCATGTTAAAACTAAAAAAACTCTCGAATTAGGAGAGTATTTGCATTGAATATTGAATTAAAAATAGTATACAAGGATATAAATATGGTTTTCAAATTAAGTTCCGAATTAGTGGATGCTGCCAACGGGAGTGGCGATGCCATACGCAAAAAGGAAGAGACTCATAGAATGGCAGAGGCAAATAGAGCTTTTGCACATTTTCGTTAATCCATGAATATGATCTATATAGACACATAGACCCATGGATCCATACATCTCGATTGGAAAAGAATCAATGGAAAAGAAAGAATCGGAATTGATCGATATATTTCTCGAAACAAACGAAAAGGAAACGAAAGACGAAACATAAATCGTGGATCAACTAAGCATATATACTAGTTACCATAAGTCTAACTACGAAAGGGATATATATTAGGCATCTCCCACGTGCCAAATAAGACCACTGTCCTTCGTTAATGTTCTTGGATCCTGCCATTCGGAGAGATCCTCAACAGTCAACACCGCCTTTTAGATTTAAAGAAATGTGGCTAAAACATAATTGTTTTAGGTGGAATCTTCTTGGAGATCTATGAGGGGCGTGGGTTGGATGAGAAGCTACGCTCTTTTACAAATGTTCTTAAACATTGGAATTTATAGGTCTTCGGCCACCTTCGAGCAAGGAGGAAGCGAATGGTTTCCAGGACCGCATGTATTCAGAGATCTCTATATATTCGGGATAATCCTTTTCTGGTGTATCTTGAATGAACTGTCCAAGGTGAATACGAGGATATTTTTTTATCAAGAGGAAGTCTTTTGGAGACTGAAGTCTTGAATAAATTGGTTGCCGGAGGGAGACCGTACGTAATACTAAATTGTACCATATGACTATGACCACAACTGTTTGTAGAAGGAATAATAAAATCTTGGTCTGAATAACGAGGATGGAATTTGGGTTACAAGTCCCGATGATCTCAAGATGCAAGCTGCTAGCTTTTTCAAGAAGTTATTTACCCCTAATGGCACTTTCTCTATTCTGCAGATATTACTGAGTGACTACCCAAACCGATGATCCTTAGGCATTTAGACGGCCTGGTGGTTAAGGTTGGTAAGGATGAGATCAAAAGGTGTTTATTTGGTATTGGCTCTAATAAAGCACCAGGCTAGGATAGGTATGTAGCATGCTTTTTTACAGAATTTTTGGAACATCTATCGAAGTGACATCTATCTACTTGTCAAGCAGGTTTTCTCTTTGGTTCTAACATCTAGGGTTTAAATAAAATCATGATCATTACCCTTGTCTCACAGGTGGAGAACCTGTTTAGTATGATACATATGTATTGTTCCCCAAATGTGTCGCGGGGATTGGTTTAGGAGATTGGTGGGGTTTGTGGACCCTTGCTAAATTTTGCCTTGGGTAAGTACATGAGGTTTCGCTCATCCATTAGCATGTTTCTCGAACAATATCAGATTGCGGTTGATGAAGTTCAAAAGAGGTTGTTAGCTTGGAAGAGTAAACTCCTCAGCCTATAATTCATATTACTCTTATCGAATCTGTCATGTCATCTATCCCAGTGGATACAAGGCAGAAGTTGAGGCTCCTATGCTCTATTTTTGAGGAACTTAATTGATTGAAAAGAACTTTATTATAGGGATCAAGTGGGTGGTTTCACAAGATTCATATGGTGAAGTGGAAGAGTGCCAATGGAAAATGAAGGGTGGCTTAAGTCTGAAACAAGCAGCCCGGCCTAATGATCTAGGCCGGCCATGTTGGCTAATAAGGTGGTATGGCGACTGATGCATGCCCACAATAGTTTATATGGGAAAGATTTAATCAATATAAATATCTAAACAGTGATGGCATGAATTTGCTTCAACGACCTAGAGAGTCATTTGACACGGTGTAGACCTTCTCTAAGAGGGCGAGCAGATTCAGTTGATTACTGGTGAAACAAATAAGTTTTGGCTAGAAAATTGGTCTTCTAATGGCCCTCTCAAGAAATCTGTGTCGTCGGGGGTCCCCTCGGACAAGCTTGATCATATGCTTATTGTGCATGTGCAACTGGGAATTGGAATTTAGCTAAGCTGGCAACAAATCTTCCCCCGGATGTTGTGAATAGTGTGATGAGTATCTATGTAAATTTGGTGTGATGAGTATCTATGTAAATTTGGTGTTATCTGGAGCTAAACTTCTATTGTAGAGCTTTCTATCAAAACAACCTATTATTTAATCACTTACGATTCAGCGTTCTTATATGTACCCTAGCGTTGGAGTTTGGAAAGCCCGTGTGCCACCGAAAATCTGATTTTCCTGTGGAACCTCCTCCTTGATAAACTTTTGACCAATACTAAGAGGTTTTTTAGGAAATTGACTGTTAGAAAAATTCCAAATAATTAAACTATATGTTGTTTGATTAATTTGATGATTGAATTGTTTGATTAAATATTTTAATCCAAACAGTGTGTTGATTTGTGCAAGAGCTGTAAATTTTACAAAACGTTATGATGGGAAGAGACACACCATTTGAACAAGAGATGCATCTTTTGAATTGATACAATGAATTTAGTTATCATTTTTTTCTTTTTGTTTGAAATCAATTGAATAGTTGTTTTATTATTTAAAACAATTCATATTTTTTCATCCAAAATGTGCCTCTTGAATTAATAAGGCAAATTAATAGACATAACCTTTCATTTGAAATGTTACTTCTGTTATGAAAAGTGTTATCATTCCCTATATATAGCAGATCATATATATTACAATCTTTTTAACTCAATATATATCAAACATTCTTCTTCCTCTCCTTTGTCTCTAAAAATTCAGGTTATTCTTATGTTGTACAAAATCTCAAGAATAATATTAAGTGAGTTTAAGTCTATTGTTTCCTAGAGACAATTTGTTATAAACTCTTTTTGCACTAAGGAAGAGCAACAAATTAGTCTTAAAAAAAAACAAATCTAATTCGTGCCTTGACTCAACGTTCTCATTAATTTTTGTTATTGCCTTCATACTTTCCCATATTATTTCCAACAATTTTAAGACTAATTTGCTCAATGGAGGCATTAGCAACTACTGTTCAATCCATTCAAGTCATGAATCGAGACCTTGTTCGTTTGGATCAATTCAATGGTCAATTCTTTCAACAATGGCAACAAAAGGTGTTGTTCTTTCTCACCGCCTTGAAGTTGGCCTACATTCTCAACGATAATCTTCTTCCAATTCCTGAAGAAACTGCCGAGGAATCAAGTGCTATGAAGGAGAAAAGGAACAAGAGGAAGGAAGATGATTTTTTATGCAAAGGTCACATTCTCATTGCTTTATCAACCGCTCTCTACAATGTCTATTGCAATGCTCCATCTGCAAAGTAACTTTGGATGCGGTTGGAAAAAAAAATACAAAACATAAGAGGTTAGTGCACGGAAATTTCTTATTGATAATTATTTACATTTCATAATGGCAGATAGTAAACCTATTCTCCCGCAAGTTGAGGAACTACAACTCCTTATAGATGATATTGTCATTGGAGGAGTAAAAGTTGATGAGGAGTTCCAAGTTGGTGTAATTATATCAAATTACCACCAAAATGGAACGACTACAAAAAGAAACTCAAACACCAAGGGAAGAAATTTTCTTTAGTGGAATTAACTCGACACCTTCATATAGAAGAAGAATCTCATAAACGAGATAACGAGTTAAATGAGAACGCCATTGATTTCTTTAAAGCAAATTTAGTGGAAGGGGAGTCAAGTGACAAACCCAAAAAATATGTCATTCCTCCTAAGGGAAAGAGTTTCTAAAAGAAAGGGAAGAACACTAATGAAGTGAAGAAAGCATGCTTCTTTTCTCACAAATCCTGTCATATTATGAAAAACTGTCGACTATTTAAGAAACATCTTAAGTCACAAGTCAATATGATTGAAGATGAAGATGATTTCTCAGCAGTAGTGACTGAAGCAAATCATATTGATGCTAATGATGGTTGGTGGCTTGATACTAGCGCCACCATACATGTTGCAAACAACCGAGAAGCTTTCAAAAATTATGAGAAAGTCATCAATGGACAAAGTGTCAAAATGGGCAACAATAATGCAGCATTGGTGATGGAAATTGGTTTCATAGAACTCAACTTCACTTCCGGGAAGAAGATCACATTGAAAATGTTCGTCATATCCCGAAATGAGAAAGAATCTGGTCTCTGGTGATCTTTTAAACAATGCTGGATTTAAATTAGTGTTTGAATCAGATAAGTTTATCTTATCCAAGAATGGTGCATTTGTGGAAAAAGGTTATTCATGTAATAGGATGATATTAAACTCAGTATTAAAAAAAGTATGCATTCTATTTATATGCTTGAGTCTTTTCAATTGTGGCATGATAGATTAGGACATGTGAATTTTCAATCTATTAAACACATGAATAATTTAGGTTTAACAAAATGATGAATTCACAAATTTTGTGAAACTCATGGAATTAAACATAAAGTGTCAGCTCCTACACTCCTCAACAAAATGGTCTTGCTGAAAGAAAAAAATAGAACCTTGAAAGAAACGGTTAATTCATTATTAATAAGTTATGCACTCCCAAATAATTTATGGGGAGAAGCATTACTAATTGCGTGTTATATCCGTAATAGAATACCACAAAAGAATTCAAAAACGACTTCATATGAGTTATGGTTTAATAGGAAACCTAAATTGGATTATTTTAAAGTATGGGGATGTCTTGCCTATATAAGAGTACCTGACATTAAAAAACTCAAGTTAGGATCTAAAACTTATAACTGTGCATTCATAGGATATGCTAAAAATAGTAAGGCTTATAGATTCCTTAATCTTACAACAAATGAGATTATTGAATCAAGAGATGTTGAATTCTTTGAGCACATTTATGCCAAAGATAAAGTGAAACAGCAAGAGTTAAATCTTGATCAGCACATTAGTTCACATAATGATAATAATGATCTGC
This sequence comes from Oemleria cerasiformis, assembly GCA_037349345.1. Lineage (NCBI taxonomy): Eukaryota > Viridiplantae > Streptophyta > Magnoliopsida > Rosales > Rosaceae > Oemleria > Oemleria cerasiformis. Next base: position 340,973 of record JAZGTL010000022.1, read on the forward strand.
ATGAAAATCCCGATAATCGTGAATATAATTCACAAGATTATAATCCTAGATATCCCAAAAGAGCTAGAACCACAAATTATTCATTTGGTTCATATTTCAATCTTTATCTTGGTGAAGGTAATAGAAAAGAAATAAAAAAGGAAGTAAGATTTGTGATGAATGCTGAAGGAGATCCAAAATCTTAAGAAGAAGTAATGAATTCAGCAAATGCATCTCTTTGGAGAGAAGCAGTTGAAGGTGAAATAGATTCTATTGTATCCAATGGAACTTGGATATTAACAGATTTACCACCAGGCTCTAAACCAATAGGTTGTGAATGGTATTTAGAAGAAAATTGAACACTGATGGTTAAATAAGTAGAATCAAAGCTAGGTTAGTGGCCAAAGGCTTTAGGAAAAAAGAAGGGATTGATTACTTTGACACATATATGCACCAGTGGCACGGATTAGTTCAATTCGATTGCTTATTTCTCTTGCTTCAATTAAGAATTTAGTGATCCATCAAATGGATGTTAAAACAATATTTTCTAATGGAGAACTAGATGAAGAAATTTATATGAACAACACGAAGGGTTTGTTCAACCGGGCCAAGAAAATAAAGTTCGTAAACTTGTCAAATCCTTATATGGCCTGAAACATGCACCTAAGCAGTCGCATAAGAAATTTGATACTGTAATTTGGTCAAACGGTTTTAGCGTTAATAATGCAAATAAATGCATATACAGTAAGTTTGACAAAAAATGGTGGAATCATTATTTGCTTATATGTAGATGATATGTTAATATTTGGAACTAACCTAGAAAATGTGCAAGAAATTAAAAAGTTTCTATCTACTAGTTTTGACATGAAAGACAGGGGGAGATTGACTTGATTTTAAGAATAAAATTCAAAAGAAGCAATGGTTCTTTAGCGCTAGTACAATCTCATTATGTTGAGAATGTACTAAAGAAATTTGATCATTTTAATCAAATTCGAATCTCTACTCCATATGAATCTAATGTCAAACTAGTAAAGAATAATGGTATACGTATCTCAACTAGAATATTCTAGAGTAATAGGGAGTCATGAGTCTTATGTATTTAACGCATTGCACAAGACCCGATATAGCATTTGTCGTTGGAATATTGAGTAGATTCACCAGTAACCCAGGCTATAAGCATTGGGAAGCGATATCTCGAGTATTTCAATACTTGAAAGGAACTATTGATTATGGATTACATTATTGAGGTTTTAGAAGGATATAGTGATGCTAGCTGGAACACCGGCAACGAATCCAAATCAACAACTAGGTGGATCTATACCATCGATGGAGGAGCAATTTCTTAGGGATCTAAGAAACAAGTGTGCATTTCACACTCTACGATGGAATCAAAGTTGATTGCACTAGGAGCTGCTTGTAAAGAAGGTGAATGGATTAGAAATTTGGTGATGGAAATTCCACTATGGAATAAGCCTACTCCTCCGATCACTATCTATTGCAATAGTCAAGCAACCCTTGCTCGTCCAATGAGTAAAATTTATAATGGGAAGTCAAGACATATTGGTCTTAGACACAATTTTATAAAACAACTCTTACATGATGGAGTGATTAGTGTAAAATATGTTAAATCAAAAGAGAATTTGGCGGATTCTTTGACAAAAGGACTCGCACGTGATATGATTAATTTATAAAACATCAAAAGGGATGGGACTAAGGTCTATTAAATAGCAAATACTTCGATGGAAACCCAACCTAAGTTCTTGAAATATAGTATAGGTTCATTGGGTAAGAACAAGTCGAATTAGTGTTTATGTTGGATTGCTAGAAATTAAAAGTTCCATTCATAGATGTTATCTTATTCTAGCAATCAAGGATACTTGTCTAATGGGGGTTGAGTATATACTCTTAATAAGTCTATATCATATTGCAAGGATGTAAGACAAGGACATCCTAGATAGATTTACCTATATATATATAAGTAAGGAGGTTTGGACACTTCCAATAGAGAATTAGATTTTTCTCTAGGATTACTTATGAACTACGATATTAACATGGTCATAAACGTGCAGATTTAAGAATTTTTAGAGAAACCCAAATAAGCATATTCGATGTATCCGGCTAGTCATATAAGGTCCTTCGTTCAAAGTTACGGCTACCATAGCACCTGAAAAAACTTTGATACATTTGGACTAACTAGAGGTTCAAGTCTAAAGACACCTCACACTACAAGAAATTCGAGGTTGCCCGACAAACTTTTGCCCGACGAAGTCTTTTTCGCCGCGTAAATATAGTTTGCCCGTCGAACCCGAAGGCTCGCCGGGTAAGGTGTTGGCGGGGAAGAACAAGTTGTTGGCGCGTAAAATAGGAAGAGTTTACCCGACGAGCTGTTCTTCCCGTCGGGTAAGATTAGATATGACAACGAATATCAGTCATCGGGTAACACTTGGCGTTGACTGAATTTTGCCCGACGAATTGTTAAACTTTGCCCTGCGAATATACTTCGTCGGGCAAAAGTCTAAACACACTAAATAACTCAGCCGCTCCTTTCTTCTTCTTCCTCTCTGCTTTACAATCTCAGTCTCGCCTCTCTCTCTAGCTTCATCATCTCATCACCATTTTCACTATCAATTAAATATCTTTCTCTCTCAATCAACAATATCAATTTTGAAGGTTTGAGAAATTTAATTTTTTTAGTTTTGAAATTTTGATTTTTGATTGGAAATTAATTATGTTTTGTGTTTTAGAAATTTTGTGGTTGATATGAAGGACTACTTGTAAAAATGTATGTGTGTTTGCCTCTCAATTTAATTTTGTTAAGAATTTTGGATATAATTATGTTAGGAAATTGTGTATTTATTGTGGAAAATGTGTAGAAATTGTTTAGAATTTGTGGAATTAGAAATTAGAAAATTTGTTAGGAAAATATGATAATATGTTAGGAAAATAGAAAATATGTTAGGAAATTAGGAAATTAGAAAATATATTTTGGATATAATTTTAATGTCTCAATTTCTTAAATTGTTTTTAAGTTTAGAAATTTCATTTCTAGTGTGTATCTTACCAGATGACACAACTGAAAGATGACAACTCGCCAAATTTCAATAAAGAAGTAATGTAGCTGGCCATTGACCCATTTCGAGGAGAAACGTACGCTGGTTGTCATGTTAACGGAGTTAAGTTCGTGCGCACAGAACGAGACAAAAAATTGTCTACGCAAAACAGCGGGGTCTTCATGCCGGGGGATGGGGAAAATGCTGATACGGGGTTCTATGGTAGATTGTTAAGTGTGGTTAATGTATTATACTTAGATCGCAAGGAAGTCGTCTTGTTTAAGTGTCATTGGTTTGATATAAACCCAATTATCCCAGGCAGTGTCATTAAAGATCAATTATATACCTTTGTCAACACAAATACCCGGTGGTTTGAGAGTGATCCCTATATCCTCGCTAGTACGGCGAAACAAATATTCTATGTGGATGATCCAAAAGCGGGTGCTGGTTGTAGAGTAGTTGAGATGGTGAATCATAGAAATATTTGGGACTTGGATGACCGATACCATGAAGAAGATGGGGAAACAGACGATGACCAAATCGTTTACTAGGTGGATTCCTCAACATCCACCCTAAACGTGGATGGAGTACGGACCAACGACAACATCCCACCAATCGCGATTGATCACATTTTTATTGATCTCGGGGAATTAGAACAAATTGAAAGTGATTATGAGGAATCAAGTACTGTGCACATCTCAGATGCCGAGCGTGATTGGGAGAAGGAGAGCGAATTCGACACAGAATGAAAATTGTAAATTAGAAATTTCATTTATATATGTAATATACATCTTCAAATCAATAAATGTGATTTATATGTATGTTTTATGATTTCATTCACAAAAGTTTCAATTAATCTTTTATGTACTAAAGTTACAAACTTTGAGGTCCTCATCCTTGATTCAGCTTTCCAACATTTCATCTTACTTGATAAAATAGTGTACATAATTTTAGAAAAAATGGGAAATAATATTTGCCCGACGAATATACATGTAAATCCGTCGGGCAGAGTCTGCCAATATCATCACATGTTTCTCTATTCGGCTGGCGGTTGCCGAAACTTGAAGTATTTTCCCGACGAATACACTTGTAAATCTGTCGGGCTAAGTCTGCCAATATCATCACCTGTTTCTCTATTCGGCCGGCGGTTGCCGAAACTTGAAGTATTTACCTGACGAATATTCATTTACCTTCGTCGGGTCATATATACCAGGTTCAATTTATATTTATTTATTAAACACTTTTTTTAAATTCCTTACGAAATACAATGGACTGATCTAACCGTCCACATTTACTGTAGGTACTCATAGATCGCCTACGAAAAAAATTACCTAATTTTGGAATCCAGGGATTAGGTAACGGTGCGCGACGATTCAACGGTTACACAACGCTTCTTCACGATCGGACGACTTGCAATCCTAAAAACATAAAGATTTTTGACGGGCGAGATCTAGGCACGTAAAACCACAAAGTGAACGGTTAGATCGGTCAAATCCAATCGTTTGAATATCTATAGAACCAAAACTTCGCAAAATGTATTGAAGTTTCATTCAAGTGTTTAAACTCCTTGATGAATATGCTTGTTTTATGATTTTCAATAATTCACAAAATGAAATTGACCGATCTAACCATCCATATTTATTGTAGGTACTCATAGATCGCCTACGTGAAAAATTACCCAATTTCGAAATTCTGGAATTAGGTAATGGTGCACGAAGATTCAACGGTTACACAACGTTTCTTCACGATCGGACGGCTTGAAATCCTCAAAACATCAAGATTTTCGATGGGTGAGGTCTATAGACTTAAAAGTAACCATTGAACGGTCAATTTTTTGAAATTCCATCGTTTGATTATTAATTGAACCAAAACTAAGAAAAACCCAATGAAACGCACAAACTTAACATTCGAGACACATCAGCTTCGAAAAACATGAAGATAACGATCGATGGGGCTTTAGGAATGTAAAACCAAAAATTGAACGGTCCCGATCTTGACATTTCTATCGTCGGACCTGGTTTTTAGATCAGTCATAAATTCAACAACATAAGAACTTAGCCCGATGACGGTAAGTATTCGCCGGGCAAAATGTAATCAGTCGTCGGGAAACCACACACACGTCGTCGGGCAAAGTAAACAAAACGAGCACTTTATTTTTCGAGAAAATTTCAAAACTTCGGCCAAAACTTTTGCAAAAACTCAAACTTACCGCGTATATTTGTACGACGGAATGTGAAACTGTTACCCGACGAATATTCACCGCTTTTGGTTACTCGACGAATTCATTAAAAGTTGACCCGACGTAGGGTTCATCGGGCAAAGTTATTCAAACAGATAAATCGCGACCGACTATTCTTCTTCTTCCTTCTTCTTCATTTTCCCAGTTTTCTCCCAATCGACCGCCATCTCTCTGCAACACAACCAGCCCTCTCTGTGGTGGTCGTCGGCGTCCAATACAACTCTTTCCCTTTCTCGCTCTCTCTCATTTGAACTCCGCCGGGTACTCCGCCGTCATAGCTCTATCTCGCCGCGGTTAAGTCGGACCGCCGCACCTTTCTCTCGCCGGCGAAAATCTCAAGGTCGAATTCGTTCTCTCTCTCTCTTTATTGTTAATGTGGATTGGTTATTGTTAATTTTGATTGTTTATATTTTAATTTTAGTTTGGATTGAAATTTCAATTGAAATTTGGTTTGGATATTATGAAATTGTATTGAAATTGGAATTGAAATTTGGATTGGATTTTGGCAGATTGTGCATTTTTCTCAAATTTGCAGATTGGGAAATTTTTCTTGAATATTGTGAATTTAGATTGGATTGGAATATAAATATTTGGTTTAATTACTAAGTTTGTTTGGATTTAGGAATTTAGGGTTAATGTTGAAGAGTTGTTGAAATTTTGATGTTTGGTATAATGTTGAAAGTGGTATAATATTGAAATTGGTATAATGTTGAAATTGGTTATGAATTATGCATATGATTTTTGTTATGAATTTTGCATATGGTTTTTGTTATGATTTTGGATATGAATTTTACGTGAAGTTTGGATATGTGAATTTTATGAATTTTGGATATTTTAATTTTAAAAAATTTATGTGAATTTTTGATATGGTGTAGGATATGTGAATTTTGGATATGTGAGTTTTATAAATTTTTGATATGTGAATTTTATGATTTTGGATATTATTATTATTGTATGTTTGGATTAATTTGTAAGTTTGATTTTATTCCCGAAATTTGGATTTAGAAATTTAGGTATAATGTTGTGAATTTTGAGTTTAGGGATTTAGGTTTAAGTTTGTTTGAATTAATTAGTATTTTAGGTTTAATTTTGGTTTGTGTTGGTTTTATTTTAAAAAACTTAGAATTTGGTGGTTTTAGTTTTTAGATACCAATTTATTAATTTTCAATAAAAAAATTTATTTATTTTATTTATTTATTATTCGAATTAAAAAATGTTCGTTAATTTTATATGTGGTTTTGTTTTTATTATGTGAATTTAATATTTAATATTAAAAATGTTTGGTTTTTTTTTTAAAATTAAAAATATGTTGGTTAATTTTATATTAATTATTTTAAATTTCTTATTGTAGATGTCGCATCGCACCTTGATCACATCTAGGACCCGCCCCCGCCTTGATCCCGTTGATCTTGCGGCGGAAGATGCAGCCCATGCCTCGGTTGATTCAACAATGGCGTCCGTTCAGGCACCAATCTCGGATCATCAACGACCCGGTGCGCGATCGGCTCGTCGACAGCACCACAAGAAACGGGGGGAACACCGTACCGACCCCCAGCCCCCACAGGGAGACGCCGGAGCAGACGATCCGGCGACTGTTGTCGGAGCACTCCCTAAGGGTAAGTTGATTATTTTGTTTATTTAAACAACCGTTTTTATTTGTTACTCATATTATGTACGAATGTTCATCGAATTTGCAGGGAAGTCGGTGAACGTGCGTGGGATCAACCGGGGTTTGACATCCTAGTGGATTTGTAGGACAACAAATGCAAAGATCCAGGTGGTGTACGTGCCTCACCTCCGGTCAGCGCCCGTAAAAATCCACAGCCTGGTAGTGCATGACATTGGCGCGATTCTTCGCACCAAGTCCCTGATGATGGGGGATACTTTTAGGAACCAACCGCCGGAGGAGATCACGCGTTGTTGGGGAGAGTTATTGGTACGTGTTTCTCCCTTTTTTTACATTAATTCCATTTTTTAAAATTAATTTAATAACTTTAATAATTTATTGCATATCAATTTTGAGTTTAACCTGGAGGACACCGACGTCAGTAAATACCTAATAAAGCACTGGCAGTTACAGTACGCTGACTGGAAGTACGAGCTGCATATGTACTACAAGAGCTGGCCTTCCCTAGAGGAAGTTCGGGCAAATCCTCCAGAGGAGTTGGACGGGCCGAAACTGGCAGGGTGGCTATGGTTGTGCAACCATTTCGTGTCCCCCACCTATGTGTTACGTACTATCCACCTAGTTAATTAATTAATTTATTTTTTATGTTATTTTTCATTTGAAAATATAATTTTTGTTTTTACTAATGAACAGAGAAAATCGGTTGCCAACACATCAAATCGGGGAGCAAAAAAATTCAACCACCACGGGGGGTCGCGATCCTTATCGGCCCGGTAAGTGGATCGACGCATCGTCGGGTCGATGTTCCCGGAGGTGGATGCCTGGGGGCAAGTGTACGCTAGTTGGGGCAACCAAGAGGCTGACACTATTCACGTAAGTTTATTTTTTACAGATTAAACATTAATTTTTAATTTGATAATTATATTTCTAATTCATATTTATTCGAATTTGTAGGCGGAGATGGTGTAAGACGTCCAGCAGATACAGGCTGAGCTCACGCAACATAATCCCAATGTACCGTTGGAGCAGCAGCTATCGGATCCCGAGATTTCAATTGTCATCCTGGAGCGACGACTTGGTAGGCGTCCAAGGAAGATCGTCGATGGGGTGGGCGATGGGATAGTTCGGGATGTCTCCAGTCACTCTTCGAGTTCTTCTTGGGGAGCCAATCCCGAGGAGATGTTGGAGCTCAAGAGAAACTTCGAGACCTTCCAGGGAGAAAATGCTGAGATCAAGGCTCAAAACACAAAGATCCAGACGCAAAACGATCAAATCAGGACCGCCCTCGCCAAGGTGCTTGACCGCTTGGGTGAGCGTGGGCTGGATGAGCTTTTGTCACAACCTCAGCCCTCGGCCCAACAGCCCGCCCAGGACCCCGACCCGTCGCCGAGTAGCTAGAATTTAATATGTAAAACATTTATTTAGTTTTAATTATGTAAAATCATAACATTAATTTTTATAAATATTTTTTTTTTCATTTGATTCGTTTTATTCTTTTAATTGTATTTTTTAAAATAATTTTATTTTAATTATATATATATATATTTATTTAATTAAATAAAGTATTAATTTTTTAAAATTGTTAACATTTTGCCCGACGCATAATCATTTCGTCGGGCTACTTAACAATTTTTCCCGGTGAAATGTTGTCGTCAGGCAAGCTATGTTGACTTTTGGATTGCACGACAACTCATTTGCGACACATGGATCCGCCAGGCAAGTTTTAAATTGCTCGACGAATTTACTGTTCTCGTCGGCTAAACTCAAGCCCGATGGGTGTGGCTCGACAGATGTTGCATGACGATAAATTGCCGAGTTTAAAGTTGTCCGACGAATGTTGAACTTTGCTCGACGAGCACTTTTCGTCGGGCAAGACTGATTTTCTTGTAGTGTCATAGGTTGTGTATTTATTTTGAAGCATGATAGAAAGAAATATATATTTGAAATTTGGGGAGGATTGTTAGAAAAATTCCAAATAATTAAACTATGTGTTGTTTGATTAATTTGATGATTGAATTGTTTGATTAAATATTTTAATTCAAATAATGTGTTGATTTGTGGAAGAGTTGTAAACTTTAAAGTTATGATGAGAAGAGACACACCCTTTGAATAAGAGATGCATCTTTTGAATTGATACATCGGATGTACTCAGTTATTTCTTTTTGTTTGAAATCAATTACATAATTGTTTTATTATTTAAAAAAATTCACATTCTTTCATCCAAAATGTGCCTCTTGAATTAATAAGGCAAATAGACATAACCTTTCATTTGAAATTAAGGTTACTTCTGTTATGAAAAGTGTTCTCATTCCCTATATATAGCATATCATATTACAATTTTTTTAACTCAATATATATCAAACAATCTTTTTTCTCTCATTTGTCTCTAAAAATTCAGGTTATTCTTGTATTATGCAAAATCTCAAGAATAACATCAAGTGAGTTTAAGTCTATTGTATCCTAAAGACAATTTGTCATAAACTCTTTTTGCACTAAGGAAGAGCAACAAATTAGTTTTAAAGAAGGCGAATCTAATTCGTGCATTGACTCAATGTTCTCATTCATTTTTGTTATTGTCTTCCTACTTTCCTATAATATTTCCAACAATTGACTCCGGCTAAACTATGCAATGTTTGTACATGATCTCATGATCTAATGTTGATCGTGGATGGGTCAATCTTAGTTGGAAAAATTATTCGGGATTCGTCCAGTTGTTGGGTGAAGGATTTCATTGCTCGGTTCGGGGTTGACGATGTCCTTGAAGCAGAGCTCTAGGGTCCTTACCATGGCCAACATCTAGCTTGGGAGTTGGCCAACTTCTACTGCTACTGTTCACATCGTCAAAAACCTAGTACTTGATAGTCACCCACTTGCTACATTAATCCTACGATGTTGTACCCTCGTGGATTACGATGGGAGCTGCTCGTTGGTCAATACTTATAGAGAGTGTAATACTGTTGCTAATAGACTTTCTTGATCAGTTCCCAGCTGTGAGGTTTTTGCTCTCTCAAGATTGAAGATCGTTTTGGGTTTTGTTGGCCCCGTACTGTGCCATACTCTTTCTTAGGCTCTTCTATCCCGTTTCCTCACGAAAACAAGAAAAAACAATCACATTGAAATATATTTAATTCACCCTGGGTTTCCAGATCCGGTATGCTCCTGGCTAGTTCTGGGTTCGATTCCTTCTGGGTTATATCCTGATTATGGTCAGGAGTGCGCTGTAACGCGTGTGTGAGTCTTCCCGACTCCCGATGAAGATTAGTCATTAATTGTCAGCTTTGGGATACTGCGTATCAACAATAAATAAATAAATAAATATATATATATATATATTTAATTCACCAATCAAAATTATTCCCCGCGGTCTATAATTGCCTCGAAAGTCCAACATACAAGTTTTTTTTTTTTTTTTTTTTTTAAGAAATAAACACAACGTATTATACCTACCTAAGCACAAGCCAATATACCTAAAATTTTATAATCATGCCAATGAATGGAAGCTTATACGTGTAAAGCAAACAAGATTTTTAGACCATCTCCAACCCAAGGGTGGAAAGTGGAAATTTCACCTTTTTCTCTCCCAAAATTCCACATTGACTGGAATTTGAAAAAACTGGTTTTTGGTCTGGTATTCCCACCTAAATTCCACATTGCCTGCAATTTTTTGTGAGCCAGGAAATAGTAAGAACGCTTTCAATACATGTGATTGTCAAGTTGTTATTATTTGTCTTTTTGCAAAGAAGTGTTCCTTTGCTTCTCATCGCACATCCAATCATAATTTTAATGGTCTAGATCAATTGACTGTTGGAATCCAACCACTAATCTTGAATTTTTTTTTTAATATCGAATGGTCCAAATTGTTTCTTAGTAAATCCAACGATACCAAAAAAAAAAATCCAAATAATTGAAACAGAACTATATTTTCAAAATTTTAATTTTAATTTAGGTCAAAGTGTACATAAATTAAAATGTTAGAAAAAAAAAATTAACATAAGAATAAGTTAATAAAAAAAATTTCGGGGTTAAAACTCATTTAACATAAGTTTGTTTGAGGGTGGAAATTTGAGACTGGAGGGTTGGGAGCTCTGCAGATGAACATTTATATTTTGAGGGTGGATAATTTAGGTTTTGAGTCCATAGGGTTGGAGATGGTTGTTAGGCCCATAGTAACATTTCTAGTATCTGTATATATATAACTTTCCTATTGAAATAATACAGAAGAGAATTCTCACCAAATCTGATATGGTATCAGAGCAGTCGATCGTGACTGTCTCTTACCCTAACCCTAAAAATCAATACAGTGCCCCAGCCGTCATACAACCCTGGAAACAGCACCACCACCTTCCGCCACATAAACCTTCCCGCAGCACCACCACTTCCACAGCAAAATCCCAACACCCGCAGAACACACCCCTTCCGCGACACAATCACTTCCGCAACCAAATCCCTCCCGTAGCCAAATCCCTCCCGCAGTCACACCGACCCTCCGACCAGCCTTCCGCAAAAACCTTACCGTCCACCACAAACACACCAACTCACCGTCCACTACAAACACACCGACTCACCCTCATCTTCCACCACAAGCCCACCGACCAGTCCTAGACCACAAACTCACCGACCCACCACAATCTGACCCAGACCACAAAACACACCGACTCGCCCTCATCGTCGAGTTCGTTCACGTTCGGGTTTGTCCTCATCGTCGAGTTTGTTCGGGTTTGGGTTCGCACTCTAGTTCGGGGTTACGGTCGTTCTTAGCAGCCTAGTGCAACCCAAAAAAGTCAATACCGTGTTCGACTGGGTCCCGTGTTCAACTGGCTTGGACGCAGTAGCAAAGCAGAAATACACCAATTAATCCAAAACCTTGGGGTTTATCTGTTTCTCATCAATTGTAAGCCAATATCATGGCCAACGTTGAGGGGTCGGTAAACAAAAATCAATCCTTGGTGTCGGGAGGCTCCAACACTACTACAAAAATTGTCACGTTGCAGAGTGACAACTCCAACTTCTCCTCCGGCACCAAACTGGATGAGAATAATTATTCTCTATGGCATCAAATCATAGAGATGAAGATAGTTGGGCGAGAAAAACATGGCCACCTAACCGGTGATATTACCCAGCCTGCAGCCACATATCCCATATTTAATAAATGATGTGCATCGGATTGCCAAGTCAAGAGTTGGTTGTCCGACGCATGCAACCTAATCAGATTAAACGGTTTATTCGTTATGACACATCAAAGCAAGTCTGGGATGCAATCAAGCAAACCTATTCAGATGGTGCGGATGAAGCCAAGATTTATGACCTTCACAGAAGGTCATTCATAATGAGACAGACTGGGGCATCCGTTGCCAAATATTACAGTGAGCTCACCATGGAGCATCCGAAAGATATTGAAACTCGACGCAGAGAGATTGATCGTCTCCGAGTGTATATATTTCTTGTCGGTTTGGACAATAATTTTTGATCAAATCCGAGGAGCGATTTTGAGGATGGAGCCTAAGCCAGAACTCGAGGTAGCATATGCACATATTAAAAGAGAAAGTAACCGACAGGGAACCATGTCTGAAGCGGGTGTAACCTCCGACACCACAGCCTTAGCTGCTGCCAAGTCTAAACAATCTCGGCCGAACACCTATAGTGTCGACCCTACTCATCACCGACCTCCAATGAAGTGTACCAAATGTGGTTTAGATAACCACACTATTAAGGGCTGTTATGAGATCATTGGTTATCCGGAAAGATGAGTTCACAAAGGGCGCAAGAAGGATTCGAACAGAGCCTCATTTGCATCCACTCAATCATCCCAAGGGACCAATCCGAACCGCCATCAGGTACATCTAGCTCCACGGCCTTGGCCACCTCAGGTACCTCTTGCACATATTCACTTACTTATAATAGATCATGGATTATTGACACTGGTGCTACTGATCACATGACATCTAGTTTTACTGGGTTGCACTCTACCAAACCCTCAAGCCAAACACAGATTACCAGTGCCAACGGAACCACCTCCCAAGTCATGGGTGAAGGGTCCTTATCTCTTACACCCTCATTAAGTCTTGATCATCTCTTAGTTGTCCCTTCTCTCGACTATGACTTGTTATCTGTTCCTCAGATCATTGATTCCCTTAATTGTACTGTGTGTTTTTGGCCATTGTATTGTCTCTTTCAGGATCTTCTCACCAGGGCCGTGATCAGATGTGGTACTAGGAGGGGAAAGTTGTATTATCTGGACTTGACAACCGATAACAGTAAGCGGTTGAGTCACTCCCATCATGTGCAAGGCAATGAGTCCATCAGAATGAAGAAAATTTGGTTCTGGCATAGACGGTTAGGGCATGCTTCTTTTGGTAATCTGAAACTTATATTTCCATATTTGTTTTCCCAGTTTCATGAATCAGACTTTCATTGTGAAACTTGCATTTTGGCGAAAAGCCATCCTATTTCTTACCCATTAAGATTGAATAAAAGCTCTATGCCCTTCATGATTGTCCATTCTGATGTTTGGGGACCATCACGAGTTCCCACTATTATTGGTTTTAAGTGGTTTGTGATGTTTATTGATGATTGCACTCGGATGACCTGGGTCTTTCCCTAAAAACAGAAAAGTGACGTCACCGCCTAATTCAAGCTATTTTATCAATACGTTGCTACTCAGTTTGACAAGAAAATCATGACACTTCGGTCTGACAATGGTGGTGAGTACATCAACCATGACCTACATAATTTTTTACGTCAACTTGGTATTGTTCATCAAACCACATGCCCCTATACACCACAACAGAATGGTGTCGCAGAGCGTAAGAATCGGCATCTCTTGGAAGTTATTCGTGCCTCTTTATTTGAGGCCCGCATGCCGCATCATTTTTGGGGGGAGGCCCTTTGTTCTGCTGCTTACCTCATCAATCGAACACCTTCCAGCACTCTTCAGTATCAAACTCCATTTCAGACATTGACTTCTCTCCTCACCATGACATCCACACCAAATCTCGAACTACGTCTCTTTGGTTGTGTTGCGTATGTTCAGGTGTATCCCCATCAGCGTGGCAAGCTTGATCCGTGTGCACGGCGTTGTGTCTTTATGGGTTATGCTGACACTCAGAAGGGCTATAAGTGTTTCCATCCTCCCACTCACATCATGCACGTTACCGCATATGTGACCTTCAACGAGAGTGAGTTCTATTACTCTAGGGGAGTCTCTGACCATCCTCTGCACGGGGCGAGCTCTATCTTTGCAGAAGATACTCAGATCATCCACATTCAACAACATTCTTTAGGGCAGTCAGTGTCCGAGCAACCAGCTACAGTGGTGCAAAGAGCTCAAGAGTCCCTAGATACTCTAGATACTGGTTTAGACAATTCCCCCTCTACAACTCCTACTACAGTACCACCACCACTCATCCAATCGGGTCCTGAAGATCCCCCACAGGTAACTAAACATCCAAACTCTATCTCAAGCACCTTACTTGCGCCAGGTTATCAGTTACCCCCGCGCATGACTAGAGGGATCCCTAGACAACAGTATGACCCTGACCCTAAAGAAAAAGTTAAATACATGATTGCTAATCATGTGTCCCTATATAGGTTGTCTTCGTCATGTGCATCATTTGTGTGTCAATTATCCACTGTATCTATTCCAAGTAATGTGCAGGAAGCTCTGAAAGATCCCAAGTGGACACAAGCAATGAATGAGGAAATGGAGGTCTCTAGAAGAACTCCACTTGGGAGATGACTGTCCTTCCGCAAGGGAAGAGAACAGTGGGCTGTAGATGGATATATACAGTAAAGTTCAAGGCATATGGAACCATTGAACGATACAAAGCAAGACTGGTGGCGAAAGGTTACACTCAGACTTATGGGATCGACTATGGGGAGACCTTTGCCCCTGTAGCCAAGATCAACACAATTTGGGTACTTCTTTCTCTGGCAGCTAACCTAGATTGGCCATTACACCAATTTGATGTCAAAAATGCCTTCCTGCATGGCGACTTAGAAGAAGAAGTCTATATGGACCCACCTCCAGGATGCAAGATAGGGCCCAATAAGGGCAACATGGTTTGTAAACTGAGGAAGTCCCTTTATGGATTGAAGCAATCACCCAGAGCATGGTTTGGAAATTCAGCAAATCAATGAAGGACTTCGGATACAAACAAAGTAACTCAGATCATACTCTTTTCTTGAAACATAAGAAAGGTAAAGTCACTGCCCTTATTGTATATGTTGATGACAAGGTAGTTACCGGGAATGACCCAGAGGAAAAGGCAACACTGAGCACCACTTGGCGAGTGAGTTTGAAATGAAAGATCTTGGTGCTCTAAAATATTTCTTAGGCATCGAAGTGGCTCGTTCAGACCAAGGAATATTTCTATCATCACGGAAATATATCCTTGACATTTTAACGGACACTGGAATGCTATCCAGCAAACCAGCAGATACGCCAATGGAATTGCATCATCAGCTTGGTGAATATCCGGATCAGGTACCCACCAACAAAGAAAGATATCAACGCCTAGTGGGTAAGTTAATCTATCTAGGACACACTAGACCTGATATCGCATATGCCGTAAGTTTGGTGAGTCAGTTCATGCATGCACCAAGTGAAGCCCACATGGATGCAGTAAACCGAATTATGAGATACTTAAAGTCAGCTCCTGGAAGAGGATTGATGTTCTCACGACATGGTCATCTAGATGTCGAGGGTCACATTGATGCAGACTGGGCGGGTTCTGTTACTGACAAGAGATCAACATCTGGATACTTTTCCTTTGTGGGAGCGAATCTAGTGACTTGGCGAAGTAAAAAACAGAAAGTAGTGTCAAGATCAAGTGCTGAAGCAGAATATCGAGGTATGACACAAGGAGTATGTGAGCTACTTTGGATAAGGAATTTGTTGGGGGAATTGGGGTTAAAACTCAATCATGCCATGCAACTGAATTGTGACAACAAAGCCGCAATAGACATCGCACATAATCCAGTGCAACATGATAGAACCAAGCATGTTGAAGTTAACAGACATTTCATCAAGGAGAAACTCGAGGCAAAAATCATTGAGGTATCATTTGTTAAATTTGAAGATCAACTTACAGATGTCCTCACTAAAACAGTCACAGACAGAGTATTCCACAGCTCACTTAGGAAGTTGGGCATTGACGACATACATGCTCCAACTTGAAGGGGAGTGTCAATGAGTTGTAAATTCCTAATTAAACTCAGTCCACTAAATAGGCACACATATATATATATATATATATATATATATATATATATATATATATATATAACTTTCCTATTGAAATAATACATAAGTGAATTCTCACCAAATCTGATAAGTTTGTGTTTTGGGCTACTACAATGGTCTTATATGTCACTAGTATTAGTTTATACTGGTATTTTTCTCTATTGTTTAGTGGGTGGCTTGGGCTAAAGGGCGCAAGCTCTAGACCCAAATTAGGCCAAAAATTATTAATATGTTATATATTAAAAAAAAATTAAAGAAAACTACCGCGGGCAAAGAAACCAAAGGCCTGTAACATTAATTAGAGGCTAGAATTAATGGTTTCACCTATCAGAATTCCACCGAAGAAGAAAAAGCAAAGCAAAGACACGAGTCGCGAAGATGGTTTCACCAAAAAAAAAAAAGATAAGAACCAAGAAGACATTAATTCAGCAACGATCATAATTTCAAAGGGGTCTCTAGGTTTTTAGTTTCATCTTTCATGATGAAGATTGAAGGAGTTCCAAGAATTCCAATGAATAGCTTTGGAACAACGGTTATAATTTGTTTATTTTTTGTAATTTATGATTCTATAAATTAGTATGTTTATTATAATATTCTTGCATTCTCACTTCCAATCTCAGTCACAAAGCAGAAATATAGTCTCAAAATTCTTGAATTAGCGATCAATTTGGAATTTTGGACTTAACTGATGGCACATTTTATATTCTTACCCTAGGCCTTCAAATGTTTGGACCGAGCCTGACTTCTAGTACACCTTTTGTAAATAGCGAGATCATTAGTAATGTAATTGAATGGCCAATTCTCCTTCGGACCCTCGATTGGATTGTTTTCCACAAGCGGTCTGGTGTCCGGGCCAATTGGTCAGACGACGACTACTTCACTTTTTAGATTAGTATTAGCCGCTATAGTCATCCTCCTCCAATATTGTTGGATACAAAATGAATACGAATAACTTTAGTTTTTCTTTATCGTTACTAATACATACGAATAACTAAATGATATCTATTATGTTGAATTTTTTGTACAAATAATCTTTCAATGGTGATTAGAAAATGAACGATTCTAAATATTAGATCTACATGTGAAAAAGTTGTTAATCACAATGGGTATGAGCAAATTCTATTAAGGATCGATGCAAGTATTGGAGAAATTATAAAACAATATTGCATTACGGTCACATGGTAAATCAAATTCATCAATTATAATACAGGAAAGTTGATATTCCTCATTTTTAAGGTATAATATAAATAAGGGAGCTGATTTTCACACTCATCTTTTCTCCTCTTCCACTCCTTTATTTTTTAGAACTGTCAAATTGGATAATTAAAACCAAATCAATACAGAGAAACAAATGAAAGTAATACATAAAAAGAAAAGTGGAGTGAAAATTATTTCTCACATCAATAAATATCCACTCATATTATAAAATATACACTCGATGTATAATATGACCGTACTACAATACCATATAGTAATCTCTTCAAGTATTGTTCTTTTTTTACAATATCAGAGATGAAGCTTGTAGGAATCTGAAAATCAGGTGTTAGATATACAATATTTGTATATTTCTGGGGCAAATTGGCAAAAAAACAAGAATGGTGGGAAAGAACGGTAGATTACCCATTTAATTATATTGAAGTGTTTGTTTGGTTTTTTGTTTTTTTTTTTTGGCAAGGAAGTGTTTGTTTGGTGGTTTTTTTGACAAAAAATAAAACGCGTTAAATGAGAGAGACCAGAAAATGAGATTGACTAAAATAATTGATCAAGGGAAATGAAGTTGAGCACTACCACCAAATGTAGAAACAGTCCTCGCACCACGTGACGAGATCTCCTCCTTCTTCCCCAACCCCACACAATTTAAACCTTATTCCTCCCCCCACCTCCTCCACCTCCTCTCTCTCCCTCTCTCCTTCTCTGGGTTTTGATCTAGATCGCTTTCAGGTACGAATCATTTCTTTTTTCATTCAATTTTATGTTGTAAATTTAATTGCATTTCCGATTTCCGATTTCTAATTTTTGTTTTGAGCTTGTCATCGCTTAAAGTTTAACGATGGATCTTAATCAATTAACTGCTCGATTAGATCTAGATATTGATAGGAACGTGTTGTTAAATATTATCATTGGACTACTTCGAATATACTTTTTTTTTGGGGTTAAATTTTCACCTAATTTCTCGTTTATTTGATTTTTCAATGGTTTATCAACGTGGACGAATTCCCAGAATGTTAAATTTCTGTTTGGGTAGAAGGTCAGAACATTAATGTCTGGATTATATGTTTGAACTAGAAAATTAAGCTGACTGTTATTTTCAATGCGTTTATTAATTCTCAAAGAAACGTTGGTGAATGTTAAGTTGAATGAGATTTATACCCATGGTTAGTTGATTGTAACTATGGACTTACTTGAGATTTGAGAATTGAATTGAATTTGATGGATCACACGTAAATGCTTATGGCATTGCCCCTAATGAGTTTCGTAGGTCATACTATGCTGGATTTTTCCCTAGGAAATGGTCTAAAATCTTTCTGGCAGAGATGCTTTTTTTTTTAAATTGTCACTGTAGTATGAGAGCATCATTGATTGACTCTATTCTCTCTTATTTTTGTTTTCTTTGTGAAAATATGTCTTTAATTAATTGACTCTATTCTCTCTGATTTGATTGTGCTTGCAAAGTGTGGATTTATGTTTGGTGCATTTTGATTTAACTTCATTGGTTGCTCATTGATGACTTAAACATAACTCGAGTGCTGCTGCAGCTGGTATTTTCTAGGGTGCTGTGAGGATTTTATTCTGGGAATGGAGGATGCCAAAGAGCAACGGGTGGATGAGGAGTCTGAACAATCATCGCCACAGGAGGTTGTATTCATACTTTGGTTTGCAACATTGTTAATTATTTATTTATTTATTTATTTTGGTGGAAAACCTTATTTGCTGCTGGAGAAATACATAAACCGTTGGTACTGCTATAGTGGTGTGACCCAAGTGTATCCTGTTCTTAGGAGGAAGCTATAAAGAAAAAATATGGTGGAATTATTCCAAAAAAACCACCACTAATATCCAAGGTGATTTTTCAATTTGTTATTGTTCGCATCCTATTTTTGTAGCTGTTCCAATTATATGATACTTTGTAGTGGTTATTACCTGAGACTTAAAATTTGATGTCAGGACCATGAACGTGCTTACTTCGATTCTGCTGATTGGGCACTTGGAAAGGTACTTATCCCAACACTGTAGATAATCCTATCAATTGCAACAGGGAAATCTTCATTACGTTAATTATTTTATGTATATCATTTGATGATTATAGCAAGGTGTTGAGAAACCAAAAGGACCACTTGAAGCCCTTCGGCCAAAATTACAGGTAGCTTTCCCAGTTTCAATTGTGTTGTGTCCACTTAATCTTGATGATTTGGCTGTCCGTCCTTTACACTTTTTAAATACTTGATACTTCTTCTCAGATGATAGTATTTGGCCTTATTAAACCACGTCTTGTTTGTATGTTGAGAACTACAGATTGAAATATGAACATCAGGTTGTCAACTAGTTCACTGCTATGAGCTGATTGTTTTCTGCTAAAAACCAGATGAAATTAGTTGAGCAATTTATTTTTGATTTGTTTGAATTTAACTGTTAGTCCAATGTCGTCATTAGGCCACAACAAGGCATAATGTAGATTACGTAAGGTGTTCGGATGAGATGGAGAACTTTTATTGGGCTCGATGTAAGAGAATGATGTTTCCATTTTATACCAATTGGGACATCCCATTAAGGACTAAGTTGCCACTTAGACCTAAGAATTTTTGTGTTTTGACACTTAAATAACCATGTTTTTCAATGACCTCAAATTGATTTCCCCCTTCCCCCGAATGCTTTTTTTGTCTTTAAGGAGTGTAACGAGGTATTTTTGGCATTGCATGGTTGTATTAAGTTATTATAGTGCTTCTTTAATGCTTTTTTTTTTGTCTATGGTTCAGCCCACACAGCAGCAAACACGTTACAGAAAGTCTCCTTGCGCTCCATCAGATGGTGAAGGTATTTCCGCGAATTACTGATTCTTTGAATATTGTTTCTCCCAACAAGAAAAAAGAAAAAGAATTTACCTTTTTGTTCCCATTTTTTGTAGATGGAGGAAGTCCTTCCGAGGATTCAGCTGCCAATGAATGAGACCTGTTTGGGTTCTTAGATCTTGCGAGAACTTTCTGCTGTTTTTGTGATACCGATATTGTTGATGGGTAATATTCTGTAGTTGGTGAGAACAAACTTGGGTGAAGATGATGTGATCTTAGCTGTAAGGAAGAAAGAACATACATTACACCAAAATTACTGCAGTTGAAACTAATCCATTACTTCTCTGGTGTTCCAAGTTTTGATATGGGACATTATTGCTTTTCCTATTAAAGAGCTACTTACAAATATTGTAAAATTGGGCCCATTTGATAACGATCATTGCTTATTGTTTTTGTTTTCACTATTTGTGCTTGGTAAAATGAATTATGAAGAGTGATGAAGAAGTAATAAAGAAGAATGAATTGAATAAAAAATGTTAAAATAGGTATTTTTTTGCTTTCCCCTTATTAATTTGTAAGAGTTTGGGACGTGCTTAATTGACAGATTAATACACTAGATTTATTAGGCTGTAAGTTATTAAACGCCATCATTCACGTTAATATCCTACTTAATTACAATTCTATATTACTAGACTCATTTGTTAAATAAGTTTTGATATTTGGTTTTAAATTTTCATTGTGTACATTTTCTTATCTGCATAAAGAAACTTCTATTAACACTATTATAACCTCTCGTGGTATATCCTTTCATTTAGACTTTTCTAATATTTCACATGATTTTAGTTTTGTGCCCTAATTACCTGAAGCGACACATGTCGAGGTCCAAACTCAATTTCTCAAAGCTCAGAAACCCAACGATATTCTTCTATTAGGCCTATTGGAGATAGTATATAAGAACCCACTAAAAAAAAATCTAGGGGTTCATGGTGGGTTATGGATGGTTCTTCAGCTTTTAAAATCAAAACGGGGCGGATCAGTATGAGTCTTTTATAAAATAGGCCGAACTGGTTCTAAATTAAATAAAATTATTGAATCCAGACCAGTATTTTTCGTTTACATTTAAAACAAAACAATTAACGAATTATAGAAGTAAACAATGACTAAAACAGCAAAATCCAAAGTCCCAAACTATAGAATACACAATAGACAATAATCAATACCATACAATTCAATTTTTTTTTCTCCTCTCACGGCTGCAACATTTGTTTTCTCCTCTCACGGTTGCAACCTTTTTTTTCCTCTTCTACTTCGTTCTTCGTTCTTCTTCAATTCTTCTTCTTCTGAATGTTGAACTCTCAAGCAGGCTCCCAAGTCTCAACCATCTCGTTCACAAGTGATAACCGCGTCAATTTGTTCAAATACAGCAACAATATCTCTATGGGATTCTATCTCATAAATTGGAATGTTTTTCAATATCTTGAATGTTGACAAAGTTACACTTTATTCATGGACTATCACTAGAGCTATATATCTAAATCAACTAATACAAAAAGGAAATAATTTAAAATAAATACAAGATATTCACCTAATCAATTACAATATAACAATATTGACTTCTCCTTGAATTAATTACTCATTTGATTCTCAAAACTCCCCCTCAAATTCTAGAGTGAATGTTGTGAAGTCCCAACTTGCTACTTAGGGATCTGAAATCATCTCTCCCCAAAACTTTGTGAATACGTCTGCTAGTTGAACCCAAGAAGGTACATAAGAAGGAGAAACAATGTTAGCTTATAACTTCTCTCGTACTATGTGGCAGTCAATTTCAATGTGTTTTGTACGCTCGTGAAAAATCGGATTTGCTGCTATATGTAAAACGTCTTGACTATCACAATATAAGGGTGCAAGATTGATTTGGTCAACCCTCAAATCTTTCAAAATATAACGCAACCAAGTTATCTCTAGACATGTCGTTCGATGACACGATACTCTGCTTTAACTGTGGATTTGGCAACAAATGATTGTTTCTTGGATATCTAAGAAATGAGAGAATTTCCAAAAAAAAAATAATACAATAGCCAGTATTTGACATTCTTGTAGGAGGTGTACCTGTATGATCTGAATCACAGTAACCTTTTAATGCAAGGTTATTTTCGGATGGAAAAAAATAATCCTTGACTAGGGGTGCCTTTAGTGAATTTCAAGACACGCATAGCTGCTTCCAAATGTGGTCGTCTAAGCTCATGCATAAATTGACTTAATTTCTTATCCGAGTACACGATATCAGGCCTTATCACAGTGAGATAATCCGACCCACTAACTGTCTGTATCGAGTTAGGTCATTAAGTATATCAACACTTGTAGGAGAAAGTTTGAGATTCTGTTCCAAAGGGAAAGTATCTAGGTGGGCCCCTAAAAGGCCTGCATCTTGCAGAATATCCAAGGCATATTTACGTTGTGACTTAAAAATACCTTTGTGGGATTGGGAGAATTCAATTCCTAGAAAGTACTTTAAATCGCCAAGATTTTTTATCCCAAAATGTGTAAGAAGGAAAGATTTGAGATGTTCCATTTCTGGCAAATCATTTTCTGTTATAAGAATATCATCAACGTAAATAAGGATTGTAGTAAATGAATTACCATTGGCTTAGGTAAAGAGGGAATAATCTGCCTTTGATTGTTGGAAACCAGCTTACTTTATGGCATTAGAGAATTTGGCAAACCAATTTCGCGAGGCTTGTTTCAGACCATATAGGGACTTATGAAGCCGACACACAAGGTGCTCCCCCTATTAGTGAAGTCCGGGAGGAGGATCCATGTAGACTTCTTCATCCAAATCACCATGAAGAAACACGTTTTGACCGTCAAGTTGATGGATATGCCAACCCCGAGCGGCAACAATGGTGAGCAAGCATCTAAGAGCAATGAGCTTAGCAGTGGGGGAAAAAGTCTCAACATAGTCAACTCCTTCGATCTGAGTGTAGCCCTTGGAAACAAGGCAGGCTTTGTAGCGTTCAATGGAACCATCATAATTATACTTAATTTTGTAGACCCATTTACAACCAATGGGCTTATGGCCCGGTGGTAATGGAACCAAGCTCCAAGTATGATTTTGATCTAAAGCATTCAGCTCAACTTGCATGGCGTGTTGCCAATGTGGATTTTGGACAGCTTAGGCATATGATTTGGGCTCAAGATTGTCATTGTATATTCCTAATTAAACTTAGTCCACTAATTAGGCCCATAGTAACATTCCTAGTATTTGTATATATATATATATATATATATATATACCTTTCCTATTGAAATAATAATACAAGAGAATTCTCACCCAATCTGACATGGTATCAGAGCAGTCGATCATGACTGTCTCTTGCACTAACCCTAGAAATCATCACGGTAACCTAGCCGCACCACTACCTTCCTCCGCATAAACCTTACCGCCACTTAAACCTTCCCGCATAACAACACCACTAACCGCACCGAGCCAACCGAAGAAACCTTCCCGCATAACAGCACCACCAACAACACGTTCCCACCTCACCATCACCGAGCCAAAACACCACATAATAGCCCCACCGATCACCATCATCCAGACCAGACTGAGACCCAAACCCACAGACGCCACCGATCTCACCGACTTCACCGAACCCCACCGTTCCGTCCCAGACCACACGTTTGGGTCGGGTTCATCCACTGCAACTAGACCTTCCGTTCGGGTCGGGTTCGTCATCCACTGCGACTGGACCTTCCGTTCGGGTTCGTCATCCACTGCGCAGAAAACACCCTTCCGACGGGTTCTCGTTCGGGCTTGCGTTCGAGTTCCTCGCCCTTTGAACATCATTCGGTCCTTTGTTCTTAGCAGCCTAGTGCAGTTCCTCGCACTGTGATCGTCCCTTCCGCATAAACCCACCGACCGGTCGCCCTCACTACCTACCACACCAGTCTTCTGCAACATACTCACCGACCCACCACACCGACCCGACCTCATCTTCGAGTTCGTTTGCGGTCGGGTTCCTTACCTTCGAGTTCAGGTGCATTCAGGTTCGTCTGAGACTCATCAACAACTGTGGTTTGTCTTGGACGTCGATCATCATCAACTCGGGTCCTGCATTTCAGCCGAGAAAAGGCTATGGCCTCCAGCCGGTGCTATTAGGCTTTAATATTATTCATCAATTTAGTTTTCGTTTAAAAACAAAAAAATCAAAAAAAAAAAAACTCATCCAATGAAGTGTACCAAATGTGGTTTAGATAACCACACGATTAAGGGCTGTTATGAGATCATTGGCTACCCGGAAGGATGGATCCACAAAGGACGCAAGAAGGATTCGAACAGAGCCTTATTTGCATCCGCTCAGTCATCCCAGGAGACCACATCCGAACCTCCATCAGGTACATCTGGCTCCCTGGCCGTGGCCACCTTAGGTACCTCTTGCACATCTTCCCTTGATCATGGATTATTGACACTGGCGCTACTGATCACATGACATCTAGTTTCACTAGGTTGCACTCTACCAAACCCTCAAGCCAAACACATATTACCAGTGCCAACGGAACCACCTCCCATGTCATGGGAGAGGGGTCCTTATCTCTTACACCCTCATTACGTCTTGATCAAGTCTTAGTTGTCCCTTCTCTCGACTATGACTTGTTATCTGTTCCGCATATCATTGATTCCCTTAATTGTACCGTGTGTTTTTGGCCATCGTATTGTCTCTTTCAGGATCTTCTCACCAGGGCCGTGATTGGATGTGGTACTAGGAGGGGAAAGTTGTATTATCTGGACTTGATGGCCGACAACAGTAAGTTATTGAGTCACGCACATCATATGAAAAGCGATGAGTCCATTCAGATGAAGAAAATTTGGCTATGGCATCAACGGTTAGGGTATGCTTCTTTTGGTTATTTGAAACTTATATTTCCAGATTTGTTTTCCAAGTTTCATGAATCAAACTTTCATTGTGAAACTTGCATTTTGGCGAAAAGCCATCGTCATTCGTACCCATTAAGATTGCATAAAAGCTCCATGCCCTTCATGATTGTCCATTATGATGTTTGGGGACCATCACGAGTTCCCACGATTAGTGGTTTTAAGTGGTTTGTGACGTTTATGGATGATTGCACTCGGATGACCTGGGTCTTTCCCTTAAAACAAAAAAGTGATGTAACTGCCAAATTCAAGCTCTTTTATCAATACGTTGCTACTCAGTTTGACAAGAAAATCATGACCCTTCGATCTGACAATGGAGGTGAGTACATCAACCATGACCTACATCAATTTTTCGGCCACCATGGTATTGTTCATCAAACCACATGCGTCTATACACCACAACAGAATGGTGTCGCGGAGCGCAAGAATCGGAATCTCTTGGAGGTTGTTCGTGCCTCTTTATTTGAGGCCCACATGCCGCATCATTTTTGGGGGGAGGCTCTTTGTTCTGCGGCTTACCTCATCAATCGAACACCTTCCAGCACTCTTCAGTATCAAACTCCATTTCAGACATTGACTACTCTCCTCAACATGCCATCAACACCAAATCTCGAACCACGTCTCTTTGGTTGTGTTGTGTATGTTCAGGTATATCCACATCAGCGTGGCAAGCTTGATCCGTGTGCACATCGTTATGTCTTTGTGGGTTATTCTGCCACTCAGAAGGGCTATAAGTGTTTCCATCCTCCCACTCAGACCATGCACGTAACCGCCAATGTGACTGATAGGATTTTTCCCACCTGTAAAACAAGGGTTAAAATCACACAAATAATACCTGCAAGAGTACAGGGCTGTTGTAGTATAGCACTGAATGCAGGGTCGATTTCCTCAGGGACTGATATGGATAATTCTTATTTTTAGAATTCACTTTTAATTAATAATAAAATAATCGCAATAATTTTGGTGACTGAATAAAAATTAAGTAAACAATGTAAATAAGTACTAGGGTTCAACCTTCACCATTAACAATCATATGTGACTTAGAAAAGAATCTATGAATCAATACATGCAACTTTGAAGGTTAGATTTTTCGAAAGCATATTTTCCTCGTGGGCATTCAAGTGAAAACGTATACCTAACATGCGATTAGTCTATGACATTTAGATCTAATTCTACATGCAAGATTCATTAAGTTCATGAAAATCTTTTATAACCATGCAATCTCTTAGTTATGGTATTTAACCTAGATGTATTACAATCCTTAATCACAAGAAGCTAATCCCAATTTTTAGGTGGGCATTCCTATAAAATTGCATCAAATTACTTGTCTAAATATCCTAAGGGTGATCAAGCATTAAGATATAAAGATAGTTTTAAACAGTGATTAAAGATTCAAAGCATGCATATACGAAAACATAGGAAAAAGATAAATCACATAATCATGTTAAGGCTTAGGTCTAACCCTAGTGAGAAAATTAGCTACTCATGCTCATAATGAATAGAAATAATTTCATTAAAATTGAATTTAAGAGAACAAACAGTTTGTAGAACAAGGGTAGCCGAAAATCCCAGCTTGCCGTGCTCTTAGATGAAGAATTGTATTCTGAATTCTGGTGTTTTTAAATCTAAGCCAAGCTTGGGTATTTATAAGGAAATATTCCTAATCCTATTCTGGAAAGGAGTAAAATAAAAATAATCAAATCTAATTCCTAGTTTGAACATAAATAGGAGAGCATATGCCTTCTCCTTCTTGAATTGGGATTTTATTGATATACTTCCTTTTTTTGCTCCAAACACTCCTTCTAGAATAAACCTGTCAATATAATCAATTCAAGTATCAATTCTTCCCAAAATAATAATAATAACTAATTAAATATATGGGAAAATACAAGTATATAATTGACTCATCAGTGACCTTCAACGAGAATGAGTTCTATTACTCAGGGGGAGTCACTGAGCATCCTCTGCAAGGGGAGAGCAGTATCTTTGCAGCCGAAGATACTCAGATTGACGTCCAAATTCAAAACCATTCATCCGAGTCGTCAGTGTCCGATGTGCAACAAGCTCAAGAGTCCCTCGACACTCTTGATGACACTCCTGATACTGGTTCAGAAAATTCCTTCTCTACAACTCCTACTACAGTACCATCACCACTCATCCAATCAGGTCCTGAAGATTCCCCAAAAGTAACTGAACATTCAAACTCTATCTCATGAACCTTACCTGCGTCAAATTATACAGGTTATCAGTTACCCCCACGCATGACTAGAGGGATTCCTAGACAACATTATGACCTTGACCCTAAAGCAAAAGTTAAATACCCTATTGCTAATC
Organism: Oemleria cerasiformis; assembly: GCA_037349345.1. Lineage (NCBI taxonomy): Eukaryota > Viridiplantae > Streptophyta > Magnoliopsida > Rosales > Rosaceae > Oemleria > Oemleria cerasiformis. The sequence goes on from JAZGTL010000022.1 coordinate 368,380, forward strand.
ATGTGTCCCTACATAGGTTGTCTCCGTCATGTGCATCATTTGTGTGTCAATTATCCACTGTATCTATTTCAAGTAATGTGCAGGACGCTCTGAAAGATTCCAAGTGGACACAAGCGATGAATGATGAAATGGAGGCTCTCTAGAAGAATTCCACTTGGTGCTTAAGCTGTCAACAAGGCATCTAGGTAACTAAGTCCTAGACAAGTTAGCAAAGGAGGTGTTAAGCAGAACTGAGAAGAGTTTGTTACAACAGAAAACAGTGAAGGAGTGTGTGAGCCTAACTTGGCGCCCAAGCTAGAAGAGCCGTGTGGGTGTGTGTGTGTGTGACATCATTGTGTCATTACACTAACAGAATGTAAGAGTGTATGTAAGGTGTGTGTGTGAGAGTGTAATCAGAACAAATTCAATAACAATTGAATACTCTCTCTGTTATAGCAGAAGAGAGCATCCGAATCCTTCAAGAATTTCATAGTAGCATTTCATCAAACAATTGGTATGCAACAAACAAAACCATCCCATTCCTACAGAAATTAAATCTAGAGTTCATCACCCGAAGGATTCATTCCTACATCTAAGAACTATCAATCCAAATCTGAAATAAAACCATATTCGATTCGTGTTGAGTTTAGAGAACTTACTCGATTGAATCTGCAAATGCTTTCCGATTGTGTTGAAGCTCCTGAAATCAACATGGTATCAGAGCTACTTGATCCGTGAGCATTGGCACTAGGGATGATCATCTGTGAAGAAGAAGCAGCTGCGTCTAACATGACAGGAGATGGTGGATCAGAGCTACGAGCTCCGATCTTTGATGGAACTAACTACGAATTCTGGAGTATCAAAATGCGGACCAGCCTCAGAGCACATGATCTCTGGGAGTATGTTGATGTTGGACTGCATGAAGAAGCAGGAGATGCTGCCGATGATGTGGTTAACCAACCAACCCGAGCAGATTACATCAAGGATGCAAGAGCCTTGGGGATGCTTCAAACATCAGTTGCTGATACTATCTTCTTAAAAATCTCAAACGAGGAGACTGCCAAATGAACCTAGGATCTGCTGAAAAGAGAGTACAGAGGTGATCAGAAGGTAAGAGCAGTCAAGTTACAATCCTTAAGATGTGATTTTGAGTATACAAGGATGAAAGAAACTGAATCCTTATCCAACTATCTGTCTAGACTATATGAAATAATGAATCAAATGAGAACCTATGGTGAAGATGTTACTATATGAAATAGTGAATCAAATGAGAACCTATGGTGAAGATGTTACTGAAAAACGGTTAGCACAGAAAGTATTGATCAGCCTAACTAAATCCTATGATTCTATAGTATCTATTATAGAAGAAAATAGAGATATGGACACTGTGAATGTTGAGAATGTAGTGGCTTCCATTAAAGCTTTTGATCAAAGACTAGAAATGCATGAGAGTACTGTGGATAAAGCATTTTCTAGTTTATCTATGCATGATAAGGGACAGCAAGGGATTGGTCAAAACAAGTTCAAGAAGTAGTTTAAGGGAAACAAAAACTGGAATCAGAAGTTCAATTCTGGAAAGCCTAACTACAAGCAAAGTGTGAATCCCAGTAAAGCTGAGAGCAGTGGTACTAAGTGCAGGATCTGTGACAAACTACACTATGGGGAATGCTGGTTCAAAGGAAAAACCAAGTGTTATCAATGCAACAAGTTTGGTCACATGGCCAAGGACTGCAACGGGAAGCAGAATGCAAATGTTGCAAGACAAACAGATGAGGAAGGTGCAATGTTCTATGCCTGTCACTCTGCTACATCTAAATCTGACACTGATATCTGGTACCTTGACAGTGGATGCAGTAATCACATGACATCGAATGAAGCCTCATTGATTAACTTAGATAAGTCTCTAAAGTCCAAGGTGAAAATGGGGACTGGTGAACTTGTGGATGAAAGTGGTAAAGGCACACTGGTGATCAAGACACAGAATGGAGACAGATTGATCAAGGAAGTGATGCTAGTGCCAGGTCTAGATGAGAATCTGCTCAGTGTTGGACAGATGGTGGAGCATGGATACAATCTTGTGTTTGAGGACAAGATTGCTAAGATATATAATCAGGGAAATGAGGTTGCAACTGTTCCAATGACAAGGAATAGGTGTTTTCCACTCTCATTCAACCAAGTGATTCCAGTAGCAAGGATTGCCACTGAAGAGGGATGTACTTGGCTATGGCATAGGAGGTTTGGTCATCTGAATCACTCTAGCCTAGATGTTCTGTACATAGAAGATATGGTTGTGGGAATGCCTAAGCTATCCAAGAAGAATGAAGTGTGTGAAGGCTGCATTGTTGGCAAGCAAAATGTTGAAAGTTTTGACAAAGATAAAGCTTGGAAAGCATCAAAACTACTAGAGTTGATCCACTCTGATGTCTGTGGTCCAATGCAGACTGAGACAGTGGGAGGAAACAAGTATTTCCTAACATTCATTGATGACTACTCTAGGATGTGTTGGATTTATTTTCTTAAACACAAGTCTGGGGTGTTTAATGCATTTAAAAAGTTTAAAGCAATGGTTGAACTGCAGAGAGAAAACAAGATCAAACAGTTGAGAAGTGACAGAGGAGGTGAGTTCACATCACAAGAGTTTCTGACCTACTGTGAACAAATGGGAATAGAAAGGCAGCTCACTGTGGCATACTCACCACAACAGAATGGGGTTGCAGAAAGGAAGAACATAACTATTGTGGAAATGGCTAAATCTATGATGCATGACAAGAAGATGCCATATCAGTTTTGGGCTGAAGCTGTTAATACAGCAGTCTATCTACTCAACAGGTGCCCTACAAAGGCAATTCTAAGGATGACACCATTTGAGGTGTACAGTGGGAGGAAACCAGGAGTAAAACACTTAAGAGTGTTTGCTTCTGTGTGCTACACTCATGTACCTTCACAGCTAAGACAGAAGCTAGATGAAACTGCCTCAAAAGGGGTGTTTGTAGGCTATGGGAGTTGTGAGAAAGGGTATAGGATTCACAATCTGGAAACCAAGAAAATTGTGATTTCCAGAAATGTGACCTTCAATGAGAGAGCAATGTGGAATTGGGAAACAAATGAAGAACTCAGAATCCAAGTTCCTGAGATGGAGACTGAAGTTCCTATGGTTCAAGAACTAGACCTTCAAGCTCAGGACTCACAACCAAGTTTAAGCATCAGCTCATCCTCAGAAACATCAGCTAAGTCAGAAGACATTCCAGCAAAGATGAGGAGTATTGGAGATATCTATGCTAGATGTAATCTAACTATTGTTGAGCCTGAGAACTTTGAAGAAGCAGTAAAGGACAATGCCTGGAAGACAACAATGAAGAATGAAATTGAGATGATTGAGAAGAACTCAACCTGGGAGTTGGTTAACAGACCAGCTGATAAACCAGTTATTGGGGTTAAATGGGTATACAAGACCAAGCTGAACCTAGATGGCTCAATCCTGAAGCATAAGGCAAGGCTAGTAGCTAAAGGCTATGCACAGAATCCTGGAATTGACTTCAATGAAACATTTGCTCCTGTTGCAAGACTAGATACAATCAGGACTTTGATTGCACTAGCTGCACAGAAGGAATGGAGTCTATATCAGCTAGATGTCAAATCAGCCTTCCTAAATGGTGTCCTAGAAGAGGAAGTCTATGTGGATCAGCCTGCTGGTTTTGAAGTACAAAGAGAAGAAGGGAAGGTCTATAAGCTCAGAAAGGCCTTGTATGGTTTGAATCAAGCCCCTAGAGCTTGGTATGATGAGATAGATTCTCACTTACTCAGATGTGGATACCTAAGGAGTCCTAGCGAAGCAACATTGTACATAAAAGCAACTAAGGATGATAGGACCTTTATAGTTGCCATATATGTAGATGACATTGTCTATACTAGCAATTGTGACAGATTGATGAAGGAATTCAAGGAGGACATGATGACTAAGTATGAGATGACTGATTTGGGACTTCTACATCATTTTCTCGGTATGGGAGTTATTCAAACAGAGAAGTTCATCTTCATCCATCATCAGAAATATGCACAGGCTTTACTTGACAAGTTTGGAATGAAAGATTGCAAACCTGTGAGCACACCACTTGCTACTGATGACAAGCTCATCAGAAGTGATGGTTCAGAAGCTGCAGATGAAGGTACCTATAGACAGATTGTCGGTAGTCAGTTATACTTAACTGCCACTATACCAGACATCATGTTTTCATCTAGTTTGCTATCTAGGTACATGCATAATCCATCAAAGAAACACTATGGTACAGCTAAGAGAGTGTTGAGATACATTCAAGGAACTATCTCTTATGGGATTGAATATCAAAAGGGAAAACAAGCTACTCTAGTAGGGTATTGTGATAGTGATTGGAGTGGTAGTTTGGATGATATGAGAAGCACCTCTGGTTATGCCTTCTCATTTGGCAGTGGGGTATTTTCTTGGGCCTCTGTGAAACAGCACAGTGTTGCCTTATCTACTGCTGAGGCAGAATATGTAAGTGCATCTGAGGCAAAATATGTAAGTGCATCTGAGGCTACTACTCAAGCCAAATGGCTGAAATTGGTGTTAGAGGACTTTGGAGAAGAACTAGTTGTAGCTACATCTATCCTATGTGATAATACTTCAGCTATAGCCATGTCAAAGAACCCAGTCTTTCACCAAAAGACTAAGCACATCAACATGAGGTTTCACTTCATAAGAGAAGCTATGCAAGCTGGTGAGATTGACCTAATCTACTGCAGGTCAGAGGAGCAGCTTGCAGATGTGTTTACTAAAGCACTACCTAAAAGCAGGTTCTACTACTTAAGGAGTATGTTAGGGGTAATGCCAGTGAACAGCTTAGGAAGGGATGTTGGTGCTTAAGCTGTCAACAAGGCATCTAGGTAACTAAGTCCTAGACAAGTCAGCAAAGGAGGTGTTAAGCAGAACTGAGAAGAGTTTGTTACAACAGAAAACAGTGAAGGAGTGTGTGAGCCTAACTTGGCGCCCAAGCTAAAAGAGCCGTGTGGGTGTGTGTGTGTGTGTGTGACATCATAGTGTCATTACACTAACAGAATGTAAGAGTGTATGTAAGGTGTGTGTGAGAGTGTAATCAGAACAAATTCAATAACAATTGAATACTCTCTCTGTTATAGCAGAAGAGAGCATCTGAATCCTTCAAGAATTTCATAGTAGCATTTCATCAAACAATTGGTATGCAACAAACAAAACCATCCCATTCCTACAGAAATTAAATCTAGAGTTCATCACCCGAAGGATTCATTCCTACATCTAAGAACTATCAATCCAAATCTGAAATAAAACCATATTCGATTCGTGTTGAGTTTAGAGAACTTACTCGATTGAATCTGCAAATGCTTTCCGATTGTGTTGAAGCTCCTGAAATCAACATGGTATCAGAGCTACTTGATCCGTGAGCATTGGCACTAGGGATGATCATCTGTGAAGAAGAAGCAGCTGCGTCTAACATGACAGGAGATGGTGGATCAGAGCTACGAGCTCCGATCTTTGATGGAACTAACTACGAATTCTGGAGTATCAAAATGCGGACCATCCTCAGAGCACATGATCTCTGGGAGTATGTTGATGTTGGACTGCATGAAGAAGCAGGAGATGCTGCCGATGATGTGGTTAACCAACCAACCCGAGCAGATTACATCAAGGATGCAAGAGCCTTGGGGATGCTTCAAACATCAGTTGCTGATACTATCTTCTTAAAAATCTCAAACGAAGAGACTACCAAATCAACCTAGGATCTGCTGAAAAGAGAGTACAGAGGTGATCAGAAGGTAAGAGCAGTCAAGTTACAATCCTTAAGACGTGATTTTGAGTATACAAGGATGAAAGAAACTGAATCCTTATCCAACTATCTGTCTAGACTATATGAAATAGTGAATCAAATGAGAACCTATGGTGAAGATGTTACTATATGAAATAGTGAATCAAATGAGAACCTATGGTGAAGATGTTACTGAAAAACGGTTAGCACAGAAAGTATTGATCAGCCTAACTAAATCCTATGATTCTATAGTATCTATTATAGAAGAAAATAGAGATATGGACACTGTGAATGTTGAGAATGTAGTGGCTTCCATTAAAGCTTTTGATCAAAGACTAGAAATGCATGAGAGTACTGTGGAGAAAGCATTTTCTAGTTTATCTATGCATGATAAGGGACAGCAAGGGACTGGTCAAAACAAGTTCAAGAAGTAGTTTAAGGGAAACAAAAACTGGAATAAGAAGTTCAATTCTGGAAAGCCTAACTACAAGCAAAGTGTGAATCCCAGTAAAGCTGAGAGCAGTGGTACTAAGTGCAGGATCTGTGACAAACTACACTATGGGGAATGCTGGTTCAAAGGAAAAACCAAGTGTTATCAATGCAACAAGTTTGGTCACATGGCCAAGGACTGCAACGGGAAGCAGAATGCAAATGTTGCAAGACAAACAGATGAGGAAGGTGCAATGTTCTATGCCTGTCACTCTGCTACATCTAAATCTGACACTGATATCTGGTACCTTGACAGTGGATGCAGTAATCACATGACATCGAATGAAGCCTCATTGATTAACTTAGATAAGTCTCTAAAGTCCAAGGTGAAAATGGGGACTGGTGAACTTGTGGATGAAAGTGGTAAAGGCACACTGGTGATCAAGACACAGAATGGAGACAGATTGATCAAGGAAGTGATGCTAGTGCCAGGTCTAGATGAGAATCTGCTCAGTGTTGGACAGATGGTGGAGCATGGATACAATCTTGTGTTTGAGGACAAGATTGCTAAGATCTATAATCAGGGAAATGAGGTTGCAACTGTTCCAATGACAAGGAATAGGTGTTTTCCACTCTCATTCAACCAAGTGATTCCGGTAGCAAGGATTGCCACTGAAGAGGGATGTTCTTGGCTATGGCATAGGAGGTTTGGTCATCTGAATCACTCTAGCCTAGATGTTCTGTACACAGAAGATATGGTTGTGGGAATGCCTAAGCTATCCAAGAAGAATGAAGTGTGTGAAGGCTGCATTGTTGGCAAGCAACATGTTGAAAGTTTTGACAAAGATAAAGCTTGGAAAGCATCAAAACTACTAGAGTTGATCCACTCTGATGTCTGTGGTCCAATGCAGACTGAGACAGTGGGAGGAAACAAGTATTTCCTAACATTCATTGATGACTACTCTAGGATGTGTTGGATTTATTTTCTTAAACACAAGTCTGGGGTGTTTAATGCATTCAAAAAGTTTAAAGCAATGGTTGAACTGCAGACAGAAAACAAGATCAAACAGTTGAGAAGTGACAGAGGAGGTGAGTTCACATCACAAGAGTTTCTGACCTACTGTGAACAAATGGGAATAGAAAGGAAGCTCACTGTGGCATACTCACCACAACAGAATGGGGTTGCAGAAAGGAAGAACATAACTATTGTGGAAATGGCTAAATCTATGATGCATGACAAGAAGATGCCATATCAGTTTTGGGCTGAAGCTGTTAATACAGCAGTCTATCTACTCAACAGGTGCCCTACAAAGGCAATTCTAAGGATGACACCATTTGAGGTGTACAGTGGGAGGAAACCAGGAGTAAAGCACTTAAGAGTGTTTGCTTCTGTGTGCTACACTCATGTACCTTCACAGCTAAGAGTACCATCGCGCACCGTTACCTAATCCCGGGATTTCCAAATTGGGTAATTTTTTGCGTAGGCGAACTATGAGTACCTTCAATAAATGTGGACGGTTAGATCGGTCCATTTCAATTTGAAATTTATTGAAAATCATAAAACAAGCATATTCATCAAGGAGTTTAAACACTTAAAGGAAACTTCATTACATTTTGCGAAGTTTTGGTTCTATTGATATTCAAACGATTGAATTTGACCGATCTAACCATTCACTTTGTGGTTTTACATGCCTAGATCTCGCCCGTTGAAAAAGTGATGTTTTGAGGAATTCAAGTCGTCCGATCGTGAAGAAACGTTGTGTAACCGTTGAATCGTCGGGCACCGTTACCTAATCCCAGGATTTCCAAATTGGGTAATTTTTCGCGTAGGCGATCTATGGATACCTAACATAAATGTTGACCGTTAGATCGGTCAGTTTCAATTTTCAAGTAATTTAAAAAAGTTGTTTAATAAAAAAATATAAATTTAATATGCTAATAAATACTCGACGAATATTCATGTATATTCGTCGGGCAAGTACAAGCGGAAACTGGTCGTCGGGAAAACCGTTAAATGTCCGTAGGGTAACGTTTTACTTATCGTCGTTGGGTAAAAGTTAAGTATCTGTCGGGTAACACCAATTGTTGCGGTTCGCCGGGTAATATGTTTAATATTCGTCGGGCAACATTAATTGAAAAAAGTTGATTGATAAATAAATGTAAATTTAATCTACTAAATAATACCCGATGAATATTCATGTAAATTTAATCTGGTAAATAATTGTTTATAAAAATATTATCAAAGCACATTTTATAGACAATATTTTTTATAAAAAATTGTTGTATCTTATTTGGTCAATATAAATGTTAGGGTCTATTTTTTTCACATTGCACTAAAGAGTAAAAATTGACCCTCATGATTTATCAAATTGACCTTCAAGACTTATCATCAAAATATTTGACTAAATCTTTGACCTTTATTTATTTTGAAGTTGCATAATTTGTGGAGTGCATGTATGGTCTCCTCGCTTTAAGAAAGTAAAAAAACTATTTTTTTGAATGAAATCATACAACATACTTATAAATCAAATTTATTGATTTGAAGATGAATATTACATATATGAATGAAATTTCGAATTTGCAACTTTCATTCAGATTCGCTTTCCCCCTCCCAATCACGCTCGTCATCCGATATGTGTACAGTACTTGATTCGTCCGAATCACTTTCAATTTGTTCTAATTCCCCCAAATCAATAAAAATGTCATCAATCGCAATTGGTGGGATGATGTCATTGGTCCGTACTCCATCCACGTTTTGGGTGGATGCCGATGAATCCACCTGGTAAACAATTTTGTCATCGTCTATTTCCCCATCTTCTTCATGGTATCGGTCATCCAAGTCCCAAATGTTTCTATGATTCACCATCTCAGCTACTCTCCAACCACCACCAACTTTTGGATCATGCACATAGAATACTTGTCTCGCCGTACTAGCGAGGATGTAGGGATCACTCTCAAACCACCGGGTGTTTGTGTTTATAGAGATACATAACTAATCTTTGATGACACTTCCTGCGATACTTGGGTTCGTATCAAACCAATGACACTTGAACAAGACGACTTCATTGCGGTCGGCGTATAACACCTTAACCACAGTTAACAATTTTCCGTAGAAACCCGTATATGCATTTTCCCCATCCCCCCGCACGAAGACCCTGCTGTTTTGCGTAGTCAACTTGTCGTCTCGTTCTGTGCACACGAACTTAACTCCGTTAACGTGACAACCAGCGTACGTTTCTCCTCGGAATGGGCCAATGGCCACCTGCAGTAATTCTTTATTGAAATTTGGCGAGTTGACGTCTTTCAGCTGTGCCATCCGGTAAGATACACACAAGAAACGAAATAGGTAAGCTTAAAACCAATTTAAGAAATTTGCAAATAAAATATTTGACTTACATGCTCGGAAAACCAACGTGGAAATAGTTGTTTGTCCATTTCTTCCCAATTAGAAGGAAATTGGGCCTTCATCAACGCCTCATGCTGCTCATGGAAGGGCCAGACTTCATCACAGTTGTTTAGTATGAACCAATGAGCCACCTCCATGTCGCTGTTGATGAAGGGCTCCGAGATTGGACCAGTGCTGAATGGTCATGCGGGTTGGGGAAATACAGATAATGTCTCTGGACGTTGACCACCATCATCGTTGCGCGACGCCCTATTAAAGACAGTTTCAACATTTCGAAGGTACATTGCACAAAATGTCAATGCCTCCTTTGCAATGTACGCCTCGGCTATAGAGCCTTCGGGATATGTCTTGTTCCGAACGTACCGCTTGTACGTACCTAACATTCTGCAAGGAAATTTACATTATGATTCACATATATACATAATAGTAAGGAAATATTATCAAATAGCAGGGATAAGTAATACCTCTCGATTGGGTACATCCAACGATAATGCACCGGGCCAGCTAGCTTTGCCTCATCTAGCAGATGTATTAGTAGGTGCACCATTACATCAAAGAATGCAGGTGGATATATTTGGTCAAGCCGGCACATGATGTACACAATATCCTCGTTAATTTTTTGAAGGTCCGCCTTAACTAACGACTTGGTACATAGTATCTGGAAGAATTGAGACAAATAAACTATCGTCTCAACAACACCAGCCTCCAAGAAGGGTCAAATACCAATCAGAATGAGTCGTTGTAGCAAAACATGATAGTCATGGCTCTTCATACCAGAAATGGTCCCACCATCCGTGCTAACACTCCGAGATATGTTGTCGGCGTACCCGTGGGGAAATTTCAAACCCTGCAACCACTTCAGGAATTTTTTCTTATTGTCCGGCGTAAATGTATAACTTGGATGAGCCATGATGTATTTGCCATTGACGACTTTTGGCCACAAATTAGGCCGAATCCCCATTTCTTTCATGCCCAGACGAGTCTTTTTTCTGTCTTTTGACTTGCCTTCAATGGGTAAAGTCGTTCCCACAACACTCTCAGCAACATTCTTCTCAATGTGCATAGGATCGGCGATGTGTCTGATTTTCAATTTCGACCAATATGGCAACCGGAAGAATATGCTTTTTTCATCCAATTTTCCTATTCGACTGGTTTCGATACTCGTGTCATGAAATCATGTATACTGTTCAGTTTGGATAATATCTCATCACCGCACCTCTCCCTTGGTCGACTTCTTAACTCTGATTTACCATCAAATGAGTCAGATTGCATTCGCCATCAGTGATCCCAAGGCAGAAACCTTCTCGCACCCAAGTAGCATACCTTAGATGCGTGCCAAAAGGACGTTGTGTCTGGTTCACATGTCGGGCATGCAAGATAGCCCTTGGTGCTCCATCCCGATAACATTCCATAAGCAGGAAAGTCATTAATTGTCCACATTACGGCCACTCGTAGGGTGAACATTTCTCCACTGGAATTGTCATATATTTGGAGACCATTTCCCAAAGATCCACGAGCTCGTTAATCAACGGCCGCAAATACACATCGATGGAATTACTCGGTGATTTGGGCCCTGGTATCAAAGTACTCAGGATTGTGAATTCTTTCTTCATACATTTCCAAGGAGGCAAGTTATACGAAACCATAACAACCGGCCAAGTGCTATAGGGCTTTGTAAAACTCCCAAACGGATTAAACTCGTCAGTAGCGAGCCCTAATATAACATTTCTTGGCTCCGCAGCAAACTCGGGATACATTTGATCAAATTCCTTCCAAGCCTCTCCATCCGCCGGATGCCTCAGTACATCATCATCAATGTGTTCATCCTTATGCCACCTCATATCACGGGCTGTGTGGGACGACATGTAAAATCTTTGTCACCTTGGCTTCAGTGGAAAATAACGCAACACCTTTTTAGGAATCTTGTTCTTTTGAAACCTAGGCTCATTGCACACGGGACATTTGTCAAGCTGCTCGAATTCACCGTAAAACAATGCACAGTTGTTCTTCCATGCATGGATCTTGATATACCCTAAACCAAGGCCCGTCAACAACTTCTTCGAGCTATAATGATCTTTTGGTAGACAGTTGTCTTCAGGGAGCATTCGGATGATGATGTCCATCATGTCAGGACCCGTCCCGAATTTCCCCTCGAAACCCGGGAAGAACCCTGATCCCGTCTGACAACCTAAGAAAAGGTTCCCAAAATACCCTTCAATCCTTACCAAATATAATATTAATAAATACTTCCACTTGTCAGACAAGGGATTCAAGCACTCAATAATTCCCATAATTAATGACCAATCAAATGCAATATAATATCAGAGCGTCTAAGTAGGAGCAAGAGTAAAATTTAGATATCCTACTCAAATATAATTACACAGCGCAGTCGAAGTACTAATGCCTCTGCCTCGAGATCAGTGTTCGCGTCAACTCTACTCAACAGCCTGAAGGGAGGGGGGGGGGGGGGGGGGGGGGGGGGGGGGGTGGGTTTAAACACTAAAGTTGTGAGTGGACAAAAATAATCATTTATAAATCATTTTTCGAGGAAATATTACATTTTCCCCCCTCCATTTATAAAATCATGCATGCATCACATAACCAATTTATAATATAAAAACATCATATGTAAATCACCAAAAGCGGATCCTAGGCCCGGCTCCTGGGCCCCCTCAAATCGATTTTGTGTAACAACCCGGAATTTTAATTATTGGGTTTACGTAATTATTTTTGTAAAATGACGATTTTACCCTTGGTTGGTAAAGGGCTTGGAAATCAAGTTTTGTTTCGAGACATTTCTGGTGGTGTTTTGGGTACCATTACGTAGGTCTAGAACGCACGAGTTCGTAGACAGTCGGCACGTAGGAAACAGAGTTCGTATACGGAAGTTATGGGTCTAGATGTGCAAGGGCATTTTGGTAATTTGGTTTTGGGAGAAGATATTTTAACCCTCCCCAAATCAGACTTATCTGATCCATGTCATCTTCATTTCATCTTTATCTTTTATTCACTCTCTTTGTGACAAACAAAAACACAAACACACCCACCTGAAACCGTGCGAAAAACCAAGAGAGAAACCAAAAGTCAACTTTGATTTCAAGGCTTCAACTTCCCGTTTTGATCAACTAATCGTGTTCTACTCCTTCCCACGATCACAACCGTACCAACCATCGAAGGAGAGGACCACGGTGGAAGCCGAACTGAGTAAAGGAAGTTTCGGATCTTTGGATCGATTTTCCGGCTTACACAGGTACGTGTTTGATGTTTTAAGGTTATATTTGGATTCCTGGGTTTGAGTAGATAGATTTAGACGTAAAATTTGTGTAAAACGGTTGAGTTTTGAGGAAGTTGTAAAGCTTGGAGTTTCGGTCGGAAATGGGGGATTCCGGCGAACCAGACGGCGGCGGAGGTGGCGGTCCGGTCATCTTCTCCGGCCAGCTTCCGGCGACGGAAACGACAGTCCGGTCGTCTTCTCCGGCGAGTCACCGATAACCGGTCGGGTTGAGTTGAATCGATCGAGTCGAGTTGAACCGGTCGAGTCGAGTTGAACCGGTTGGGTTGAGTGAACTGGTCGGGTTGAGTGAACCGGTCGAGTCGAGTTGGATCGGGTCAGGTTGAGTCGGACCGGGTTGGACCGGTCTAGGCGCGTGAACACTGTAGCAGGCGAGTGGCCGGCGAGTGAGGGCGCGTGGGCGCGTGTGCCGACCTTCCGGCGGCGCGTGGGGTCGAGGCTGACGTCACAGCGACGTGTGGTAACTAGTTTTCGACGTTCTGAATCTGTTGGTACAGGTTTCAGGTTGATCGGACATCGTTTAGAGGTCGATTTGAGTGTCCGAAGCTGCTGTGTTTTCTAGAAACAGCAAGGGTAGACTTCCCGAGATTAGGAAGTTGTTATATAAGAGTCTTATTACTAGCCGGTAATCCCGATTGTTGTTTTTGACAGGCAATATTATTCCGGGAACCTCAGAGGAACGAGCAAGACGGGATTGAGCTAGCTTGAACAGGTTTGTGAGTGGGCTTTGGTTTTATAAACTGAAATGCATGCATCAAAATATCTTTGTGTAAATACTGTTATGTATTGTGGCATTGAATTTCTGGATTTTAGAAATGATTACTAGACACATGTTTTCCACTATTTCGGTTAAAGTGTGATTTGAGAAATATCATGGTTTTCGGACTCATTTTTTATAACGTTTTGACGTGGAAATTATTGAGTCAATGATTTGGGTTTTGACCCTGTTGTATGAGTTTATCGGATTTGGTCATATTTGAGGGAGGCCAGGACTCGGGACGAGGATCCGTTATTAGCGGTGAACCCGGTGAACCTCCAAGATAAACACTGATTTGAGGGAGGCCAGGACTCGGGACGAGGATCCGTTATTAGCGGTGAACCCGGTGAACCTCCAAGATAAACTCTGATTTGAGGGAGGCCAGGACTCGGGACGAGGATCCGTTATTAACGGTAAACCCGGTGAACCTCTAATATAATTGGTGATTGATTCTCCGACTAGCGTCGAGAGTTTTGCTCCGTTGGTTTGTTGAGTGCTCCGACTCTGGCATTGTAGAGTTTTGACTCCGTCGGGTCGCGAGAGTGTCTATGCATAGTACAGGGAGTTGTGATACAGGACTAGCACACCCCAAGGGATACCCTGGTGGCTAGTGGATGTGTCGGGAACAGTGGATTTGAGATATTATGTGTCTAGGTTGAATTAAATGATTTTAAATTCCTTTGAGGATGATTTTCAAACCAGATTGTGGATCACAATGTGTTTTCCTTATATGGATTTTGTGTGAGTCCTACTGAGTGGTTTTAAAGAGAAAGGGAAATGCCGGTGATTTAAAGATGATGTTTTTATAACATGAACTGTTTATGTGATGCATGCATAGTTTTATAAATGGAGGGGGAAAAAGGTAATATTCCTTGGAAAATGATTTATAAACAATTATTTTTGTCCACTCACAACTTTTGTGTTTAAACCCCCTTCAGGCAGTAGAGTTGGCGCGGACATTATCTCGAGGCAGAGGCATTAGCACTCTCGGCTGCGCTGTGTAGTTGTACTTGAGTAGGATATCTAATTTGTATCTTGATCCTACTTATACGCCCTGATATTCTTGTATTTGGTTGGTATTTACTTACGGGAATTTTAAGTGCTTAAATCCCTTGTCTGACAAGTGAAAGTATTAATTATTATTATAATTTGTAAGGATTGAAGGGTATTTGGGAACCTTTCCTTAGGTTGTCAGACGGGATCAGGGTTCTTCCCGGGTTTCGAGGGGAAATTCGGGACGGGTCCTGACAATTGGTATCAGAGCACTAGGTTAAATTCCGGTAGACCGTACATCTAGTGTACAGGTGAAATTTTGGTATTAATGGTTTACAACTTCTTTTCAGCGTATAATGCCTCCGAGACGAGAGTTCCGTCAACGGTCGGGGAATGGTGGAGATGACCATGAACCTGCAGTGGAGCCTGATTTGAGGCAGAGACTGGAACAGCTGGGTCAGACTTTAGCTTATGTACTCCAGGATAGGGCTTCTCATGAAGTCTCTGATATCGAGAGAGCCCAGAGACTGGGGGCAACGATATTCATGGGCGAGTCTAGCCCAGATGAGGCCGAGGAGTGGATTACTCGCATGGAGCGGGTGTTTATGATTATGAGATGTGCTCTAGAGGAGAGAGTTCTGTTGGCTACATTTTTGCTAGGTGGTTCTGCTTACCACTGGTGGCACTCATTGGAGGTGTCAGGCTGGAATGTCCATACGCTTACTTGGCAGACTTTCCGGGAACGCTTCTTGGAGCAGTTTTACCCTCGCTCACACCGGAATGTTAAGGAGGCCGAGTTCTTGCATTTACAGCAAGGAGACATGACTGTGGCCCAGTATGAATAGAGATTCATAGCGCTGAGTCGCTTTGCACCGACTTTGGTGGCGGCCGAGTTAGACAAGTGCCACAGATTCGAAAGTGGACTGAGGAGTGAGATTCGGTCAGCAGTTACGTCTATGGACCACACTTCCTTGAGGACTTTGGCTGATGCTGCAGCTCGAGTAGAGTTGAGTTTGGGTTTCCCAATTCCACAGCAGTACAGTAGATACAGGAGACGTCGAGATCACTGGACTGCCGGAACCTCTAGTCATGGACCATCCAAAAGAGGCAGTCATAGTTCTGGATCATCTGGGAATGCGAGATCTAGTACAGGCAGTGGCGGCGCTGGTCAGGCACGACAATCTTATGCACAGTCTAGCGGTGCCTCAGTGCAGTTCAGCAGAAGACAGGGTGGCAGATCTAGTGGCTTCAGTGATTCCATTTGTTATTTATGTGGGGAGACTGGTCACATCAAGAGATTCTGCCCACAACGTCGTCCGGGCAGTAGTTCCTTTGGTCGTGGTGCGACTGATCCTAGCCCGAGGACAGGACAGATGTTTGATACTGCAACTGGGAGTCAGACCTATTTCAGTGGGGCTGGTAGAGCTAGTGGGACCAGCAGTGCCAGAGGCAGGTATGGGGATCGTGGTCGATCTTCGGGTACACCAGCTCGAGTTTTTGCCATGACGCAACAGGAGGCTCGAGTAGCACCGGAGGTGCTCACTGGTACGTTATCTATTTTCAACCGCAATGCTTGTGTTTTATTAGATCCGGGAGCAACTCATTCTTTTATTTCTCGGGGTTTTACACTGTTTGCGGATAGATAATTGTCTCCGATTGGTTGGGACATGGGTGTTAGTACTCCTACCGGGGATATGTTAGTGGCGAACCTCGTGATTCGCAGTTGTCCGGTGATGGTTGAAGGCCATGGTTTGGAGGCAGATTTAATTCCCTTAGATATTTTTGAGTTTGATGTGATTCTGGGGATGGATTGGTTGTCCATGCACCATGCCTCCATAGACTGTTACGACAAGACAGTAGTTTTTCGGAGTCCAGGATTACCAGAACTTACATTTCGGGGAGATCGTAGGGTACTACCCTATGGAGTGATATCAGCGTTGACCGCTGAGAGATTGTTGAGCAAAGGTTGTGAGGGTTACTTGGCTCATGTGTTTGATTCTCGAGATACTCCGATGAGAGTGGAGGATATTCTTGTGGTGAGTGAGTTCTCTGATGTGTTTCCAGATGATCTTCCAGGATTACCACCACACCGTGAAATTGAGTTCACTATCGAGCTTTTGCCAGGTACTCAACCTATCTCACAGGTACCGTATAGGATGGCACCGGCAGAATTGCGAGAGTTAAAGACTCAGTTGCAGGACTTGGTGAATATGGGATTTATTCGCCCAAGTGTTTCACCATGGGGTGCGCCGGTATTATTCGTGAGGAAAAAGGATGGTGGTCTGAGATTGTGTATCGACTACCGGCAGTTAAATAGAGTGACAGTACGAAATAAGTATCCTCTGCCAAGGATTGACGATTTATTTGATCAACTGAAAGGGGCAAAGTATTTTTCGAAAATTGACCTTCGATCCGGGTACCATCTGTTGAGGATTCGGGAAGAGGATGTTCAGAAAACAGCTTTCAGGACTCGGTATGGTCATTATGAGTTCCTGGTGATGCCTTTCGGGTTGACTAATGCCCCGGCAGCGTTTATGGATTTGATGAACAGAGTGTTCCAAAAGTATTTGGATCGATTTGTAATTGTGTTCATCGACGATATCTTGGTGTATTCAAGGAGTGCCAAGGCACATGAGAAGCACTTGAGGTTGGTGTTGAATATGCTTAGGAAAAAGCATTTGTTTGCCAAGTTCAGTAAATGCCAGTTTTGGTTGACCGAAGTTGGATTCTTGGGTCATGTAATTTCGGCTGAGGGTATCAGCGTAGATCTCCAAAAAGTGGAGGCAGTGGCAAACTGGGAACAACCGAGGACAGTGACAGAGGTGAAGAGTTTTCTGGGTTTGGCAGGATATTATCGGCGGTTTGTAGAAGGATTTTCTACGATAGCAGGCCCATTGACTCGGTTGACTAAGAAAGGAGTCAAGTTTGACTGGGATGCTGATTGTGAGCAGAGCTTTCAGGAGCTAAAGAGAAGATTGACTTCTACTCCAGTATTAACCCTTCCAGATGGTAACGGGGGATTTGAGGTATATAGTGATGCATCATTGCGGGGTATTGGCTGTGTGCTGATGCAGCATGGGAAAGTTATAGCGTATGCTTCTAGACAACTTAAACCCCATGAGATGAATTACCCCACACATGATTTGGAGTTAGCTGCGGTGGTGCATGCACTGAAAATATGGAGACATTATTTATACGGGGAGACGTGTCGGATCTTCACCGACCATCAGAGTTTAAAGTACTTGTTCACCCAGAAGGACCTGAATTTGAGGCAGAGAAGGTGGCTTGAGCTGATAAAGGATTATGATTGTACTATTGAGTACCACCCAGGAAAAGCCAATGTTGTGGCAGATGCCTTGAGCAGGAAGTCTATGGGTTCTTTGGCCCATTTGCATACAGTCTACTTACCGTTGCTGGTAGAGTTCCGTAGAGCAGGGATTGTACTGGACATGGATAGCCAGGGGGCTTTGTTGGCTAGTTTCCATGTGAGGCATGTTCTGATTGATCGGATTATTGAGGCTCAACTCCAGGATCCTACATTGTGCATTATCAGGATAGAGTTGGAAGCTGGAAACCGGCAGGACTATGCGGTTAGGGATGATGGAGCATTGGTTAAGGATGGACGATTGTGCGTACCGAATGAGCTGGAGCTAAAGAGGGAAATTCTTGATGAGGCTCATAGTTCGGCTTACGCTATGCATCCAGGAGGTACCAAGATGTATCATACCCTAAGGAAACAATATTGGTGGACTGGGATGAAAAGAGAAATTGCTGAGTTTGTGAGTAGATGTTTGACATATCAGCAAGTGAAAGCGGAGAGACAGAAACCTTATGGGACCTGCAACCATTACTTATCCCATAATGGAAGTGGGATCACATTACGATGGATTTTGTGTATAAACTTCCAAGGGCACGGAAGGGACATGATGGGATATGGGTAATTGTTGATAGACTTACGAAGTCTGCACATTTCTTGCCAGTGCGAGAAGATTTTCGGATGAGTCTGTATGCCAAATTATTCGTGGATGAGATCATACGGCTGCATGGGACTCCAGAGTCTATTGTTTCGGACAGAGATCCTAGGTTTACCTCCAGGTTTTGGCGGAGTTTGCAGAAGGTTTTTGGCACGACATTTCATTTTAGTACAACCTTTCATCCTCAGACGGATGGTCAGTCTGAGAGAATAATCCAGGTTTTGGAGGATATGATGAGGGCTTGTGTACTACAGTTTAAAGGGAACTGGGATTCACACTTGTCTCTGATGGAATTCGCATATAATAACAGTTACCAGTCGAGTATTGGGATGTCACCTTTCGAGGCACTGTATGGGAGGCAGTGCAGAACACCTTTGTGCTGGAGTGAAATAGGTGAAAGAAGACTGTTAACACCCGAGTTGGTGGATTTGACTGAGGAAACGAATAGAATCATCAGAGAAAGGTTGAAAATAGCCCAGGATCGCCAGAAGAGCTATGCAGACCATCGAACCAGAGACCTTGAGTTTGAGGTAGGTGATTGGGTGTTCTTGAAACTATCTCCATGGAAATGAGTGGTACGTTTTGGTAGACGAGGAAAACTAAGTCCTCGCTACATTGGTCCATATGAGATTTTGGAAAGGATAGGACCAGTGGCATATCGTATTTCTTTACCCTCGGAATTATCCAGAGTTCATGATGTCTTTCATGTATCTTTGCTCCGGAAATATCTGTTTGATGAGTCTCATGTGTTGGAAGAGCAACCACTTGAGCTAAAAGATGATTTGACGTTTGAGGAGCAACCAGTGCAAATTCTGGATTGGAAGGAAAAGTTGCTTCGCAGAAAGACTATTCCTCTAGTTAAAGTGTTGTGGAGGAATCATAACGTGGAGGAAGCCACGTGGGAATCGAGGAACTAATGCGGGCACAATATCCTCATTTGTTCCATGGTTAGGAATGAATTTCGAGGACGAAATTTCTTAAGGAGGGTAGATTGTAACAACCCGGAATTTTAATTATTGGGTTTACGTAATTATTTTTGTAAAATGACGATTTTACCCTTGGTTGGTAAAGGGCTTGGAAATCAAGTTTTGTTTCGAGACACTTTTGGTGGTGTTTTGGGTACCGTTGCGTAGGTCTAGAACTCACGAGTTCGTAGACAGGCGGCACGCAGGAAACAGAGTTCGTATACGGAAGTTATGGGTCTAGATGTGCAAGGGCATTTTGGTAATTTGGTTTTGGAAGAAGATATTTTAACCCCCCCAAATCAGACTTATCTGATCCATGTCATCTTCATTTCATCTTTACCACTCATTCACTCTCTTTGTGACAAACAAAAACACAAACACACCCACCCGAAACCGTGCGAAAAACCAAGAGAGAAACCAAAAGTCAACTTTGATTTCAAGGCTTCAACTTCCCATTTTGATCAACTAATCGTGTTCTACTCCTTCCCACGATCACAACCGTACCAACCATCGAAGGAGAGGACCACGGTGGAAGCCGAATTGAGTAAAGAAAGTTTCGGATCTTTGGATCGATTTTCCGGCTTACACAGGTACGTGTTTGATGTTTTAATGTTATATTTGGATTCCTGGGTTTGAGTAGAAAGATTTAGACATAAAATTTGTGTAAAACGGTTGAGTTTTGAGGAAGTTGTAAAGCTTGGAGTTTCTGTCGGAAATGGGGGATTCCGGCGAACCAGACGGCGGCGGAGGTGGCGGTCCGGTCATCTTCTCCGGCCAGCTTCCGGCGACGGCGACGACAGTCCGGTCGTCTTCTTCGGCGAGTCACCGGTAACCGATCGAGTCGAGTTCAACCGATCGAGTCGAGTTGAACCGGTCGAGTTGAGTTGAACCGGTCGGGTTGAGTGAACCGGTCGGGTTAAGTGAACCGGTCTAGTCGAGTTGGATCGGGTCAGGTTGAATCGGACCGGGTTGGACCGGTCCAGGCACGTGAACACTGTAGCTGGCGAGTGGCCGGCGCGTGAGGGCACGTGGGCGCATGTGCCGACCTTCCGGCGACGTGTGGCGGCGCGTGGGGTCGAGGCTGACATCACGGCGACGCGTGGTAACTAGTTTTCGACGTTCTGAATCTGTTGGTACAGGTTTCAGGTTGATCGGACATCGTTTAGAGGTCGATTTGAGTGTCCGAAGCTGCTGTGTTTTCTAGAAACAGCAAGGGTAGACTTCCCGAGATTAGGAAGTTGTTATATAAGAGTCTTATTACTAGCCGGTAATCCCGATTGTTGTTTTTGACAGGCAATATTATTCCGGGAACCTCAGAGGAACGAGCAAGACGGGATTGAGCTAGCTTGAACAGGTTTGTGAGTGGGCTTTGGTTTTATAAACTGAAATGCATGCATCAAAATATCTTTGTGTAAATACTGTTATGTATTGTGGCATTGAATTTCTGGATTTTAGAAATGATTACTAGACACATGTTTTCCACTATTTCGGTTAAAGTGTGATCTGAGAAATATCATGGTTTTCGGACTCATTTTTTATAACGTTTTGACGTGGAAATTATTGATTCAATGATTTGGGTTTTGACCCTGTTGTATGAGTTTATCGGATTTGGTCATATTTGAGGGAGGCCAGGACTCGGGACGAGGATCCGTTATTAGCGGTGAACCCGATGAACCTCCAAGATAAACACTGATTTGAGGGAGGCCAGGACTCGGGATGAGGATCCGTTATTAGCGGTGAACCCGGTGAACCTCCAAGATAAACTCTGATTTGAGGGAGGCCAGGACTCGGGACGAGGATCCATTATTAGCGGTGAACCCAGTGAACCTCCAATATAATTGGTGATTGATTCTCCGACTAGCGTCGAGAGTTTTGCTCCGTTGGTTTGTTGAGTGCTCCGACTCTGGCATTGTAGAGTTTTGACTCTGTCGGGTCGCGAGAGTGTCTATGCATAGTACAGGGAGTTGTGATACAGGACTAGCACACCCCAAGGGATACCCTGGTGGCTAGTGGATGTGTCGGGAACAATGGATTTGAGATATTATGTGTCTAGGTTGAATTAAATGATTTTAAATTCCTTTGAGGATGATTTTCAAACCAGATTGTGGATCACAATGTGTTTTCCTTATATGGATTTTGTGTGAGTCCTACTGAGTGGTTTTAAAGAGAAAGGGAAATGCCGGTGATTTAAAGATGATGTTTTTATAACATGAACTGTTTATGTGATGCATGCATAGTTTTATAAATGGAGGGGGAAAAAGGTAATATTCCTTGGAAAATGATTTATAAACGATTATTTTTGTCCACTCACAACTTTTGTGTTTAAACCCCCTTCAGGCAGTAGAGTTGACGCGGACATTATCTCGAGGCAGAGGCATTAGCACTCTCGGCTGCGCTGTGTAGTTGTACTTGAGTAGGATATCTAATTTGTATCTTGATCCTACTTAGAAGCTCTAATATTCTTGTATTTGGTTGGTATTTACTTACGAGAATTTTAAGTGCTTAAATCCCTTGTCTGACAAGTGAAAGTATTAATTATTATTATAATTTGTAAGGATTGAAAGGTATTTGGGAACCTTTCCTTAGGTTGTCAGACGGGATCAGGGTTCTTCCCGGGTTTCGAGGGGAAATTCGGGACGGGTCCTGACATTTTGTTTATATTGGGGGTTCACCGGGTTCACCGCCAACAGCGGATCCTATGCCCGGCTCCTGGGCCCCCTCAAATCGATTTTGTTTATATTGGGGGTTCACCGGGTTCACCGCCAACAGCGGATCCTAGGCCCGTAACTTTCGTCCACGAACTCCGTTTTCCGCGTGCCGCCTGTCTACGAACTCATGAGTTCGAGACCTACGCAACGGTATCCAAAACACCACCAAAAATGTTTCGAAACAAAATTTGACTTTCACGCCCCTTAACAAGAAAGGGTAAAATCGTCATTTTACATAAATAATTTACGTAAATCCAATAATTGAAATTCCGGGTTGTTACAATCTACCCCCCTTAAGAAATTTCATCCTCGAAATTCAACTCTACCCTTGGAACAATTGAGGATACTGCACCTACATTAAAGTCGCAGTTTCCCACGTGGCTTCCTTCATTTTATGATTCCTCCACAACACTGGACAACTACGAATCACAAGATTCGCCACTAACATATTCCCAATAGGAGTACTAATATCCATGTCCCAACTAATCGGAGATAATTCTCTAACAACAAACAATGTGAAACCCCAAGAAATGAATAAATGGGTCGCCCCCCGGGATATATTAAATCATAAGCATCACGGTTAAAACAAAATAGATAACGTACCCGTGACCACATCTGGTGCTGCTCGGGCCTCTTGTTGCGACATAGCAAAAACTCGGGCCGGTGTACCCGAAGATCGATCACGACCCCACTGTCTGCCTCTGGTCCTATTGGACCCACTAGCCCCGCTGGCCCCACTGTATTGGGCCTGGTTCCCTATTGAAGTACCAAAAGTCTACCATGTCCTCTGACTCTGCTCAGTCGCACGATGACCCAAGAAACTACTATTCCAACGATACTGTGGACAGTATCTCCTTATATGACCAGTCTCTCCATAGGTGTAACGTCTGGGGTCACCATATCCGCCACTCTATCTACCCGTTGACTGTATTGAAGCCCCACTAAACTGAGTGGATGACTGCGGTGCATGTCTGGCTCTGCCACTGCCTAATCTGGATCTTGCACCCCCAGAAGATCCAGAACTGATATTGCCTCTTTTGGACGGTCCCTGACTAGAGGCTCCAGTATCCCAGTGATCCCGGTGTCGCCTGGAACCACCGAACTGATGTTGGACTGGCACACCCATGCTCAACTCTACACGAGCTGCAACGTCAGACGCTTCTCTCATTGAAGTATGGGTTGCAGCCGTTACCGCTGACCGAAGTTCGCCCCTCAGTCCATTTTCAAATCTACATCGTCTGTCCCTCTCGGTTGCCACTAGAGCTGGTGCAAAACGAGCCAACTCTATGAATTTCTGCTCATACTGAGCCACTGTCATATCTCCCTGTTGTAGGTGCAAGAACTCAGCCTCCCTAGCATCTCGGTACGAGCAAGGATAAAATTGCTCAAGGAACTTCTCCCGAAAAGTTGCCCAGGTAATTGTACTGACCTCCCAGCCTGATAGCTCTAATGCGTTCCACCAATGATAAGCGGAACCACCTAGCAGAAAAGTGGCTAACAACACCCTGTCCCCCTGAGGACATCTCATAACCGAGAACACTCGTTCTAAACGAGTAATCCACTCTGCTGCATCATCTGGGCTAGAGTCGCCCATAAATATTGTAGCCCCTAATCTCTGGGCTTTCTCAATGTCTGAACCTTCAGTAGCAGTCCTACTCTGAAGTACAGAAGTCAAAGTGTGACCCAATTGTTCCAGTGTTTGCCTCATATCAGGCTCCACTGCAGGTTCATGCGTGTCCCCAATGTTTTCAGACTGTTGACGGAACTCGCGTCTCGGAGGCATTACGCTGAAAAGAACTATAACTCATCAATACCAAAATAATTGTACACGTAGTGTACAGTCTACAGGAATTTAACCTAGTGCTCTGATACCAATTGTCAGGACCCGTCCCGAATTTCCCCTCGAAACCCGGGAAGAACCCTGATCCCGTCTGACAACCTAAGAAAAGGTTCTCAAAATACCCTTCAATCCTTACCAAATATAATAATAATAATAAATAGTTCCACTTGTTAGACAAGGGATTCAAGCACTCAATAATTCCCGTAATTAATGACCAATCAAATACAATATAATATCAGAGCGTCTAAGTAGGATCAAGAGTAAAATTTAGATATCCTACTCAAATATAATTATACAGTGTCGAAGTACTAATGCCTCTGCCTCGAGATCAGTGTTCGTGTCAACTCTACTCAACAACCTGAAGGGGGTTTAAACACAAAAGTTGTGAATGGACAAAAATAATCATTTATAAATCATTTTTCGAGGAAATATTACATTTTTCCCCCTCCATTTATAAAATCATGCATGCATCACATAAATAATTTATAATATAAAAACATCATATGTAAATCACCAAAATTTTCATTTCTCTTTAAAACCACTTAGTTGGTATCACAGAAAATCTGTATAATGAAAATACCTCGTGCTCCACAGTTTGGTCTGACAACTCTCTTCAAAGGAGTTAAAATTATTTAATTCAATCTGGACACATAATAACTCAAATTCACTGTTCCCGACATATCCACAACACACCAGGGTATCCCTTGAGATGTGTTAAAATCTGTACTACTTGGACTCGATTACAATCTCTACAAAATCACCTTTTATATTGGGGGTTCACCGGGTTCACCGCCAACAGCGGATCCTAGGCCCGGCTCCTAGGCCCCCTCAAATCGGTTTTGTTTATATTGGGGGTTCACCGGGTTCACCGCCAACAGCGGATCCTAGGCCCGGCTCCTGGGCCCCCTCAAATCGGTTTTGTTTATATTGGGGGTTCACCGGGTTCACCGCCAACAGCGGATCCTACTCCCGGCTCCTGGGCCCCCTCAAATCGGTTTTGTTTATATTGGGGGTTTACCGGGTTCACCGCCAACAGCGGATCCTAGGCCCGTAACTTTCGTCCACGAACTCCGTTTTCCGCGTGCCGCCTGTCTACGAACTCGTGAGTTCGAGACCTACGCAACGGTATCCAAAACACCACCAAAAATGTTTCGAAACAAAATTTGACTTTCATGCCCCTTAACAAGCAAGGGTAAAATCGTCATTTTACATAAATAATTTACGTAAATCCAATAATTGAAATTCCGGGTTGTTACACATCATGTGATCAAAATGCATGTTCGTTTGATTATACTCAACTTTCATGTGCATCAACTCCACAACTGCCCCTAGAACCGAAAATGATTTACAACGGGGGTATAATTCACACTGAGCTTCTTTCAACAATCTCTTGTAATGGAGCTCAGAGTCTTTGGATTACAACCTTGGCGCATCATCTTCCATATCATCTGATGCGGGAGGAAAAGCATCGGTTAATAACTCAACGACTTGATCATTATCACATCGCCGATCCAAACCACTTTCGTCCCGACGGGTCCCGGGAACCGAAGATGTCGATGCGGAAAATATTTCTTCCCTGTGATAGATCCAATTAGTGTAGTTGTGTATGATCACATTCCATTCCAGATGATCCCATTCCATTCCTGAAGAGTTTGGACATCATTCAACGGCATCCAACTGCAGTTGTTACATTTACGGCACGGACACCTGATACGTCTTGTATCACTGCAATGACTACATGTAAAGGCAATGAAGCTATCAATCCCATCCAAATACTAATCAGAAGATCTATCAAACATTTGCATCCACCCTCTGTCCATTATGCCTGCTTTCACAACATAGAGTCAACGTACGTAATTGAGTTAATATTGTCCCGTAAATAGAACAAGTTAAAATCAAAAGCAACTCTTCTCCTTATGCCTCCGGTGATTTGGCCATATCTCATTCAAGAGTGCACGTTCTATGCTGTGTAGTTTGCGACCTACGAGGCTAAGTTTCGATCGAGGGAAATTTCGGCACCATCTCCCTACAGTTCCCCAAATGCATGACGTAGATATTATAAACAAATATCTAGTATGCATTCGGAGAACATTGAGGGGATACAAACCAAATTTCCCACAATCGAAACCTAACCTTGTAGACCGCCAACTACACAACAGATAGTTGCGCACCCCCAAACTGTCCAAATAAATGGACAATTGAAGAGTCAGTCAATCAATCTGATTCACTAACTCTCAAACGGGTCTAGGGTTTTTCATTGAATTTCATTATACGAAATTAATCAACTCGATTAATTTTGCATAAACGGTTATGAAATATGAACGTATTTCACTCCGTCGGAACTAAATAAAGCGTTCTACAAAAAATATCACAACAAATTCACAAATACAAACATATATTAATTATGCATAAAACAGAGTTTACACTTTTATAATTTCCGTACATATTTTCTATTTCCCTATTTTCCTAACATATTTTCTAATTTCCTATCATATTTTCTAATTCAATAATTTCATTACATATTTTTTATTTTCCTATTTTCCTAAAATATTTTCTAATTTCCTTACATATTTTCTATTTCCCTATTTTCCTAACATATTTTCTAATTTCCTAACATAATTTTGAATTTCAATAATTTCATTACATATTTTTTTTTTCCTAAAACATTTTCTAATTTCATAATTTCCTAACATATTTTATATTTTCCTAACATATTTTCTAATTTCCAAACATATTTTCTAATTTCAATAATTTCATTACATATTTTATATTTTCCTATTTTCCAAAAAACAAATTTCTAATTTCCTAACATATTTTCTATTTCCCTAATTTCCTAACATTTTTTCTACTTTCCAAACATATTTTCTAATTTCAATCATTTCATTACATATTTTCTATTTTTCCTATTTTCCAACAAAATTTCCTAATTTCCTAACATATTTTCTATTTTCCTAATTTCATAACATATTTTCTATTTTCATATTTTCCTAACAAATGTTCTAATTTCCACAAATTCTAAACAATTTCTACACATTTTCCACAATAAATACAAAATTTCCTAACATAATTATATCCAAAATTCTTAACAAAATTAAATTGAGAGGTAAACACGCATACCTTTTTATAAGTATTCCTTCAAATCAACCACAAAATTCCTACAACACAAAACATAATTAATTTCTAATCAAAAATAAAATTTTCAAAACTAAAAAAAATAAAATTTTCAAACCTTAAAATTGGATATTTGGTGATTGATAGAGAAAAATGATTTGATTGGTAATGAAAATGGTGATGCGATGATGATGTTAGGTAGAGAAAAAGAGTGAGTGAGTGAGAGATTGAGAGAGAGAGAGCATAGAAGTGATGAAGCAGAGAGAAGGAAGAATAAGAAGAAGAAAAAAGAGAGTCTCGGGTATTTAGTGTGTTTAGACTTTTGCCCGACGAATCACATTCGCAGGGCAAATTTAAATGATTTTTCGGGCGAAATAGAGTCAACGCCAAGTGTTACCCGACGACGAATAATCGTCGTTATATATAATGTTGCCCGACGGATGGTACAAAACGTCGGGCAACCCCTTCCTATTTTACGCGGGAATGTCTTGCTTTTCCCGCCAACATGTTACCCGGCGAGTCTTCGTACCCGTCAGGCAAACATAGCTTACCCGGAGATATTGTCTTCGTCGGGCAACAAATTGTCGGGCAACATCGCTTTTCTTGTAGTGATGGCTACAATTGAAGAAAAATTTAAGAGATCTGACAAGGCAGAAACTGGAGTTTATCTATCTACCTTTATCAATGCCAAGAATGATGGCGTTAGCAGTATAAGGGAATATTTGTTGAAGCTTGTTAACATTGCCAACAAACTGAATACCTTGGATATTGGAATCAATGATCAATTTCTGGTTCACATGGCTCTTTAGTCATTGTTAGAAGAATATGAGCAGATCAAAGTGAATTACAGCACTCAGAAAGAGGTTTGGAGTATCAATGAACTTATTGCTATCTGCACTCAAGAGGAAGAAAGACTTTTTCACCGGTGTCGAGTAAAGATTCTTTCCAGATTATCATGGCTCTCATAGCACATTTTGATTTAGAGTTACATCAGATGGATGTAAAAACAGCCTTTCTAAATGGTAGCCTTCATGAAGATATTTATATGAAGCAGCCACCAGGATTCATTGAAAAGGGGACGGAGAATTGGGTGTGCAAACTGAACAGGTCAATTTATGGACTGAAACAAGCCTCTAGAAAATGCTATTTGAAATTTGATCAAGTTGTGACTTCATTTGGTTTTGTGGAGAATATATTTGACAATTGCATCTATATGAAGATGGTCAAATCGAATTTCATTTTTCTGGTTCTCTATGTGGATGATATAATTCTTGCTAGTGCCAACATGCAGTTGCTTCATGATACTAAGAAGATGTTATCTAGCAATTTTGACATGAAGGATTTGGGAGAAGCTCATTATGTCTTGGGCATAGAAATACTTAGAGATAGATCAAATAGGGTTTTAGGGTTATCTCAGAAGAATTATGCTTTTACGGTGTGCGGTGTGTGTCTTCAAAAGACATCAAATTCATTTTTATGGCGTGCAATGCTTGCCTTCATAAGTATTTACGGCATACTTTTGTAACTATTTACGGCATGCCCTGTATGCCTCGAATAATAAATACTTTTTATGGTAGACGTTTTAAAGGCGCGCGCTTGTGCGGCATGAATACACTTTTAAGGCGTGCAATGCGCGCTATAAAAGACCTTTTTGGTGTAGTGATTGATAGAGTTCTTAAGAGTACAACATGGAAAATTGCAGTGGTGGTGATGTTCCAATTGCTAAAGGAGATAAATTCTCTAATGATCAATGTCCTAAGGTAGATTTTGAAATTGAAGTTATGAAAGACAAACCCTATGCTTCATTGGTAGGAAGTGTAATGTATGCGCAAGTTTGCATAAGACCAGATTTGGCATTTGTTTTAAGTATGCTTGGTAGGTTTCAATCGAATCCTGTCATAGCTCATTGGACTACAAGGAAGAAAGTGTTGAGATAATTGAAGAAAACTCAATCATATGTATTGGGTTATCATCATGTGGATAATTTGGATGTAGTTTGCTATAATTAATCTGATTTAGGAGGTTGTATTGATGATAGAATGTTAACCATATGTATTGGGTTATCATCATGTTGATCTAGACCTAATATGCTCTGATTACCTTTACGAGTCTGTTTGATTGAGTTTGGTTGGGATTCGTGGATTTTCTAACTGGTTGGATTTTGGTTGACCCCTTTTGCTGGGGAGGTTTTGTCGAATTTTCAATAGACATTTATAATTTGGGTTGTTAGCGTAAGGATAGTTTTGGAAAGATTTTCACTTTCCGGGGTTATCAGACAAGAACATGACTCTTCACGAATTTCAAGGGGCAAATTCGAGAGAGGTCCTATCATATAATAGGAAATATATACTATAGTATTAAAAAATGTATAATCTTGCACATTATAGTCAAATTCAACCTATAGAGAACTAGGATGAGGTAGAAGTGGAGAACTCGGGCTCAGAGTCTGAGATTGAGTGTAGTGGAGCTTTAGGGATTGTACTTCGTAGCCACTGGAGGCTTTTTTTTGGATGAACTTGTAGTCTTGTAGCCACAACCACTGGGGTGATATCGGAGAGTGGAGGTTATGTTGTCTGAGAAGTGAGAATTGAGAAATGTAAAAGAAAAATTGATTAGGTTTATAACTTTATGTATTTATTTATATTGGGGGTCAAGAAACCCTAGAAATAGAAAAAACGCTGAAGTAGGTTTTTAATATTGGGCTTGTAGCCGTTGGGTTCATGAGATGGAGTGCATTCTTAAATTATATATATATATATATATATATATATATATATATATATATATAGGGTGGATCAATGGCACCATAATTTTAACACAAGTTTTGATACAGTTCTTGATCCGTTAGATTAAAAGTATTTTGGATGGTTAAGATTAATGTTTCTTAATTTACAATTTTAGTTCACTTAAAAAAAATATATCAATTCTATGAAAAGAACAATAAATTTATTTATGGCCAAACTTGGTTGGAAAAGCCTTACAGGTCATGAGAACTGGTGGGTCAAATTAGTTCGAGCTAAATACTTGAGAAATACCAATATGTGTTTATGCCTTAAGAAATCTTCTAACTCTCATGCTTGGAAAGGTATATTGGATAGCCGAGTCTTGCTTTTCAGAGGAATTCGTTGGATTGTAGCGAATGGTACATATATTAATTTTTGGGGCTCCAACTGGGTTTACCCCTACCCTCTTGCAAAGTTCATGGATCAACAACATCTTGATGTTCTTGATTGGTCTCTTACAGTGGATAAGTTTATTATCAATGGAAACTGGAATACTAATGCTTTGAGTAATCTTTGCGTAATAATATTGTGAAATCTATCCGAGTTATTTCGTTGCCCCTTTCTAACTCTATGCTGGAGGATAAATTCGTTTGGGGCCCTAGCCCCAACGGAAGCTTCTCCATAAAGTCTGCTTCAATGCTCTTGGGGGAAAATCAGGACATCCATCCTTGTGCAAAGCTGATGAATAAGATTTGGAAGCTAACTATACCGCACAAGGCTCGTTTCTTTTCTTGGTTACTTGTCCAAGGGCACCTGAACACTAGGGGTCGCCTCCATTGCCACCTAAACATTGAAGCACCTGGGTGCTTCATGTGTGACTGTGAGGTTGAAACGGACAAGCACCTCTTCATGGAGTGGCCTCTTGCCCTTCAGGTCTAGAATGCGTCCAATCCTACTCTCTGGCCAAATGGACACGCAGATATTGTTTCTTGGCTGTCATCACTTAATCACCAAGACACTCAGAATTCTCTATCCAACATGAGCGATGTTATTCTTCTCTGCTGGCAACTATGGACGGACAGAAACAATTGCATTTTTTACCAGAGATGCCCTTCCCACCTTCGTGTTATTTTTGGTGCGAATTATGTGGGTCATAGTTTCCTGATTGCAAATTGGAGGAAGAAATGTGATGCTGGTTGAAACTAGAGCCTGATCTGCTGGACCCCTCCTAGCTAGAATTACTTCAAACTAAACTTTGATGGTTTTGTTCGCATGAATGGACAGACGGCAGCTGGTTTTGTGATTCGTGATGATCATGGTACCCCCTTCCATGCTGGCACCAGGAATGCTGGATTCTCTTATGTGCTCAGAGCTAAGGGGCTTGGCTTTCTAGATGGTCTTCGCAAGGCTAGAGATCTCGGCATCACCAAATTGGAGGTGGAGGGCGACTCTAAAAACCTTATTGATGCCATTCGCCACCCTAATTTGGCGCCCAGGAGTATTCATACAATCATTTCCAATGTTCAATTACTCCTTAGTTCCTTTCAGAGAAGCTAACTTTGTTCCTGATGCTCTTATTGTCATGGGTCACTCCGTTGATGCGGTCTCCGAGTGGAGTAGATCCCTGCCTCAATGTGCTATTCCTGCTTGGAGATTTAACTTTGTCTCTGGTGGTTGCCTAAGAGGCTTTGACCTCTAGGTTTTTTATGTTATTTCGTAGCAAAAAAACAATAAATTTATTTATTTAGGATCATTATAACAACATTCAAATTCTCACATTTCTTTCCATCTTCGGACCAAGAAAAATTCACCATGTTCTTCATCATAAAAAATTTCTGAATACATTCATTGAATATTGTTTCAAAGAAATGAAACTAAAAAAGAAGATTAATATTGCCAATTAAGAAAATTATTCATTACTAATTTTCCATAGCCCAAGTATGATAGCTTTGATTTTGAAGTGTTGATCTCTCTGATTACATCATAAACTCCATGAATGACACCAACACCCTCAAGAAACAAAGGGGATGATTTGTTCTTCTTTTCGATTTGGCCTTGTACATGAGTCATGACTCACTTTTAAAATCCTCAAATCGTTTTGGTCATGTGACTCATCTAAAATTATTAGATCTTCCTATGAATGTTGTGTAACCCATATTGCAGTTGAAAAAAGAAAAAAGAAAGATCTGAAATCCATGCTTTTGGGTTTAAGATTTTTTTTAGCATTTTCATGTTAGAGGCTGATTCAATATTTTCAAATTTATCAATCAAACGTAGAGAAACATAAACAAAGAAAAAAAGAAAGATAACATTTGAGGAAGAATTGAGAAGAGGCTATGTAGTGAAGAAGAATGGATAAGAAGATATGTTGTGAGGAAGAACGGAGGAGAAATAGAAAAATAGGAAAGGGAGATATATAATTAATGAAAAACAATTAAGGAAAGCAATGAATAAAATAAAATTTCTTTTTAAAGGATAATTATTTAAAGAAAGAAAATTAAATTGAAAAATAAGAGTAAATCTGAATCATTGAAACTATTTAAATCTAATGGTTCAAGACTTGTATGTCAAAATTATGCTGCCACGGATTTGCCCTATATATATATATATATATATATATATATATATATATATATATATATATATATATATATATAGGTAAATGCTTAATTATATGGGTGATCTAATGAGTGAGTAGATTATTAAATGCGTTTTCCGGTTGACCCAAGACCCACTCTTTAATAAACGGGTTATAGCGAGTTAACCCAAATTTTTCTCAAGTCAAGTTGGCCTAGAATAATTTCGTGCGGATTTCGAATCATTTATCGAGACGTGTCAGAAATTGCCACCCCTAGGTAATATGGACATTATAGAAACTATGGGTCAAGTAGCACGTACACAATTTTCAGATGATTCATGGTCCCACACTAAGACTTATGAGTCATCTTATAAAAAGAAATGTAATAAATTTGTCAATACTAAACAACTTTGAGCTTTGGCATTGAAAGAAATGTAATAAATTTGTCAATATTAAACAACTTCGAGCTTTGGGCTTGACTATGCTATAGCACAGGGCTTTCCATTCTATTAATTTTTAAAAAGTAATTTCTTATGATTATTGTCTAAGTTTAGGCTTTTAGCCCATTAGAATCATAGATTAAAATGTCTAGCTCATGTCTAATTAGGTTAATCAACCTAATGGAACATGAAACAAGCTATTTTTAGTATAAGTTAACACACTAAATTAGTCTATCCATCCCTTTTTCTTATTTCACACTCACTTTTTCTCTTAGAACCTCACACTTTCAAGCTATAGTAGGCGGTTCTTAATTTGTATTATTTTCTTTGTTTCACTAGTTAATCCTAGCCCACCCTTTCTAAACTTTCCGTAACACACCCCGACCCAAAAAATCCACATGGGCATCAAAATCGAGGTATGTTGGTCGACATTTGAACGGTGACGTCTAGATGACGAAAATCAAAATTGAAATTGTGCGTTTTAGGAGGTCGTCGAGAAAAGTAAACAAGAACAACATATAATAATAAAGAAACTCTAAAGTTACCAAGGTGGTGTAGATAACAACAATGCACATTTTACGAAAAAATAATAATAATAAACAGTCTAATGATCATTCTAAAGCATAAGTATAGAATGTATACCCAACTAACTCTAGAGCTTCATGAGTCATGCTCACATGACAGGACTGTGTATCATTCGCTCGTACCACGACCACGTGAAGGACTGGATGCAGAGCACCGACACCATATGTCCCCTAGAAGCTCTGGGACAAACTGGCGCTATTTAACTAGTATAGACATATGTCCCCTAGAAGCTCTGGGACAAGCTGACGCTATTTAACTAGTATAGAGCCAAGTGCGAGGTGCATGATCACGTGGAGGACTAGTCTGTGGCCAATAGACGAATACTAATACCAGCGACTCTGAGTGGATACTAAACATCCTGAAAATCTAACATATGCAAGACTAATCTAAAAAATATGATCACCAATCACATTCCAACAAACCATGCTCGAAATCAAGTGTCACTAATCAACATACTACTAATAACTCTAATCATCTCCTTTACTAACGATACTAATCACGATCTCAACTACTCACATGGTAACGTTAATCAATCACATTCAAACACGTCATGCTCGGATAAATAAGACATAGCCAACATCATTATATCCTATTCATTCTACCATATCAAATCAACACATCCCAACTCATAAACTCACACAACGAACCCAAGAGCATGCAATAATATATATTATTGAAATAGGGTTAGGAAGGAGATCCACGCGCCACCAAGATTGAAACTGTGTTGGTCGACATTTGAACGGTGACCAACGATCGTGTAGAGTATCGAGATAGGGAGAGGGTGAGAGTGGTCGTTGACCAACGATCGAACGGAAGGTGCGAGTGGTTCTCGTGGTGGCTCTATGTATGTTTCTGTTTTGAGAGATAGGAGAGACCGAGAGGAAGGCAGCGGCGCCCTGCGTGAAGAAGGGTGGTGGTCTGATGCCACTAATTGGACTTTTAGTTGCCTTTTTGGGCCAAACAGTAATTGGGCACCAAAACAAATACCAAACCAACTCAACAAGTTTTCAAGGCCCAAGGGGCTTGTTGGGCATTTAAGTGCATTTAGAGTGCCTTATAGTGCCCTATACTCTATACCCTAAACCATATACCTTAAACCATATACCCTACAGACGACAGATTCGTGAGTCTAATTTAGTCCGTTCTTACTTCTCTCCGTCTGCGCTGCTTGTCACTCGTCTCTCTCTCTCACCCTTAACTCCCCCAGCCACAGCAGTCCCGCACTCCTCTCTCTCTCATCGCCGCATCTATTCCCTTTCTCCGCGCAGCCCACAAACCCAGCACTCCTATAAACCCCAATATTCCCGTCGCAGCTCATACAGCCGGAGTCCCAAACGATCACGACGCGCAAATCCACCAAATCTCCTTCACTCAAATGGAGATTGACTCTGATTTCCAGAAACTGAATATCAAGCCACAGGAACAAGGCGGCACGGCGGTGGCCATGGACTCTGAAGACTCCTCCTCCATTATAGTACTCTCTCTCACTCACTGACTTAGTCACTTATATGTATCACATGCATCAGGGTTTTGTTTGTCAAGTTCTTAATTTGCTAAATAGGAAACCTAAAACTCTGGAGCTTACTTTTTTTTTCGTGTGGTATGTGAATCATTTTTCTGACTTGTTTGAGCAACAAAATTAAGTTAGTTCTAAATTTAGTTTCTGTTTTTGTTCTTTAGTTTCCTGTACTGTGTTTGATTAAGCTGGATTTTGTTTGATTATTCTCTGCAGAATAAGGGTAAAGGAGATGAGGAGCTTGCTAGCTCAATGAAGAAACTACAAGTTGAGGAATCTTCATCAGGGCAGGCAGCGTCCGACTTCAAGAGAAAACCAGTTATCATCATTGTTGTGGGCATGGCAGGTAATTTCATCAAAATTAACTGGATTTACTTTATTAATTTTTAATTTCCAATTTAGTGAAGGATTATGCTATTGTGTGACAACTTGAGGTTAAACAATCGAAATGTGTTCGTGGGTTTGGTTAGGGAGTGGCAAAACAACCTTTCTTCATCGGTTGGTTTCCCACACACGCGAATCCAACATTCGTGGCTATGTGATGAACCTTGACCCAGCTGTGATGACACTCCCCTTCGGTGCAAACATTGATATAAGGGACACTGTTCGATATAAGGAAGTGATGAAACAGTTCAATCTTGGACCAAATGGGGGGATTTTGACTTCACTTAACTTGTTTGCTACCAAGTTTGATGAGGTAAAAACTTAACTGTGAACCTTGCCTTAAACATTTCATTCTCTAGAATATTTGGATTGCCCTATTAATGAGACTTATGGGATATTAGTGCGTTCAACAAGTACCTGATTTTTCATGAATCAATTTGTCTCATGAATATCCACATAGAAGTGGACATACAGTGTTTCTCTGCCTGAAAGATCAGACGCTGCACACCTGTATTAGCGCGGATGAATTTGTAAAATTCACAATGCAAACAAAGAATTGAGCAATGCAAAAAAACATGTTTACATATTAGAATGTTGATTTGCTTTTGTTCCCCTGACCAAATATTTATAACATATGGAATTCATACTCTATGTTTGCTAGCTGATAATAAAATGCATATTTTGTCCTTGTTATTGGAGGCGATCACGATTTGCACTGCCTTGTCCAACATCCTATTCGATAGTCATTTTGATGCATTGTATGTGATTACCAACTATTATTTAATCTGATGTCCAGCTTTTAATTTCCATCATGAATCATATACCAGCTTTTATGATTTCGCCAATCTGAAAGCAGTATATTTATTTTGGTTGAAGGTATCTAATAGTAGCGGCAGTCAAAATGGGCAGTGGGGTTTTTGTGTTTCGAAATGTCCCACATAAGAGAGAAACAAAATTAGAAACTGAATGTTTATTATGTTCAATTGTCTTCTTCAAAATGATCACCATGATCTCCAATTTCAGGTAGTTTCAGTCATTGAGAAGCGAGCAGATCAGCTTGATTATGTTCTTGTGGACACTCCTGGTCAAATTGAGATATTTACTTGGTCTGCATCTGGTTCTATCATCACGGAAGCATTTGCTTCAACATTTCCTACTGTAGTAGCATATGTGGTAGATACGCCTCGTTCAGCTAGCCCAGTTACTTTTATGAGCAATATGCTTTATGCTTGTAGTATCCTATACAAGACAAGGTTACCTCTTGTGTTGGCATTTAACAAGATTGACGTGGCTCAACATCAGTTTGCTTTGGAGGTATGCTTATATATGTGGTGAATGCTATCAGAAGAGAGCATATAGACATACACTGCTACACATATACATAAGCACTTTAATGAAACACACATATACATAAGCACTTTAATTTTTTCGATTTTCTTAGTGAACTCGATTATATGATTTTAATTTTAGTTGCCCTGGAAACTGCTTTTCATGCAGTGGATGGAAGATTTTGAGACATTTCAAGCAGCAGTGAGTGAAGATAGTTCATACTCTTCAACTTTAGCTCAGAGCCTCTCGCTTGTGTTGGATGAATTCTATAAGAACTTGAGGTCTGTTGGAGTGTCTGCAGTTTCTGGAGCTGGAATGAATGATTTCTTTAAGGCCATTGAAGAAAGTGCCGAGGAATACATGTCCAACTATAAGTATGGCTTGAACTTGACGAACCTATACCAGTTCTTCACTTTTTTACTATAGCCCGCTGAATGGGGATGTTTATTCTATCAGACCATGATTATTTGTATAATTGACTCAATTTACTGCTTTTTGTTGCTTGTGTAGAGCTGATCTGGACAAGAGACGGGCAGAGAAGCAACGTCTGGAGGAGGAAAACAGAAAGAATAACTTGGAGAAGTTGAGAAAGGATATGGAGAAATCCGGTGGAGAAACTGTGGTGTTGAGCACTGGTTTGAAGGACACAGACGAGGGGGGTAAAGCCATGATGGATGAGGAAGAGGAAGAGGAAGATGAAATATTTTCCGAGGATGAGGATGTTATAGATGATGATGAAGATGATGATGTTGGCAGGTTCGTATTTTAATGATGCTTCGTTACTGGTAGATGTATTTTGGAACAAGAATTGTAAGTATTGACTAACTAAATATCAATGCATGGAATGAAATTAGATGTTTGAAAGATGAGACATGAAAACGGGGGTGAATTGAGAGAAATGTTGGAGACAGATAGGACATCAAAATTGGAGATGAATGGTGTTTAAGAAAGAAGACCAATTAGTACTGAGAAGTGGTCCTTGAGAGGAAAGTTCATACATTTTAAGGTAGTATTTTGAAAAATATTTCAGGAATAGCCAACAATTTGCCATATTTCTATGTGCACTGCAAGCCATTTTTAGTAGTTCTTATCTTGATACTTGGGGTGGGCAGGAATTTGGCCCAATTTTGATGCAAGTTTTGAACAATTTTTGGACCACAAGAATTGTGTTGCCATGGATCGGCCACCATGACTATAGTACAATTGCCGCCACCACCACCAATCTACCACCATCGCCACCCAACCACCATCGCCACCCCACCACCATTGCCACCCCACTACCACCCTCATGACAGCCCTCACCGCCTCTTACACCATTATCCCCATGCCCTTTTTCACCATCCATCTTTACAATTACCACCGTGCTTTCCTCACCACCAGTATCCCTCTCATGCTTTCAATGAATTTTGTTTTTTTTTTGTTTCTTCTCCTTATTTTGGGTCAAAAAACTTGTTAAGCATTCTCTAGTTCACATTGAACAGAAAAAAACACCCAACTCAAAACAAGCATAACTTCAAAAAAACTTAAATCATAAATTCTGGATCCCAAATTACAAATTCTATTGAGCAACCTGTTAGCATATTATCATGACAGATGTTGATCACTTAAACTGAAAGGCGGTGGGTGTTAGAATGTTATTTGTTCTCCGGTATGGATAAAAGTCGAACGGTTTGAAAATCCAATCCGTTCCGTTAGTAAATATTTGGTTTTGAATTTTTATTTTAAAAATAGTTAGAATCTAAATCGAACCGTCAATGTTTTGATTTATATATATTATTTATTAGTTAATATGTTTCACTCTTTCATTTGTTAGTGTAAGTGTTTACCATGGACCCAACCTCATTAAATCTTTACTCATTTTGTGCTACTTTCAAATTTAAATCATATTTAAACATAATCCGCCAGCAACTTTAAGATTCATTGTTCGGCAATGGTGTGTTTAGATGAGGGAAAAAACATAAGATTTAGCCAAAATTCAGAATTTTGAAATTTTAATGCACCTTTCTATAGTAAGTTTCGTGTAGGATTTCATGAGGAATTACCAAGTGAAAAAATTCCTTAACAAAACCGATTTTGATTACAATATGATATTAGAGTCTCAAAGTTTAAACTAGTGTCATCAACATTTCAAATTCGAATTTTGGAATTAAAAGGTTCATATGAATTCTAACGTTTGATCTTGCGGATTGAATAATGAATTTAGGCTTGGAGAAAGAATTTGAATTTTTCCATTTTGAGTTTAGTTTTTCCATGGTGAACTCTCAATTATAGTTTTGAAGTTCAATTTTTTTTCTTTCAAAATTTCGACATTTGATTTTGGAATTATAAGGTTCATATGAACTGTAACGTTTTATATTATATGTTGCAAAAAAAATTTAAAATTTTCTCTGTTTTGAGTTTGAATTTTTTATAGTAAGGTTAATATGAACTCTCACAATATGAGATTATTTTTTTTTCAAAATTTTGAGTTTGGATTTTGGAGCTTTAAGGTTAATATGAACTATAGTATTTGAAATTACGGGTTGAAAAAAGAATTTTGAATATTCTCCTTTTTGAGTTTGGTCTTTCTACGGAAAGGTTGATGTGAACTATCACAATATGAAAATAGGACTTCGAAGTTCAATTTTTTTTTCAAAATTTCAAGGTATGATTTTGGAATTTTAAGTTTCATAGAAACTCTACATTTAATATTACGGGGTAGAGAAAGAACTTATAATTTCTCCTTTTTGAGTTTATGCTAAGGTATATGTGAACGCTCAAAATATGAGATAGGGGTTTTGAAGTTCATATATATTTTTTTTCAAAGTTTCGAGTTTGGATTTTCAAATTATAAGGTTCATATGAATTCTATCGTTTGATATTACGGAGTCGGAGAAAGAATTTTAAATTTTTTTTTTTTAGTTTAGTTTTTCTATGGTAAGGTTGATGTGAATTCCCACAATATGAGATTGGGGTTTTGAAGTTCAAATTTTTTTTTCAAAATTTCGAGTTTGGATTTTGGAATTATAAGATTCGTATGAACTGTAGTACTTGATATTACAGATTGGAGAAACAATTTTGAACTTTTTTTTCCATTTTAAGTTTGGTTTTTATCGTAAGATTGATATGAACTATGAAAATATGAGATTGGAGGTTCAAAATTGATTTTTTTTTCCAACATTTCGAGTTTTGATTTTGGAAGTATAAGGTTCATATGAATAATAGCGTTTCATATTACATATTGGAGTAAAAATTTGAAGTTTTTCCTTCTTATGTTTGGTTTTTCTAAAGTAAAGTTTATGTGAACTCTAATAATATGATTGGTTTTTCGAAATAATTATTATTTTTCTCTAAATATGAGATTGGGATTTCAAAATTCATTCTCTAATTTACAATATAAAACATTAGAATCCATAAGAACCTTATAATTCAAAATCACAAGTTGCAATTTTGAAAAAAAATAAATTAAACTTTGAAACCCCAATTTCATATTGTGAGAGTTGACATCAACCTTACCATAAAAAAACACAACTCGAGAGGGAGAAAATTCAAAAGTTTTTCTTCAACTCATAATATCAAGAGCTAAAATTCATAATAAGCTTATAATTCCAAAATCAAACATCCAAATTTTGAAAAAATAAAATTGAACTTCAAAACCCTAATCTCATATTATGAGAATCACATCAGCCTTACCATAGAAAAACCAAACTCAAAATAGAAAAAATTCAAAAACAAATTCTCCAATCCATAATATCAAATTCTAGAGTTCATATGAACGTTATAATTCCAAAATCAAGCCTCAAAATTTTGAAAAAATTAATAAAACTGAAATTCGAAACCCAATTATTATATTGTGAGAGTTCATATCAATCTTACAGAGAATATTCAAAATTCTTTCTTCAACCCGTAATATCAAATGTTATAGTTCATATTAACCTTATTACTCCAAAATCCAAACTCGAAATTTTGAAAAAAAAAAATGAGCTTCGAAACCCTAATATCATATTGTGAGAGTTCACATTAACCTTACCAATGAAAAACCAAACTCAAATCACAAAAAATTTCAAATTCTTTCTCCAACTCGAAATATCAAACACTACAGTTCATATGAACATTTTAATTCCAAATCAAACCTCGAAATTTTTAAAGAAAATAAATTGAATATTAAAACCCTAATTTCATGTGAGAATTCATATCAACCTTACCATAGAAAACACAAACTCATAATGGAAAAAAATTCAAAATTCATTCTTCTATGCACAATATTGAACGCTAGAGTTCATAGAAACCTCATAGTTTCAAAATTCAAACTTGAAAATTTTTGAAAAAAAATATTTGAACTTCGAAACCCCAATCTTATTTGGATAGCTCACATCAACATTACTATATAAAACCAAATTTATAACGGTTAAAAGTCACAATTCATTCTTCAATCCCTAATATCAAACATTCAAATGCTAGAGTTCATATAAACCTTATAATTCCACAATCCAAACTTGAAATTTTGGAAAGAAAAAAAAAATTGAACTTCGAAACACCAATCTCATTTGTCAGAACTCACATTAACCATACTAATACAAAGCCACATCTTATCATCACTCTCCTTTTGATCATCACCATCTCCATCTTTACTCCTTATGTAACGACCCGGACCAGAAATTAAATTCTTTTGAGAATTGGACAATTTTACCCTCAGTTTTGGACGGGTTCGGGAGTCACTTTTTGACTGGCAGTACTTTTGGGAATTTTTCTTGGGTTGTTGCGTAGGTCTCGAACTCACGAGTTCGTAGACAGGCGGCACGCGGAAAACGGAGACCCGATGAGTTGGTTACGGGTCTAGAAGCTTCAGGGGCAGTTTGCTAATTTTGGAAAAGTTGGAATTATATAGAAGATATTTTTCTCTCTCCTCGGGAGATTGGCCCGTTCAATCTCGCTCCACCCGAAGACCTCCCCGTGTGAACACCGAAGACCCATTTTCATCGGATGGGTTTCGATCCGATTCGAACAAAATCAAGGTCGGGAGGATCTTCCCCGCGACCCCACGAGTCTTTTGGTGTAATCATCGGAGTGGGAGCACCACCGTGGTCGACGGACGGAGGAGGGAGGTGAACCGAACCTTCTCGACCGTTTTCCGGCCAAACCAGGTACGATCTCGGAACTTTGACCTCATATTTGGATTCCTGGTGAAAAGTAGATGAATTTCCATGTGTAGATCGTGAAAAACAGTTAAGAAATGAAGAAATTAGAAAACCTTGAAGTTCAGCCGGAAATGGGGATTCCGGTGAACCAGACGGCGGCGGAGGTGGCGGTCCGGTCATCTTCTCCGGCTAGCCTCCGGCGTCGGCGAGGGCCGTCCGGTCATCTTCTCCGGTGAGTCACCGGTCGAGTCGAGTGAACCGGTCGAGTCGAGTGAACTGGGTCAGGTCGAGCCGGGCCGGGTTGGACCGGTCCAGGCGCGTGAACACTGTAGCAGGCGCGTGACTGGCGCGTGGCGACGCATGAGCGCGTGTTCTGGCCTTCCGGTGGGACTTGGCGGCGCGTGAGACTGTTCCCGAAGTCACGGCGGCGCGTGACTAGGGTTTTGGGACGTTCCAGATCAGATTTTGTTGGTTTCGAGGCCATAGGAGTTCATTTAGAGCACGGTTGGGCAATCCCAGCGGTAAGGCTTGACCGTGGATAGGGTTTTGAGCTCGGAAAGTCAAGGTAGTTGGGTGATTATTGTGTAGGTGTTTCTTAGGCTAGAGCATCCATGAATTTTGGGTTGAATGATGTTTGTGAGCGGACTTTTGGTTTATAAATTGTAATGCAGGTATGATTATCTTTGATTTAAATACTGTTGTGTATGGTTGTATTTATAAATTGTAATGCATGTATAATATCCTCGATTTAAATACTGTTGTATATGGTTGTAATGATTACCTAGAATTTATAAATGATTGCTGGATATTTGTTTTTCCAATATTTCAGTGGAAGAGTGTTGGGAGAAATGATATGGTTGTTGGATTCGGTTTTGATATTGTTTTGACGTGGTAATTATTTGGGTCCGTGATTTGGAGTTGAAACCGTATTTATGATAAATGATAAACAAAATATATACTTGATTTTGGATACAATATCGTTTTGAGGGGGCCTAGGAGCCGGGCCTTGGTTCCGTGTTGGCGGACTCCCGGTGAACCCCCAATATAAACAAAACCGATTTGAAGGGGCCTAGGAGCCGAGCCTTGGTTCCGTGTTGGCGGACTCCCGGTGAACCCCCAATATAAACAAAACCGATTTGAAGGGGCCTAGGAGCCGGGCCTTGGTTCCGTGTTGGCGGACTCCCGGTGAACCCCAATATAAACAAAACCGATTTGAAGGGGCCTAGGAGCCGGGCCTTGGTTCCGTGTTGGCGGACTCCCGGTGAACCCCCAATATAAACAAAACCGATTTGAAGGGGCCTAGGAGCCGGGCCTTGGTTCCGTGTTGGCGGACTCCCGGTGAACCCCCAATATAAACAAAACCGATTTGAGGGGGCCTAGGATCCGGGCCTTGGTTCCGTGTTGGCGGACTCCCGGTGAACCTCCAATATAAAAGGTGATTTTTCAGAGATTGTGGTCGAGTCCAAGTAGTACATATTCTAGCACACCCCAAGGGATACCCTGGTGGCTAGGGATATGATATGATAGTCGAGAGATATGCCGACTGATATGATATGATAGTCGAGAGATATGCCGACTGATATGATATGATAGTCGAGAGATATGCCTACTGATATGATATGCCAGTCGAGAGATATGTCGGCTGATGAGATATCATAGTACAGAGAGTTGTGATACTGGACTAGCACACCCCAAGGGATACCCTGGTGGCTAGGGATATGATAATCGACAGATATGCCGGCTGATGAGATATCATAGTACAGAGAGTTGTGATACTGGACTAGCACACCCC
This sequence comes from Oemleria cerasiformis, assembly GCA_037349345.1. NCBI lineage: Eukaryota > Viridiplantae > Streptophyta > Magnoliopsida > Rosales > Rosaceae > Oemleria > Oemleria cerasiformis. The sequence goes on from JAZGTL010000022.1 coordinate 412,096, forward strand.
AAGGGATACCCTGGTGGCTAGGGATATGATAATCGAGAGATATGCCGACTGATGTGATATGATAACCGAATGTTATACCGACTGATGATACGATATGATAGCCGAGGATATTTTCGGCTCTAATATGAACCATACGGCAATTGTCATGGGCTTAATCAACCTATGGAAATACTTCGTTATCCGGGTCAGTGGGTTGGTGTGGGCGATGACCCAGAAGGACGAATTATTCTTGATTCACCAGTATCTGACTAGTCTGTTTTCTTGTGGTTTTCCAGTAGAGATGTCAGCAATGTCTGACCTACTGACATTTGGTGTCAGAGAGTATTTCTATTTGAATCACCACTATTCCGAGGTCTTGGTTTTGACCTGTATATTATCCTGCGTCTGATAGTAGGAGTGGGCAGTAAGTACAGAGGTTCTGTTGGGAACCCTGTAAGGTTTAAAAAAAATTATTTAAGAACAAAGGGTATTTCTGGTATTTAAATTTTGAGGTAAAAGAGCTGTCAGACGGGATAAGGGTTCTTTCCGGGTTTCGAGGGAAAATTCGGGAAGGGTCCTTACACCTTAACCAAAACTAGAGCCAAGTAAAGGTCTAGATTGTTTATTAAAAAAATTTCAAATGATCAAGGGGCAGCTCAGTTAAAGTTCATAATTTTATTTATGGAAGACAAATACCCTTAAAACTTTTGGCTTATGCACATAAACAGGAATGAGTTTAAAGATCAAGAGACTTAACAAATGTATCCTATGTTGAGCTGCAAACGAACTCTAACAAAAATAAGATTGAATTGAAGAAGAAGGTTTCTCCACTCCCTTCAACTTGGATAGTTTTGAATTTGATTGATTGATATATGTTGTGGGCTCAAACCATACTAGCCCACTTTATATATATGGTGGTTATTACAACCCGTCCTGGAAAATTGAAATTTGAAATTTAAATAATTAAATAACAGGTAGTCTCGGGTTAGGGTTGGATTAAACGTGCGTTATTGGGCTAAGTTCGAAGATGGGATTTAGTTAAGGTCCAAAAACTGTTAGTGGACCGAGATTAGTTTGCAAAATGACGATTTTTTCCTTGAGAATTTAGAGGGCTCGGGAGTCACTTTTAAATCGAGGACACTTTTGGAAGTTTTTTCTCGTACCCTTACGTAGGTCTGGAACTCACAAGTGCGTAAATAGACGGCCCTCGAAAATCGGAGTTCGTATGAGGAAGTTACGGGTCTAAAATCATCGGGACGTATTGGTAATTTTGGAAAGTCCAAACTATAAATAGGAGATTTTCTCTCTCCTCGTCTGATTGGTCAGACCTCACCCACGCTCTCTCTCTCTCTCTCTCCTTTTTTCCCTCTCCTTCCGCACGACCACTGTGCAACTTACCCTCATCCGCCATTTTTCCGGCCTTTTTGAGCCAAACCAAAGCTACAAATCTCTTCCTTGCAACCCCACGAGTCCACTGGTGCCATCCATGGACCTTGAGGACCACCATAAGTTGCAGATCGATGGTTGAAAGGTTACCCAAAGCTTTCCAAAAAAATTCCGGCCAACTGATGTAAGATTTCTAACTTTGAACTTCATTTTTGGATTTCTGGGCTCGAGTACATGAGTTTAAACTAGTGAATGATAAAAAATGGTTGAAAAATGAAGTTTTCAGAAAAAACATGAATTTCGACCTTTAATAGTGGTTTCGGCCACTACTGGCAACGGTCTGGTTGTCTGCACCACTGTCTGGTTCGAGTTCACAGGCTGTTGACTAATAGCGTTGACTAACGGCGTTGATCGTCAATTCTGATCGAATATTCAATCACAGCGACGGAATTTCGTCCTTACTGTGCATGTGCGTGGGGTCAATTTTCGGCCCAGGGCAATGCGTATCCAGGATTTTGGGATGTTTCGAATCAATTTTTACAGGTTTCAGGTTCGTTTGAGGTCGTTATGGGGCCCGTTTGAGCATTCTAAGTTAGTTAGGACACATGGACACCCATGGAGGTTAGGATTTCAGATTTATGGGTTTAAATTATAATTTATTGGTTCTAATCACCACTTTTGCTAGGCGTTACGGTTTTGGAGACTACAGAGGACCGCATAATCGAGATGTAGCTTGAAGGGACTTTCAAAAATGTGCAACTCGACGTGCGTGTATCGGTGAATCTTGTCGAGTGACTTTTCCCCGACGCACTATGAATGTACCTCCTTCCTTAAACTCATAATTATATGCTTATATATATTTATTTATTTATAATTGTGAATGTGATGTGGGTAGGGTAGTTTTATGGATTATATTGTTGTATGCTCGATTGTGATGCTAGGAATCATAGACGATTTTGTGGCGAGGTTAATGGCCGCATTTGTTTGATTTCTTGGTTGAGGTTTTTAGCATATGCGTAGTCCGCATATTCGAGAGTCACAGAGAGATATCGATGTGAAACGAAAAATATGACGATTACGATAATCAAGAGAGAATAGTTATATGATAGATATTTGAAATTTTATATTCAAGGGATATGCCGACTTAGCACAGTAGTATAGATTTGAGATGCTACAGTCGAGGGACATATCGACTTAGCACAGTAGTATAGGATTGAGGTGCTATTACCGAGGGATTTTTCGGCCTAGCACGTGAGTTACGATTGAGGTGCTATCGCCGAGGGATTTGCTGGCCTAGTATATGATTTACGATTGAGATGCTACAACCATGGGATTTGCCAGCCTAGCACATGATTTGATGATTGGTATGCCCAATTGGTAGTCACTGGTATTATACCTGTTTGTGGGCTACAGACCAATCCTCCACGTGATCGTTCACCTGCTCTCGCTCTATACTCGTTAAATAGCGACAGTCTTGTCCCAAAGCTCCTATGGGGACATGTGGTGATGGCTCTTTCACCCAGTCCTTCATGTGGTCATGGTACGAGAGAAAATACCTAGTCCTGTCACGTGCGTGTGACTCATGCGACTTTAGAGCCATTGTGATACATATTATGATTATTGTCACATGAAGTGACTAGTATTGATTGTCATGTGTGTAGGGTCCCTACGAATTAGTGCGATTTTCGGTGTTCTCAGTAATGTTAGTAGAGAAACGGCAACATCGTGTAGATCCTAGTCACGTTATCCGTTTGTGTAGATGTGTCATCTTCTATGTTATTCGTTCGTGCAGTATTATAATTTTATATGTGTTTGTACGCTTGTATTGGGATATACGAGCATATACATATATATATATATAATAATAATATTATATTATTATTTTAATCGTTATACCTCTTTTTTCGTGTTGTACTATGATATATAGTTTATTACTGTTGTTTTACTTGTTGAGGGGTTATTATACCTTTTATAAATTGTTTTATACTGAAAAACTATTAAGGTCCATTCACCTTTCTATTTTGCGCCCTTCAGGTTTCAGAAGAAAGCTTCGTGGATTCGAGGAGGAAGTCATGCAGTGATAGCTCTGAAACTACACAGTGACGTGTGTAACAAAGGTTGTAATCGGTTTCTACCATTTAATGCTTTATTTATGATCATCATTTGTATATAAGTATCCTCCGAGTTCCCGATGTTATGTGGTGTAACGGTTTATTGTATACCTTTCAGCTGACTTCTTAAAACGAAGCATTTTAATTTGGCTTTCGTCACCTAGAATTTGCGTCCAAGTGTCAACCAACACCCTTTCATTCAGGTATGCAAGTGGATTTCCGAGTCGGGATGTGTCAGTAGTGGTTCGGTGGACATTGGACATTACATTGGACCAGGGGAATGATGACCCACTTCTCCTAAACTCAAGAAAGAATTGACAAACAAAAAATACTAAGGCTGTAAAATAAGAGGGTAAGGAATTGAGAGGGCTCACTGCCACTACCTACCAAAAGAGTGGAAAACGATTAAAGGAAGAAATAGATGTTTACCTAACCTATGGTTATGGAGGGAAAAATTAGAAATGTTATTTCATCGAACCTACTTTCTTATTAACCTTTAATTACTCTTCATTATACGTTTCTTTCAAATTTCTAATAACATACATAATTATACATAATATACAGATTCACATAGTTAGAATTTTGGGTAGCGTGTATCGTATTCGTATCATCGTTTGGGTCCCTCTAGGGGTGGGCATAAAACCATTGAAACCATAAATCGATTTAATTCAAAATGTTATTAGCACTCTGATTTGGATTTGATGGGACAATTTGAAACAGTTTAATTTTAGTTTTGAACCGTTGGAATTCAAATCAAACCATAAAGGTTTATACTTTTTATATTATTTATTAGTGAATACTTTTTACCCTTTAATTTTTTAATGTAAGTATATCATGGATCCTACCTCACTAAATTCTTACTCATTTTGTATTACGTAATTTCGAATTTAAATATATTTAAACATAGCCCGCCATATTTAAAGTTTAAAATGTTAGAATTTTTTTATTTGTTGATGTGTATGAATGAAATCTTGATGAGTTTGAATAAAATCTTGAAGTGGATGAATGATATGTTAATGTGAATCTTGGAAATTTTGAAATTGTGATGTTTTGGAGGAGTGTTGTTTGTGAATAAATTACATGAAAATTTTGTGCCTAAACCATCCAAACTTATCGAAACCAAACCGTTATTATCGGTTTTGATTGGAACGGTTTTAATTCTATTTTTGAAAATTCAAATCTTACAGAACCATTAAAAATTGTAACGGTTCATATTTAATATTTGGATGATAACCCTATCAATCCTAACCGTGCCCACTCCTAAAGTTGTCACGAAGGAAGGATATGAAAATCCTCATAGTTGAAATGCAGTTATTTCAAGCAACCCAGAGAGAGAACTAAAAGGGACAATGACCATTTAATATTACGATCTAATGATATTTCTTTCAACATGTTATGTGGAACGTCTCACGTTCGGCTCTCATAAAGGGCGAAATCGATATCCAATGCATATATATAATCTCCCTCCCCATATTTCATTGTATAAAAAAAAAAAAAAAAAAAAAAAAAGTGAAAAATGAATTAGGTGTAGTACGAGGTAACTGATAACTGTTGGGTTAATGCGTCAAATGATCTCATAAATAGTGGCGTAGTAAGAAAATTAGGTCAGGAGGGGTCTTTATGTAAATAATGCTAAATGTATTTTTAGGTGAAACACTTCGGAAACCAGTTTCATGATTCCCTTCTGAAATGAGTTAATGTTCGAATAAGCACTTTCAATAGACCATCATAATGCTGGAAAAAAAAAACAAATAATAAACTAATAGGGAGTGAGATAATTTTATGAGTATATATGTTATTTATGGGCCAATAAGGAATGCAAAGGACAACAAATACCGATACTCTCAAATTTTAATACTTTAAGTATAAGTGATATAGACATGTTAATTAAAAACTGGAAGGTAATAAGAAAAAAAAACTTAAAAAACTTTAACAATATTAATGAATCTGCATATACATATACAAATAAAAATTGTAAAAAAAGTATTGCATGAGGGGTCTGAGTGCCCTTTGGTCCTATGGTGGCTCTGCCAATGCACATAACCATGCCTTGAGTGCCATCATGATCCACGAAATAAATTATTATACTTTGTAGTTCTCAAACTTTATCAAGCGGGCCAAATTGTTTATTTTTTTTCAATTTTGACCATTATATCATCGATTTAAAGAATATAAGAATAAACTCATTTGTTTTTAAAAGACAATTATTATAAAACAAATTCAAAAAAATGTAAATTGAAAAATATAAAAACAACAAAAATAAAACTATTGCCAATTCTTATTGACATACCTGGTGTTATGCGTAACTTATAAAAGGATGGTATGTATACAACTTTATGAAGAAAAAAAACCTTCACGAACGTAGAAATATAGAATATAAGAATCTAAGATGCCTCATTCTTGTTTTCAGGCTGAGGCGGCACCTGATGGCTGATGTTAACACATCAGATTCTACCTAATTACCAACTTGTCATTTCATGAATGTCTTTTTCTTATTTCAAACTTTCACTCACAATGTGTTTATCCATCTAAAAAAAATAATCCAAAATTGGGAGTTCTTCTGGGCCCCAAACATTACCAAAAACCTAATCCATAAAGAATCTTACCCTCTTTGAGATAAGGTTACAAGCTTTCTTAATTATTATTAGAACAAAAACAATATCTTTCCTTTTGTCTTTTCGATCCTCAAATCTGTAAAGTATGCAAAAGATGTACGTCTTTTTTTTGGATGAACACTTAATATACACATCCTTTCATGTTTTAGGGCAAACAATAATCCGTATGGGTGCATGGTAGGAACAGAACTTCCATGCAAATTATTAGGAAGATGCATATGAGAGGTATATTTTGTGGTATTCTTTTTTATTAATATTAAGTGAAAGATTTTAAATTTAATTTTAGTAGATAGTGATAATCAAGTATGGATCTAGTTTTAGGCTAGGTGAGCTCTAGTCCATCTCAAATGTGAGAAAAATAAAAAAAATTAAGTATACTAGCTCTCATCCAATCTTCCAGCTTACTTATCGTGTATTAGTTTGAATACTTATCTTTGTTTCAGTTAAGTTTTGAGATAATTGGGTCGTCTCTTGTGCTTCTTTTCATTTGAAAAAACCAATATATATTCTATAACTTTTTATTTATGCATGTTACAATTGATAATGGAATATAAATTAGACAAAAATTTGAAAGGTAAGAAAGTGAAATTAAACAAACTAACTAAACTCAAGTCAGGGACGGCTCCTGAACCCAATTTTCGGATGGGCTAAACTTACCTACTAGATGTAAAAAAAACTCGACGATACGAGTGAATTTCATTAATAAACATAAAAGATACACCTAGTAAGGGGGGATGTAATGAGCCTTATCCCTCAAATACATCTATATACATAAATAAAAGCTTGATAGAAAGAATAGGAGACTTGGAACGAGTTTCATCACAAATTGGAATAGATAAAGACTTGGAAGGCTTACTACTTGATGATGAATCATTATTTTTTACATAATAAGAAAACAAACTCTTCAACATTAATTTCTTGGGATTTCGATTGTGATCCGTCATTATGAAAGAAAACCTATTGATGATGATTAAAAATTCATATAAGCATACATGTAAGCAAAATGTATCAACACAAATTATTATAAGAATTCCCACAATGGTAAAAACTATGAACAAGAAGGCTATGAGTTCATCTACTAGCCAACTAATCAAGGAAACCAATCAAATCAATTTCACCATTGCAACAATATACATATAAAAAAAAAACCTTTACCCAATTAAATCAAACATTCAATATCAACAATTAGCAAAAAATAAGCATTTACTAACCTTGCTTCCCACAATAGCAACTAGTATGTGAATGCAATCCTCATAGTCATAGCCTTGACTCATTTACTCCTACAAAAGCCCTAATTTCAACATTCAAAATTTCAAATTATCAAAACTCAAAAGAAATCTCTAATCCTCAAATTCCCAAAGCCAAAACTTTATATTCAATTTCTATTTAAAACTAAGATTAGAGAGTAATACCTTATGCTTTGAAGATTTGATAATGGAGAAACCCAAAAAAGTTTTGAAGAAAAAAAAAAGAAATGAGTTGAAGAAGAAAATTGTTTTTTGTGAGATGTGAAGGTGAAGAAAAGAAAGAAGAAAGACTGAAATGGTGTTGTCCTCCTCTCTTTGCTGCTTTCTCTGTCTTGCTCGAGTGTGTGTGTGAGATTGCATTTTTTTGTTTTTTTTAACCTAAAGTATAATGGGCTAATTAAATTGGGATGGGCTAAATCCAAAATCCTAAAGGACCTAACTTGAGTGGGAAGGGCTATAGCCCTCCCAGCCCAAGGCAAGCACGTGTACATGACTCAAGTGTAACAGTAAGAGTTTAGGACAAATTAACAATGAAGGAATGGAAAAGACAAAGTTTATAGCTCTGAATGAGTTATGGTGACCTAGGACAGCGATTTCACCTAAACCATCTAATTCAAAGTCTTTAAGTAATCAACCTAACAAGTCTAATATGATTCTAGGATTACTTCTCTCTAAGTTATGATTAAATCATGATATGTGATTTTAACCTTGTATCTCTAATTTAAAACCTAATTTAGTCATGGTATGTGACTTAGACTGAGCACCATAAATCAATTAAGCTAAAGAGAAGTTCAACTAATCAACTAAGTCTCTTATGCATGATATATGCCATTGAATCTTAGTCATTCTATTTACAAATCCATGAGAACTAAAGCATGATATGTGCCCTTAATCCTAATTTAGATATGCATATTCCAATGGTGATCAAGTATCAAAACAAGCATATTCAATTATGCACAATAAACGAAAACAAAAATCAGAATTAGAAATTGAATGACTGAAAATCTTATTAACTTCAATTCAAATAATCATGTTTGGTTACATCACAGCCCTAGGATGAATTACTTAGCCACTAGACATGTTCATAGAAATCACATCAAATGAATTACACATGAAAGAAAAGGAAAGATAAGAAGAACCCTTGAAGAAAGCCACATCCAAACCTTGACTTGTACTCCACAGAATTTCTATTCTCCAATGAGGATGATGATTCGTGCAAGGGTTGAATGTGAATCTGCTGGGGGTTTGAATCAACTGAGAATGGCTAATGGGAATGGAGAGATGTGTTTAGGATTGTATTGAATAAAGAGAAGGGCTAAAGATGGAGGCTAGGTCAAATCCTGTTTTTGGTATTGTGGATTGAAGAGAATAAGATATGGGCTAGGTCATATTTCTTGGTTCTTTGGAGGCTATGTCACAAATGAGAGCTGAAAGGTGGTCTTTCTATCGAGAAAAAAAAAGGGCATTTTAGTGCATGAACAGTAACCGCATGCACTGTTCACACGTGAACAATAACCCTCATGAATAGTGTCAGTGTGAACAATACCCTCGTGAATAGTACTTGCTCTCCAAGTTATTTCTTCCTTGCTGCCCAAGTAATGTCTTTTAATCCCGATTTAATTCGTTCTTTCGCCAAAATCTTCATAGCATTATGGGCTATCAAATCAGTATTAGAATAATCTTTTTTCATTTTGAGCAAATTCTATTTAATTTTGAAACACTTTGAGTTTTATTAGCTCCAATGGCTCCTAGAGTCTATGAATTTGCACATCTAACACAAACCAAGTAAAATGCAACCTACTTAACTCAAAATCTTAGGAAAATACTAGAATTCGAAGACAAGAATGTATAGAATACGTGAGGTATTCTAAACTTATCACTTTGGATCTTTTTCTCTATTGTTGTTTGGTTGTGGGCCAAGTGGGCTATTTTATGGAATGTAAGTTTGAGCAACTAAAGAAAAACGCTAACTAGTTAGCGCCAACCGATTGTTTGGGATATTCCCATAAAATATCACAATCTAACAATTCATTTTATAGGTTCTCATTTAAAGGTTTATATATATGCATGCATAAATTCGCTTAAATAGCAAATAATTTATTATTTAATTATTATCATGAACATAATTGTGTTATGAAGCGCACTTTATTCATCTATATATTTGAGTGTAGTGTTTCATAATCAAACTATTAGCAATTTGGATGAATTTTTATAAGAATAATCTCGAATCATTGAATCATTCTCATACATATACCATAATCAAAACCGTTAATTTCTAAATTACCATTTCAAGATCATTTATATAAAAAATTTTAAAAAATTAGAAATCATTTACTTATTCATAAATGACCGTTCACTATAAGGATTTTAATTGTTAGTAAGACCGTTGATTTGTTTGATATATTTAAATGATTAAATGCTCTCACATGTTCGTGATTTTTTTATGAAAATGATATTGAAATGATGATTTAAGAGTTTAACTATTCTGATTAAAAAATATATAAAAAATTATTCGATAAACTGAAATGAAAATACAAGAAGAAGAAGGTATTTACGGATGTGGGATGGATGCATTATCCACAAAAAAAATAAGGAAAACATTCGTACATAGATTTCCACATATCGTAGTACGACCGACATGCATGGTTGATCTAATGCCACGTACTCATCAACTGGTATGGATGCCACCATGCCAGATAACTGGTTGGAAAGCTGCTACAGCACCGTCCAAGGACTCATTTCCTTTATTGTGTTGCCTGCACGTGTCTCTCCATTTCATTGGATGCAGATTATTTCTAAATATACTAAATATCCAGAGAAATTTTGATACATTAATTCCTATTTTTTGTTCTTTTTTAGACAAAAAAGAAAAAGGAATTTGGGGAAGGGTTTGTGCGATAATAGGTTTGTATGCACTTTAAATGAAGTGGTTATATATCAATGATCAAAACGCATTATAAATGACTATCTTTTTAGTATTTGCTAACTTTGTGTTAATTTATTTTTTTATTTTTATTAAAAATTATTAAAATAAAAAGAAATAAAATTTATTTTTTATTTTTTATTTAAAACAAAAATGGGAGGAGTTCATACTTGAGTTCACTACCCATTTTTTTTTGCCCCTCACTTCTTTTATTAACCATTATTTTTTTTAAAATTTATAAATTTAATATGTAAGTTTACTGTTGTATCTTTAACTATTAAATAATTTATTCTTTTAAAGGTTATTAGTGAAATGGTAGTTTTATCGAGACTTTATAATAATAGACTCGATTTTGATAAAAAAAAACAAAAACAAAATTGATCAACACAAATATTTATGGACTACATTTGTAAACGTTACACTAATACAGGTAGGACCCATTAGTACAAGTAGGGATTGCCTGTATTATTGTGTTTTATAAATGTGGTCTATAAAATGTAGTCTCCCTAGTATTTTCCTTTTCTAAAAAAAAAATACAACCAAGTGAGATGGACAAGTTCGAAAATAAAATTTAAGATCTCAACCAAAAGAGGTGGCCAAGTAGTCTAGTGTTTAAAGCACTAGTCTAGTTTTCTATAAGATCTAGCATCCGAATCTCATTGGCGGCCACTAAAGAGTGTAAGGGGTATCCTTAGTTGGATATCAACCTCATGTGGATGCTGGAGTTTTATGTGAATGGAGATGACTCCCCCATCAACGTTTTTGGGGACAGTCATGTAATGTAAAAAAAAAGAAGGAAAATTGAAATATGCTACAACATAAAAAATAAATAAGTAAATAATATGTTTCACTAGATCAAGAGCTAAGTTATATATCATTTTGAAAATTGTTAATTCTTTTTTGAGTGGATGGTTCTCATTTTCGGAAAGACCGGAGCCTGATGGTTGTTTAATATCATAACTTTTAACGTAGATGTTTTGATTCGAAATTTGTGAAATTTCTATGATTAAACAAAATGGTAAAAATAAAAAAAGCTTGGTGGCAATACAACATACTAGCTAACTCTCATTTATTTTTTAAAAAATACGAAATTTTATTAATAAAGAAAAAATGCAAAACAAAGATAAACCAAACAATAACTTGATAACGAACATGAATAAATGTCTCCAGTAACCAGATTCGACATATGTCAAAACGATCTGAAGGGAATTATAGACAAAATAATGTAACTTGGATCCCCTAAGCATCATCAAGATCATTACTGGCCAAACAACTAATCTTTGTGATCCCACAAGAAGGAAAAAATAACTAGCACAATCAACCCCATAACAGAGTGGCTGGAATTATTTGGACAACCTAAACTAGAATAAAATAAAACTTGAAAAAACAAAACAACCCACCATAATGGGTCACTTCCACCATGGTCTTTGTCAATCACTACCATCATCGCCGCCTCCACTAAATACCGAAGACGACGAGAAATATCATCCATAATCATATTACCGATATTTCTATCCACCGTAATCGACATTACCACAACCAATGGAGATTTGCGACCACTCGATCAAAACCACCAGGACTCATTACAAGTCAAACTCCCATGAAGTCAGATCATGTCCCTAAAGACAAGAGTTTCCCCTCGAAGGAAGAGACGGCTAGGATTTGTGTCTTCACATTTACTAACATACACTCTTAATTTAATAACACTACTACTTGCAAGGGTTGAAAATATGTCCCATCTTCCAATCCAATGTGAATCGGCCTAAAACACATGAGTTTCGCACAAATATTTTATTTTAGAGCATATAGATCAAACTTGATTAAGTGATTAGTCCATTATTTCTCAAAGTAGTAAACTAGTAATGAGTGATTCCACATATAGTTAATAATAACATAACATAAATGCATGATATACTAGATAATGTAATCTAAAACTTCAGAATCTTTTATCAGCCCATCATGAAATATGCCAACCCTTTACCAAATACTTAGAAGCAACTGCACACTTTCACTCAAAGCCTATTGAAAACGTGAACTATATTTAATCACAAAAAGAGAGTGATACCATCTTTATCTATAAACACAATTGTCAACGGTATTGATTTGAAGAACCACTAGACGGTATTTGTAATCTCCTATTAGAGGATGGTATTTAACTCTTATCTTTTGATGCGCCTTACTTTTTTTTTTTCAAACGAGTTAAAAGTCCGATAAAATTATAATAAGGCCACTCTTGTGCACCTCTATCCTCTTATACGTTATTTTTTTCATCAATAAAGATCTCACTTCAAAAATATATATAAACTGATTTTGATAAATGCTAGGGCCGGCTCAAGTCAAGGCGACTAAAATCTGAGCCACACCTTTAAGGACCTTATCTAGAACAGTTATATATAACGAAAATAAAAGACACATTAGAATTTACTTTGTATTTCATAAAAGGTCTCAATTTAGAGCACCCATATATATATAAACTGTGCAAAAAAAAAAAATGAAAAACCCTATGTGGTTGAGAAAAGGCGTCATGTAAAAAATACATGGTGTGTTTTAATTTCAGACATTTTCAGTAAAGTCACCAATATCCAATTCTTAGAATTTGGAAATATGGCACAAGAAAAATTTACCACTCATAAAATTGAAAAACATAACTAAAGTTTATTTCAGTATTATTTTTCACTTTGGTGCGTTTAGATGAGGAACTTCAAAGTTACATGGAACTTAATTATACTATATTATTAAGATATGCACTAAAAAAAATAGAGATTTTAAGTAGGTGGTTAAGCACTAAAACACAAAAATATGGACTTTATAAGCATAACAAACCACTAAACAATGGATTTTACAAAGTTACACCTCCATAGGTGTAACATACAAACCCCATCATTATATCATATGCAAATTTCATAATATTTTCAAGTTCCACATTTTTAACTAATTTTACCAAAATTCAATGAAATTTTGAAGTTTCTCATCCAAACGCACCTAAGCTCATTTCACATGGAACAATTTTTTTTTTTTTAAATTGACTTGTTGTAGAAGGGAGGACTTGCATTAATCTACATAATGGGTAGTCATTAGAATATGGAACTCCACATAGATAATTTTTTATCTTCTATTAAAATAAAAATTGAGACATTTCATTTCCAATTGAGAAAAAAATATCTTACTAGATCATAATGCTAGCTTTGTATAAATATTTTTAACGATCATAGTTAAGGCAATCAAGGATTAGACGAGCAGGGCTCAGCCATTGGACTGCTAGAGCAGCCTATCCTCCCGTGCACAAAGCAAGTGAAAGGGAACCGACCACCTGATAAAAGGCACCCGATAAACAAAAAAAATAAACATGCAAAAAGGAAAACTGCTTTCTAGGTTAGGGCTCTAACCTCTTCTTCTCTATATCCTTCCAAGATGAAGGGATCAGGTTTCTTTCTAAACAGGAATTACTATTACCCTCTTCCAACCAATTTCTATTTTCATTGCCACCGAAATCAGTTGAATCAGTAATCAATAAAATTTTCCGACAACACGGGCTGGGATTGCTTCTGGTTCAGTCCCTCACTATAGTCTTTATTTCTAAGAAATTTGCGTAAAAAAAACATATGATCTTTTTAAATCGGGATTACGTTGGTTTCCAATTCTAAGCTTGAATGAAACTTAAATTTACAAATTCTAATTTTTCCCAGGCGGCGCCTAGAAACTATGGGGTACCTATGAACCAAGGGTGTAGCAAAGATCGCCTAACACCTTGACGCCACCTAGGTGGCCATAGGCATGGATTTTTAGAACAATGGTTTGACTAAAAAGTTTGGATTTACTTTTTATTTTTGAAATATTTTGGAGGGTTAACACCAATAATGGTCCCTAAACTATACCTTAAGTGCCATTTTAGTTTCTGAACTGAATTATTACACTTTTTAGTTCTTAAGCTCCACCAAATGTCTAAAGTTGGTCCTTCTTAATTATTTTGACCATTTTACCCCCTATTTGAGGAATATAAGGTCAATTCATATTTTATTCAAAATAAATAACTATTGCGAAATCTTAAAAATAAAAACAAAAAAAAGAAAATAGCTCCTAATTCCCATTGCGTGCACCCCAACCCGCCTCCCTTTTGTGGACTCTTACTTTTTGAAGTACCAACAAATTGAGCTCCTAAGTAAAGGCGACAAAATTAGATTGATCATTTTTTTAGTACAGACGTTGAAAATGAACGTCTAGAAAGGGATAAGTCAATGATAGGGGACAAGTGAAGACTGTTCAAAAGGAACGAAGGTAGGATAGGAATTGGCAGCTGTGGAACCCAAAATCACTAGAAAATTGTTAAGCTGCCACGTGGCCCATAATTCCTATAATGTCCAAATTACCCCTGTTAATACATTAACAGCTCAGACACCCACACATTAAATAATGTATTTACCATCTAAATATATTTTTTAATTGGGTTAAGGCCTCAATAATAATTATTTTCTCCTTGAGAATTAATTGTTATTAAAATTCAATTAATAAATAATTTATTTTATTAAAAAGAAATTATTTATTAATTAGAAAATCCATCAACCAATCAGAATGCTCCGAGGCCTACGAGATTTCCCTATAAATAGAGGAACTTCTTTCACTTTTAAAGTAATTCGTTACTCGCTTCTAAAACTCTTTCTGATTTATCTCTCAAATCTAACTTAAGCATCATATCGTGATTGGTTGAACAACCCCTTTGGAGCTTCAACATTAACCTCGATTGTTTTTTGTTTGCTGTTTGTAGGGATCGTAGAGGTTTTTTCAAGCGTGTTCGATTTCTGCTTCAACAACAGTATTTTATTTTTCAGTGGTTTTATATTTTTAAATTTTCCTTTTATTTAACTTGTTTTAAAATGTATTTCTTATTTATTTAAAACATATGAACGTAACCTTATATTCTTCAAATGGAGAATAAAATGGTTAAAATTGACTAAAAATGACCAACTTTGGATATTTGGTAGAATTTAAGGACGAAAAAAGTAATAATTTAATTTAGAGACCAAAATAATACTCAAGTTACACTTCGGAAACCATCCGAGGCATTAACCCTTATTTTAAGCAATTCTGGACTACACTTATTATGGAGTCATATACAGGATAATCTTGCCACGATTTTCTCTCGGTGATAATGCGGATCCCACAAATTCATGGCCCCAATGCCTCGTAAGATTTGAATTATAATGCTCACTTGTAGTTGTCATACTCACAAGGATGATTATTGAATTATAATGGTCGAAAGCTATAACAAAGTTCTTTATAAAAAAATCTTGCCTCCAATTCCAATGTATTGCACTTATTTTTGTTATATTCTATTCTCATTTATCGAAATTAATGTATACAAATGTTATTATAGGAATCGGGCATCTTCTAAAGCATCTTTTAAAGATAATATTTATGAAAAAAAAAAAAATTCAATTAAATTGGTGATCATATAATTATAAATACGTATAAAATAAATTGATAATTTTTCTTACAATTAAAATTCTCATAATAAACCGAGGGTGATGGCCTAGTGACAAGGGTTTATTCCCACGTGGTTTGGTGGGTGGAGGTCCTGTAATCGACTCCCACCGTCTTCTGCTTGCTAGTCCTTCGGTGGGGCCGATGTGACGCGCCCGTCCTATTGTGACGAGTAAATATGGCTCAATGCAGACATTCATCAGTGTGTGGTGGGGCTGAGGTGACGTGCCCGTCCTATTATGATGAGTAGATATCAGCCCGTTCTATTATGATGAGTAGCTATGGCTCAATGCGGATATTCCTCAATGTGTGGGAGCCCCTATAGTCACGCTTATGGGGATATCCATCTAAGGTTGCCATATTCCACACTTTTTTCATGGCAAAAATATATATATATATATATATATATAATTTATACATCTGTCTTTTAGATATTTAGTATATTTAGTGTGTTTCGGATATAGCAAGTCCCCCTTTTTTTGTTATATTGGTACCCTACAAATTCTCATTGAGAAAGTTTTTCCTCAGGTGAAAAGCAAGATTTATCCATTTTCTTTTGCTATAGAGCCCAATCAATATTTTGAAAGTCAAGCTTGTGAAAAGAAAGTTCTCATAAGTTAGAATTTTACCAAAACAAGAATGGATAAACCTCACTTTTGTTTTTGGCCACTACAAAAGTCTATGCTGCTATGCACTGATGAACATTGCACACAACTACAAGAGGCCACATAAACACAAAAAATACCAATTGAAGTAAAAGAGGAAAAGAAATTTGTGACCACGTACACAATAAGTCCCTAACTTGTTCCAAAATTCAAGTACTCTAAGAGCCATGAAATATATAATTCAACAATATTTGAATAAGACATATAATACTTGCATATCATCCATAGAGATATCTTCTTATTCTGCCATTTTGATTTGGTATTCCTTATACAGAATCGGATCCGTTCAATTTCCAAACAGGCATGAACCCAAGATTTGAAATAAGATGAACTAATTTTTGTATTATATTCTATCAAAATTTGACCGTACAAGTAAATTTCATTGATAAGAGAAAAAATATACACCGGTGAGCCTTATCCTTTAAAATGAATACTTATTTATAAAAATCTAAGAAAAAAAAACAACAATATTATTCATTACCATGTAATATGAAATTACTAAAATTGTACCCTATTAGTTTTCAAGACATTAAATGTGTCTATTATCGAGTTAATATTGATATTACCAACAAATACTCTTTTTATTTCGATAATATATCATGCAATCTTCAAAAACATCATTTTATCTTATTTAGATGTAGAACAAATTAATCGGGTGGGCTATAACTACAAGTACTAACATGACAAGGTTTATCTTTTTGGGTTAGCAATTTCGGGTGGCTAAAGCCCACTCTATGCCATAGATTAGGTATGTTTCAGCTCCTAAATCATTATTTCAAGATTATTCATACAAAAGATCGAGATCATTTAGTCATTCATATATATCAATAAATGGATTGTTCACTATGATGATCTTAATTGTTAATCATACCGTTGATTAGTTTGATACAATATAAATAGCTAAAAGACCACAAATCTTATCGACTTTTGACTTCTTGTATTAGTCATGTTCTACCTAATCTAGTTGGCTGCGGTGCTCTTGGGACCTTAGATCTCGTGGTGGCGGTAGCAATGTCTACCGCTACATTTATTGATGATATTGACGGTCTATCCGCAGGATTTTAGAGGTGCGTCTGAACTACTAATCTTATATGCTTATTCTTGTATTAGTCATGTTCTACCTAATCTAGTAGGTTGTGGTGCTCTTGGGACCTTAGATCTCGTGGTGGCGGTAGCAATGTCTACCGCTAGATCTATTGATGATACTGACGGCCTATCCGCGGGATTTTAGAAGTGCGTCTGAACTACTAATCTTATATGCTTATCATGAGCCCTTCTATATTCTCTCTAATGGTGTGTGGCGCATTCGTTCTTTGTTGCTTGAAATACATTGACTTGTTTGATTAAAAAAAAATTAAACGAATAAAATACGATCCCTAATTCTTATCGATAATGATTTGATGGATGCACTTATGGGATGAATTCATCATATGACAATGTAAAAATTGATTTTTTGAAAATAAAAAAATACAAATCTATACCTTCAAATAAAAAATCAATTAAATGGAGTGCACCCACCATACTACAACTAGTGCATCCCTCTATATAAATAGAAAAAAACTGCAAAGGGTGGTGGGCAAAAAAGAAAGTAGAGATATTTATGAAAGATGCTTGAGTATGTATTTATAAAATAGAAGGCGAAAATGGGAACAGACGGCAGAGTACAGAATCACAGATGTTCCGAATCCAAATCATAATCCATCCATCCATTCATGTTGCCATATCCAAACATAACACCAAAGTCATGAAGTCTATTCCAACTCAACACTGTACCTCTTTCCCTATCCATCTCTATCCAAGCCCCCACCACGCGCACGCCGCACCTCCAACCACACTCGCGTACTTACACGCTACACCTCTCTTCCGAGTAATTCTTACATAAATGACGATATTTGGACGGAGGACGAAATGGGACAACTCAATTGTTTCAGGATAGTTAGACAAATTTCAAAATATGATGGTAAGTGACACTTATTAACAAATTCATGGTACATTTCATATATAAGCTTTAATATTATTAGCAACACGGTTCACCCGTATATAAAGAAAATATTTGCGTTGAACTTCTTATCGATGTGTTGATTCCCTTTATTGTTGATTAATAGATTTTCGATATCCAAGTTTTATAGTTAGAACCGTTGATTTTTATAATATATGTTGTGTAAGATCATCCTTACTAAAACTCAACTAAATGAGAGATAGTTTTGTAGTTCGTATGTACCAAAATAAAAGAAGATTTTCGTAGTAGTTAAGATGTTATGGTGAATTATCCATTTATTTGATACATATAGTTGACATCACCGATTTGTTTGATTTTTGTCAAATTAATCTTTATATGATGTTTTAAGAGAACAAATAGTTTCAATTATCACATTTGAATAATCAACATTTAGTAATCAATCACGAAACTATGAGGTAATATTGCGTAGGAAAATGTTTGAAATACCACATTATAAACCATGCACTAATACATATGGGCCCTCCATGTGTTAGTGGGTTCTACCTATAGTAGTGTGTGATTTACAAATGTGGTCTATAAATGTAGTCTCCCTAACATTGTCATATTGCTTGTATTCAATATCAACAATGTCAGAGAGACCACATTTTATAAACCACATTGTAAACACGCACTAATGTGGGTCCTATATGTATTAGTGTAGGTTTGATGTGGTCTATAAATATTGTATCTCTAACATTATCTGCTTGTATTTCATATCCTTGTATTTAGGGGTAGGCATAAATTCATTAAAATTGGGAACCGATTCGATTCAAACTGCTATGGCACTCCAGTTTGGATTTTATCGGATAAAAGTCAAACGGTTTGAAAATCTAAACCCAACCGTTAAGATTTTTATTTACTACTTAATATTTTTAACCATATAATATGTTAATATAAGTGTTCATCACTGCCTTATTTCACTTAATCTTTACTCATTTTGTGCTATTTTCGAATTTAAATTATATTTAAAAATAATCCGCCATATTTGAAGTTTAATAAAATGTTGAAATTTTTAATTTTTTGATGTGTATGAATGAAATATTCATGTGAATGAATGAAATCTTGATATGAATAAATGAAATTTGATGAGAAATGTGGAATTTTGGAAAACAATATGTTTTGGAGGATTTATGTTAGTGAACAAATTACATGAGAATTTATGCCTAAAATCGTTCAAACCGATCCAAACCAAACCGTTAATAACGGTTTGAATTGGAACAATTTCAATTTTATTTTTCAAAAATCTAAACCGTTTTAAATTTGAATTTTGATAATATCCGCATTAATTTAAAACTTACTCACCCTTACTTGTATTATATGTATAATGTAATAATATATTGTGGTAAGCTACATCGTATTCACGTGGCTCCTTTAATAAACGACAAAACAACCCCCTCTCAGCAGCCATTAATTCCTCCATCTTCCATCTCCTCCCTCGAGGATACTTCCTTCCTCACTCCCTCACTCACTTTCATTTCCATTTCCATTTCCATTTCCATTTCCATTTTCATTTTCATTTTCATGTTTATCCAACCAACAAGTAAACAAAGAGATGAGCCTTCTTCATATTCTCTTTGAAAACACAAAACCCACCATGAGCACCGCCACCACGAGCACCGCCACCACCACCACAATTAACGACCTCCCCGAGGCCATACTCTCCTCCATCATCACCTTAATTTCCGACACCCGAACCCGCAACTCCCTCTCCCTCGTCTGCAGCAAATTCCGGACCACCGAGAGAGCCACGCGCACCTCCCTCACGCTCCGCGGCAACGCCCGCGACCTCCGCCACATCCCTCTCTGCTTCTCCGCCGTCACCCAACTCGACCTATCCCTCCTATCCCCCTGGGGCCACGCACTCCTCTCTCCCTCTGCCGCCAACACCGACCCCCTCCTCCTCGCCCATCGGTTACGCGACGCCTTTCCATCCGTCACATCCCTCACCGTCTATTCCCGATCTCCCTCCACCGTCCAGATCGTCTCTCATCTATGGCCAGGACTCCGTCGCGTCAAGCTTGTTCGATGGCATCAACGACCTCAATCCCCTGTTGGCGCCGACTTCGATCCTCTGTTCTCGCAATGCAAATCACTAGTGGAGCTGGACTTGTCGGAGTTCTACTACTGGACGGAGGACCTCCATCCCATTCTCGAAGCCTATCCCGACGTGGCTCGATCTCTCACCAAGCTCGACCTCTTAACGACGTCGTTCACCGAAGGTTTCAGAGCCAACGAAATCAAAGCAATCACCGCGGCGTGTCCGAAACTCCAACACCTCCTCATCGCGTGCATGTTCGATCCCCGATACATAGGCTTCGTCGGCGAGGAGGCTCTGTTATCAATCTCCACCAATTGCCGTGAGCTCAGAGTAGTTCACTTGATCGATACGACGTCGTTGGCCAACGCCCGCGGCGATCCAAACGACGACGGATTCACATCAGAAGACGCGCAGATTGGGCGCGCGGCTCTGATCGACTTCTTCTCGGGGCTTCCGCTATTGGAAGAGCTGGTGATGGATGTTTGCAAGAACGTTAGAGAAAGTGGATTGGCCTTGGAAGTGCTTGCGTCCAAGTGCCCGAGGCTGAGGGCGCTGAAGCTGGGTCAATTCCATGGGATTTGCTCAGCGATTGGGTCGGAACTTGACGGCATTGCTCTGTGTTCAGGGCTGGAGTCGCTGTCGATTAAGAGCTCGGCCGATTTGACTGATATGGGGTTGATTGAGATCGCCAGAGGATGCTGTAAATTGGTCAAGTTTGAGGTTGAGGGATGCAAGAGAATTACGGTGAAGGGGCTGAGGACGATGGCTAGTTTGCTGTGGAAGACTTTGGTGGACGTTGGGATCTCTTGCTGCAAGAACTTGGACGCCACAGCGTCGGTGCGGGCTTTGGAACCGATTCGCGATCGGATTCAACGCCTCCACATTGATTGCGTCTGGGAACAGGAACCATCTCTTGATTCTCTTGATTTTGATCTCAATCAAGAAAATGTTGATGGTGAAGGTAGTGTTTTGATTCAGAGAGATGATGATGGTGGTGATTACATGGACCTAAATTGGGCAGCTGAGTATGAGCACAGAAGCAGCAAGAAATGCAAGTTGGGGTTGGATGGGGACTGTTCCTACAGGCCACCACCAACTCCAAGCAATGGCTATGGCAGCGGAAATGGGTTTGGGTTTGGGGAGTGCTGGGAGAGGCTGCATTATCTTTCGCTTTGGATGATGGTGGGTGAGCTGCTGACCCCATTGCCAACTGTGGGTCTTGATGATTGTCCGAATCTGGAGGAGATATGGATTCGGGTGGAAGGGGATTGCAGGGGGAGGCACAGACCGGCGCAGGAGCATTTCGGGTTGAGCTGCCTGGCAGGATACCCTCGGCTATCCAAGATGAAGTTGGATTGTGGTGACACAGTAGGGTATGCACTGACAGCGCCGCCGGGACAAATGGATCTCAGCCTTTGGGAGAGGTTCTTCCTCAGTGGGGTCGGAGAGTTGAGCCTCACTGACCTCGATTACTGGCCTCCACAAGACAGGGATGTAAACCAGAGGAGTCTGTCGCTTCCGGCCGCCGGGTTACTCGCAGGATGCGTCACATTGCGGAAGCTTTTCATCCACGGGACGGCGCACGAGCATTTCATGATGTTCCTGGTCAGGAATCCAAACATGAACCTCAACTTGAGGGATGTGCAGCTGAGAGAAGATTACTACCCGGCACCCGAAAACGAAATGAGCACAGAGATGAGGGTCGACTCCTGTTGTCGCTTCGAAGATGCACTCAACGCCCGCCAAATTCTTGACTGAAACTACAAACACTAGAACTAGAACGAATTTGTTCATGCCTCACTTTCAATTTTCCATCAAATAACATATACATACATCTGTTTATCGTTTTTCCTTCTCTTGTGTTTGCTGGTTAGATGGCTCCAAATGGTAACTAGAATCAAAACTCCACTCCAATCCAAGTATGTAAGTGCTCGTTTGGTTTGGTAAACAGGATTGAATTTGAATTGAATAATTCATCAAATTCAATGCAACTTAAATATAAAAATAAATGTATTTTTATTGTGAGGAGATTTGAAGGAATACAGAACAAACAAAATTTATCCAATTCAATTCTATTAAAATAATAAAATTAGAAACAATAAATTTTTTTTTATCTCTAATTCTCCTAAAATAAAATCGCATTCATTTTTATATTCAAAATATATTAAATTTGGAGAATTATCCAATCTAATCATGCTCATCGAATGTAACCTAATTGTAAATAAACAAACAAAGAAACAAACTAATCTGTTTTGATTGCACCAAAAAGGTAGCTGAGTAGCAGCAACATTGGAGGAAAGGAAGCCAAAACTAAAAACGAAAATCGAAAATGAAAATTTGAAATGTTATGATTTTACAATGACTCAGAAATTGACAACAGAAGAGGGGCAGAGAACCTTCTTCTAAGCCGAGAATACAATGTAACAGCTCTACCAGGTTTTTTTTTTCTCTGTACACAACAAACAACATCCATCTGATTTCTGTTGTACTGTATCAGCAAAGCGAGTATTCGCAATCTAGCAACCGGGACAGAGTCTCCTCGCAGCTCGGTCGATCATGCGGCTCCCTCCAGCAATCTGTAAAGATCCAAACACAAATCATTAGCTTTCAGCTTGGGAAGAGCCTGATGATGCATCAAAAATATGTAACTACTTGTTCCAAGCTGCAAAAGCTGTAAAGATCCAAACACAAATCATTAGCTTTCAGCTTGGGAAGAGCCTGATGAAGCATCAAAAATATGTAAATACTTGTTCCAAGTTGCATGAAGCTTTTGCAATCGCTTACCCGAAATAAGCCTGCCTAGTGGACCTTCGGGAATTTCTAATCGGGAACCCTCATTCGCAACAGCATAAACTACCTGAATACAAAGGAAGCTAAGAGGTTCCTTCACCACAATAACTTCAAGCTTTCTAAAAATAATAGCTGTTTGAAACAATCTATATATATGATCAGAACAAGAATGAAAAGGTCAATATGGGAGAATAAAAACAGATAGTATAAGCATTTGTACTGACCCTCTCTGGTGGAACACCTTCCCACGGTCTATTTAGAGTGCAGAGCTCCCACATTATCACCCCAAGACTGAAAATATCGCATTTTTCTGTGAAAGGTTCGTTTCGAATCAGTTCAGGTGCCATCCATTCCGGTGTTCCTGCCGACGACGAGTCCTTCATGTTTGTCTCGGACATTATTCTTGAGAGTCCAAAATCACAAATTTTGACAGTCCAATGCTTATTCACCAGACAATTTGCACTTTTTAAGTCGCGATGAACTATCTTCATCCGGTGCATGCACATCAACCCCCTTGAGTTGCAAACAAAAGATCCCAGTCACATAAATGCACATCAATATTTATTTACATTATATTGTAATTTCACGAAATGCTCAATTCTCAAAGCAAGGTTACAAATGCATTGAAATATGGCAATGCATCGTCCTATTACATCCTTGTATCTTACTTAGCTTACAGAATGAATATTCTTTTCTTTTCATCTCCTTACAAGTTTCATGCAAATAGATATGACAAATGGTCCAATTGGTTATAATTATGCTTTGTTAAACCTTTGGAAACAAAAGCAATTAATTCAAGACCTCCGCCAAAAAGCACGGAAACATATCGAGCATTAGTCAACATAAAGGAAATAACAGCCTTAATCAGACAAATAACATGTCCATAGGCATTCTAGATAATGTCTTAAAAACTATCAATTTCACGACAATAGGTGCAATAGAAAGATATAGAGCTAAACTCTGTTCATCTTTTGCAGTTAACAAGTCTGAATTTAGGAACTGTAAGTAGAAGCACATGTCAGTTTGTTTTGCTTGATTCATATGATATATGCTTTTCCTCTTTCCAGCATAAAAAAAGTCGAAATATTCAGAACTTCAAGCCGTCACCTCTAGTGACTGCTTGAAAAGATATTTGATACTAATGCTAACTAAGTTTTCATTTTGTTTAAACCAGCACTTTGACTGTAGCATGGGTGCTAGTTATAAGAAATTTCTTGTAAAACAAAGGAGAATATCCAGATTGAATACTTCCATGTAGCTAAAAAGAACTTCGGAGAATTTTAAACACGCAATCAATTTTATGTCTTAAATAGGTGTGGAAGCAAAAAGAAATTCAAAAGAATAAATAGGTGAACAGACCTGCATATGTCACGCAGCATTTTTAGTTTCCTTCGCCAGCTAAGCTTCTTCTTCTGGCCACTTACATGAATCAAATAATACAAGGATCCCATCTCCATGTATTCTGTAACCATTGATAAACGTGGAGGCTTCGTGCATGCACCCAGAAAAAGAATAACTGCAGACAACAGCAATTGGTCAATTCCAAAGCAGTAGAAAATGAAGGAAATAAGTATTCGTATGTACCTACTATCTAATATATGACCGTCCTGTACAAGAAAAATGAAAAATGAAAACACATAGTTAGAGCAGAAAGTACCATTTGGATGCCGAAGACGGCTGGAAACCCACATACAAAAAAAAACAAAGAGCATATTAGACAACTATATATAGATAAATAAATTAGAGCAAAGACACTAAACAATAATCAAGGACTGAGAAAATACCTAAGAATGGATATCTCATTGCAGAAGTCTTCCATGTTTTCAGAAGTTAGATCTTGTTCTAAGAAAACCTTTATTGCAACATCTGTTCCATTCCAGACGCCTTTAAAGACTTCTCCAAAGAACCCTAAATAAGGAACAAGAAACAAAAATCAGCTCAACCAGTTAAACTGTATCTTTTTCTTTTTCTAAGCGGAAAATTTAGATGTTTTCCTTGAAAAGTGGAGCTTCTTCTTTTGTGTGTTTTGATCACAAAACCTTCGACATTGAAAGGTTAAAATGAACATGAGGCATGTGTAAAAAAAATAACCCTGAAGTTCACAAGCTTTCTCAAGCAGTTACCAATGTCGTAAGGGAGCAATCAAAAATTCAGAAAAGGACCAGAAACAGTTATTTTTTCCAGACAAATCTTCTATTCTCCCAACTTAGGATGAAATATTCATATTTCTTTCATTCCAGAAAAGAAACAGATGGGTTCACACTTCTCAAGCCAGCAATTTAGTGAAGTATTTTGTGAATAATATAGAAGGGCTACTTGCCTATTCCAACACGAGTTCCAACAGTCAATTCTGAGAAATCAATATTCCATTCCTGGTAAGGTAATAGAGGTTTATTATCAAACGTGGCAGACTCAAGAATTTTGTTCCATGTTAAGACCAATTCATCATTTCTTGTGAACTCTGAAGGACCAATTCTCTTGGACGTTTGACTCCTATACTGATGTGGAGATGAAGGCAACGATATTGCTTTTTGAGAACTGATTTGATCCTGGGGAAGAAAACATTAAGCAGTATACAGTCAGAAAACTGACAACAATCATCTATAACAAAATTAAAAACCTGAGGTAGCACAAAATTTATAGCCAAGAAGCCGGTATTATTAGCTTCAGAATGAATTCTTAAAAAATGTCAAATAATATTCTATTGATTCTTCCTCATTCTTAATAGTATTAAGTTGATTGATAAAGGAAAAAGAAAACAATAATAAGCACCTAAGTGGTTAATAACTGACATGTGAAAATCACACATCCATCCTGCAAAGTATTCATACAGGACAAGATCAATACACATGGGTATTTAACAATCAAAATTAAAGGTTAATTCTCTTTTGTTTCCTATTGTAGGTAACTCATTCACCTAGAATTGGAAGTAGCCAAGCAAAGTTGTTTGTCAGATATTTGTCAAAACTATGTTAGATGTAAACAATTCCAATTCAGGGTTTCAAAAACTGTATATCCCGAATTTTAAGCTACCTAAACCATAGTAAAGATGTTACAGAAACAAAATAACAAACATATAGGTGATCATACGCAAAGCCTCAAAACAAGAAAACGACGCAAGAACTAAAACTTCGCAACACACAAACGTGTTTAGTTGACATAGATTCAGCGCTTCACAACACTATCCTACCTTCAGAACACGAGAATAGACATTAGACCATTGGTTGCCAAAAAGGAAATAGATTTGTCAACATCATGGGCATAACAAAGTAGCATACTCTCACTGACATTTTTTATCTCATACAGAGGTTGATCAACTACTGTGATAAAGAAACGTACATTGTTCTGGAGACGAGAACTAATATTTCTGTCATCATCACCCTGCTCTCTCAAAAGACGATTTTGCTTCAATGTTTCATTCATTGCTCGTACAGCCCTATATAGTTCATAAGATAAACATTTATTGCTTATGGAAACATATCCAGAAATCAGAAAACATAACACTTACAAAAGAATAAACCAAAACATAGGCCTTACCGAAAATGACATTAAAACACCATATACCAAAAAACCTCCAGAGTCTCAAACTCACCGTTCAGAAAATATTCTTTTTGGTTAAAAAGATTTTACACAAGAGAAATACTAAAATGCAAACTATTTCAAGCTGGCCTAACTATTATGGTCCAAAAGGATCATGCTCATCTAAAAACAAAATCCATTTGGTTCTGGGAGAGGCTGCATTAGTTAGAGCCTAGGAGCGCTCCATGTGAACACATACACTGGGGAAAATATTCATGATCTGTTCCCAGAGATGCTATCTACTAGGAACTCGACTTAAGAAAGAAAATTGGTCACTGAATAGCCATATTGGTTAGACAGCACACAAGTGTACAAGCTCTATTCGAAATTCAAGAAAGACTTTGCTAGTGTATCACTTCTAGGTTTTAGAAATAACTTTGATGATAACCTTATTTCTAATGAAAGAAAAATGAGAATTTTGTAGAGAGATATTATGCATAGAGCAGTGCTCAGTTTACCAATAAATTAAAATGAACGAATGCCAAAATATTTATACAAGAGGAATATGCTCAGTATACACCGAATGAAGTGCTGTAAAACTGAAAATTCATAATGAAGTAATCACTTTTCTTGAAAATAATGTTATAAACATCAACCTTACGATATCATCACCAATCTCTGGAGTAATACTAATGCTTCTTCTTCTTAATCTACGAGCTTCTGATGTTGATGCACCCTCTGACCTGTAGCTACAATCAAGAATTTAAGACAATTTCAGGCCACACACAGACATATATGTGATCTGAAAATTGAGCTGTGAAAGAAACATCACAGACAAGCTAATATATGGTTGCATAATGAACATTTTAACAGAAGAAGAAATAGCTAACATGGCTGATGCATGCATTAATATTGAAACAAGAAGTCATTTTCCAGGGTGCTTATACTTTCATCTGCATTGAACTAAAACCTCAGATCAAGGGATAACAAGGGATAGTTTTTGGGCCACAAGCTTGATTTAAATTTAGTGATTACATCATCTCTATTGAGTGATCCAAGGTCAAAAAGATCATTATGTCTAGTTTGACCCCGAAAAATTGTACTCAGGATTGACATTCCAGATACAACTCCATTCAGGTTCCCAAAACCAAGCATGTAAACATGAAACTATTAAGGCAATCAGTACTGTTTGTTGGTTACTTGGTTAAGACCTCCATTAATATTGCAGTGCTTCAGTACGCAAGAAAGTTGTGGGTAATTCACTAAAGCTTCCATCAAAAGATTTATCTTTTATATAGAAGGGAGCAATAGGATCAATAGATATAAAACCTTGAGGTAGGCATGTCATCAGCATAATCTCTAAAAGATTTCCTATCACCACTGAGCATGGACCGCCCACGTGCTCGGCATGAAGGATGCTCTGGACTGAAAAAACAAAAGAAAAAAAAGGAATAACTATAACGGAAACTATATGCAATGACATTTTTTAAAGTATACACGGTGATTCTAGACAAACTTCAGAGAAACACAATATCATGAAACTTCTTGGAGACCAGGTAAAGAAGGGGGGGAAATAAGCATCTCTGTAAGTGAGCTGTTATATATATGGCACAGAAAAAGCTAAATCTTGATTCTCAGAATAGCATTCATCTTAGGTATAACTGGAAAAACAGAAAGTGTCAACAACCACGTAGAACACGTACTTCATCAAGAACTCAACCTTATTTCCATTATTGGGATATAAGAGAAAAGATGGCACCGTTTATACAAGCCTCATCAGGATATTGAACGTTAAACTAGAAGTCATAAATTAAATCGTAAGAGAGGGTCAAAAGTACATGTTTATAGCCTTGGAAACCTAGGTCATTAACTAATTTAGACAAGTTGACGGATCACCAATGAAAATTAGTAATTATAATCGAGAAATTTTCTCATCCCATGCTGACAGTGGAATAGTGTTAAAAACATTCAATCATACACATAACATTTCCAGGAACCCTATTAAGGGACTGACCTGAAGCAACCACAAAATTGTCTCTCATCAAACCCATTATTACCACCAATTTTTACAAAACTATGCCAAAGCATTTTAGGATCACTACTTTTGCATCAGCAGAATTGAGATATCCTTCACTAATGCATCATTTATATCATCTTTGTATGACCCCCCCTAAGAGTTCTGAAAATTCATGATTAAAAAAGAATACTAACTTGAGAAAATATCTCAGCAACCATACCCAGGACAAATTAGGTTATGAAGTTTATCAATACAATTAGGGCAAATCAGGGTCACTTGTTTCCCATCCTTCGCCTCTCACCATATCATGGTTTGCATCAAGATAGCATATACAAATTGGTAAACACAGCATTGTGGTTTTTAGTAGTTATTACTATTATTTTCATCTATCCAGAGACAAATTCCAGCAACCGCACATAAACAGACACCTCCATTCTGACATAAGTAGTTTGAAAAATCGATCTCGCTCCAGGTCTCTCTAGCTCTTTTTTATAAATTAATTCCATAAAATGCATTTTATGAACATTATTCCAAGCTCTTACAACAAGCCATCTGTAAACACAAGATCAGACCAAAAGATGTAGTGAAATACAACTGAAACTTGAGTGGTGCAGACCATATAATTTCTGCTAAAGAGAACAACTTTGTTCCAAAAGCCATTCCAGTAAAAACAAATTTCATCCAATCTTCCAACATAAACTGATGCATGTAAGAAATCCATTCCTCTTTTGGAATAAAAAAGAAAGCATGATATAGATTGAGTGACATAACTTGGTCACTTTAAGCACCATCGAGAGATGTAGGAACCTAAAAAATTAGCAAAAATAAAACAAAATCGAATGACCCCTTAACACCAAATACCATATATTTTTTAAGCCTATGACGCTTTTGGTATAATCTAAGGATAAGTTACAAGAAAATCACTTAATATCCCCTGAATAGATAAACTCATATAGTGTTAAAACTTACTCATATACGTTCAAAGTAATTAAATACGAGTGAGAACTACATTATGAAAAAAGGTCCTCCAATATCATGCCCTCAAATAACCAAGGATGTATTGTGCGCACAAAGTAATTCAGTAGAGTCAAGTTCCTACTAGTCACATTATTATCACACCATGCAGGAAATTAAATCCAAGTCTTTAAAATTAAAAAAAAATTAAAGAAATTAAATAAAAAACTGCAGATACTATGATCCTAGACCAACAAAACATGATCTATCGTCATGGACAAAAAGGAGTTCTAAGTTTTCAAAAATAAGAAAATTAAATTTGAGGCACTAATACAAAACATGTTGGGAATTGGGATTAAGAAAAACCTTGAACTAGCAGTCCGCTGTTCGGCAATGGCCTTTCTCCGACTACGCCGCCAAAATGAAGTTGCAATGTTGGGTTCACTATGTGACAAACTGAGGGATTAAAAAAGTGATTCAATAGCAACAAATCAAAGTCCCACGAATTTTAGAGGTTTTAAATCAAGCAAAAGCCAAAGAATAGGACAAAGTTAATGAGAACAAGAATAAACAAAAACATGCATCAAATGGGAGGATGGTAAAGAAAGTAATTTGTGAATTAGACTTGAGCTTGTCAAGACAAGAATATATAACTCACCTCATTTTTCTTTCAATAGAGGTAATAGGTCGCAACATCATATTTCGCAATGCAGGACCTTGTACATTTGAGGGTGCATCAAATCTCCCTCGAAACTGAAGGCTCTCATCTTTTTCAGCACTGCAACAGAAGAAATAGATGATAGTTCAGTTTTCTAATGCAGCTTGCAACAAGAACATCAAGCATCACAGGTTCCAAATTTCCAAGTTCAGCACAAATTTATAATTCAGAAACCCCATCAGCTAACCTTTCCGGATCCATTCTCTCTGAAAATCCATATAGAGGACTGTTTGGTTCGAGTGGTGAATCACACGAATCATTTTCTGCAGAATCACTCTCCCCTGCTGCAGAGATATGGGTCATAAAAACTCCCTTGGTTGATCGGGGCAACAGCTGGCCAGGAATCCGCATCAGGTCGACCAATAGTTCAACAGAGTTCAACACAACTACCACAGACATATGCTTATATGAATCTACACACTCGACAGCCCCATCAATAGGCAAACCCTGATAGAAAGAAACAAAAAGAGGAAAAGACAGCCTTTCAGATCCCAGTGCTACTTCTGGTTGAGAAGCAGAAATAACTTATAACATATCATTGAAACTTCTCATTTGAGTGATAATCATACAATCTCCATCGGAAAAAAAGAAAGAATCAACTAGATCAGTTAATCCTAGAATCAACTAGATCAGTTAACCCTATATAAATGAAAACCTTACCACCATTAGCCTACATTCAAGACCTACAGTATCTGCTAGAACTTTGAATAAGATTGCTCTAGGACGGCATGAGCCATGCTTTATTTGCCCTAGAAGTTGGACTCCTCGATTCTCAAACATGTGGGAGGTTTCTTCTAGTGCAGCTTTTGCTGGACTTTCTACATTTGGCCGCTTATAAAAATCGGAAACCTGTAAAGGCATTGCAGATGAAGTTAAATCACCGTCTTAATAATGAAAATAATTATAAGGCTGTTAATCAAAGAGAGCACAAAAAGTACCTATGAAACTTTATCCAGGAATTCCAGATAAAGCAGTAAGCAGCAGATTGGTTAATTTTAACATCAGATTTTAGATAAAACATATTCCATGATCCAGACCTCATGTTCATTTATTTGTATATGTAAACGAAGAAGTTATATGGCCTATGCAAAGATATCATAGCAACAATTCAGAACCAGGTAGTGGATCTACATGACATCATGATTCATATCTCGGTTATGATCATTGAAACAACATGAGAAGTGGGAGTCTTTGACAGTTGAAATTGAATATAGGGCATGAAAGAATAGATTAAACACAGAAAATATCAAAATGGAGAGAAATGTGTACTCAAGGTAGCTTCAAAATAGATCAAGAAAAACAAATAAATTACTCACCAGTCCAGCAATCTTTTTTATCATTGCAACTGGATTTGAGTTCAATCCTTTCACCAGAGCCGCAATCAGTTGCTTCAGCATGGACAGCTTTTTGTCTTTTGCACTATCTACAAGAATGACATCAGCTCTCAAACCCTCTGCCTCAAGAGCATGAAGCTCATCAAGAGTAGGTATATCATCACAAATCTCCTTAAGCCTTTTCTCCTGTATATTGTCAAATTTAATCAATTGACATGCTCAAGTGTCAACTACTGATAAACAAGTGAAAAAGATTCAATATAAAGAAAGACAACAATAATTACAAGTAAACACAACACCATCCCAGTAACAACAATAAATCAGAAGTGCATTGACAATTCTTCACTTATCTGCATTGGAACATCTGTTCTTTGAACAAGTTCATTCCTGTTAAAAGTCTTGTAATTTTAAGGAAACGGGGAAAAACTAATCAGATTGTTAAAAATCACACACACACACACGCCAACAACAGACAACATGAGTACAAATGCACCTAAAGTAACCAAAATTTTATTATCTGCGAAAGTATCTTTTCATTAAGTAAAAAATTATTACCCAAAAGTATATGTATTTAAAGCAGGAAATGGAAACAAAGAAGGGTGCGCCATTTTCTTTACAGCCCCATCCATCTCTCAGACACCCAGGAACTAACACCAATCAGACAAGATGTGAAAGGGAGCAACAATAACAACAGCAAATTAATAATCAATACTAAGAAAATTACAATGAAGAACCACCAACAATTTTCTGATAAGAAGTACCACCAACAATTTTCTGATAAGAAGTACCACCAACAATTAATTCTCACCGGAATAACAGAATAGAAACCATTTGGAATCTTTTCTAAAAGCATTCCAGTTTGCCATAGAACTTGTGATGCTTTCAGAGATGACAACACGTCTTGGTCCGAACTTCTAGGTGAATCAGTATTACTCAAGGCTTCCTCTTGGGAACCCAAAGAAACAGATCCAAATTTTTCCACAAAATCTGAAGGCCACCATGAAGCATTTGGAGGCCCTTGCCCTGCAGGCCCTGCATCATCTCGTGTCTCCTCCATGTCTTTAAATGTCGGAAATTCAAAACCATTTCGCCCCCACTTCTTACCCCATAAAAGGTGTATTCAACTTAACATCATTCCTTACAAAACAACGAATGCAAAATTTCAATGACTTCTTCAAGCTGGAGGCCATATGACCTGGAAAACAGAGGAAAGGTCAAAATTTGACATCAAAGAAAAGGCAATTTAGAAGAGGAATATCAGAGCCCACTATAGAGAGGCATGATCAAGAAAACACCAAAAGTGGAGCAGAAAACCCAAGAAAAAGAAAAATGAAATCTCATTCAAGTAAGAGTTGGTAAAATTGCAAATTTTAAAGGATAAAATAGTATACTATAAGCAAAGGTGAACGCATAACAGCCTGCAAAAGGATAAGTACTCTTCAAATCCATCAGTCAGCCTCACCCTCAATATCAATATAGTAGATGAATAAACAGACATTAGATTTCTCTTTGAATTTTAACTGCTTGATATCACTTGTTAAAAGAAAACAACTAGTTTGACTTTCCCACCAATCACCAAAGACAAATAAAAGGAAATTCGTAATTAATAAGAAAAACAAATAAAAGCACATTTGTAATGTATTTTAGCATAACAAAAATGGATAAAAGTCACTTTCACAGGGGTAAGGACATTTATGTCAGTCAAGAGTGCTCACATATGCCCTTAACCTAAGTTCTAACGTTCAAGTAAAACACTCTACTTGCATTTTATGTTTTCACATTCCCATTTTCTTGCTTTGATCGTCTCTTTGATTGGAACTTGACAAGGAAAAGTGTAGTGTATTTTTTTTGGTATGAGTAAACACTTAAAGATATATCATTTAACTTCCTATAGATGGTTAAAGTAAAACTGAAATAATATATGGCTAAAAGAATGGTGTTGTTATGTCCATAATTTGTTCTCTTGTTTGCATGTACATGCTGCTCACCCACGTCCTATAAATCAAACAAAAAATAGCAAAACAGAAAAACCTAATCCAAAAAGAAGGTAGTTGTTTACATGAGAAAAGTGTTCATAGTGGGGAGAGCTGACGGACTGAGATAAGATCGGAAGTTAGTAGAATGTTTCTAAGCTAGATGCATACATTAACCTGACAAGTTTTCCTTAAATGGGCAGTGTATCATGGTTTTCGTTTTAGGTTTCCAAACCTCTTTACAATGTTTATGGACAGTCAAGAAATTCAATATGAAACTTGTGGAAACTTGTGGAAATGTTAATTTATACTTACAGATCCTGATATGAAACTTGATCATCATCAAGACCAGAATCTGTTGAAAAAATGGAGTAAAGTAGATACCATAAATATATCAGAAATATTTTCTCTTCCGTATTGGGATTGTGGGAATTGAACTAATAAGTCCATTTTAAGTTACTACATAAGTTCAACCTATAGAATAAATAATGAGAGCGCTTATAATTTTCTTCAAGTGCTTTTAGATATATTAGGGGCAAACCATACATTACTCCATACCCTAGCTACTAAGCTAGTATAACACAACCAAATATTGCAATGGACAGCTATTGTATACAATTTTTAAAGTATATGACCCTTGAAACTTCAAAAGGATGAAGCAAAGCCGATCAATCGATCCAATTTCCGTCTGTTTTTTTTTTCTAACTCAGTATCTAGATCAACCAACCTCCTATTCAACTAACTTAATATATTAACTCATACTGTGATAAAAGTGGAAGAGCATGGGAAATATTAAAACCAATCAGCAGCCTTAAACACTTTCCAAGTCACCCCAACTCGTAACAAATACATCAGTGAAAATAACCAACCAATATAGCCATCCACAGTGCTTTGAAACATACATTCTAGTGTTGAGCCTAAATGTAGCTGAAAGCAATTAGAAACACTGAACACCTTACTATGTAGCACCAATCATAAGTAATACACTACAGTGAAATTGAAACCTAGATGATGCATCATTAGCAAAAGGTAAACACTTCATTTTAGTCGTCCATAGCATAATGATGCTTTTTTACTGTTTCTCATGCCACAACCATGTACACCAAGTAAGTACTTGCTGGAAAGAGACAAATGTACTCCCCAAACACTCAACCGCTTGTGAGAAAACCAGGTCATCTTCACAAAACCAACCTTATAATAGCCTCCCCCAAAATCATTCTCTACTAACATCCCAACTCGCAAAACCAACCTTATATTTGTCGGCGCCAATCGCCAATCGCCAATCTCTATTAAGTGAAGACCATTCTGATCACCACCATGTCCACAATTTTCAACCAACAACCCACCCGAACAAGAAAAGAAAAGGATAATGAACCTACAATCTCATGTGTAGTCACAGGCTTCAAATTCATATCGCAGGGAGGAGAAGTTTATGCATATTATATACAAAGACAACCAAAGAAAGCTCATAAGTTGAGAAATATCTAATTACAAAATGCTTGCCGTTATCACTTCAAATTGTCAATACAGTTACAGTTGAGCCCCGCATTTCTACACAAATCTAAATCTAGCTCCATGTAAACACAATTCCACATCACATAAACACTGAAATTAATCATTTCGTAAGACCAATGTAGGATCAAGAAAGCAAGGTAAATAACAAGAAAAACGGAAAAGAAAGCAAGAATTTACCACCAGAAGATCCAAGCATTTGAATTCGAATCCCTTTTTGATGCAGTAGCATTTGAATCTCAATTCTTCCTCATCTAAAGCATCATCCGTACGTCAAACCCTCGCAGATTCCCAGAGAGAGTGATGTGAGAGAAATGAAAGATTGAAGAGAAGCCAAATTGGTGTATCAATAGAGTCGTATACAAATACGTACACATAGAGATTACAGCGAGGACCAGAGAGCGTGATGTGAGAGAAATGAAATATTGAAGAGAAGCCTCTGTGCTCTGCGATATATATACAGAGAGTGTATGTGATGCAAACGAGGAAAGGAAATGAAGGAGAGAGAAAGAGAGGAAAGCGATGGGGTTTTGGAGAGAAGAGAGAGAGAGAGAGGGAGGGAGAGTGAGGTGGTAAGTCACGTGCAGAGCGAGGGGGGATCTGGGGACCTCTCCCCGACAGCCAGCTGGCAGAGGGGTGGCTCACCAACATCCACACCTTCATCCGCGTGAAACGCCCTTTTCTTTTTTAAGTCTTTCATTTTTCATATTTCTTTCTAAATATTAATAATATTTTGAATAAATTACATGTATCCAAATTATATGGGTCATTTCAAGTTCATAATCTAACTATGAAAATTTTCATCTAGGTACCCAAACTATCAAAACACTACATCTAGGTACCCTCCGTTAGTCAATCTGTTAGCCAAACCGTTAATTGCTGAGTTGTCATTTTTTTGTCAACTACTTGTGCTTAGTGGGAGTCCACGTGGATAAAAAAATAATTAAAAATTAAATATATTATTAAAAATAATTAATAAAATTTTAAAATAAATTATAAAATAAAATTATTAAAAAAACAAAATCTTAAACACCTCCTCATAGCACGTCGCCGCCTTCCTCTCCAACTCGTCGTCCTCTTCGCAGCGAGATGTTCGACCTCCAGCACGTCACCGCCTTCCTCCCTCGCACCAAGATCATCGCGAACATCGACTACGCTGTCACACCCGGATCTGACCTCCGCAGCGAGATGCTCGAAGATGGCGTTTCGCCATTTTAAGCTCGCATCCGCACTACACCGATCGCCCAGCGACTTTGGGGGTAGAAACAGCGCGTTGTTGTGGGGTCCTTGACTTGGCGGCCTTCGTAGCGGCTACGATTGCGACATGTCTACGGTTTTAGGGTACATTAACGATATGTTGGGAGGAATTTGAGTCGGAGATGTCGGGAGAGAGCTTTCGGATCTTTCGGGGCTAGAAGGGTATTTTGGAAAGGGGTGAGGAGGTCTGGGCCGGAGCATTGCTAATTCTGTGGGTGTGAGGTTCACTTCAGCAATGGTAGTAGCCTCGATGGAGTCATGGTGCGGTGGTTGGGTCTGGGTCGGAGTCGGAGTCTGAGGTTGAGTTTGGAGCTGGGTTTGTTCGCCCAAACAGTTTGGAGATGGGTCAGATCCGGGTGTGATGGCGTAGTCGATGTTCGCGATGATCTTGGTGTGAGGGAGGAAGGCGGCGACGTGCTGGAGGTCGAACATCTCGTCGCAAAGAGGACGGCGAGTTGCAGAGGAAGGCGGCGACGTGTTATGAGAAGGCGTTTAAGATTTTGTTTTTTTAATAATTTTATTTTATAATTTATTTTAAAATTTTATTAATTATTTTTAATAATATATTTAATTTTTACTTAATTTTTTATCTACATGGACTCCAACTAAGCACAAGCAATTGACCAAAAAATGACAACTCAGCAATTAACGGTTTGACTAACGTAGGGTACCTAGATATAGTGTTTTGATAGTTTGGGTACCTAGATGAAAATTTTCATAGTTGGGGTATGAACTTGAAATGACCCCTATAGTTTGGGTATTTTTATGTAGTTTATCCTAATATTTTTCAATAGTAATATTACTAATGGGTTCGTGTCGTATCGTGAATTTTATTTTACCTAAATATGTCCAATCAAAACCCGATTTATTTAATATTTGTGTCAAAGGTGACCAACCTGAATCTGATCCGTTAATGAACCAGGTAACTCGTGTAACACATTAATAAACTGTTCGTGTTTGAAAACCAATTAACCTATGATTTGCTTAACCTACCATTTGACTTTCTAACTTTATAAATTATGTAATACACACTTCAATATTTATTACCAAATACCATCAATATATTATGAATTCATAAATTTATAACCCCAAATAATATTATAATTTTAAAGATTTAATAGGTATATAGGTAGGTAAATTGGTATATAGGTAGGTAAATGGGTAGATATATAGGTTAATAACAGACACATCTATTAAATGGGTTAATAGTCATTACACAAGTTAACGGGTTGACTCGAGACCCACCCGTTTTTTAAACATGAAATACCGGACTGACCCAAAAATGACCCAAAATTTTAATCGTGTGACTGAATAGGATAAATTTCGTGCGGATTTCAAGTCATTTATCAAGTCGTGTCGAAGTTTGCCACCCATAATGACTGGTTTGATGGTAGACATACCCGTTTAATTATGTATTAAGAGGTCTCGGATTCGACTCATGTCTAGGACAACGTCAATACCTAATGTGTATAACTCTCATTCCCAATATTGAAGTCGTGTCGAAGTTTGCCACCCATAATGACTGGTTTGATGGTAGACATACCCGTTTAATTATGTATTAAGAGGTCTCGGATTCGACTCATGTCTAGGACAACGTCAATACCTAATGTGTATAACTCTCATTCCCAATATTGAAGCCAAATTGATATCTAATGTGTATAATTCACCTCCCCTAATATCAAAATTTGATACATTTCTTCCCTCAAAATTAAATTCATTTATAACTCTCCTCCCCTAATACCAAAATTCAATATCTCTTACCATTTTCCTACTCCAATATCGAAATTCGTATATGATTATCCTCAACAAACATCGAAATTTTTTGTTTATAATTCTCCTCCCTGTCCTATATTGAAATTCGATATATTGTTTGCCATTTTTCTACCTCAATATCGAAATTTGTGTATAATTATCTTATAATAATATCAAAACTCGATACATTTCTTGTCATTTTCCTTTTTCAATATCCGATATCTAGCAACTAACTTATTGTATAAAGTATGTTATTCGAAATTCGTATATGATTATCCTTTACAAATATCGAAATTCTTCGTTTATAATTCTCCTCTCTTATATTGAAATTCGATACATCTCTTGCCATTTTCTTTACCTTAATATCGAAATTTGTATATAATTATCCTATAATAATATCAATATTCATATTCGATACATTTCTTGCCATTTTCCTTTTTCAATATCGAAATTTGATATCTAGCAATTAACTTATTGTGTTTTAGTACCCTGTGTTTTACATTAAATTTCAGAGTTATACCTGACTTTTCAAATGTTGCATTTCAGTACCCTGAACTTTTTAAAGCGTAACAACTTGATCCACTGTTAACTATTCCGCTAAATAATCTGTTAAGTATTGATGTGTCACTTATTGGACCTACTTTTTAAATTGTATTTTGCCATGCAGATGAAAAAGATAATAAAATTATCAAATTAAAAATTAAAAATATTAAATTGAACAAACAAAGAAAATTAAAAATAAAAATAAAATTAGTTCTTCTTCTTATGTCTATTAATTTGAAAATTTATGTCTTGTTCTTCGATTCTTCTTCTTACTACTATTAATTTGAAATTTTATTTCTTGTTCTTCGATTCTTCTTGTTCATGTTTATTTAGTAGTGGAAATTTTTGGATTTTTTCTGAAATTTCTGGGAAAGTATGAATGTCTATGAATTTTTCGTCATTAAAGGTTAAGAACACCTTTAATGATGAAATTTATGATGAACAACATCGCAAAAACTGAAGAAAACCTCATTTTTGCAACGTTGTTTATCAAAGAATTCGTTACTAAAGGGGGTTCTTCACCTTTATATTAAGATTTATTTTTAAGTTATTTAAATTCAATAATCGTTGTTCGTTGTAGCTAGGTACTAGTCTTACCTAGTCTATAGGAGAATCCCTAGATTGTAGGAGTCATGGTTAGTGTGAGTAACCATGTTTAGTTGTTTTTAGTTGATCGTGGTTTAGTTCCACAAAATCTGCTAAGTGGTATTGAGCTTGCTTACAGAAGCATCTTTGTTTGTTTATTTAAGTTGTAATTGTTTCATTCAATTTTATCAATCAAGTCATCAGAATAGTTTCTGGCATACAAGCAAGTTTTCTTTAGTTTCTCACTTTTATCCAACATCTGGTATCAGAGCCCCTATTGGGCCTGATTAAAAAACAAAAATTCCCAAAAAGCAGAAACTTTTGTGTCCTGCAGCAACAAGTATCCATGGTGACTGACAAAACAGCAGAGAACTTTGTCCATCCAGCCATACCTCGCTTTGATGGTCATTATGACCATTGGAGCATGTTGATAGAGAACTTCCTAAGGTCCAAAGAATATTGGGATCTTGTGGAAATGGAATTTGAAGTACCAAAAGAGGGAGCTATACTGACACAGCAACAACATAAGAAATTGGATGAGCAGAGGCTGAAAGATATGAAGGTGAAGAACTATATGTTCCAGGCAATTGATCGTGTAATTCTAGAGACCATTCTCCAAAAGGATACCTCCAAAAACATTTGGCATTCCATGAAGAAGAAGTATTAGGGCTCGGGAAAAGTGAAGCATGCACAACTTCAAACCATAAGGAGAGATTTTGAGACTCTCCAAATGAAAAATGGAGAGTCAGTTACTGACTATTTTGGAAGAGTTATGGGAATTGAAAACAAAATGAGAATCCATGGTGATAAGATTGAAGATGGTGCTCTTGTAGAAAAGGCCCTAATATCAATGGCTTCAAAGTTTGACTACATTGTGTGTTCAATTGAGGAGTCCAATGACATTGACAAAATGTCAATTGATGAGTTGCAAAGCTCTTTGTTGGTTCATGAACAAAGATTGAATAGAGGCACCACAGAAGAGCACGCTTTGAAAGCTTCTACCTTTGCTAAATCCTTAACTTCAAGAGGAAAAGGTAAAGGTCGAGGTCGTGGAAGAGGAGGTCGAGGCAGCAAAGATGGAAACAACAGAGATAGAAGCAAATCATTTCAGAATTTCAAGAAAGATGATGACCAGTCCCCAAATTAAGGAAGAGGACATATTAATATTTCAAAGATTGAATGCTACAGTTGTGGAAAGTATGGGCAGTATCGCAATGAATACTATACAAATCTGCCAAACAACAAAGAAAAATGGGAGAAGTTGAACTTTGTTGAGAAAAGGGAAGAAGAAACACTTTTGATGGCTTTTCATGCAAAGGAGGAACTTAAGCTTGACGTTTGCTATGTTGACATAGGCTGCAGCAATCATATGAGTGGCAGTAATTCTTCCTTTTCATTTTTAAATGAAGACTTTTGTACAACTATAAGTTTTGGAGATTGCTCTATTATGAATGTGATGGGAAAGGGTGATATAAAGATTAGGACTAAGAATGATTATGTTGAAACAATTTCAAATGTCTTTTATGTTCCTGACTTGAAAACTAACCTGTTGAGTGCTGGCCAATTGCAAGATAAAGATTATTTTATAACAATTCAGTGCATGTGAGATA
Organism: Oemleria cerasiformis; assembly: GCA_037349345.1. Lineage (NCBI taxonomy): Eukaryota > Viridiplantae > Streptophyta > Magnoliopsida > Rosales > Rosaceae > Oemleria > Oemleria cerasiformis. The sequence continues at coordinate 453,101 of JAZGTL010000022.1, forward strand.
TATGATCCAGCAAAGGGTTCCAATGCCATTGTTAAGATGTCACAAAACAGATTGTTTCCACTGAAGATCAAAACTGTCCAGGCTTGCTTTGTAACAACCCGGAATTTTAATTATTGGGTTTACGTAATTATTTTTGTAAAATGACGATTTTACCCTTGGTCGGTAAAGGGCATGGAAGTCAAATTTTGTTCGAGACACTTTTGGTGGTGTTTTGGATACCGTTGCGTAGGTCTCGAACTCACGAGTTCGTAGACAGGCGGCACGCGGAAAACGGAGTTCGTGGACGAAAGTTATGGGTCTAGATGTGCAAGGGCATTTTGGTAATTTTTGACTTGGGGTAGATATTTTTAACCCCCAAATCAGTGTAATCTGATCCATCTTCATTTCATCCTTATCATTATCAGTCACTCATCCTCTCTTTGAAACAAGGATAAACACAAACCACCCGAACCCGTGCGAAAATCATCCAAAAATCCACAAAGTCAACTTTGATTTCAAGGCTTTAACTTCCAGTTTTGATCAACTAATCGTATTCTACTCCTTCCCACGATCACAACCGTACCAACCATCGAAGGAGAGGACCACGGAGGAAGCCGAACCGAGGATAGGAAGTTTCGGACCTTCCGATCGATTTTCCGGCTAGCACAGGTACGTGTTTGTGGTTTTGAGGTCATATTTGGATTCATGGGTTCGAGTAGATAGATTTAGACGTAATATTTATGAAAAATGGTTGAGTTTTGAGGACGTTTGGAAAGCTTGGAGTTTCGGCCGAAAATGGAGGATTCCGGCGAAACCAAACGGCAGCGACGGCGCTGCCGGTCATCTTCTCCGGCCAGCTTCAGGCGACGACGACGGCAGCCGGTCGTCTTCTCCGGCGAGTCGCCGGTGACCGGTCGGGTTGAGTGAAACGGTCGGGTCAAGTTGAATCGGTCGGGTCGAGTTGAACCGGTCGGGTCGAGTTGGACCGGGTCAGGCCGAGTTGGACCGGGTCAGGCCGAGTTAGACCGGGTTGGACCGGTCCAGGCGCGTGGGCGCGTGTTCCGACCTTCCGTCGGCGCGTGGCGGCGCGTGGGGCCGAGTCTGAGGTCACGGTGGCGCGTGACAAGTAGTTTTTGACGTTTCGGACCTGTTGGCGCAGGTTTTGAGTCGATCGGACGTCGTTTAGGGGTTGTTTCGGACGTTTTAAAGTTGCTGCGTTTTCTAGGCCAGCATAGTTAGACTCCCGGGGTTTAGGGGGTTTATATTTAAGGTTCTTATTATTAGCTGGTAATCCCGATTATTAATTTGGACAGGCGATATTGCTCTAGGAACTTCAGGGGAGCGTACAGTTCGGGATTGAGCTTGCTTAAACAGGTTTGTGAGTGGACTTTGATTTATAAACTGTAATGCATGCATAAATGTATCTTTGATTTTAAATACTGTTATGTATGGGTGCAATGAATTTCTGGATTTTAGAAATGATGTTGGACACATGTTTTACAATATTTTAGTGAAAGTATGCTTTGAGAAATGGCCTGGTTTTTGTACTCGATTTTGATATCGTTTTGACGTGGTAACTATTTGAGTATGTGATTTGGGTTTAGACTCATAATTGTGATTTTACTGATTTTGGCCATAAAATGATATTGCAAAGAATTTGGCTTAGGCCGAGAAACAAAGATTTCGAAGTATGGATTTGATTCACTGGTTCCCGTCCCGATGGTTATTGTTGCTCTAACTGGTGTTGAGGGGCCTTGCTCTACCAGTTGTTGAGGGTTCGGACCTCAGGTGTTGAGGGGCCTTGCTCCGCTGGGTCGCGAAGCTCTCTATGCATAGTACAGATTGTACAGATAGTACAGAGAGTACAGATAGTACAGATGGTACACAGAGTTGTACAGATTTGAACACATCTCAAGGGATACCCTGGTGTGTTATGGATATGTCGGGAACAGTGAAAATTTGAGATATTATGTGTCGAATTGAACGAAATGATTTGAATTTGAGATATTTTGTGTCCAGATTAAATTAAATGATTTTAAACTCCTTTGAAGAGAGTTTTCAAACTAAATTGTGGATCACGAGGTATTTTTATTATACATATTTTATGTGAGTCCAACTATGTGGTTTTAAAGAGAAATGAGAATTTTTGGTGATTTACATATGATGTTTTAGTATGATAAATTGTTTTATGTTATGCATGCATGATTTTATAAATGGAGGGGAAGAAAGGTATTTTCTCGAAAAGGAATTTATAAATTATTATTTTTGTCCACTACAACTTTTGTGTTTAAACCCCCTTCAGGCAATTGAATAGAGTTGACATGAACACTGATCTCGAGGCAGAGGCATTAGTACTTCGACTGCGCTGTGTAATTATATTTGAGTAGGATATCTAAATTTTACTCTTGATTCTACTTAGACGCTCTGATATTATATTGTATTGTATTGGTCATTAATTACGGGAATTATTGAGTGCTTGAATCCCTTTTCTGACAAGTGGAAATATTTATTGTTATTATATTTTGTAAGGATTGAAGGGTATTTTGGGAACCTTTCCTTAGGTTGTCAGACGGGATCAGGGTTCTTCTCGGGTTTCGAGGGGAAATTCGGGACGGGTCCTGACAATTGGTATCAGAGCACTAGGTTAAATTCATGTAGACTGTACACTTCGTGTACAATTATTTTGGTATTGATGAGTTATAGTTATTTTTAGCGTAATGCCTCCGAGACGCGAGTTCCGTCAACAGTCGGAAAATATTGGGGACACATCTGAACCTGCAGTAGAGCCTGATATGAGGCAAACACTGGAACAATTAGGTCATACGTTGACTTCTGTACTTCAGAGTAGGACTGCTACTGAAGGTTCAGACATTGAGAGAGCCCAGAGATTAGGGGATATAATATTTATGGGCGAGTCTAGCCCAGAGGATGTAGAGAATTGTCTCCGATTGGCTGGGACATGGGTATTAGTACTCGTACTGGGAATATGTTAGTGGCGAATCTCGTGATTCGTAGTTGTCCAGTGTTAGTGGAAGGTCATGCATTAGAGGCAGATTTAATCCCCTTAGATATTTTTGATTTTGATGTGATTCTGGGGATGGATTGGTTGACTATGCACCATGCCTCTATTGATTGTTATGACAAGAGAGTGGATTTTCGGAGTCCAGGTTTACCGGAACTTACATTCAGGGGAGATCGTAGGGTACTACCCTGTGGAGTGATATCAGCTTTAACCGCTGAGAAATTGCTGAGGAAAGGTTGTGAGGGTTATTTGGCTCATGTGTTTGATTCTCGGGATACTCCGATGAGAGTGGAGGATATTCCAGTGGTGAGTGAGTTCTCTAATGTGTTTCCAGATGATCTTCCGGGATTGCCACCTCACCGGGAGATTGAGTTCACCATCGAGCTTTTGCCAGGTACTCAACCTATCTCACAGGCACCGTATAGAATGGCACCGGTAGAATTGCGAGAATTGAAGACTCAGTTGTAGGACTTGGTGAATATGGGATTTATTCGCCCAAGTGTTTCACCATGGGGTGCACTAGTGTTATTTGTGAGGAAAAATGATGGTGGTCTGAGATTGTGTATCGACTACCGGAAGCTAAACAGGGCTACGGTGCGGAATAAGTATCATTTGCCAAGGATAGATTATTTGATTGATCAACTTAAGGGGGCAAGATATTTTTTGAAAATTGACCTTCGATCCGGGTACCATCAGTTAAGGATCAGAGAAGGGGATGTTGAGAAAACAGCTTTCAGGACTCGTTATGGTCATTATGAGTTCCTGGTGATGCCTTTCGGGTTGACTAATGCCCCAGCAGCATTTATGGACTTGATGAACAGGGTGTTCCAAAAGTATTTGGATCGGTTTGTGATTGTGTTCATCGATGACATCTTGGTGTATTCGAGGAGTGCTAAGGCACATGAGAAACACTTAAGGTTGGTGCTAAATATGCTTAGGAAAAAGCATTTGTTTGTCAAGTTCAGTAAATGCCAGTTTTGGTTGACCGAAGTTGGATTCTTAGGTCATGTGATTTCGGCTGAGGGTATCAGCGTAGATCCCCAAAAGGTTGAGGCAGTGGCAAACTGGGAGCAACCGAGGACAGTGACAGAGGTGAGGAGTTTTTTGGGTTTGGCAGGATATTATCGACGGTTCGTAGAAGGATTTTCTACGATAGCAGGGCCGTTGACTCGGTTGACGAGGAAATGAGTCAAGTTTGACTGGGATGCTGATTGTGAACAGGGATTTCAGGAGCTGAAGAGGAGGTTGACTTCTGCTCCAGTATTGACCCTTCCTGATGATACTGGGGGATTCGAGGTGTATAGTGATGCCTCATTGCGGGGTATAGGCTGTGTGTTGATGCAGCATGGAAAGGTGATAGCGTATGCTTCTAGACAACTTAAACCCCATGAGTTGAATTACCCCACACATGATTTGGAGTTAGCTGCAGTGGTGCATGCATTGAAAATCTGGCGACATTATTTGTACGGGGAGACGTGTCGGATCTTCACCGACCATAAGAGTTTAAAGTACTTGTTCACCCAAAAGGACCTGAATCTGAGGCAGAGAAGATGGCTTGAGCTAATAAAGGATTATGATTGTACTATAGAGTACCATCCAGGGAAAGCCAATGTTGTGGCGCATGCCTTAAGCAGGAAATCCATGGGTTCTTTAGCCCATTTGCATACAGTCTACCTACCGTTACTGGTAGAGTTCCGTAGAGCAAGGATAGTACTGGACATGGATAGCCAGGGGGCTTTGTTGGCTAGTTTCCATGTGAGGCCTGTTCTGATTGATCGGATTATTGAGGCTCAACTCCAGGATCCTACATTATGCATTATCAGGATGGAGTTGGAGGCTGGAAACAGGCAGGACTATGTGCTTAGGGATGATGGAGCCTTGGTTAGGGATGGCCGATTATGCGTACCGAATGAGCTGGAACTAAAAAGGGAAATTCTTGATGAGGCTCATAGTTCGGCTTACGCTATGCATCCAGGAGGTACCAAGATGTATCATACCCTAAGAAAATACTATTGGTGGACTGGGATGAAAAGGGAAATTGCTGAGTTTGTGAGTAGATGCCTGACGTGTCAGCAAGTGAAAGCAGAGAGGCAGAAACCATATGGGGCACTTCAACCATTACCTATTCCGGAATGGAAGTGGGATCACATTACGATGGATTTTGTGTATAAACTTCCAAGGACACAGAAGGGACATGATGGGATATGGGTAATTGTTGATAGACTCACGAAGTCTGCATATTTCTTGCCAGTGCGGGAAGATTTTCGGATGAGTCGGTATGCCAAATTGTTCATTGATGAGATCATACGACTACATGGGACTCCAGAGTCAATTGTTTCGGACAGGGATCCTAGATTTACCTCCAGGTTTTGGCGGAGTTTGCAAAAGGCTTTTGGCACTACCTTGCATTTTAGTACAGCTTTTCATCCTCAGATGGATGGTCAGTCTGAGAGGACAATCCATATTTTGGAGGATATGATGAGAGCTTGTGTACTACAGTTTAAAGGAAATTGGGATTCACACCTGGCTCTGATGGAATTTGCTTATAATAATAGTTATCAGTCGAGTATTGGGATGTCTCCTTTCGAGGCACTGTATGGGAGGCAGTGCAGGACACCATTATGTTGGAACGAAGTGGGTGAAAGGAAACTGTTAACACCAGAGTTGGTTGATACGACTGAGGAAAAGATAAGGATCATCAGAGAAAGGTTGAAGACAGCTCAGGATCGCCAGAAGAGCTATGCAGACCGTCGAACTAGAGACCTTGAGTTTGAGGTAGGTGACTGGGTGTTCTTAAAACTATCTCCTTGGAAGGGAGTGGTACGTTTTGGTAGACGAGGAAAACTGAGTCCTCGTTACATTGGTCCGTATGAAATTCTGGAGAGGATAGGACCAGTGGCATATCGTCTTGCTTTACCATCGGAATTATCCAGAGTTCATAATGTTTTCCATGTATCTTTGCTCCGGAAATATCTGTTTGATGAATCTCACGTATTGGGAGAGCAGCCACTTGAGCTGAAGGATGATTTGACCTTTGAGGAGCAACCGGTGCAAATTTTGGATTGGAAAGAGAAGGTATTGCGCAGAAAGAGTATTCCTCTAGTTAAAGTGTTATGGAGGAATCATAACATGGAGGAAGCCACGTGGGAAACCGAGGAACTAATGCGGACGCAGTATCCTTATTTGTTCCAAGGGTAGAGTTGAATTTCGAGGACGAAATTTCTTAAGGAGGGTAGATTGTAACAACCCGGAATTTTAATTATTGGGTTTACGTAATTATTTTTGTAAAATGACGATTTTACCCTTGGTCGATAAAGGGCATGGAAGTCAAATTTTGTTTCGAGACACTTTTGGGGGTGTTTTGGATACCGTTGCGTAGGTCTCGAACTCACGAGTTCGTAGACAGGCGGCACGCGGAAAACGGAGTTCGTGGACGAAAGTTATGGGTCTAGATGTGCAAGGGCATTTTGGTAATTTTTTACTTGGGGTAGATATTTTTAACCCCCAAATCAGTGTAATCTGATCCATCTTCATTTCATCCTTATCATTATCAGTCACTCATCCTCTCTTTGAAACAAGGATAAACACAAACCACCCGAACCCGTGCGAAAATCATCCAAAAATCCACAAAGTCAACTTTGATTTCAAGGCTTTAACTTCCAGTTTTGATCAACTAATCGTATTCTACTCCTTCCCACGATCACAACCGTACCAACCATCGAAGGAGAGGACCACGGAGGAAGCCGAACTGAGGATAGGAAGTTTCGGACCTTCCGATCGATTTTCCGGCTAGCACAGGTACGTGTTTGTGGTTTTGAGGTCATATTTGCATTCCTAGGTTCGAGTAGATAGATTTAGACGTAAAATTTATGAAAAATGGTTGAGTTTTGAGGAAGTTTGGAAAGCTTGGAGTTTCGGCCGGAAATGGAGGATTCCGGCGAAACTAGACGGCGGCGACGGTGCTGCCGGTCATCTTCTCCGGCCAGCTTCCGGCGACAGCGACGGCATCCGGTCGTCTTCTCCGGCGAGTCGCCAGTGATCGGTCGGGTTGAGTGAACCGGTCGGGTCGAGTTGAATCGGTCAGGTCGAGTTGAACCGGTCGGGTCGAGTTGGACCGGGTCAGGCCGAGTTGGACCAGGTCAGGCCGAGTTAGACCGGGTTGGATCGGTCCAGGCGCGTGGGCGCGTGTTCCGACCTTCCGTCGGTGCGTGGCGGCGCGTGGGGCCGAGTCTGAGGTCACGGTGACGCGTGACAAGTAGTTTTTGACGTTTCGGACCTGTTGGCGCAGGTTTTGAGTCGATCGGAAGTCGTTTAGGGGTTGTTTCGGACGTTTTAAAGTTGCTGCGTTTTCTAGGCCAGCATAGTTAGACTCCCGGGGTTTAGGGGGTTTATATTTAAGGTTCTTATTATTAGCTGGTAATCCCGATTATTAATTTGGACAAGCGATATTGCTCCAGGAACTTCAGGGGAGCGTACAGTTCGGGATTGAGCTTGCTTAAACAGGTTTGTGAGTGGACTTTGATTTATAAACTGTAATGCATGCATAAATGTATCTTTGATTTTAAATATTGTTATGTATAGGTGCAATGAATTTCTGGATTTTAGAAATGATGCTAGACACATGTTTTACAATATTTCAGTGAAAGTATGCTTTGAGAAATGGCCTGGTTTTTGTACTCGATTTTGATATCGTTTTGACGTGGTAACTATTTGAGTATGTGATTTGGGTTTAGACTCATAATTGTGATTTTACCGATTTTGGCCATAAAATGATATTGCAAAGAATTTGGCTTAGGCCGAGAAACAAAGATTTCGAAGTATGGATTTGATTCACTGGTTCCCGTCCCGATGGTTATTGTTGCTCTGACTGGTGTTGAGGGGCCTTGCTCTACCAGTTGTTGAGGGTTCGGACCTTAGGTGTTGAGGGGCCTTGCTCCGCCGGGTCGCGAAGCTCTCTATGCATAGTACAGATTGTACAGATAGTACAGAGAGTACAGATAGTACAGATGGTACACAGAGTTGTACAGATTTGAACACATCTCAAGGGATACCCTGGTGTGTTATGGATATGTCGGGAACAGTGAAAATTTGAGATATTATGTGTCGGATTGAACGAAATGATTTGAATTTGAGATATTTTGTGTCCAGATTAAATTAAATGATTTTAAACTCCTTTGAAGAGAGTTTTCAAACCAAATTGTGGATCACGAGGTATTTTTATTATACATATTTTATGTGAGTCCAACTATGTGGTTTTAAAGAGAAATGAGAATTTTTGGTGATTTACATATGATGTTTTAGTATGATAAATTGTTTTATGTTATGCATGCATGATTTTATAAATGGAGGGGAAGAAAGGTATTTTCTCGAAAAGGAATTTATAAATGATTATTTTTGTCCACTCACAACTTTTGTGTTTAAACCCCCTTCATGCAATTGAATAGAGTTGACGCGAACACTGATCTCGAGGCAGAGGCATTAGTACTTCGACTGCGCTGTGTAATTATATTTGAGTAGGATATCTAAATTTTACTCTTGATCCTATTTAGACGCTCTGATATTATATTGTATTGTATTGGTCATTAATTACGGGAATTATTGAGTGCTTGAATCCCTTGTCTGACAAGTGGAAGTATTTATTGTTATTATATTTTGTAAGGATTGAAGGGTATTTTGGGAACCTTTCCTTAGGTTGTCAGACGGGATCAGGGTTCTTCCCGGGTTTCGAGGGGAAATTCGGGACGGTTCCTAACATGCTTAATGGCTAAGGGAGATGACCCGTCATGGTATTGCCACTTTCGCTATGGCCATTTGAATTTCAATGGATTGAGGACACTTCAACAAAAACAAATGGTGACTGGTTTTCCTATGATCACACATTCTAACAGGACCCTCCCGAATTTCCCTCGAAATCCGATACATCTGAAGTACCCATGCCATGCAGGATAGTTGTCATAACCCTACCCAACTGGTCTAGGGTCTGCCGTAAGTCTGGTTTCAACACCGGATCATGTGCAACCCGCATATCCTCCGTACCAAGCTGTTGACGAGGATGACGTCTAGAAGGCATCACGCTGATACGAAACAAACATTCGTGAGTAACATAAATAACATTCACACTAAGTGTGCAGTCTGCAAGAATTTAAACCTAGAGCTCTGATACCAAGTTGATAGGACCCCTCCCGATTTCTCCTCGAAATCCATGAGAAATCCTGCTCTCGTCTGACAAAACCTGAAATGTCAAGATAATTTCTTAAATATCTTCACTAGACCAAAAAAGACTTTATAAGAATTCTACCGAAAATTTTGCAGAATCTCTCCTGTAAATTAATCAAACCGTCTTCCACATGTCAAACGAAGGATTCAAACATTAAACCAAAAACTGACCTAAATAATTACCAAAATGCCTCTCCACTTCAAACCTTCGTAACTTTTTCATCTCAACTCGGAATTGCAGACAGTTTGTGCCCCCACATTCGTAGCAACGAGCTCTATCAAACGGTGGTACTAAGTTTGAAATTTAAATCCCACTTAATGAACATGCCCTGAGAAAAACTAAAACTTCTCTAATAGGGGTAATTTAGTAAATCTAATTCTAAAACTAACTTTTAAAATTTAGCTATGGTTAGGGATGTTACACCTTCATCCAAAGTTTGTGAAGATTGTGTTGTTGGCAAGCAACAACGAGATGAATTTCCAGCATGAAAGTCTTGGAGAGCTCATAACCCTCTAGATTTGGTGCATTCGGATATATGTGGTCCAATCGATCCAATATCAAATGGTAAAAAAAAAAATTTATTTCTTTTATCGATGACTTTACTCGAAAGACATGGGTATATCTTTTGCAGGCAAAGTCAGAAGCTTTTTATGCATTTAAAAGCTTCAAAGCCCTTGTTGAGAATGAAGCTGGAAGAAGGATCAAAACCCTTCAAACTGATTGAGGTGGAGAATATTGTTCAAGGGAGTTTAAAGAATTCTATGATGAAGAAGGAATTAGAAGACAACTCATAGCTGCATTCACACCTCAGCAAAACTGTGTGTTAGAGAGGAAGAACCGAACCATACTCAACATGGTTCGGAGTTTGCAGACCAAGGGAAGAGTTTCAAAAAGTTTCTGGCCTGAAGCAGCGCTGTGGTCTATTCATGTTCTAAAAAGATGTCCCACATTCTTTATTAAAAACATGACACCTGAGGAAGCTTGAAGCAAAAGAAAACCAGTCGTTGACCACTTCAAAGTGTTTGGGTGCTAGCATATGCAGGCATTCCGGATGAGAAGAGGAAGAAGCTCGATGACAAAGGGGAAAGATGTGTCTTTCTTGGTGTTAGTGAGCAATTCCAAAGCCTACAAGTAGTACAACCCACTCACTAAGAAGGTGATTACCAGTCGAGATGTGATTTTTGATGAAGAAAAGATGTGGGATTGGACTGGACAAGGAAAAGAACAGCAGTAGATTTTTGCAAATTTTGATGATGTAGAAAATGGGACTGAAACACAGCAGCAGTCCTCTGATGAAAATGGGCACAGTGCTTCAAAAATTACACCAGCAAATGAGCAGCCACCTGAAAACCAACGTCCAAGGAAAAGGCCAGCTTGGATGATTGATTATGTAAATGGAGAAGAATTTTCTGATGATGATACTACTGTTCATTTTGCATTGTATGTAGATTTTGACCCTATCTTATTTGAGGAAGCAGCCAAAGAAACAAAGTGGCAAAAGGCAATGGATGCTAAGATCAAATCCATTGAGAAAAATAACACATGGGAGCTTACTAATTTTCCTAAGGTACAGAAAACCATTGAAGTGAAATGGGTTTTCAAAACCAAATTAAATGAGAAAGACGATTTAGACAAGCACATAGCATGTTTTGTGGCAAAGGGATACAAGCAAGAATATGGTGTTGATTACAAAGAAATTTTTGCCCCAGTTGCAAGGCAATACATGATTCATTTGGAAATCTCTTTAGCTGCTCAAAACTCTTGGCCTATTTTTCAATTAGATGTAAATTCTACTTTTTTACACTGTGAACTGCAAGAATAAGTGTTTGTAGATCAACCTCCAGGTTATGTGCAGCAAGGCAAGGATGAGAAGGTTTATAGATTGAAGAAGGCACTCTATGGGCTGAGGCAAGCACCATGAGCTTGGTACAACCGCAGAGATGCTTAATTTACCACACAAGACTTTCAAAAGTGCCCACATGAATATACAACGTACATTAAGAAAGGGGGTGAAGGTAAACTGCTCATTGTTTTCTTATATGTTGGTGGTCTAATATACACAGGAAGTGATATTGAGATGTTTGATGTCTTTAAGAAGTCTAGGATGAATGAGTTTGATATGACTGATTTGGGACTAATGCACTACTTTCTTGGCATAGAAGTAGTACAATCAGTTGTTGGTAATTTTATTTGTCAAAAGATATATGTCTATGAATTTCTTGGAAGGTTTTAGATAATGAATTGCAATCCAGTTGGAACACTAACTGAAATTGGTTTGAAGTTGACAAGAGATCTTGATGGTGAGAAGGTTGACACCACTTTCTTCAAGCAAATTGCTGGAAGTTTGATGTATTTGACTTCAACAAGGCCGGACATCATGAATGTTGTTAGTGTGATTAGCCGTTATATGGAGAACCCAACCGAAATGCATCTCAAGGCTGCCAAGAGAATTTTTCGAAACTTAAAAGGGCACATCTAATTTTGGAATTCTCTACAAAAGGGGTGAAGAACCAAGTTTCTTTGGCTTTACTAATAGTGATTATGCATGTGACATTGATGATCGAAAGAGCACTTCGGGTAATGTGTTCTTAATAGGTTCATGGGTTGTTTCGTAGTCATCAAAGAAGCAACAGATTGTGACACTTTCCACAACTGAAGCTGAGTTTGTAGCAGCTGCTCCATGTTCCTGTCAAGCCATTTGGCTGAGAAGACTACTTGAAGTACTTGGACACCAGCAACAAGGTCCAACAACTATATTCTGTGATAATATTTCCACTATTAAGTTATCAAGAAATCCAATTATGCATGGGAGAAGCAAACATATCGATGTTTGCTACCATTTTTTGTGTGAACTTTGTAGCGATGGTGTGATTAAGTTAGAGTTTTGCAAGAGTGTAGCTGCTGATATCCTGACTAAACCTCTCAAACAACCTGTTTTCGAGAAGATCAGAAGAAAACATGGAGTTTGCTCTTCACATATAGTTGTTCAAGGGAGGGCAATTACTTACTCAGAGTTAAAGATGAATATTTGAATTCTAAACTATTTTCTGCAGAAATCAGTTTATGGGAGGGTATTAAGATTTATTTTTAACTTATTTAAATTCAATAATCGTTGTTCACTGTAGCTAGGATACTAGTCTTACCTAGTCTGTAGGAGAATCCCTAGATTGTAGGAGTCATGGTTAGTGTGAGTAACCATGTTTACTTGTTTTTAGTTGATCGTGGTTTAGTTCCACAAAATCTGCTAAGTGGTATTGAGCTTGCTTATAGAAGCATCTCTGTTTGTTTATTTAAGTTGTAATCATTTCGTTCAATTTTATCAAGCAAGTCATCAGAATAGTTTCTTGGTTTCATCCAACACTTTAGTGAAGAAAAGTGCATAGAGATTCATATTTTTTTCCAGATTTTTCCAGAAATTTCAGATTTTTTTCTTAATTTCTTCTTTTAATTTTTAAACAATTATTATTTATCTTTTCTTCATCTTGGTTTTTGTATACTCATTCACTCACATCCTAAGAAAGAAAGGAAGAAATCCACCATATGAATTTAAGAGAAAATGATCTCCAATCGATCAATATCTTCTCTCCCATCGTCGACACCGAGTTATTGAGCCAATTCACCGCGTCCTCCAGTTGACCCACGTAGTCACGCGTTGTGAGATCGGAGTTGATGATCTTGAACAAAACCGAGCGACGGGAGAGCTTCGCGGCGAAGACTTTAAGAGAAAACGGCGAAAATGGCTTACGAGTAAGGTTTCGGAGAGGCGGAATCGTTGCGGGATGATATGGAGGTGATGCACGAGTTAGAGTAGCGAGTCAAGTTGCAGATGGTTTTGATGGTTGACTTAGCCGAGTTGTGGCTAGGGAGGGATTGGTACTCGGTGTTGGCGGAGACTTTGGTGAGATTGCAGAAGATGAGTTTATGGGTTCTGGGGATTTTTTGATTTTGCGACTTGAAGATTCTGTGTAAAATTGGGGAATGATTTGGTTATTTGTTTTACTAAAATTTCTTTCTTTATTATGATTTAAAATTATTTTTCTCTCTCCTTATAAAATTAAAATTTACTAAATTTTTATTTTTATTTTTATTACTTTTTTTTGTCTACATGGCAAAATATAATTTAAAAAGTTGGTCTCACAGGTGACAAATCACCACTTAACATATTCTTTAACGGAATAATTAACCATGGAGCCAAATTGTTACGTTTTAAGAAGTTCAGGGTACTTAAGTGCAACATTTGAAAAGTTAGGTATAACTCTAAAATTTGATGTAAACCACAAGGTACTAAAGTGTAATTTGCTCTGTAAAACATGTTAAAATATATAATATGAGAGAAACTTTATATAGAGATAGAAAGTTTAACAAAAACATTAAAAAACCTAATAATAATCTAAATCCTATTGTAATTGGGAACCTTATTAGTAAAGATAACAGGTAAATCAAGTGACCAAATCTAGAAAACAAATCAAAAGATATCAAATCTATTTAGGATTTTATTTCTAACACTTTTTTCTCAAGTTGGAGAGTGAACATTGTGAAGTTACAACTTGAAGAGTAAGCTTCTTGTCCTACTATCTTATGTGTCGATTCAAATCATCACACCATTATGGTAAACTCGGGCATGGTAAAGACCCATTAAATATGCTTTGATGGCAAAGTAAATTTAATGGCACAAAAGCCAACTAATTGTGGTATAAAGGCCATTTCAATGGCACAAAGCACCAATAAGGTGCCACAAAGCGCCAATAAGGTGCCACAAAGTGCCAATAAAGTGCCACAAAGGCCAAGTAAGGTGGCATACGCGCCAATAAGGTGGCACAAAGGCCATGTAAGGTGACACAAACTCACAAAGGGCCAAATAAGGTGGACACAAAAGGGCCAAATAAGATGGCATAAAGACCCAAATAAGGTGGCATAAAATACCAAATAAGATGGCATAAAGTGCCAAAAAGGTGGCGCAAAAGCCAAGAGGGGGCCCAAAAGCCGCGTAGGGTAGATAGGTGACGACATCGCCGATAGATAGATAATTAGGTAGAAATGTAGGGAACATTTTCCACAAAGAATGAAAAATAAAAATTAAATAACTACTATCTTAATATGCATGTATGGTGCCAACAAGGTGGCACAAAGGCCAAGTAAGGTGACACAAATGGCCAAATAATGTGGCACAAAAGGACATATAAGGTGGCACAAAAAGCCAAATAAGGTGGCGTAAAACGCCAAATAAGCTGGCAGAAAACGCTAATAAGGTGATACAAAAGCCAATAGGTGGCCTAAAGGCCGAGTAGGGTAGGCAGGTAACGACACCGCCAGTAGATAAATAATTAGGTAGGTATGTAAGGGAGATTGTCAACAAACAAAGAAAAAAAATTAAATAATTGTTATCTTAATTTCATGTATGTGTTCCGTGGGTGCACAATAAAAATTAGATAACAGCTATCTTAATGTTCATGTATGGTGCCAACAAAGTGGCACAGAGGCTAAGTAAGGTAACACAAATGGCCAGATAATGTGGCATAAAGGGCCAGATAAGGTGGCACAAAGGGCCAAATAAGGTGGCGTAAAATGCCAAATAAGCCGACATAAAACGCCAATAATGTGACACAAAAGCCAAGAGGTGGCCCAAAGGCTGAGTAGGGTAGGTAGGTGACTATACCTCCGGTAAATGAATAATTAGGTAGTTATGCAAGGGAGATTGCCAACAAACAAAGAAAAAAAATTAAATAACGGCTATCTTAATTTCATGTATGTGTCCCGTGGGTGCGCATAGTAATTAGGCTTCGTACACCCACATGGGAGGAGACGCAGCGAATTTGGATCTCACTAGCATAACTGCTCTGATATCATGTTAAAATTAAAGCAAATTACACTTTAGTACCTTGTGTTTTACACTAAATTTCAGAGTTATACCTGACTTTTCAAATGTTGCATTTTAGTATCTTTAAAATGTAACAACTTGACTCCACCATTAACTATCCCGTTAAATTTTTTGTCAAATGCTGATGTAGACAAAATAGGACCCACTATTTATTTTAAATGAGTGAGACATAAATGCCATGTGGAAAAAAAATATATATAAATAATGAATTTAAAATTTTTAAGACGAATTTATTAAAAAAAAAATTAGTGAAACGGACATCCGTGGCTGCCAATCTGAGATGAATTCCGGCCATGGCTGCCAATCTGCGATGAATTTCGGCCATGGCTGCCACTTCTTTCTTCATATTCTTCTTTCTTCAATTTATTGAAATCACCAAATTGTAAAAAAAAAAAAAATTGCTTAAAGTTCCTACCCATCATGCGACAGCCACTCGCCACATAGCCAATCCGTCATCACAATCACCCACCGCTCTGTCTCCTTATGAAGGAATCCAAAACCATTCTAAGAATGCATTACCCACATATTAAATTTCACATCATTTCACAACCAAACCTAGGTTTTAAGTTTTTAAATTAATTTGTTATATTGTTTGACACATGACACCTATGTATCACTCATTTAAATTTAACAGTAAATGAATTAGTTTTTTAGTTTTTAAATTAATTTTTTATATTGTTTTTTTATGCGAAAGTAAATATCAAATACTAGAGGGCGACGCCCCTAAGACAGCCACTACTAAGAATATCAAACCACAACTCCTACTTGGACTCATTTGAAAGCGATCTAGCCCAACACTTAGAAATGGATGCTCTATGCCCCATCTTCGCTAAGTGCACATGCTTGAAAGATATATGCTGAAAACTCCTAGTAAGGATCTTTACAATGCACACAATCGTTTTGATTCTCTAAGAAGGGGCAGATGAGCTATTGATGTTGTCAACCAGGATCTTGGAGTCTTCCCATACCTCAATAGCTTGAATACCCTTATTACCTGCTATTTGGTGTCCATCCAAGAGAGACATTCCCTCAACAACAAGAATATCAGTATCCCCCGTTTGTTTGGTACTAGCCCAAATCGGGAGACCCTTATTATCTCAAATAATTAAACCTGATGCCGCCTACCATCGTCAAAAATAGAACCATCAAATAAGCTTGAAGATCACGCTTGGAGGTGGCTTCCACTTGATCACATCATTATAGACATGGGATCTATTTTTGCAGAAACTTGCCTTGAAGAAACTATGGCCCAAAGTAGAAGCTGAAAGAAAAACCTTAATGTGGGATAACACTTGTTGAGAAAAAATCCATTGATTTCTTGTAGTCCACAAATGCCAGCAGGTGACTAGAATTTTGGCAAGATCCGACATGGATGTCGCTAATTCAGTATAGTTTAAAGAAGTGAGCCAATCAATAATAGACCCAGATGAAATAGGCCTGAGAACTACATGCCATAAATTCCAAACTCTTTGAGTAAAACAGCATTCCATAAAAAGATGTCGAGCCGATTCAATCTGACCATTACATAATTCACATATGGGATCAACTCCCTGGCCATGGTTTCTCACTTTGGACTTTGATAGGACCTTTCTCGAATTTCGTCTCGAAATATGCAAAAAACCTTGCTCCTGTATAACAGCTTTTAACTCTAAAAGTTAATACATGAAATACACTTAATCTTTGGAAACATTAACTAAACTTTACAGGGGTTCCAACAGAACCTCCTCTGTACTTGACTGACTTCACCTATCTGTCAGACGCATGATAGCCTAGTAGTTCACAAACTACCTCGAAGGACCTCCTCCGCTATAAAATAAGAAAACTAACGTGTCACCTTTGTGTGAACCGTCAACCACCCGTCAATCTGGGTCACAACCCACACCAACACACTGACCCAGATGACTAAGGTACCAGACTTGGTTGAATTGAGTCTCACTAACTTACCCCGAGCCGTAACTCGATATTCCGGCTCATCCTGAACACCCCGAGTGGTAACTCAATATACCGGCTCATCCTAAGCACTCTGAGTGGTAACTCGATATCCCGGCTCATCCTGAGCACCCCGAGTGGTAATTCGATATCCCAGCTCATCATGAGCACCCCGAGTGGTAACTCGATATACCGGCTCATCCTGAGCACCACGAGTGGTAACTCGAAATCTCGGCTTATCCTGAGCACCCCTAGTAGTAACTCGATATACCGGCACATCTTGAGCACCCCGAGTGGTAACTCGATATCCCGGCTCATCCTGAGCACCCCGAGTGGTAACTCGATATACTGGCTCATCATGAGCACTCCGACTGATAATTTGATATCCCGACTCATCCTGAGCACCCCGAGTGGTAACTCGATAGACCAGCTCATCCTGAGCACCCCGAGTGGTAACTCAATATCCCAGCTTATCCTGGGTACCCCGAGTGGTAACTCGATATCCCGGCTCATCCTGAGCACCTCCGAGTGGTAACTCGATATCCCGGCTCATCATGAGTACCCCGAGTGGTAACTCAATATCTCGGCTCATTTTGAGCACCCCGAGTGGTAACTCGATATACCGGCTCATCCTGAGAGTATGATGGAATCCTCCGTGACATACCTCATATCATCTTGAGAGTATGATGGAATCCTCCATGACATACCTCATATCATCCTGAGAGTATAATGGAATCCTCCATGACATACCTCAAATCATCCTGAGAGCATGATGGAATCCTCTATGACATACCTCAAACCTCAACGATCTGATGGAGAAAGACCCCTCGAACGCCAACATCGGAGAACCCATCAACGATCTGGCGAAGACAAACCCTCCAATACCAGTCGGAGAAACCTCAACGATGTGGCGGAGAAAACACCCTCCACGCCAACATCGGAGAACCCCTCAACGATCTGGCGGAGACAAACCCTCCAACGCCAGTCGGAGAAACCTCAACGATGTGGCGGAGAAAACACCCTCCATGCTAACATCGGAGAACCCCGTGGTATAACATACTACATAGAAGTATACATGCCACGCAATCTTAGAAACCCAGTCCGTTCAAAGTACATCCAAGTACCATTTCAAGGAAACCCTAGCCCCAAGGAACATTTTGACATACCAATAACCCAGCCCCCTTAACCTCCCGAGCAAAAACCGCCTATGTGGTCATCCATTACCGCTGAGATTACTCAAACGGGGCTCTAAACGAACTCCAACGACCTCGAAACAGCCAAAATTCGATATGGGATACCCCAAAACCCTATACACGCTCCGCCGTGGGTCCAGAAATAGTCCTAAGCACTGCCACGGGCCTGTAGAAGGCCGGACCACTCGCCACGTGCCGGCCACGACCCCTCACGCACAGCCACGCGCCCCCACACGCCTTGTACTGTTCACGATGGAATATTTCGTCGCTCTGACCAAATATTCAGTCGAATCTGACGGAATCGAAAGATTCTGTCAAACTAACGGCGTTAGTATTCCGTCATAACACTGTTACCTTTTGACGGAATATGCTAATGCCATCAGCATATTCCGTCAAACCCTAACAACGTCAGTTGACCCAACGGTCAACTAACTGCTGACTGGACCACTGACTGTGTTGCCATGTGGCACCACGTGGCTGCCACCTGACATGCCACGTTAGCCATCGTAGTTCAAACTAGTCATCGGAGCTGATCGGGGACGATGACCGGACCACCATCGTCGTCGCCCTCTCTGGTGGCTGAATCTGGAAATTCTCGTCGGAAATCGCCATTTCTGGTGAGCTTCTAACTTCTTCATTTCTCGATTGTTTTTCACGATCTACACATGTGGATCCATCTACACAACACCAGGAACTCAAATCTGAAGTCAAAGCTTCGAAACCATACCTGGTTTGGCCATCAGACGGCCGAAAAGCTTCAGAAAAATCCTCCATTCGGTCTATCGCCTACAGCGATGCTCTCACCTCAAAAATGGCCTACATCAACTCGCAATCTCATTAGGATGCTCATCTGGGCTAGGTTTGGATCAAATCGGTCCAAAAATGGGACGATGAAGGTGAGGGTGGATCGGTGATCGCACGAGGAGAGCGAGGGTTCAGGGGAGGAGAGAGCATGGTCATGCGCCGGGTCTGGCCAGAGTCCGAAAGGAGGACAAAAATATCCCCCAAATTTTGGACTTTTCCAAAATGACCAAACTGCCCTAAAAGCTGCTAGGCCGACAACTCTTTCATCGGGTCTCCATTTTCCACGTGCCGCCTGTCTACGAACTCGTGAGTTCGAGACCTACGTAACGACCCAAGAAAATTTTTCAAAAGCACTGCCAGTCAAAAAGTGACTCCCGAACCCTTCCGAAACCGAGGGTAAAATCGTCCCTTCTTTAATTAAATTCTCAAATTAATTTAATTTATGGTCCGGGTTGTTACAGACTTCCTATTTGAATTCCTTGGATCTAGTAGATGAATTTCCATTATTAGAATGTTGAATTTCATTGAGAATTGAGAGAGTTATGGGGCTTTGAATTTTCGGGTGGTTATGGAGGATTTTTGCATAAATGAACATTAATCGTGTCTGAGGTTGAAGGCGGGTACGCCTTGCAGTCGCAGCTGCAAGCGCACGTGGGGGAAGGGTTCCCGGTCATCCACCAGCGTCTGGTGGCGCGTGGAGCTCCTCCTCGACTTTGATAAACACAAGTCTTAAAGTTCTCGATGTTCCTGACCTGTTGGTGCAAGTTTCGGGTCAATCGGACATCGTTTATGGGTAATTTTGGGAGCCTGAAGTGGCTACGTTTCTAGTTAGGACGCCTGTATACCTCCCGGGATTTAGGGGTTCAGATTTTAGGTTTATAATTTCAATTTAATAATACCACGTATCATTTTGACAAGCGTGGTGGCTCCGAAGGTTACGAGGGACCTATTAGCTGGAAATTAGGCTTGTTTGGGCCTCGAGGTGAAGGTACTTTACTTCCTAAATGGAAATGCATGCATATTATTATGTTTTCAGTATTTTATATTTACTTACGAATTTCAGGAATTAAGTGGAATGACTATTTAGTATTCTTATAAGTCCCGGGAATTTTAAAAAATCATTGTAAGTGTTTATTTTCGTTTTAAGCACTGGGAACCATGAATAATATTTTTTACTTGATTATCCACTAATTTTGGATTTAGTATTAATTATGGATTTCGACAATGTTTTTGGGAAACTATTTGACAATGGACTTGAGCTTAGGCCTGGGAAGGTAATTTTATAGATTTCGGCGAATGGATTTTAGGTTGAGGCCCGGGGTAATGTATGTGGGCTTAGGCCTAGGTATTTGATGGGTTGGGGGTTTTGGCCCAGGAAGGTGGGTTAGGCTTTGGCCCGGTGGGTGGGCTGTTGGTATTTTGTAGGTAGTTGGTGAGGTATATCAGGGAGGATTCCCTCATACGCCCAGGGAGATATGGGGTATGTTAGGGAGGATTCCCTCATACGCCCGGGAAGATATGAGCTATGATATGAAGGATTCCATCATAGGCTCAGAAAGATACGAGGTATAGTATGGAGGTTTCCATCATACTCTCGGCATGATATCAAGGTACGACCGGGATATCGAGCTATGGCTTAGGGTGATGGCTTTCGCCGGGTTACTGATATGGCGGGCACATGTAAATCAATTGGATTCTGATAAGTTGTATTTACTTATATGCGAATCTTGTTGCATGTAAGGTTTGATAAAAATGTGGGATACGATAGCCGAGAGTTAAACCGGCTGATAAGAGTTGATGACGACTTTCACGGGCTTTGATAGGTGATCGATGCACCTCTAAGCGAATGCGCGTTTTCGTGGTCAATGGGTTGGTGTGTGCGGTGACTCGGATTGACAAGTTGTGATTGGTTCGCATGAGTACGACATTTCAGTTATTTAATATCGTCTTGAGAGACGAGGTTACAGTTGTGGATATACGAGGTTGGGTGTAACACTATTTGATTTATTTTTATTTTATATCATTCTTCTGACAGGTGGAAGACGGTTCAACCAAAGTATAGGGGAGATTCTGACGGATTTTCGGTAGAATTCTCGTAAAGTGCTTATAAGTCAGTAAGGGTATTTTATGAATTATTTTGGGTTGTCAGACCAGAGTAGGGCTTTTCGGGAAGGGTCCTGTTAACTTGGTATCAGAGCTCTAGTTTAACTTCCTGCAGACTGCACACTTGTGTGCTATTATTTTAGTGGTTCTTGTCATCGAGATGCCTCCAAGACGTTTGTCTCGTCAGTGACTTAGTATTGAGGGAGGCGGAGAGTGCATAGTGGATAGGAGGTGAAAGATTTCGTGGTTAAGCTAATTTTAGCAGACCCTGGATCCGTTGGGTCGGGCGATGATTAGGATGTTATGGAGTAGAAGTACTATTGAGGTCTGAGACATTGAGAGGGCCATATGTTGGGAGCCATGATAGGCTGTTGCAGGTGAGTAAACTTTGTTTTCTAAAACTATAATGCATGCATATTTTTATATGTTTTAACTGATCTGGTATCAATTATGAATTTGGTAATTAAGTATAATTATTTTTTTAAAATGATTTATTGTTGTTGGTGGATTTATTGTTTTTGGGCCTCGACCCGGTTACATGGTTTTGTTGCTAGGGCTCGGTCTTATGGATTTCAGTTTTATGGATTCCAATTTTATGAATTTTTAAAGTACGGTTTTAATTTGATTCTGGGCCCTTTGGGTTAGACCGTGACTGTGATTTTATCGGGTTGGGACTTTGGCCCCGGTTTTCCTATGGTTTTGGCTTAGGCCAAGAAATAAGGATTTCAAAGTGGATTTGGATTATATGTTACGAGTTTTCTTTTCACTATGTGTACCGTCCTCGGGTATCATGGGATTTCTCCTGCACGTGATGAGGGGTATTTCCCATCATGTGTTCGTTGAGGTTTCACTGATACTGGCGTCGCAGGGTATTTCTCTACCAGATCATTGAGGTTTCTCCGATACTGGCGTCGCATGGTATTTCTCCGCCAGATCGTTGAGGTTTCTCTGAAGCTGGCGTCGCAGGGTATTTCTCCGCCAGATCGTTGAGGTTTCTCCGATACTGGCGTCGCAGGTATTTCTCTGCCAGATCGTTGAGGTTTCTCTGATACTAGCACCACAGGGTATTTCTCCGCCAGATCATTGAGGTTTTTCTAATACTGGTGTCGCAGGTATTTCTCCGCCAGATCATTGAGGTTTTTCTGATACTGGTGTTGAAGGGTATTCCTCCGCCAGATCGCTGATATTGGCGTTGTAGGGTATTTCTCCACCAGATCGTTGACGTTTTCTGATGCTGGCATGGCAGGGTATTTCTCTGTCAGATCGTTGAGGCTGACTACACTTAGTATAGGGATCTACATGACTTCACGATATCCTCAGGTGCACGTGTACCTATCTGACACATGAATTAAAGGTATATTCGGTCATGTGACGTCATGACTTGAGGTATTTTCAGTCATGTGGGGAGTAGGCCTTGAGTTGGACCTCTCAGGTTCTAATCATTGCTTTGAGGTATCTTCAACAGTGGTTAAAAGGGGTAGATTTTCGGGTTGAACTACCCCGGGTATTAGCATTCTGGTGCCTTCAGGATGTCTCCTGGATGTTGTTCTCGCCTACGGTCTGTTGTCGAGGTGGGAACAAAGAAATGTGCAAGGTGCACAGGATTTAAGGTTTTGGCATATTGTATCATTTCGGGTCAACTTACATTGAGTTTGTAGAGGTTCAATTGGGAATCGTAGCAGAGGTTCAGTTCGTGTCGGTAGAGAAGCGAGAGGACTCGAAAGGATGCAGGAGGTTGGTTTTTTTACCTGAGTTAAGGGAATTTCGAGGATGAAATTTCTTTAAGGGGGGAAACTTGTAACCACCCGGACCAGAAATTAACGTACGTTGAGAATTTAATAAGGCAAAGGAAGATTTTAACATCGGGGCTCGAAAGTCACTTTTCGTTCGGAGATACTTTTAGAAACCTTTCTTGAACAGTTGTGTAGGTCTCGAACTCACAAGTTTGTATGCAGGTGGCACGAGAAAAACGGAGCCCCGAATGTGGGAGATATGGGTCTAGAAGCTTCAGGGGAATTTTGGTAATTTATGTGGGTCAGATATTTTTAACCCACATTTATCCAGATTTTTCGGATTCAATCTCTCTCATCCCTTGACTCTCTCTCTCTGGCCCAACAAAAATCGAATCCTCCCACATTTGAACTTGAAATATTTGACTACTTCAAGCCAAACCAATGACCATAGCACCTCCTCTCTTCTCCACGAGCACAATACTACCTTCCTTGAGTTGTGAGGACTTCGGTGGACGGAGAAACATGGACCCAAAGATAGACCGAAGCTTTCCAGCCAATTTTTGGCCACCACATGTGAGGTTTCTCAATTTGGACTTCATATTTGAATTACTTGGATCTACTAGATGATTTTCCATTATTAGAACGTTGAATTTCGTTGAGAATTGAGAGAGTTATGGGGCTTTAAATTTTCAGGTGGTTATGGAGAATTTCTACATAAATGAACAGTAACCGTGTCTGAGGTTGAAGGCGAGTACGCCTTGCAATCGAAGCTGCAGGCGCGCGTGGGGGGAAGGTTCTCGACCGTCCACTGGTGTGTGGCGGTGCGTGGAGCTCCTCTTCGAGCTCCGGCGAACATGTTCCAAACCTATTAGCGCAAGTTTCGGGTCAATCGGACATCATTTAGGGGTATTTTTCGGCGTCCGAAGTGACTGCGTGACTAGTTAGGATGCTTGTATACCTCCCGGGATTTAGGGGGCTGGATTTTAGGTTTATAAGTGCAATTTAATAAGGCCACGTATCGTTTTGATAAGCGTGGTGGTTCCGAAGGTCACGAGGGACCGATTAGCTGGAAATTAGGCTCGTTTGGGCTTCCAGGTGAGGGGACTTTACTTCCTAAATGGAAATGCATGCATATTATTATATTTTCAATATTTTATATTTACTTACGAATTTCGGGAATTAAGTGGAAGGACTATTTAGTTTTCTTATGAGTCCTGGGAATGTAAGAAAATCATTATAAGTGTTTATTTTCGTTTTAAGCACTGGGAATAATGAATAGTGATTTTTACTTGATTATCCACTAATTTTGGATTTAGTATTAATTATGGATTCCAATAATGTTTTTGGGAAACTATTTGACAATGGACTTGGGCTTAGGCCCGGGAAGGTAATTTTATGGATTCCGGCGTATGGATTTTATGCTGAGGCACGGGGTGATGCATGTGGGCTTAGGCCTAGGTATTTGATGGTTTGGGGGTTTTGGCCCAAGAAGGTGGGTTAGGCTTTGGCATGGTGGGTGGGCTGGTGGGATTTTGTAGGTAGTTGGTGAGGTATGTCAGGAAGGATTTCCTTATACGCCCGGGGAGATGTGGGGTATGTCAGGGAGGATTCCTTCATACGCCCGGGAAGATATGAGCTATGGCATGGAGGATTCCATCATAGGCTTGGGAAGATACGAGGTATAGTATGGAGGTTTCCATGATACTCTCGGTGTGATATCGAGGTACGGCCGGGATATCGAGCTATGGCTCGAGGTGATGGCTTTAGCCGGGTTACTGATATGGCGGGCACAAGTAAATCAATTGGATTATGATAAGTTGTATTTACTTATATGCGAATCTTGTTGCATGTAAGGTTTGATAAAGTGGTGGGATACGATAGCCGAGAGTTAAGCCGGCAGATAGGAGTTGATGACGACTTTCACAGGCTTTGATAGGTGATCGATGCACCTCTGAGTGAATGCTCGTTACCGTGGTCAGTGGGTTGGTGTGGGCGGCGACCCGGATTGACGAGTTGTGATTAGTTCACATGAGTACGACATTTCAGTTATTTAATACCGTCTTGAGAGACGAGGTTACAATTGTGGATATACGAGGCTAGGTGTAACACTGTTTGATTTATTTTTATTTTATATCCTTCGTCTGACAAGTGGAAAACGGTTCAACCAAAGTATAGGGGTGATTCTGTCGGATTTTCGGTAGAATTCTCGTAAAGTGTTTAGAAGACAGTAAGGGTATTTTAGGAATTATTTTGGGTTGGTAGACCAGAGCAGGGCTTTTCTCGGATTTTGAGGGGAATTCGGGGAGGGTATTGTCAATTTAACAGAAATTTTTACGGAATAGTTAACGGTGGACCAAGTTGTTACGTTTTACAAATGTCAGGGGTACTTAAATGCAACATTTGATAAGTTAAGTATAACTCTGAAATTTGGTGTAACACACATGGTACTAAAGTGTAATTTGCTCATTAAAATATACGATATGAGATAAAATTTATTGATATCAACGTAAAATCTTTACAAGATTACAATAGAAAGTCTAATAGAAAATCATTTATATAGGGATAGAAAATCTAAAAATAATCGAATTCCTACCCATAGAAAATCTTATTGGTAAAGATAACAAGTAAATCAAGTAACCAAATCTAGTAAAAAAATCAAACTAAGATATCAAATCTATTTAGGATTTTATTTCCAATAACGCTACGGGCATCAACTACATTCCTAACTTTCATATCCCAATACATGTGGCAGCATGACATGGCAATCCGTATACACTTCAACATCCCGAATTTACAACCTCAAGGTTAAATACAATTTCAAAGAGAAAGTTGATGTTACGGAGTAAGGTCGAAATTACACGATCATGGTTCGAAGTTACATCATTAAGATATATTTATACGGTATATTTATATATTTGCACGATCATGGCTGAAAGTTACAACATTTCGGTAGATTTACACAACCAAGGTAACAGATTACACTTCAACATCACCAATTTACAACCTCAACGTTAACTACAATCTCAAAGAGAAATTTCATGTTACGGAGTAAGGTTGGAATTACACGATCATGGTTTGAAGTTACATCGTTAAGGCATATTTACATAATCAAGGTTACATAACCAATGCAGCAAATTACACTTCAACCTCACTAATTTACAACCTCAACATTAACTATAATCCCCGAAGAGAAAGTTTATGTTACAAAGTAAGGTTGGAATTACATGATCATGGTTCAAAATTATATCGTTAAGGTAAATTTACACAATCAAGGTTACAGATTACACTTCAACGTAGGTGAATTACACAATCATGGTTGAAAGTTACAACATTTAGGTGGATTTACACAACCATGCAAGGTAGTAAAGTACACTTCAACGTCATGAATTTACAACCTCAAGGTTAAGTACACGATCATGGTTGGAAGTTACATTGTTAAGGTATATTTACACAATTAAGGTTACAGATAACGCCTCAATGCATGTGAATTACACGATTATGATTGACAGTTACAACATTTAGGTAGATTTATACAACAAATGTAGCATATTACACTTCAACGTTACGAATTTACAACCTTAAGGTTAAGTACAATTCAAAAAGAAAGTTCATGTTACAGAGTAAAGTTGGAATTACACGATTATGGTTCGAAGTTACATCGTTAAAATAGATTTGCACAATTAAGGTTATAAATTACACTTCAATATAACAGAAGTACACGATCATGATTCAAAGCATTAAGGTAAATTTACACAACCAAGGTAGCAAATCACATTTCAACGTCACAATTTTACAACATCAACATTAAATAAATCAAATAAAAATAAAAGATATAGATACTCTTTTTTATTAATAAAGAGTATGGAAGACTAACCCTAAAAAAATAAATAGTTAATTAATGCTAAACAAAATAATAATAAAAGAAAGTGTGAAAAGTAGTAGAAGATGTAAATGGCCAAACGACAACCACAACCAAACACCACCTGTCTTTTAGTGCCAAGGGTACAGCTTGGGTGGACCAGATCAGTCAATACTTCAGCCCTAGTAGGCTTTAGCTTCATTGACCAAAAATACATAAAAACTTCATACTCCTTGAGTATTTCCGCACGTGCCCTTTTATTAATTAGGTTAAGGTTGGTGATGATGCTATTCAACTGTATTATTAGCCTCATGCTATTGTACCATCTCCAAATTTTGAAAATTATTCTTTGACAATGGGGACGGTTTGAATCGATATTAATATCACCCAGATCAAAAATAAAAATCTCTACAATCCTAACGTTTCGATACGATTTGTATTTTCAAAAACAGAATTGAAATCGTTCTAATCCAAACTGTTATTAACGAATTGGTTTGGATTGATTTGAACGATTTAGACATAAATTTTTTATATAATTTGTTAACTAAAAAAACTCCTCCAAAATAATTTTTTTTTCTAAAATTCCACAATTCTCATCATGATTTTATATAATCACATCAAAATTTCATATATTTCATAAAAACTTTCAACCCCAAGAGTATTTCCGCACGTGCCCTTTTTTAATTAGGTCAAGGTTGGTGATGCTATTCAACTATACTATTAGCCTCTTGCAGCGTCTTCCAATTTTGTACCTTCTCCAAATTTCGAAAATTATTCTTCTACCACAATTGCCAATGCTAAGCATTATTTCTTTCTTGTGAGAATCAATACAAACATAGAAAAGTATTGCCTCAAGGTGCGGAAAAAGTTATTGTTAATTGTTGATACATGATACAAAGTAACTCTGATTTTTAATTATCAATTATATATGAATATATGTATAACAGCGTGATTTCATTCATGAAAAACTATCATATTTGTGTGCATAGAGCCTATATCTATTACGAAGTTCACATTTTCATTTACATATTTGGAATTTTCTTGTGAATCATCATTGATGTTTCATTGCCTACACTCTTCAGATGACATCATAAAAATTAAAAATATGAACCACAAACATAAAATAAAAAACATTCATAATAGTTCGCATAAAAAATAAAAAATCATAACAGTTTTAACATAGGTATATGACCACAATAAACTAAAGACACAAAATAATAACTTGAGCTAGCTAGTCTTTCAAATGAGCATAGCAAAACAATTGGACAAGGGATTTTCAAAGTAAAACTTATTAAGGTGTTACTTACAAATCTCATCTAAAAATCTTGCATCTAATAATTTAAAATCACTTAATATTTTGAAATTCTTCATTTTTAACTAATTTAGTTTAAATTTTTCATACTTTAAAGCGCCTCATTCAAACAGATATAGTCCAAAGGTTTTTCTCCCCAAGCTCTCTTAGCCATGGTCTTTTGGGTAAAAGATTCTATCTAAGTTAGGTAAGCTTGGCTTTTGGGTCTCATGCTTCCAGCGCCTAGCCATGTGACTCTCTATTTTGCGCACTTGCTCTCTATTTTTACTTCCTTGGTTTTGTATCCTATCATCGGAAGCAAAGGATTCTCTACTGTTTATTTGACCTTTGCTGTCCTAATCCAGCCTTAACACTCTCGTGCTTTCTGTTCTTTGACTAATACAGGTCAATTTCTTCTCTGAATTGGCGCTGGAAAGTGGCCGCCCGGGTATATTCAGTTTTACCATGGACTAGGTTTAAGTTGTTGGGCTTGATGTAATAGGTTTGAATAGAATATGGGCCAAGTTAATTGTTACATCCCGTCCAGAAAACTCGAATTTGGAACTTTTGAAACAACCTAAATGCCAGTATGGAACACCTTGGGCCTTGCAGTTTTAGTGGGTGGTGTTCGTGTGGGTTTTGTTAGAAAGATTACTTTGAGCCCAAAAATTTAGTTTTGGCCCAATTCACTACCAAGCCCAACCCATTAAACTCATCATATGATGTTTCACTTTCTCCCATCTTTCTTCCTCAATCCACCTCTTCTCGTGTTTGACCGTGAAAGTCCCAAATTGCAGAGCCACAAATCAAGACCCACGACACTACCGCCACGCATGCAATTCCGCCGTTCGACCCAAGGCCACTAACCCCCCTTGGAATCTTCCTCTTCCCCCTCGATAATCTCCTCCCTCTCGAGTACAGCCGAGGAGCACCAAACAGAGCAAATTGGTCGCCACCGCCACCCTCGACTTACGACCACCCAACCCTCACCATCATCATCATCTTGTTCGCCTCGACGAGGCGAATCCATCCTTGACGACCTTCACCGTCAAAAACTGCCGTGGCGGGAGAATCGAGGAGTTGGAGCTCAGCGACCTCAAAGCTTTCAATTTCCTTTCTGACGATTTTAGATAAGTTTTCAATCAAATGCTTTCACATTTGAAGTCGTTGTGTTAAGAGCTTCTTTTTTACTAATCGCACGGTGATTTTCAATTAGGAACGGCGGTAGTCGAGTTCGTCGGAAATTGCAGAGCCGCACGGACCACTGCGAACTCCGGCGATCAGGCCTCCTAGTCACTATCCTCCGACGCGTCTTGACGAGACAAACTCAGCCGTGATGTCCTTCTTCATTGACAAGCGATGTGGTGTGAGGAGATTCGAAGAGAAAGCCCACGGTGGCACCGAGCCTCTCAAAGGATTTTTGAACCAGCGAGGTGAGATTCTCACCTTCTAGCTTCTTCCATCAAACTCGTCTCATTGAGAGCTTCATTTCGAAGTGCTTGCATGTAGGAATCGGAGGGAGATCAATGACGGAACGAGCCCCTCATAAAACTGGGTTTCTTCGAACTCCCGAGGCTTCCTGGCAATTTTTCGGCCAAGGTAGGTACTTTCTGACCTTAAACCCTAGATTTCTGGAATCCTCGTCACGAGTAGTTGCAGTTTGGTGTAGTGCATGCTCAGTTTGGCTGAGATTGGAAGAATTTAGAGCTCGTTGGAAACTCTGGTTTTCCGGCAAGAAATTCCAGAATTTGACCACCGCACACGACGGTCTGACCGCTGGTCACTGTCCGTTGAGCACATGACGGACACGTTGCAGACAAGTGGGTACCACGTGGAAGCCACACATGGCAGTCACGTGGAAGCCACACATGGCAGTCACGTGGAAGCCACCTGGCAGCCACGTGGAAGCCACCGGCAGCCACGTGGAAGCCACCTGGTAGCCACGTGGAAGCCACCTGGCAGCCACGTGGAAACCACCTGGTAGCCACGTGGAAGCCACGTGGAGCCACGTGGACGCCACATGTCAGTCATGTTGGCACCAGCACACTCAACAGGAGCGTGAATGCGCGTGGCGTCGAGTGTCACCTCCGGCTGGTGCGTGGCGGCACGTAAGGGCACTTCCCAACCTCAGACCGGCGCATGGCGGTTCGTGAGGCCACTTCTCGACCTCAGACTGGCTCATGGCGGCGCGTGGGGGAGTTTTCTGGCCCACGGTGGCCCCTGGGTCTAGTTTCGGAACGTTTCAGATCATTTAAACACATTTTAGTTCGTTTAGTGTTGTTTTAGTTCCGTTTTGGGTAACCCAAGAGGGGTTTTCTTTAGCTTTCCTTATTGAAGTAATTAGTAACCTTATGGTTGGTTTTGGTTAGGGTTTTGATGACTTGGAGCTTACGTTGACTTGCATAGTCAAGTGATTTTGATCTCCAACTAATTTGTGAGTGGACCTCCTTCCTAAACCCTATCTATTTATTATATTTTACTTGCATACTTGGTGACCATTTCTTGGAATTTATTATTATTAATGAGTTATGTGGTCGTTAGATATACTTTTGATCTCGAGCATGACATGTTGGATTATGATTGGTGAACCTTACGATGAGAATAGTTGAGATCATGATTGTTGGACGTTTGAAAATGTTGGGTTAGAGTTGTTTACTAGGATGTGCATTAGTGACACTTTTACCCACGAGCATGGTTAGTTGGAAATTAATTTGTGACCACCACTACGAGATTGCTTATGTACACTTTGGCTTCCCGAGATGTGCTTGTGTGCATGTGAATGTGTTTTAAAGGTTTTCCCTCATTTCTTGACATGTTAGAAACCCAAGCATGACTTGTTGACTATAGTTGTAATGTCGTATTCCCTGAGCATGACTCATTTGACTATGTTGGTTATATTCCCGAACATGAATTAATTGAGATTGATTGTGAATTGTGACTATAAGAACTATGTTGTACACGTGTTATACATGAGATGTGTAATAGCCACTTAGGAGTCGCCGATATCTTTAATATCCGTCTGTTGGCCACAGACCAGCCACCAGGTGATCGATCACCCGCGCTCGCTCAAATACTAGTTAAATAGCGCCAGCATATCCACGATGCTCTAGAGGACATGAGGTGACGATGCTTAGCATCCAGCCTTCACGTGGTTGAGGTACACGAGCAATCCCTAGATACCTAGCTTGTCATGTGTGAATGACTCGAGCGACTCAATAGCATAATTAGTGGGTTATACGTTCTATACTTATTGCTTCGGGAGGGTATTTAGACTACATATTATTTTATTATTATTTTATAATTATTTCTCATGAAATGTGCATGTTCGTCGTTCATGTTTTGTTGGAATCCTTTGAGCTTCTTTTCAAAACTGAAGGGTTAAAATATGTTTTCAACTTAATGTTTTACACTTAAATAACTTATAGGGTCCACTCACCCTTCTGTTTTTGTACATGTTCAGTCATCATTTATGCATCATTTTGATGTCCTTAAATACCTCGCTTACATGCCTTTTGAATGATTTTCTGCGATCAATAGTACAAAATGATCAATCATGTGAAACTTGTGCAGATTTGGAAAGATAGGTAAATTTTGGGAAGAACGCAAAAAGAAAGGCTCAATTCGAATTTATAATGAAGGAAATGTCTCAAGTTGAATATCGGGTCTCAAACCGAGTCCAAAACTGGGTCCTAGCGCATGCCAAGACAAGCCAAGAACCAACCCAAGACTTATTCCAAAGACATCCTACCGAGTCCCTATCGAGTCCCAGAAGAAACCCTATCGAGGTCAAGGACATTCCCTTGACATGTCCTAATCACGCCCTACATGTCCTAATATGCCCTAAAGAGGACCTTGTGACAGGACCCATCCCGAATTTCCCCTCGAAATTCGGAAAAGGTCCTGCTCCCGTCTGACAACTTAACAAAATACCCAAAACACCCTTAAGCCCTAGCAAACAATTATGAGAATTCTGCCAAAAATCCGACAGAATTTTCCCTTATAAACTAGCTAACCGTCTTCCACCTGTCAGACAATGGATCAGATAGCACACAAACTTTCAACCCAACCTCTGTACGAATAACTACCAATAATTACAAACAATCCAACAGATTTATCAGAGCATCTAGGTATGATAAATTAATACACAGGTAAATATCCTACTCTCGGTAAACGCGCAGTTAAATTGTAATGCCTCCGCCTCTGGATATGCCCACGTCAATTCAATAGCATGGAGGGGATTTAAAACATCAAGATTTGGAGTGGACAAAAATAATCAATTAAAACTATTTCTGAGAAAAATATACCTTTTTCCCCCTCCACAAATAAAATCATGCATGCATCACATAAAACAGTTTATAATAATAAAACATCATCTGAAAATCACCGAAATTCCATGTTCCTTTAAAACCATTTGGTTGGACCTACACAAAATCTATATAATGAAAAACACACCGTGGTCCACAATATGGTTTGAAAATCCTCTTCACAAGAGTTTAAAATCCTTCGTAATTAACCTGGACATAAAATTTATATCAATACATAACATAATCCACTGTTCCCAAAATACCCTCCACACACCTGATATATCTCGAGTTGTGCAGAGCCATGTGCTACTCGTAGACAGCCCTTGCGACCCGGCGGAGCAAAACCCCTCAACACCAGTGTCGGAGCCCTCGCAACCGGCGGAGCAAAACTCCTCAATGTCAGTCGGAGAAAACCTTGACCCTCGGGGACAGAAAAAACCAGTGAAAATCAAAATCCATGTTTTGAAATCCTTGTTTCTTGGCCTAAGCCAAATTCATTGAAAAATCATTTATGGCCAAATCCAGTAAAATCATAAATGCGGGTCTAACCCGAAACCATGAACTCAATAATTACCACATTAAAATGATATCAAAATCGAATCCAAAAACCAGGCCATTTCCGCAAAACACATTTTCACTAAAATATGCAAAACCTGTGTCCATTAATAAGTTCTAAATCCCGAAAACATATCACAACAATATATAATAGCATTTAAATCAAAGATACCTTTATGCATGCATTACAATTTATAAACCAAAGTCCACTCACTGATAGCTCAATCCTGAGTCGTACACTCCTCTGCTGTGTTCGGAGCAGTATCGCCTGTCAAAAGTAACAATCGGAATTACTAACGATATTTAGAAACCCTATATAGAAACCCCCCAAACCCCGGGAAAATCGCTCGCGTTACATTAAAACTTAGCCACTTCGGACATCCAAACCTACCCCGAAACGATGTCCGATTAACCTGAAACCTGCGCCAAAAGGTCCAAAACATCGAAAACTAACAGACACGCATCGCCGTGACCACAGACACGGCCCCACGCGCCGCCACTCACCAGCGGAAGGCCGGACCATGCGGCACGTGCCGGCCACGACTTGCTATAGTGTCCCCACGCGTTGACCCGATCCAACCCGGTCCAACTCGGCCTGACACGGCCCGACTCAACCCGGTCTGACTCGACCTGACTCGGTTTACTTGACCCAACCCAGTTTGACTCGACCCAACTCGGTCTAACTCGACCCGACCGGTCATCGGCGACTTACCGGAGAAGACGGCAGTGCGGCCGTCGCCGTCGCAGAATCCACCATTTCCGGTCGATCTTCAAACTTTCCTAACTTCTTCAAAACTCAACCGTTTTTCACGTATTTTATGTCTAAATTCATCTACTCAATCCCATGAAACCAAAAATGAACTCAAAACTCTAAACATGTACTTGTACTGGTCCAAAAATTGATCAGAAACCTTCGGTTCCTTTTTCCTTCGATCGGTGCCTCCCGCGACTGCCCCCTTCGGTGGTGGGTATGGTTGTGCTCGCGGGAAGGAGGAGAAGGTGATGGTGTGGATGAAAAGTGTCAAGGTTCCTCAGATTTGAAGGTCTGAATTCAAGTTTCTTTTGGTTTCGGTCGGTGTCGGTTTCGGTCGGTCACGGGTGTGGATGGATTGTGTAAGAACTGAGAAGACTGAACAAATATGCAGAATGGTTAATATATATATATATATATATATCTCCCCAAAGACAAATGACCAAAATGCCCCTACAGAATCGAGACCCAACAATTCCTCGCATGGTCTCCGTTTTCCGCGTGCCGTCTATCTACGAACTCGTGAGTTCGAGACTTACGCGATACCCACAAGAACTATCAAATGGCTCCACACAAAATTAACTTTCGCGCCCCCTTTAAAACTAAGGGTAATTTTGTCTTTTCCCAAATTAAATTACAACAATTTACTAATTAAATGTCCGGGTCGTTACACCTTGTCGCAACCCTATGAAGGTTTTAGTCTTGTGCCAACATCATGTCTCAAGGAAATCCCAGTCGAGGGCCAAGGTCATGTACCAAGTCCTTGCCTCATGCCATGCCACGCCAAGACATGTCCCGTGACATGTCCATATTCCACCTGCGATGCGCCAACCCAGAACCCTATGCGCCAAGCTGTGCCTTTCCATGCCTATGACAAGTGTCTGGTGCACCTCAAAAGCGGAGGTCCAGATCATGCCTAAGATGCTTCCCTGGTTCTCAACCCAAGGAGTTCCTCTACGCCCTATTTTAGGCCAAGGAAGTTCAAAAGAGGCCCTGACCTGCAAATCGAGGGAACAGAGTGAGACATCGATCATAGTTGGACTTCAAATCACCCATCTAAGCTAACACACTCATGTGTCTCGCCTGGAAATGTCAATGACACGTTCGTGTCCTGTTTTGCCTTAAAAGACTCCCTAGGAGCCCTGATTTGAGCCAAATTGGGCCATTGACTTTTCTACAAGCTTTTGAGCGGGGAAAAACCCAGAACCATACTAGATACATCATTTGGAAGTGCCTGGAGTGGTTTGTCTTGATTGAATTGGTCCATGACATGTTAAGTTCTTAAAAGTCCAATTCTGAAGGTTTATGAGCCCAGAATCTGGCCCAGCTATGTTCAAAGTACCTAGGGTTGGGCCAGCCCAATGCATGACTTCCAAGAAACCCTAGAAGTAGCTCAGATGCTGCCTTGGCGGGCAAGAAAGCTCATAAGACAAGTCAAGCAAGATTGCCGCAGAATCCTAGTCCTTGCTCTACGAGGATTACCTTTTTTTGGAGTCCTTTTTCGTTCCTAACTAGGATAGCAGTTTTGAGTCAATTTTTTATTAGATTTTTTGTCCTCGAATATCTCCTACATTGTAGAGGTTTAGAGGCCTATTTAAAGGACCAAAAGGCTCGTGGGTGAGGATCCCTAGACACCCTAGCCGCAGTTAGATTTGTAATTCAGTTTTCAGATTTTAAACAATTTATTTTCCAAGTTGTGAGAGAAGTGAGCGTGAAGTCCTTGAAGGAGAAGCCTTGGCGTGTCCTTTGTAGTGCATCATCATCAACAATCCCTGTTGTAGTTTATTTTCATTTTAATATTTACATTATGAATTCAATTATGTATGTTTCAATTCCAGTTATGCATGAGTAGTTTCTTTTAGGATTAGGGCTATTTGAAGCCCTATCCATGTTAGTTCGTTAATTAGATTTTGGCTCTTGATTGTGATTGCTATGCATGTTGAATAATTCTAATTACTTCTTAAACTGCTATTCTTTTATGTTTATGAGATTAGTTATCTTGTTTGCATAAATTATTGATGGAATTGCTTGACGTACCACTATATCATCTTGTAATTCATTAGCATCAAGAGGTTGAGATTAACAAACAATCTTGGAATCGGAATTCATGACAACCTATGAATTCAAATCACTCTTCTAGGCTAGTGTGGTGTCATTAAATTCTCTTAGTACTTCATGCATCATCTTAACTGGTAGGTGATAGAAGTTTTAAGGTACTTATATGGCCTAGAACATGCTAAGTAAGAGAGAATAAAATATGTTTAGTGTACCTTACTCGGACCTAGGCATGGGCACCTAATTCAGAAGTTGCATAGTAATTAAGTCAAGAAAATCTGGTTAATAACTATAATTAGTTAGAGTGGATAGTAAGCCTTAATTCGCCTTAATTAATAGATTAATTCAATCAATCATCCTTGCATTGTTATTCTCTGCATTTTATTTACTTCTTTTACTTGTTTTACTTGCGTCACAAGTTAGGTCTAGGGGTAACTAGAGTCTTTACCGTGTCTATTATTTTCCTTTGCTGTTTTAGTGTCTTTTGTCTAAGTTAATAAAATTTGAACTTAATTGGAATTTAATCGTTGAACAAGTATTCGAGGGATCGATCTTTGCTTATCACTATATTGTCATAATCGATTTTGTGCACTTGCAAAGGTATAATTGTTGAAAATAGAGTTCATATTCATTGTGTCCTTTATTTTTACTATCAGTACCCCTCAGGTCCTAGTGGTACTACACTCTTATCGAGGAGGAGTTCTCAGTTGCTATTCTGACTTTCACACTAGCGCCTACGGGTGTGACCGTTCGGAAATCGGGATAACTCAGATAGTTGTTTAAATTTTATGATCATCAAAGTTGTATACAATGCTCTGTACTTCCGTTGTCACGGTGAATCGTTAATTGGTTTTTACTAATTACTTTTCACACGGCCTCCTAAAACTCACCATTTTAACTTTTGGCTTTCGTCATCTAGACGTCACCGTTCAGTTGTCGGCCATCATACCTCGATTTCGGTGGTCACATGGGCTTTCCAGGTCGGGGAGTGTCATTAATGGGTTGAGCTTGGTGAAATGGGTTTTAGATCTACATCTCTCTTGGCTAGTTAAATTATTTCAAGAGTTGGGTTTGGATTTTAGGTGCCCCCAAGTGATCCTAAAATCTCCAATCAATCGAAACCATTTATAACACAACTTACTCAGTAATCCCTTAAATTGATATGACTTGGGCCAGTTAAGCATGTTGGGTAGTTTGGCATAGGCTCGAATAGCTTGTACTTTAAGCATGATTTATAATTAATTATGAGGGATCGATTAGTGTGAGCCTAGGTAACATGAGCTTTGTATTAAGATCAATAATTTTCTTGAATATAAAACCCAATTCTGAAATTGGCCTAATCCAAAACAAACTCTTAAGCACTAAAGTCCAATCGACACAAAAGTAGGGGCATTTTAGTAAATTCCTAATTTCAAATTTAATTTCTTGGAATAAGTTGTAACATTTTTTTTTTAAAAATGAAATTACTTATTACTTCAAATGCACCGAGAAAATGACGCGAAATCTCACTTTGCATTCAAAATAAGAAATCGTGACACTTTGTACCTATAACTCCAGAAGAGTTATTCTTTTATTTCCGTTACACCAAAATCTTGATAGCGTTACTAACGCTGTTTCCTATAGGGGAAATTATGACAAAATCTCATCCAACCCATCTTCATCTTCAACCTCTGCCTCCTTACCCCAAGAACCCATCATTTTACATACCACAATCTGCAACCTCATGCCCATCAGATTGGACTCCACCAACTATTTCTTCTAGAAGTTTCTCATCACCACCATACTCACAGCTCAAAACCTTCTCGGCGACATTGATGGCTCTCTCAAATCCCCTAAAAATTCATCAAAAACCATGAATCCAAATCAAAATTTGATGAGCCCAAAATCCAATCTATGAAACCAGGCAGGCAGGACAAGGCGGTGAGGGTGAAGAACGCCACAATTCCCCCTTTGGTGCTCGCGTACATCGTCGGCTGCACCATTCAAAGCTTTATCGTTGATCCATGGCAGGTAACTCAGGTATGATCTCCAAACCATCATAAAAGGGGAGGACTCAGTTGATGGGCCAATGAAGAGAACGGAAGAGATTCGATACAATTAAGCTCAAGGGTCTCTCAGTAGAGGTCGATGATATGGACATTGTTCTGTAGATCAAATGTGATTAATGTTCAAATTTGAATTTTGTATTTGCTGTTTTACTGGTTTCTATTACTTAGGGATTTTCCTCATCCTCTGTTGTAGCAAATAATGAAGAAGAACCGGTGTTCTGGAAGCTAAAGTGTGACTCGTGAATTGGGTAGTCTGAGAAATCCTCCATTGTTTTGATTGTTGGGTCTTCAATTTCGTGAGCTGAGATTGCAGTGAAGGAGTAGAGAAAAAGCACAAAGAGTGATGAGTG
Organism: Oemleria cerasiformis; assembly: GCA_037349345.1. Lineage (NCBI taxonomy): Eukaryota > Viridiplantae > Streptophyta > Magnoliopsida > Rosales > Rosaceae > Oemleria > Oemleria cerasiformis. Next base: position 491,172 of record JAZGTL010000022.1, read on the forward strand.
CGAGAATTTGAGAGACATGGTTTCTGGGTTTTGGTTGATTGATGAAAATAATTAGAACTTCAGCTAGCTGTTAGGATCTCTCTTATGTCACCCATCAAGCTATGGTTGAGGAGGCGGAGGTTGAAGATGACGATGAAGAGGGGTTAGGTGAGATTTTGACATAATTGCCCCTTCTAGGAAATGGCATTGGTAAAGCTGTTAAGATTTTGGTGTAACGGAGGTAACATATCGAATGCCTCTTCTGAGTATAAAGTGGCACGAATTCTTAATTTTTGTACAAAGTGAGATTTCGCGTCCTATTCTGGGTGCATTTCAAGTAATAAGTCAAAAAACAAATGGTCAAATTGGAATGCAAGTTGTTTCATTATTTAAAATCCTACATTGTTCCAAACACTAAAAAAGGTAAAGAAAAAACAAATCCATACAAGAATGGAAGATAGTATAATTTTTATTTTCAAATTAAAATTGTGATCATACAAACGGAGCCTTTAAAATCAAACTTAAATTACACACTAAACTCATCATAATAGTATTAAACTCGAAATAAATATAAATACAATGACCTATCCACACATATGACAAATGAATAATAGATTTGATATATGGGCATGGACCATAAGAATTGGGGGTAAGAATTATGCATGCTAAATATCTTAGAAACTCAAATCTATTTCTTTACAAAAAGAAAACTACAAACTCTATGGCCTGGAAAGGCATACTTGATGCAAGAAAATTATTGTCTAAAGGAATTTTCTAGATTGTTGGTAATGGCCAATATATAAACTTTTGGGCCCATAACCTGGCAATGCATGCACCTTTAGTTAACCTTTTGATTTAGGATCAACTTCAGAGCTTGGATTGGTCCCTCACGGTAAGCATGTGTATCAGCAATGGCAAATGGAATGTTGATTTCTTGCGTACTCTAGTTCCAGATAATATAGTCAATACCATTTGAGCAATTCTCCTTCCACTTCCAGGTAATGACACAAGAGACCACTTCATTTGGGTCCTGATCTCCAAGGAAATTTCACAATTAAGTATGTTGTTCAAAGTCAGGTGGCATCTCTACCGTGCCACTCTCAAGCCTCCCTTCTCATGAGGATTTGGAAACTCATGATCCCCCCAAAAGTGAAAATCTTCGCATGGATGCTCATCAGACAAAGGCTCAATACCAAACATCGGCTCAAGAACTTCCTCCTTATGCTCATTTTTTTAAACTCAATTTTGACGGGTCAATGAAGGAAGGAAACAAGGCAACGTCTGGATTCATAATCAAGGACTTGAATGGGCTCCCTATCCACGCTACAACAAAAAATTCTGGTGTGACAAATGTATTAGTGGCAGAAGGTTTTGGTTTACTTGAGGGTCTTATTTGGGCCTCCAACAACAATATTGACAATCTTCAGGTTGAGGGAGACTCGGAAACCCTTATTGATGTTGTGAATGGGGTTATTCAGATTCCTTGGAGGCTCAGGCGTATTGTAAAAAATGTGAAACAACTTTGTCGTAACTTCCAATCCATATCGTTCAAGCATGTCTTCCGAAAAGCTAACTTTGTGGCAGACGCAGTTGCAGGATTGGGGCACAATTGTTTGGATACGACCTCTTGGTCTATATCACTTCCTGCATAAGCTGTGCATGCATGATCTTTAGATATGTTTAGAGCTGGGTGCTATAGAGGGTTCTCCTTGAAGTCTTTTTTTTTTTCATCTAAAAAAAATGGATGAAAATAATTGCAATATCCACGATATGTCCGTTGATATATTCGTATTTTAGGGTCTCGACATACAAATAGGGGGAAAAAATATCCGCAATATTTCTGTGAATATATTCGTATTTAAGGGTCTCTACATAAAAATAGGGGGAAAGAAAAATCTTCCCTTAATTTCTACGATATATGTATTAGTCTTATATAAGTATTGTTGGGTGCTTAAGTATTTTTTGTTGAGCAAGAACGATATGGAAATATCCGTCGATATTTTCATAAATTTTACTGTCGATATTTTCATAAATTTGACTGTCGATATTTCCGTGAAAACGATATTTTAATCCTTGAATATGAGTGATGAATGGATGAATACTGAATACCATACACGTGGAAAATATTTGGTTTGAGTAAATGTCAACTGCTGACTGTGTGAAGGTTGGACTGAATTTTTAATAAACGAAAAGATTGGGCTGAATTTCCTTAGAAAAAAAGGTTGGGCTTAATAATATTGGGTGACCGTCGGCCCAATTTCCAATTATGCATTTCTTTTGGGCTTCAGCCGGGCCACTAATGTGAGTGCATATGGGTTTTTTCTTTGTCAAAGTGCATATGAGTTTTCCTTTTTAGTCGTAGTGCATGTGAGTTCAAAAGCAATAGTTACAATTGTTTCATTTTTGGGTATTTTGATTTTCCTCTTTCACTCTAACTATTCTTAGATTTAAACTTTATTTAAATAAAAATTATGATTGAAAGAAAAAAGATTATACAGTGTCGTCAAGATTCGAACTTGAGATATTTATTGGCAGATCAAGACTCTTACAAACTGAATTAAACCATTTTTAATTACTTCTTTTTTTAAATATAATATTTTGTAGGTACACTCGCTTTGATTCCACAACTACTGCATCACTCGGAATTTAGAACAGTGTAATTTACTAATGTGTCTCATGAACGTTCGCCTACTTATCATTTTCCTCCTAAATTACTATTAATATTCAATTTTCTCAGATAACAAGTTAGTTTCGTCGTTGTGATATGGCTTATTACTCAAAATGCTCCCCGAATCAGATCTAGAATCTCAATTTGCTCCCCAATCGCAAAATCGTTACAATGTGCAGCCAAAACTCCCCTTCTGTCAGCTCCGTTGCACCAAAAGTTACACTCCATTACTAACTCTGTTTAGGATGCTTACGTGGCAGGAAGGGATTAGATGTTTTATTCATGAAGCAAAATATTAAAACTAAGTATTAAAAAAAACAAAAAATGAAGAAAAAGATGATGAACAATCTGGGTTTCTCAACCCATTCCTAAACCTCTGAATCAATATAGGTTTCTCCACATGATGCCAAGCCTTCCAATTCCCAAGATCCAAAATCCCTCTTCGTTACCCAATGAATTTAACCAAACCCATTAACCCCAAAAACAGCATTTCTCTCCACCACCACCATCATCATCATCATCATCATCTTCTTCTTCATCTAATTGAAATTGGAATTTGGATTCTGCAAAAACCCAATCCAAGGCGTCGTCATGCCATTATTTAGATTGATCTACTCTAACCTTAGAGCACATGTTACAGAATTGTGATATGAAAGTAGGGTTCTTGCGAATGTCATTCTGCTACATCCATATCAACACCCAACACAAATCGTTACAAGATTTTTTTTAAGAAAAATTATCTCTTAATTTTCAAATCAAAATGAATGAAAAGAAAATTTGGACCTTGTGCTTTCGAGCAAAATCTTCCAACTGGGTTCGGAAAGTGGTGAGTTGTTCCTTCATGAGATCGGTTCTAATCTTGGCCATATTCTCGCCAAGCAACCGATATTGGTCTTGCAAAACCAACTCGAATTTTTAATTGATTCCAGCAATTAGTGGAAGTAATCAACGGAGGAGGAGAAACACCACAAACGCTCGTAGCAGCGGTTGTCTGCAGTTTGCCAATTCCAGGTCGCCGCCTCATTCTATGTTCGAAATTTGGGTTCTGCAAAAACCCAATCCAAGGTGACGTTCCCAGATGAGTCGAAAGAAGGTGGTCTCATCGCCTTGCTCAGTGTGAGAGCGAGAGGTGGTCTCTTCGCCTTTCCCAGATGAGTCGAATGGAGGTCGTCTCGCAGCCTAGGTCCACCGGAAACGTTGCCAACGGCGGCGAGACTACCTGGGTTTTCGGTTGGGATTCCTCCTCCACAGCATGTTTCGACGATGGAGAGTGACATGGATGAGGTCGTCTCGACCTGGAAAAGGGTTGAGTGGGATGGTAAGGTCGTTGGTGGTTGGATGAAGGGCGACGAAGGTGGCTAGTGTCGCAGGCGCAATTAGGGAGCGGAGAAGACGAGGGGGAGGGTCGCGTGTGTGTGTGTGGGATTCATCATCTTCTTCTTCATTTTTTTTTAATATTTAGTTTTAATATTTTGTTACAAAATGAATAAAACATACAATCTTTTACTATCACGTAAGCATTCTAAACAGAATTAGTAACATAGTGTAGCTTTTGATGCAACGGAACTGATAGAAGGGGGTTCTGGTTGAACATTGTTACGATTTTGCGTTCAGGGAACAAATTGAGATTCTAGATCTTATTCGAGGAGTATTTTGAGTAATAAGTCAAAATTGGTTATAGGAAATTAAATAAAAATCAAATTAATTAAATGTTACGAGATATTTATAGTTTATGTCTTCTTAGCGTATTAGTTAAAATAAATTTACTTGATAAGTTTAGTGATATGTTTCTTGACTCCACCTAAAAAGAGATGTTAGGAAATTATGTATTCAATTATTGGTTTAATGATATGTTTCTCCTATAATATATATTATTATAAAATCATGAAGGTTAAAAAGTTTTATCAAAATTTTCTAACAAAAATACTTATTTATTAATAATCTTTATATTTAATAAATAAAGATACAATAGTAAAATTAAATATTTAAATTAAAATTAAAATAAAAAATAAACATTCTAATAAAAACGTGAATAGTTAATATATATGCTTATACGGGTGCATAAATATATATATATATATATATATTGAGCCATTTATAAAATAATCATGCATGGTCGTTGTAGCATGGTTTAGATAAAGAATACCACGCAACTGCACAACATGAACATGTGTATATTTTATTCAGCCTAATTTTGGTAACACATGATTATTATTAATTATTTTGTTTCTCACCTTTCTTTAATTTGCATAAAGGAATCTATAAAATGCTTCTTGGGAGGGTCTTCTCTGCATTTTCTGTATGTTCTGGAAACAGAGAATTAATAATGCAGTAGTGCAGTGCTCCATGTGGGCATTTAGTATTCTGCACGGAAATTATTTGCATTTACTTATTTGTCCTCACCTATCCTGCTTAGTGATGTTGAATCCTCAAACTGTTGTATTGTCATTTGTGCATTGACTATCATATTCTTGATCTAGATTAGATCACAGACAAGTAACAAGAAAATAAATTATTATATATATAAATTTTGGATTTATTATTTATAAACTACGATTTTATTGATAACAATAATTTTATTTTGTAATCAAGAGTGGTTAATGGTGAGGGCATAAATTTGAGATGCCCTAAGTCTTAAGTTCAAAATTTCTTGGGCTATATTTATGTGGTCAGTTTATAGCGACATAGAAAAGTTGGTTCGAGGGAAAAACTGTGACCTATAATTGTAAACTCAAGCATGATCAGTTGAGTTGGTTCGAAATAAGGACTATGACCTATAACTGTAAACTCAAGTAACAAGAAAAGAAATTATTATATATATGAATTTTAGATTTAAAGTAATATTTATAATCTACTATCTGATTAATAACAATAATTTTATTTTGTAATCAAGAGTGGTCTAATGGTGAAGGCATAAATATGGGATGTCCTAGGTCTTGAGTTCGAAATTTCTTAGGCTATACTTATGTGGTCAATCTCTAGGGGCATAGAAGAGTTAGTTCGAGAAATGATTGGAACTTATAGCTGTAAACTCAAGCATGGTCAGTTGAGTTGGTTTGAGGGAAGGACTGGGGCCTATAGCTGTAAACTCAAGCATGGTAAGTTGTTCGATACTCGGCTGCTTTGTGAATCCTTAATTTACCTCCTCTTTCCTTGTGAAGCCCAAGCATGAAGCGAAATTGTGCTTCTTAGGTACGTTTTCCTTGATAGAAAAAAAAATTATTTTGAAACAACAATTCTAATAATTTAGGATCAGTTAGTAAATAATTCTTCCCTTTTAATTTTTATTCATTAGCTAAAAATTAGAGGTGCAATTTGAGTGGGCCCAATCTGAACCTGTTTATGTCCAATTCGACTATTAAAACAATTAGACGGGTTTAAATTAGGAATAAACCCGTCCAATCCTCACTCGACTTCAAGCCAACCATTTGTCGGATTAGGTTGTTGAAGTCCTAATTCGCCCAAGCTCGACATGACCTAACCCAAATACTGGTAACTAACCTCCAACCTGAATTTATATCATTAATGCATTTAAATAAGGGCAAATTAAACTTTACTACCATGTGGTTTATAGCTTGTAACAGATCAATACCTGGCCTTTCAAATGTTTCAATTATCCCCTTAAACTCTTCAAAACGTTACACTATGGCCCATCTGTTAATTATTCTGTTAAAATTTCTGTTAAATGCTTAAGTGGACAAAATAAGACTTATCGTTTGATTTAAATTAGTGACAATTAAGCGTCACGTGGCAAAAATAATAATTAACTAATTAAAATAAATAATTAATAATAATTAATTTTAAACTAAAATTAAAAAATTAAAAAAAGAAAAGAAAATAATCTGTCTCTCTCTCTCTCCTATTTCTCGAAGGTCCCCAAATCAACCCAACCCTTGCCGATGGTTTAGTCCTACGGCGGCGCCTGGGGCTCAAATGTTGCCGATGGTTTGATTCTCTGTCTTTCCACTCTCATTCACTATGAAATCTATTCTTCTGGTGTCATATTCAACCCTGCAACAACAACAAAATCAAACATTTTTCCTTTTATTTCATGTAATATTAAATTAAAGCCAACAACAAAGTTTTAGAGCTTCAAAGACTTGAACTTTAATTGACCTATCAAAAAAAAAAAAGATTTGAACTTTAAGATGGCTTTGGTACCATACTCGGACCCAAGCTCTGAAACAGCCTCCGCAAGCCATTGATGGCAGGACATGTTCGGATCTCAATTCGAAAATCTGCAACACTTGAAGGTGTTTCTTAATTAATCCATGGATGGATTATGTGGATGTTTCTTAATTAATACTCTACAAGAGGATTATGTGGAAGTCAATACGACTAATACTCTACAAGAGTATTATGTGGATGTTTCTTAATTAATCCATGGATGGATTAATAGGAAGGTGTTTCCTTTTGTTTCTCCTTAATGTTGGCAATCAGAGATCAGGAGGATTAAATCCGAAGCATTAGCAAGCTTGAGCATTCGAAAGGAAGACGATCGGGTTTATGAACCAGAGAAAGTTGCAATTTCAGGTACGATTTCAAACCTAGACTCCTAGCTGAAAACGTTGAATCAGGACTAGCCTGTGATGTTTTAGATTTCCTTCTATCTTTCTTTACAAAAAATCTGGATTGAATTGCTGTTTAGAATTAAGTGATGATTACTGTGATAATTAATGCACACTAGATGTTTGTGTTTATGCTTGAATGAAAATTCTGAGTTGAATGGAAGTCAAATATGGCTGATCCTCTTGAGTGTGTATCAATTATATTGAAAACTGATTACAATGAAGAATGAGCACACACATGCACACTGTGATTCTGTTATGAGTGATGACAATGTGATGTCATTACACTCTCCTTGCGGTGCACTCAAAACCAGCTCACACACTCACACATTTCATTAACTGTCTCACACACTTACAACACACACATACTCTCACTGAATGCCATTTGTCTTATCCAAGTCAGCAGCCAAGTGAGCTGCCAGTAGCTTATCCACCAACACTTAATCTCCTTATCTGTTTCCTCAGTCTTAGAATGGTACCCAGGGAGCTTTTCCTTGATCTTCTCGAAGATACCCTTCTTGTCCTTGGGCTCACCAACTTCATAGGAGGCAGCAGCAGCAGGTGTCTCAGCCGCCGCATGATGTTCCTCATAAGACGGAGGAGGAACCTCTTCAGTCTTCTTCTGCTGCCCAGGTAGCTATTTCCTGATTTTCTCCAGGAAACCCTTCTTCTCCTCCGCCGCTGCTGCCAAAGTACTAAACCATCGACAAGGGTGGGGTTGATTTGGGGGCCTTCGAGAAATAGGAGAGAGAGAGATTATTTATTTATTATTATTATTTGTTTTTAATTTTAGTTTAAAAATAATTATTTTAATTAGTTAATTATTATTTTTACCATATGGCGTTTCGTTGTTACTAATTTAAATCAAACGGTAATTCTTATTTTATCCATTTAAATATTTAACAGAAATTTTAGCAAAATAATTAACAGAATGACTATAGTGTAAGGTTTGGATGAATTCAGGATAAAGATGGGCATAATTACCTATGAATTTGGGTACAATGGGTATCAGTTATATGGGCATCAATATTAACGGGTAAAAATTACCGATCACCAATTAGGGCAGGGCAAGGGTTTACCCGCCAGGTACCCTTACCCGTTCAACAAAACAGCCTCCTTGCTTTGAGACTTCAATCTTCGATCTTCAACTCTCCTTCTCGGCGACTCTTCTGCTCCCTTCGGCGAATCTTCTGCTCCCTTTGGTGACTCTTCTGCTCCCTTCGGTGAATCTTCTCGGCGACTCGCCCGAAGCCCTTTCCCAAACAGAAGCTCAAGACGGAATATCGGTCCTATCGATATTGGTGGTGGTCCATAGCTCAAGAGGTGCTCACTCTCTCCAACTGGGTCAACAAAATTGATTTTTTCTACTCATCTTCTTCAATCATCAATTTAATTTGATTTTCAGTGTGATTCTCTGCTTGGTATGCATTTCTCTATGTTGAGCTCTTATTGATTTTGATTTTTAGTGTGATGCTCTGCTTGGTATGCATTCTCCATGTTGGCTTGTTGTTGATTTTGATTTTGAGTGATTCTCTGCTTGATTTTACCGTGAAAGTGTTTTAGTATGTCTACTGTGACATTCGTTTGTGTATGGCTAGAATTAAGTATCTAATTTACAAGTAAGAATACCGTTTGAAAGTGTTCTATTCTTTGGCTTGCTATGAAAGGTTGTCTATCCACTAAGAACAGAACTAATTCATTTGCTCCTATTTATCATCTCATGTGTGTTTTCTGTTCGTCTGATGATGAATCTATTGAGCATTTGTTGTTTGAGTGTTCCTATAGTGGTTGTTTATGGTCCAGTTTTATAGTTATTGAAGAGCTGCCCAGATATAGACCAATGGATACTTTTCCTTTCAAGGAATGATATCAAAGAATTGGTTCTTGAATTGGGAGAAGGCGAGTGGTTTAGGGTTCCTTCATGCCTTTTCTATTGTAAAAAGTTGACCCGTTTGGAGCTATTTCGCTTTGAGCTGGATCCACCTCTTAATTTTAAGGGATTTATGTGTTTAAAGAGCCTCAATCTTCATCAAGTTTTGGGAAAAAATCAAATAGCTCTAATTTGGTAGCATGTTAAGTTGGTGACGTAGTTGAAACTTTTTACTTTTGTATTTGCTTAATGTGCATTATGCATGTGCATTATGTATGTTGCTTTCTTAAAACCATGAATGGATGCCCGAAGTGTGTTGTTGTTAGGGTAGTTTGAGTGAAAATTTTGTAGCATGTTAGTGTAATATATTGGTGTTTTTGTCCTCTTTACTGTCTTCGATTTATTTCTACCATTTTGGTACTTGATATCATTTTGGTACTCGAACTGTTTCAACTTCGATTCGGTTTGGTTTTCTGGTTTCGGTTCTATTTTTTTTGGTTAGGTAATTTTTCGGGACGGTACAATATGATTCGGTATTTCGGTCGATTTTTCCATTCCTATTAACATCCCTAATCTCAAGTGCTCAAGTTGTCGCTTTTATTACTAATTTTTCTTTTTAATGTGATCATGTTCGATTTCTATAAATACTGAATTTGATACATATGACGACGACGTCGATGTTGAGATTGTTGATGATGATGAAGATGATTAAACTCGCACAAACGTCTTCATTATTTTGTTATAGTTTTATAAGATTGAATTTAAATAATGTGTAATATTTTGGACTTTTATGCATATACTAGGACCAAAAGAGAAATTAATATTGTGTTTAAAAATCTTGAGATATTATGTTGTTTGTTATAATGGAGGGAAACAAATGAAAAGCAAAAAAAAAATGAAAAGCAAAAAAAAAAAATGAAAAGCAAAAGAAATTGAAAGGAAAAAGAAAAATTAGAAGTTAAAAACAAAATGAAAAGCAAGAAAAAAAATTGAAAGGAAAAAAAAAGGTAAAATTGTCATGGGTATCCATATCCAATGTGCTGGGTTTGGATAAATCCTTAAAAATTGAGAATGGATTTAGATCGGTATAATACTTATTTGTACTCAAGTAAGGAAAGGATTTACCTATGTCCCTAAAAAAAAACTCATTTGGCCATCTCTAGTTCAAGGGAGTAATTACAATATTTGAAATGTCATGTATAAATCTGTTATAAGGTGTAAATTACAGAATAATAAAGTATAATTTACCCTTTAAAGAAACTTATACTTCATTTATGTCTTCACTAACAAGATTTATATTACATCATCGTAGTTTAACATACATGTGAGTTGGCGTAGGGGGCTAATTTCTTTAAAATAAAATAGTTGTGCTTCAAACTTTTTAAATAGGGGCATCATCACTAGTGATCCTTATACTATCCCCATCCTTATTCTCTTGCTCCACATATCAATATCATCCCTAATGTCAATTTCATTTAATTTTTCGTTAAAATCAAGGACAATTTCGTCAAATCAATCAAATTAAGAAAAGATATAAACAAATTTTGCTAAATAAGAAAATAATTATTCTGACCAACAACCCCTTGTATAATTATTTCGTAATATAAAATTTTGGTTAAAAGTTAGATTGAAATTGGATGAATTGACAATATTGCTATTGATTTCAATGGAAAAGCTAACGAAATTGACATCAATGACGAATTTAATGTGTGTGCCAAGAGTATATGTATGATATTGATCGAATTGAAGAAACAGGGACAAAAAGGGTGAATTACGAATAATATAAGGACTAACAAAAATGGTGAATTGCGGAAAATATAAAGACTAACGATGATAAAAATCCTTTCAAATAAGAAGAATTTTAATGGTCTGTGACATCTACCCCACCTAATTAAATAACACAGATCCTCCATGGTATGTGATGCCAACAACACAAAACACACACTTCATCACTATGTTTGGACGACAATGCTGATTATCAAAGTAGGTCTTTCATTCATTTATATCATCCCTTCAATAATTGATAAAGGCAAAGCAACTGCCAGCAAAGAAAGCACTTCCAAGAAAAATAAGATAATTTGAATATTTTTTATTAATATTTTTATAACAAACAAAATCATTTTACTTTTAATCTACAGATGATTTTGAGATGTTGAAAAGAAATGCAATTGAGCTGGAGCCATTTTGGCTGTTTAATTTACTTCCGGTTGATGTAAACCTTTCTATTCGTATCTAATAATATTCATATCGTTTGAAAAAAAAAAACACCTAAAATATAAATGTTAATATGTTACTTGATATTCAAAATTTGGTACAAATATTTCATATTATAAGGGAATTAGAAGAGAATAGACATAAAAGAAAAATTATCTAATATACAACCCTTTCAAAATAGTACGATTAGAAGATGTAAATTTTCTTCTATGTCTAATCTCCTTTGGGCATTTTTAGCAGGCCTCACTAGCCATGACTCCACTAAATTAGAAATCTAACCCATGCTTGGTAAAATGCTGGACTAGTTTAAGTAGGACTAATAGTCTCAAATAAAATTAAACATACTCCTTGAGTGGGCTTAGATAATGAAGAAAAAAACTGAATGACAGATTATAATATAAATATTAAGTATCGACCTCTTCATTTATCAAAATTAAATTCGAAATTTTCCGTATAAAAAATAATAACGTATATCAAAATTTCATATATAAAATTTCGTACTCGAATTTAATACGCGGATTATTTCTCAAACTTATACCAGCATCATTATTATAAAGAAAAGGATGGGCCCAACCTGACGTACTCACGTTCTTCAAGTTTTTTTTTCTTGTTTGGCAGATTTCTTTTCAACACCAGAAGTTTGAGTTCATCTTCATTGGAATGAAGCGTCGGTCCAGTCGTACAAAGACGACCTTTACCCTCTTTTCTTTTTTGTTTATTCAATATTCATTGTCGTCACATGATCCCAAGCCAAGTGACCCATAAACAAATCCAACAAAAGTAATCTACAATTTCTCTTCACCTTTATTATTATTATTATAATCATCATCATCTACATATGTATGTTAATCAACATTACTAATCAAATAAAAAGTCTTTTCAAAATCTATGTTAATTTCTGTCTCTACAAACCATGCTCACAATTCCATCAAATATTTATCCAAAAATATTTATTCAAAGATGAAAATATCGACAATTAAATTTATAAAAATATCGACGGATATTTCGATATTGATATCGTTTATATTCAACAAAACAATGTTAAAAATTTAGTCCAAAATTTGAAAATTTTAAATGAAAATTTGGAACAAATTTAAGCACTCAATAATATTTATATAAGACATTCCTATGTCATGAAAATTGAGGAGAGATTTTTCTTCTCTCCTTATTTTTATGCTAAGACCCTTAAATATGGTTATATTTACGGAAATATCGCGAATATTTCTTCCCCCTATTTTAATGTCGATACTCCAAAATATAGATATATCGATAAAAATTTCACGGATATTTTCATCTATGCATTTACCACATAAATTCCCAACACTAATGTTCAACAACCATGAAAAGTAGAAATGAAAAGAAATAGAAGAGACCAAGGAAAATAGAAATTTATTTTGATCTTTTTCGTCTATGATTAAAAAAAAATTAAAATTGAAAAACTGTTGTCAATATCTTTGAAATTTACACTAATTTTAGCTATCGTCTTTAAATTTTATTATTAGTAGCATACGTTCTGAACTATGTCTAAATGTATAAGGACAATTATTTCGTTAAATTTCTCAACAATTTCAGTTAAGAATAAATAAGGTAAAGTTGTAGCTATCAGGCGTGGCTTTTTAACAGAAATCGTTTAGAAATTTAACAGAATGACTGTTCTTGTACACTTAAACATAATTCAGGGATGTCTGTTACTAATAATAAAATTCAGAGACGATAATTAAAATTAGTATAAAATTCGAAGACGTTGGAAATATTTTTCCCAATTAAAATTTACATTTGAAGTATATATATTGATGTTTTTTAATTAAAAATTAGACCAATTTTTTTTATATATTAAATTAAGATTTAAATGAACTGCGTAACAATATAACTTTAATGATCTTAAAGTAGATGTCACCCTATCATTTTTACAAAAGGTTGCTCAGAAAAGGAATCATAATTTTTCTTGAAAACAATGGAAATCACTCTAAAGGGTCCACTTTATAGTCTTTTTATTAATTAAATTTTGGGATTATTATTCTTTTGTTTTATTTTTAATCTCTGTTTTAAAATTCGGCTTTTCATCATCCGCGGGTAAGCTCTGCTCTGCAGCCAAGAATTAACACAAACGTACAAACCAGTTTATCTCTCTCTCACTCTCTCTCACCCTTTATTCTATGCTTTCCCTTTCACATTTCTCTGAATTCTTTTGTGTACGATTAGGTATTGATTCTCATACAATCTCTCTGTCTCAACTCTCAATGCCTCTCTTTCTTTCAGCGACTTCTGGAGTTATCGTTTGCTAGTCTTTCCAAGAACCACACACCCACTTGGCTTCTGGGTCCTCCTCTTCTCTCTTCTCTCTCGGTTAGTCTTTCTTTAATTCAAGACTCTTTTTACTTCTTCTTTGCGTTGATTTATTCATTTATGTTTTTTAAAAATTTGGTTTTCTAAGAGAAATCTGAGCATGGATTTGTCGGTTCGTTTCTTGACGGCTATTGATTCAGTAAAGATTCAAAATTTAGTATTTTTGTTCTTTTTGTTGGATTTAATGACATTGTAATGTGGGCAAAAGGGAAGGATTGACGAACGTAGTATTTGAAGTTCTTATTGGGGGGAGTCTTAGACTCTTGAGGTGTAATTATTGTTGATTTATGAGAATATTATAAATTCTACCCATTTAAGCAGAAGCTTCTTGTCTGGAATTTGACCAAAAGATAAGGGCTAGTCACTTTCACACAGTGTACTTAACCTCCTGTTTGGTTGCTGAGAAAATGAAGAAAATGAAAGCAAGAAAAATTCCTAACCTATTGCTCATTAAAAATTTTCCAACTTATGAAATGATGGGAATCTCACCTTAATTGAACCCAAGAGTTGTATTGGTTGCTGTTGCATTTTCTTTGGTAAATAGTGAAAATTCAAGTTCAATGGCTTTATGCGTTTTTGGGATTCCCTGGGCTTTCAGATGATTGTAAAGCCACATTGATGACTATTCCTCAGCTTTGAGGAAACAGTGGATCTCCAACAATATTTGATTTTAACTTTTGTTTTTGGTTAGACTTAAGTAGTTTAGATATGTGCATGACTTAAGGGAGTTTTTTTTTTTAAAACTCAAGTTGATAGCCTCTAATTTTTGTATGAATTTCTGTACGGAATCATTTGGATTCCATGAAAATCAGAGTGGATTCATCTCAAATCCTATGGAAAATAGATAGTTCTGTTCACCTGAAGGGTCAAAAATGTTTACCACTTGTTGAAAGTTTGATATCAAACCGAAAAATTGACTGAGGATCTGAAGTTTCCAAGTCAGGGTGTTTCTTTTTGTACTCAAATCAACTTTCAATTGGAACTTACAATCTTCTTCTTGCAAGAATCGCAATGGTTATTTATAATTTGTCGGTTTATAGTCTTCGTATTTTGGTATGTATAAGTAGTTTTCTTTATATTGCACGCTTTCACACACTGGTGTGTTGCCACTTTGGTTGCTTAGTTTTTTCATCTTTGGACTGCAATTTTCATTACAACAGGGTGCTTTGCAGGAAAGAAGAAGAAAATAGGCAATGCTAAAGAATCCGATGGAAGAGAAACAGTTGGACTTTAATCAGCCACTTCTATCCGTAAGACGATTTTCAGCTGCAGTAGTCTCCTTAGAAGATGATGACAAAAGGAAGAATGAAAAGTCACTACCCAAACTACCTCCTCTTCCCGTTTACAAATCAGAATTGAAATCAGGTCCGGTGAGGCACCCGGGAACTGTTCCTTTTGTATGGGAGCAAATCCCCGGAAGACCAAAGGATGAAAGAAAATCACCAAATCAGACTCTTGAACGGCCTCCCACTACACCAAA
The DNA here is from genome assembly GCA_037349345.1 of Oemleria cerasiformis. Lineage (NCBI taxonomy): Eukaryota > Viridiplantae > Streptophyta > Magnoliopsida > Rosales > Rosaceae > Oemleria > Oemleria cerasiformis. The sequence goes on from JAZGTL010000022.1 coordinate 506,297, forward strand.
GCTTCCACCTGGAAGGGTTTCACATATTAAAAAACAAGCTTTGGATAAAGCTTCTGGACGTACAACAGCTGCTCAATCCCCAACTGGAAATGCACTTTCCAATTCTCAAAAGGTTTCAAACTGGGAAAGAAAAGAAGTTACTATATATGAAAGTTGCAAAGGGGGGATGGAGGATAAGGGTTCTGCTGATTCAGAGGATGGTGATGAGACCTACTTAGATGCACTTGATGCACTTTCTAGGAGTGAATCCTTCTATATGAACTGTAGTGTAAGTGGTTTGAGTGGACTGGATAGTCAAGTTATCATACCATCTGGAACTTTCGCAACAGATGCACAGACTCGGGATTTCATGATGGGCCGGTTCTTGCCTGCAGCAAAAGCAATGGCATCAGAAACACCTCAATATGCTACGAGGAAGGAACCAGTTGCCCGAGAGCAACCAACCCCAGAGCAACCAAGAGGGATGAAGAAGGTAGTGGGTGGGGATACGCAACAACCACTTAATCAATATAGGTCAAATGATTTGCCACATTCTGTTGAACATATAGCTGGGGACAAAAGTGAGGATAAAGGTGATTATAACGAAGGATCTCAAATGTATTGGCTAATTTTTGTGGGTTATTGTCTTCATTTTTCTTAATAATTCCTGGCTAATTTTGTGTGTTATTTTCTCGATTTTTCTTAAAAATTCCTTTTGCCTTTTGAATTGTGTTCCAGGGATGAGAGTGCAAGGGCGATTACCCATTTCTTCAGTTAGGAGAGTGCGGGCTAAATCTTATTTTGCCAGTTCTGACATTGAAGCTAAAAAGGAGGTAGTTTTCCCCCTCTATGTGCTTGTTAGTTCTTTTTCTGGTTTCCTTCTGTTATTATCATGTCAAGAATATTTGTTGAACAGTTTCCATTTATTTCTCCAGTATTCTGCGGTTGATGCATGTGAACATAGATTAATGAATGGACATCAGGAAGCTAAGCTGCCCGAAGATAAAATGGATTTGAAATGTGAATCCAACCAGTGCACAAACAGAAGTGATTGTCAGAAATCAGATGGGTCATCTGTGTACAGACTTCAGCAGGTTAGTGGCATATCACCCTACCGAAATGAATGCTTTTATCATGAAGAAAAAGGTTTTCTTGGTATTCCGGATAAGTCTAAGAATTCCAGAGAAACTAGTAACACTGGAAAATATCGAAAAGGCCACAACAATTTTCGGGAACTATTAACATCTGAAAATTTTGCTGAAGGAGAAGAGGGCCTAGGGAGTCCTGTGGTTGAGAAGACTCTGTATATTGATTCTATACATACTGTAAAATCTACGAATTCAAACTCACGTTCCTCAGATACAAAGGGCCTTATTATTGATTACAGAGGGAATGCTTTTGAAATTCCTGAGAAAAGTAATGAGCTGGAAGAAACCCGTTTGGTTGCGTCTTACTTCCAAGATATTGAACACTTGGGTGATGAAAAGGAAACAGCGCGGCCTAATAGTTTGGAGTATCCCGACTCCAGCTTCCTATCTTGTTCTGGAAGATTCAGTAAGGTTGTACTAACAGACATGAAAAATGGTTCTATACTGGATGAGAATCTTATTCAGGCTTTTAGTAAATTGGTAAGCTCCAAAGTGGCTGACCAAGAGAAGTTCAGTTTAGGAAACCACCAGTTCGAGAAATCAGGTGATCAGGAAAATCTGGGTGGCCTTACTTTAGATTGTAGTACATTGACAAGCAGAAAACTGGCTGATGAGAAGAAGATTAATTCCGAAACTCAAGAATCTGGCAAATCTCATGGGCATGTTCAGAGTTTTATTACATTGAGCAGCTCAAAAGTGGCCAACAAGGGGAAGATTGATTTAGAAAGTCACCGTCTTGTGAAGTTTGGTAGCCAAGAAAATGCTGAGGGTTACAATGCACGACAACTGCCTCTTGGACCGCCTTTACCAAAATCTCCATCAGAGTCTTGGCTAAAGCGTACCTTACCCGCTATTTCCTCCAGTTCATCTTCACAGCCTAATTTTGGTTCGCGGACTTATACCAGCAATCAAGCTTCCAAGAAATCCTCTTTTGATCCCAAGTGGGAGACAATTGTTAAAACTTCGAACATACACCATGGGCATTTGCGGTTTTCTGAGGTAATTCTTATCAACTCGATCTTGTTCACCTTCACTGCTTTAGTTTTAGCTGCTTGTTGAGGGTTTCTTTATGGTACTCATATAATCAATATGTTATCAGGAGCTTCTGACGCCTATACCAGAAGTTTGAAGTGTGGAAATTTTATCAGAAGGTCACTCTTTCACTCTTTAAACATTTCCTCTGATGCCTATGCCCGAAGTTTGAAGTGTGAAAATTTTATCAGAAGGTCACTCTTTCACTCTTTAAACATTTGCCTTTGGTGGAATCAAAGTCCACTCTTTCACTTTACTCTCAAGTTGGTATATAACGGATATTGTACATCAACAGCCCCTTCTCTTGTCCTATAATTTTCTTGTAAATCTCATCGGCATATATATTTTTGAAATAAAGTTTGCTCCTTTATTGGAGTCCACCATGTGTAAATCTCATAGTCATTAGTTGTATATTTTGGTTTTAAATATTTTTTTCTAATGGAAGGAATTTGATGCACTTTGAGCCATGTGGAAATATCTGTCTTGCATTTCATAACTTATTGGTTTCATAGTCTCAATAAAATTTGTTTCTATAATTTGTTTTTGATTTATATATTGGGGATGAAGATTACATTATATTTTGAGGATCAACCTTTTTCTTTACGATAATCAAACTTGAGATCTCTCACATAACGTGTGAAAAGAAATATCATTCAATCGTATAATAAGTGGTTGTTTACAAATTATTTTAGTAAGGGGAATTGACCAAAGTGACTTTAAATTACAAGCTTCAATCTTGATTTAACCTCTTTTTGAAATTATTCTATTCTTACCTTATAGGACAAAAATGCCCCGCAATTGACACTGTACATGAAATGTATCGACAAATTTCAGATTTCATCTTGGTAGCATATAGACTGTATCAAACAATGTATCGATGCCAGACGTGTAGTATCCCAATGTATTAATACTATTCGGATATAATCAAATACCATATACTATATGGACAGTATGATGGCATTTTGATCCTTTAGCATTAGAATGTAATAGAGTCAAAATGAGCGTTCAAATAGATTGACGCATGAGAAATTGGATTATTTCCACTAATTCCTCTGTTAGTAATGATCATGATATAATAATTAAAAAAAACCTTTAGAAGTAATTAATCAGAGAAACTTATCTCAAATTCAAGAATTGATGAATAAGGAGAAAGATAACCTTATCTAAAATTCTAGCATTCCAATTCCCGTTAACTTCACAAAATGTCAACAATTGAAGGCTCAATTCAAGCTTGAATTGAGATTGATACTCCAGCTCCGATGTTTTAAGAGGGATTTGAATTTAATAATAAGGCTAAATCTACCAAAAAAGTTAATTAAATGAATGTATTTGAAATAAGTAGACATAATATTAATGAAAGGGATTCCAATTCTGTCATTTGAAATCTATTTGTTTTGTTTATTTTTCTTATTCAAATTCTAGTATACATGCATTGTAATACTCTAACCAACAAATTTATTATGATTATAAAATACAAGTATATTCCAATCCCTCGTAAAATAAACCGAGCCTTACAATTTTGAATGAAATTTGGTAAATGGGTTGTCTAGGGTCGTTGATAGGGACGGATTCAGAAATCAAAAGTGGGGTGAGCCAAATTAAAAATAAAAAAAATAAAAAAATAGAATTTGTAGAAGGGATAAATTTACAAAACAGAAAAAAAGAGAAGAAAACATCAACAAAAATGAATCAAAGAATCTCAAATCAAAACCTAAAAGGAAAATGGTGGCAGTTTTACCAACAAAACAAGTTAACTATTTTCACAAAAGCAACATATATTCTTATATAATTGAAATATTTTCAACCTCTGCTACATCCCACTTGCCCTCTGCAATGGTCCGTTCCTGGTCATTGACATGAACAACTTTATAGAAAATTCTCGAATTAAATACAAGTGGCAGAAATTTTGAACAACAAGAATAGTCAACCAAATATGTTCCTTGAATTAGACAACTTGAAATTTCTAATGGATCGGGGAAAGTACATCGAAATTTCAAGGCATTAGAAAATTTCAAAAGGATTTTATATATATGGTTGAGACGTCGATTGAAAGAATAATGGCTCGAAAGTTTGTTGTTGTGGGTGGTGTTCATGCAGAGCAACAAGGGTTCATGTTAGACAACTCGGGGGCTCTAATTTTGCTGTGCATGGTTGTTTTATCCCTCTCCATTGTTTCCATGGTCATACTTGCTTGTAGCGATAAAGGATCAAAAAAGAAAAAGAGGTCCGATGTTGTCTGTGGAGGCTGCGATTTTACCGGTTGTTGCGGAGATGGTGGCGGATGTTGTGGAGGTGGAGATGGAGGTGGAGGCGGAGGTTGTGGCGGCGGTGGAGGCGGAGGTGGAGGTTGTGGCGGCGGCGGCGGCGGCGGTGGATGTTAATGTACGGGTCATTAATGGCCTTCCGTACAAATTTACGTGGCTCTAAAGATTTTACCAAAAGGAAACTTTAGTTTCCTCAAGGTTAGAGATGAAGTTGGGAGGACATTAAGTTATTAGGTTGTGTGAGTGAGCTTCGTATTGTGCTCCCATGCGTGTCTGTAATAAAATTTTATTGTATACACTCTGCTTTGCAAGTAGTGCCATATTAAAATCAATGCTTTGCAAGTAGTGCCATATTAAAATCACTGCTCTGCAAGTAGTGCCATAATAAAATCTGCCAAGTTCCGAAAGCCCATACCCCTTCCATCTTCGGTGTGCCCAGGTCCCTCCAGCTTAACCAATGTATTTTTTTTTTTTCTTAAGATTGCCCCCACCAGAAATTGGCAAGAACGGAGTCAAATTCCTCACACAAAGTTATTGGAAACTTGAATACCGCCATAGGGTAGTTTGGGATTGCCATAGCCACCGACTTATCAAAATCTCCCTTCCTGAGAGAAACTTCTCTGTTTCATATCTATATATGATGAATTGAAATAAAGATAACCTTTTCTAAAATTCTAGTAGTCCAATTGCAGTCAACTTCACAAAATGTCAATAATTGTTGGTGCAATTCAAGATTGACTTGAGATTGATACTCCAGTTAGAGGCGTTAGCAAAGATTTAAATTGTGAGGGACCTTTTACAAAATATTATGTAAAAAAAATTTAATTTTTAATATAATTTAATTTATAAATTAATTCAAACGGATTAAATTAACATAATAATATCAAATTAAATAAAAATATAAAAAAATCATATCATATTTTTAATGTCTCATTACATAAAAATAATAAATCATAAATATAAAATTTGCACGTATGATAATTAATAAATTGATATATTTAATAAAAATAAAAGTATAATAAAATAAAAAATATTTTCTTAAAATTGAAATATATTATAATATTATTATATGTAATAAGTTGCACATACCTAAGTGAGAGGGGGCCCAGGACCCTAGACACCCTTTCCCTCGGCCTCTGACTCCAGTGCTGAAGTTTTAAGAGGGATTTAGATTTAATAATAAAGTTAAATTTGCTATAAAAAATTAAAAAAATTAAATTAAATGGATTTAAAATAAGTAGATATATTACTATTGGAAGAGATTTGAAATGACTATATTGAATAACGTCATTTGAATGAAATAGTATAACATGCATCTCGTGGTATTTACTGGTCCTTACAATTTTGAATGAAATAGTAACTGGGTTGTTTATGGGTTGTCGACAAGAACAATTTGCAATGTTCTAATGGAGAAAAAGTAAATCGAAATTTCAAGGCATTAGAAAATTTCAAAAGGAATATATGTATATGCTTGAACCACATGGATTCACACATATTTTTGTGACACATTGATCGAAAGAATAATGGCTCGAAAGTTTGTTGTTGTGGGTGGTGTTCATGCAGAGCAACAAGGGTTCATGTTAGACAACTCGGGGGCTCTAATTTTGCTGTGCATGGTTGTTATATCCCTCTCCATTGTATCCTAGGTCATACTTGCTTGTAGCGATAAAGGATCAAAAAAGAAAAAGAAGTTCGGTGTTGACTGTGGAGACTGGGATTTTACCGGTTGTTGTGGAGATGGAGGCGGAGGTTGTGGAGGCAGAGGATGAGGTGGAGGTAAAGATTGTTAGAATGAAATTACATAGCAGATGAATATATACTAAGAGGGGCGTAATGAATTCAAATTTAGATAATTTTAAAAGAGGAATAACAAAATGAATGATTAATTTTAACTTTATTTGGCGTAGCGAGTCCAATTGATTAATTAGTTCTTGAACATTTTTGTACCTTTTGATAATTAAAACAAAGAAAAGAAAAACAAATAAAAATGAATGGCAAGGAGAATGTGATTGGCCATGATTTCTTCTTTCCCACTTTGAATGACTGCTCCACTAGTTTAATGTGAGGTCAGTAAATCAGACTACAATTGTGTAATATTATGTACAAGCCAAATGCTTAACTTACATGAGCCAAGAATCAATTATTGCCACAGTTCTTCCCCCCCAATGGTTCCTATCATGAAAACTAACCAAATTTTAACTAAAAATGTATAAACAAGAAATAAGAATTTCTCAAGTTCTAATAACAGGACCCTTGTACAGCCCTCTGCGAATCACAAAGTTGTCTGGAGGTTGAAACTCTTCTAACCAAGTCACTTCAGCCTCATTAACTCCATCAAAATCGATATTACCTTCATTCCAAACATATAAACAAACACGAAAACCATGAATATCAGTGGCAACGTAAACGAATGGTATTTTTGCGACAGTAATAATGAGCAGGGAAGATCAAGTGCACTACCAGGCAGATCTTTTCTTGAAGACTTTCGAAAATAAGTGCAGTGCCGTCCATCTTCAGATGAATAAGGCGGAGCGAGGATGTCGAAGATGGCGCAGGGAGTTATAGCTCTGAAAGTATGGATATTGCCCCCAGTTGTCGGATAAAGAACTGTCGGTGGACATGGCGCTGTCATTTCAGTATCTTTGACAAGCTTTGCGGGTTTCGCTGCAAAAATAACCAAGTACAGTTTCTAGTTAACAGAAAAATGTTAACAAAGTTATAAATAATAGCCTGCTTTTCATGAGAGAAAAAAGGCAGAGGAAGTTCCAACAATAAAAATCCTCTACAACTATCGGCAAGCCAAGAGTAATTAATTCAATGAGCTAAAGACCATCAAAATCTTTTTCTTTCGAGAAACAAATGTTACTAAATAACAAGAATACAGAGTCAGTGGCAGAGGACAACTTGTCCAATTGACAACACATAGTAGTTAGCAACCACTGCCTACCAATCTGTAAAATTGCATAAAAAGAGGTATTTCGTCCAACTCTGAAGAAAAAAATCCCATAGGGGGGTCGAAAAGCTACTTCATCCCACAGATCTCCCCCTCTCCAGAAAGCTATCAAATATCCTACTACTTCTTTCCATCAAAACTACTTAAAGGATGACAATTCACAACGCTGCTACCCTAGACATCACCCTTCTTCCCTGAACTCATGTATGTTTTTTTAGAAGAAAAAAAAAAAGTAGAACAACATGCTGTAATCACCCCAGCTCAAATTTTCTAGCATAAAAAACCTCAGCCATAAATATATTGCAAATGAACAATGAAGAAACACAGAAACAGTGCTTTCCAACTCTCTTCTACACATAATACACCCATCCATGGATAAAGGAAACCAATAAAGTGTTGGCTTGACCCTGAGAATCAATACAAGCTAATAGTTGTACCTTGGGTGGTACCTTAGCATTCCATACCATGGAAGAAAAATGGACAGGTGAAACAGATGGACGCCCAATAGACTGATTTGTACAGGATTTCCAGAGTAAGGGTGGCGGAGCTTGAGGCTTCTCAGCCAGGGATGAATCCTCCAAAAATTTAATTAGTTCTGCTACCACAACAAAGCCACCCTCTCATCATTTACCGCTATTTTTTCTTGGGGAGTTCACATCATTTTTTTCTGATGTTCCTTTCTATTGTTGAAGAGGTGACCTCATGCTCTTTGAGAAATCATGCGCACAAAAAAACGGAGGGTTAGCTAAATGATTTTCATTCGAACGTGACTACACTTGTCCCTTAAATCTTTGGTCGAACCATAGAGACTATAGTAAACAAAGTAAGTCCTATATCCATGTTATTCTCGTCATCTCAAGTCACAATCGCTCTCCAAGGTGAGCAATATTTCAATATCATCCAGACTTGAGCTACGGGAAGTACCCCAGTATTGTTTTTTATTTCAAACATTCCAAATTTCAACTTTTAAGCTTGAAGTCTTCCTTGTAGTCTCTAATGTTTGCTTAAATGACAGCAGCTTATGATATTATCTAAATTGCTAAGAACTTCATCAGAGACAGTAAGTAATTACCCAGCCTATTAGATCGATGATGATGAAATTAGCAATGTCGGTCATCCCTCAGCATCTTTAGGTGTGATCTATCCTCTTAACAAGAGAAATAACATGAAAAAGGAAAAACAAAGGCATCCAATACCACCAAGCTTCAAACCTGACAACTTACATCTTCCAAATTAGCAGTATAATACCCCTCACTCACAAGATAATCACTTTGAAGACTGCCAGCCTTCGCAACACAGATGTTAAAGCAGGTGAAGGCAACATAAAGCAAATCGGCAGGGTTGGTACAGTGCTAACAGTGCAGATGAGTAATTCTGACCTGCCAAATTTCATTCTAAGAAGATCCCAGTAAGATAATAGAAGTCTTGAACCTTTCCCTAAAATTCTTTCAAATCAGAAGACACTGGCCCTTTGTTGGAAAAACATCATCTATTTCCAAGATGACACTCAGGTGCCCATCTAGGCAAGACTCTCAAATTAACTGAAATATCTAGGGCTGCAATATACTTCCTTTCCTAAAATGAAGCAAGCAAAAGGCAGTTTATACAATCACAAATCATGGTGAAGATTAGTGCATGGGCCTGTTGCTAAAGAGTAACATAACAGCAGCAGTCAATGAAGCCGTAGGATAACAAATCTTCATGTAGACTGTCAAAACTTCGGCCCCACCACATTGAGGCAAAGATCACAAAATATTGGAAACTTCATCATATAAAAAAAAAAGACTTTACATGTTTGCATACCATGATAGGTCTCAAGTCACCTACAGATAGTACATGCCATCTTCAGCCATAGTTATTTGCATACCTAACCTAGACCAACATCAAGCTGGAGGGAATGTATCTGGAAGTGGGCTAGTCCCCACAAATGCTCATCTCCCCAACTTGCAAAACGAAGAATTTATAAGTTTGTGTCTCTTTTCTACTGCCTAGTGAGCTTAGGAGTAAAACATAAAAGATCTAACCAGAAGAAAGATTCATTGCCTCTCCTCAAGGCTCTAACGTCATAAACATTCCAGCTAATCAGCGAACTTCAAGTGCTCCAGGAAATAGGCAAGTTTATGGGCAGCAGGAATCAGAAGCCAAAACAACCATTCACTAGTAATGATGCTCCTAAATTATCATATATAGCAGGCAATCAAAGCAAAGAAAACAATGAAATTGAGACCTGTTGATGTTTACAAGCTGTCTTCCCAGCTGGTTGTTTTTATGGCATGCTTATTCATGCATCTATGCCTTATGGTCAATAATTGGAAAATTCAATATACTTATTTCAACTCATATGTCAATATAAAAGTACCAAGAAAAGAATTAAACTGATCCTGCCACGACCAACCAGCAGAGAGTAAAAAAAGAATTTCACAGTGTGGAAGCATAGAACATGCTAGAATGACAAGAGGGGTCATCGGATTTAGGATACATAGTTCCAGAGGTTATTTTGTTGTTTTAAAAAACAAACCACTTTCTGCACAGAGATATGAACCATCACAAACAGAATGCTAATTGATTAAGCATGCAATTAAGATAATACGTCAAGGAAATAATAAGTTAACTACGATTATATAATAGATAAGAAATATTGTAGAAAAACACACCTTCTGATGGATCAGCAGGACCAGGCAAATCAAGCCAGTCATATGAATTAGCACATAATGTACCATATATAAGCTTGCTCAAAACAGTCATTCCAGGATGATTATGAAGAGGTATTATAGAAGAAGGCGGCATGCAAAAAATTCCTATCTGCCAAAAATAATAGCAATTGAAAAATATCAGCAAATCCGTTCCAGATTCTGTCTTTTTTCTGATACTTGGATTTCCAATTTTAAGAGAACGTTGATTGTGCAGGATTTATGGGATTATGCAGATATATCTAGTCTTAAAACTTTAAGGGTCCAGGTAAAATAGATTTCAAAAAATGGATTTAAAGTTAATATAAGTTACACGTTTGTGAGAATTGTAAAATAATAAATGCAATGCATTTGAAACTGCTAAACTTAAACTTTATGAATTTGAAAGGACTACATACACCAATGAATAATTGAAATATATTTATATTATTCTCAAACAACTTAACTCTAGATATTAAGTAAACTATAGATTTGAAATCTCACAATTAAGATGGAACTGAAACAATTTGTAATCAATAACTCGTGGATCCCTGTACTCACAGAGAAGCTATCGCACTCATATAAATGCAAGTATTTGATTGGTGGCAGTGACTGCTGAACCCCATTACGCCCTGGCATAGAACCTGACCAATTACGCACCAATTGTGCCTCCTGTTCGAGACCCACATCTGCAGGCTTGAGTTTCTCTGAAATAAATTATATATAAGGTTAGAAAGTGCAAAAACAAATGAAAGAGGTGATGACAATAAGAATTCACAGTATTATATGTGGAAGGAAAGTAAAATGAACCAAGCTGTTGGTGAGCTTGGCTCCGTAAAGCAGACTTATATTTGTTTATTTCATAAAGGAACAACCACACATCAAACTTCCAAGCTCATTGCAAAGCCTGATCAACACTAAAAACCAGACTTGCTAAGGGTCATAAGAAAAGCATGCCAGCTTGTGAAGAAGCTTGTGACAAGCTCAAAGACGAGTCTAACAAATAAGTTATTATATCTGTGTCTATAGAGTAAAACCTAGTATAAATGTCCTAAATTATTATAATCATCATAGGTATTAAGCTCTAGTAAAAGGTAATCCTTCATCAGAAAGGAAAAAGGGCTACTTATAAAATAGAATTTAAAGTACTAGTGGTTTAAGTTTTTGATCTGGGATTCGGTAATAAGAAAAATTCTAAACGTCAGTGTGATCGCATCGTGAGTTGGAACAGTTCATGGGTAATACAGCCCCAATCACCTTTTGAGTCAAAGAAGGCCAACCCATTTAACAGAGGGACAAGGTTGGGCCCAGCCCTTGAACCAAACGAGGAAAGGAGCTACAGTCATAGAACCAGTCCCTACCCAACCTATCCTTTTTTTATTAGTTTACAATTAATCATCTAACATTAAATTATTAATTATCTACACAACTATTAAGAAACCTTCCTTTGACAATTGTCATGTAGAAAATGCAATGACGCCCCCACTAATACTGTAATTAATCTCCACTTTTTACCAATCACTCTATCTCCCACACCCTGCGTTGCCTCTCCTAACTGCAGCTTCCATCATTCGGCACATGCATCACAATTTGCATGCAAGTGATGCTTCTGATTTGTACAACACAAGATAACTTATCTTAATATGAGGAGTGCACGATGACTTGATTGGAGTGTGAATACCAGCTCCCATACATAAACTATCTTAAACTTGTAATTTATACATTGAACTTATATGAATAATAAGACAAATAATATAGGGGACAAGTTGGGCTGTGGCACCAAGGTCCAAGCCCAACTCCCCTATATTGCAGGCACGCCTCAAACAAGCCCAACCTCAGGAATAAGTGGGTCCCTTCAGGCCTTGTGGCCAGCCACCTCCACAAGCCTAGCCACTGGCCCAACATCTAAGTCCGAAACCTAACTCCCCTATATTGCAGGCAAGCCTAAAAGAAGCCCAACCTCAGGTACAACTGAGTCCTTACAGGCCTTGGGGCCAGGGGCCTCCATAAGCCTAGCCACTGGCCCAACATCTATTTGGAAACAATTATGTGTGTGTGTGTGTGAGAGAGAGAGAGAGAGAGAGAGAGAGAGAGAGAGATTTGGTAGTCCTTTCTCCATTTAATGTGGCTTGGTGTGTTATTGAGGCATGAAGCAGATTCAAGAATGGCTTATGAAAGTTTGAGACTCATGAAAGCTCAAACCTTGAGGTGCTTGACCTCAAGAAACTTGAGCTTGAACTTATATGTGTAAAGCTGAGCTTGTTTTCTCCCCTACACGTAACCAAAAATTATGAAGCACCAACTGCCATTCCACTCCTTCCCCCTATATGAACCCCAAAAAAGACTAAAGCAAGATACTAAATATTTATAACAGCTAACAAGGAGTGCCGAGTTGTACAGAGAATCTAATGAAAATGAATATATATATATATATACATGTACAAAACACATCACTTATGTGTGAGCTAATTAGACAAGTGAATAACACACAGTGAATCTAGCAGTCAACAACATTGATTAAGAACCTGTCTTAAATAGCTTAGGTTCCTAACAAAAGGGTTCATTGTTGTTAATGTTTCCTAATTCCATTATCATTACATAATGAAAATTAATCAAACTCCAAAGGAGACAGACCTGTTGATGGTGTTCTAAGTTCTAACAAGCTACTCATAAGGGTTTTCATCCTGGCAACAAGAGCATGCCACTGAGAATATTTCTTTTAGCATGGACAGCGACCATATTCAGATAGGGTTTGGGGGTGTAAAACAAATAGATTATGGCCAAGCCATTGGGTATGACCACAAAGATATAAGATAAACATATATAAGATCAAAGCTCTATTATTTGAGTAGTTAATAAATACATATGCATGTCTTGAAACATGGAACAGTACCAATGGGAAAAAACATATATGCATTAATCTTAACAAAAACAATTTTTGGTTGGTTGGCAGCTCATAGGTCCCATTTTCTAACTAACTGATTACAGCTTCAAGTTAGTGGTGCAGAAGGAAATCAAACATAAACATAGAATTTTAATATAGGTCTCGAGGAAATCAATAAAAGTAAAATCAAATGATCATTAATACATCAGGAGCCAACAGAGAACAGACTAACAGGATTTTAATAAATCGGAGAAACCAGTACGTAACAAGTTTATATATCAATGCAAGTGAAGTGACAACTGGCATAATGCTACTTTGTCAGAAACAGCAGATATTGTTCTGGAAAAATCAAAAGGAAACCACTTCTAAACGTTATCACAAGAGCTGCTTTCAGAAATCAACCAAAAAAAGGGTATATTGAAGCACCCTTTCTCTTCAATAACAAAAACTTACAGAGAATATATTTGTAATCCTAAGAAAAAATATCGATTCACTGAATGCCATAAAAAGTGACTAGACAATTCGTAAATGATTTCTAACATGTGTAGACATATTTCTGATATGATGATAAGGAGGTTGTCTAAAATTATAAGGAAAAGTGACCTTCTAATATCATGAAAGATCATCAACCTTTAAATCATTTTTAAGGTACTGAAACTGGTAGGTGTGGATGCGCCAAGTGTATAAGAGACTTGGATTTCTTATTCCAGATAATTTAACCATAAATTATGGACCTATTGAATTCCTCTTAAAATGGTATTCAACAGCAATGTAAAACAATTTAATTCTAACCCACAAAAAAAAAAAATCAATCAACAGAAAGTGACAAGAAAACAAGAAAATACTAATCATCTCACACAACATGGTTCTTAAAGGAGAGAGGAGAAAGAAGCTCCCTGATAGTATAAAATACTTGACAAGCTCACCTAAAGGGAATATTTTGCTTCAATGAGTTCTGGCTATTGAATTAGCTTATTTGGTTTCTAAAGTGTCATCATTTCAAAAACGATTTAAGGTTTTGCTTGCGTGTACTAACAAATTTCACAAGGTGAGGAACCAGGACAGTCTGATGGGTTCGCTAGTACAATTTATTGCCCCTGATTAGTGGACTTATAACATGCAGCAGGTTTGAGAAATCCAGCATACTTATAATATTAAATCTTACGTGAAGTTCGTATCATGAGAAAGAAAATGTACAAGGTTTTAGAGCCAACAGAATTAGCTTGCAATGATTCATGTGTTTTAAACAACTGGGAACTCATTTCCGGTTTATGCCTTGTGGGGAGCACTTAGATTGACAGGTAGAACAGAAAAACCAAAACTAGAATATAATTAGCACACTAGAATAAGGAGGAGTAGAAGGCAAGCACAATGTTTGGATTGATACATCAGGAAATAAAAGGACTATTTCTTCATACCTAGTTTAGCACGAACTTTTTCAACTGCTTCTTCTGACACAGGTCCATTCGGCGAAAATGATGTTTTGCAAACGTTATAGAGTCTCTGAATATAATATGGCATGGTGCAAAGACGGTACCAACTTAACTGAATGGACTACGGCCCCAAAGTCAGTAAGCTGATAACGTCTTCGCAAGAAACTTATAGATTGCAATGCCAATCCAAAATCCAATTAGCAAACCTTATTGCCTTCTAATCAGCAAATCAAACCTCTCATTTTTCAAACCAAAGAAACGATAAAGGAACTCCATGGCAATTATTTGATCCCACTCTGCTAACCTTATCTATGGGCACCTACTCAACAAGAGTACATATGAAGCCAGTGTTAATAAAATTGCATTAAGATATGATTTTCATTATTTCAAAGCAAAATTTCATAACCTTGCTACCCCAAATTAATTGAAAAGGAAATACGTACAAAATTTTTCTATCAAAACCATGATCAAAGTAAAGTTCTTATCTTAGTTTGTCACAGTATGCATGAAAAGAATCAGAGTGAGTAAGCTACAGTCAATTGTAAAATTATTTTTCTTCGTATTCTTCTAATCATTTCTAAGCAACCCAATAAAAGGAAAAAGGTGAAAAAGAAATACAAAACTGAACACATATACTGATGTACACGAAAACAAAATCATACTGTAAACTGTATTCAACAAGAAAGACCCATATCTCATTAGATTAAAGTAAATAAGATGCAAATTTATTAAATGAAATAAGGGGATTGTATGCCAACACCAATAGATTAAAGAGAATTGAAATTCATCCTTATTAAAACTCTAAGATTACAAAAAACAAAAAAAAACAAAAGCAAAAAGGACCGGCTTTGGATTCAAACTGGAAAGGCAAAGCAATAAATGAGATCCAATAAGGAAGAGAAATATGGGTTAAGCTTGGATTGAAGTAAAAGTACCTGGGTCGGGAGAGATATAGAGGTAGCTAGCGACGAAATTATGAAGCAAGTGAGACGATGAAACATAGAAAATGAAGGAGTAGAGAGATCGCAGGAAGAGGAAGAAGCCGAAGGAAGATCCTCGCCTACGTCATTACCTTTTACGGCCTTTTTGGGGCTCCATGTATGTCTCTCTACTTCACCACGTTGACCTCCCTATGCGTACGTATTTACAAAACAACCTCTCATGCTTTTTGCCCCTTTTCTTTTTTGTTAGTGGAATTAATAATTAATAATATTAATATTAATATCAATAATATCCTACTATTTGATCAAAAAAATAACATCCTACTAAAGTACAGGTCAAATGGCATCTATTTTTTTTTTAAGTTATTAGTATTATGGTTTCATGGTATTCAATCAATAATATTAATATAAATAATATCCTACTAAAATACAGAGCAAATGACATTTATTTTTGTTGTTGAAGTTATTAGTATTACGATTTCATGGTATCCAATTTCATCTCGTAGTATGTGGCATTATCAGGAGGCTTTAAGAGCATCTCCAGCAACTTTGCCAAATTTACGCTAAATTCTACGAGCATCTTTAGGCGCTTTGCAAAATTCAAGCTAAATTTTAGCTAAAATAGTTAGAAATTATTTTAGAAAACTGCTTTAAAAATTTTTACACTAGAAGTATTCTCTATTTTGATAAATCTCAAATATTTTATTATTTTTTTCAAGTTAAACATTTGAATATCCTCAATTTACGACAGCAGTGTTCATAATATAACTTTAATATCCTTAGAAGAAACAATGAATGCAATTTGCTAAATCAATTTTAAATTTCAAATCAAATGACGAGAAACAAAAATAGAAAGCAAAGACGATTTATGTTACTAAATGGCAATGGGAAAATAAACCACAATCTCAAATCTCAATCAATGAACCCAATACAAATTTAGGGTGATAGAAATTCCTACTTTCTCTCTCCTCTTTGATAAATCTCAAATTTCAATCAATGAACTCAACACAAATTTGGAGAGATAGCAATCCCTATTGTCGGTCAATCATGACCTTTTTGATCGCTTGAGCATGATGATCTTTGGTGGCTTATCGTCTCCAAACCATTCTCTACAGATCGTTCCTCTTGATTCCAGTGCTCGGTTCGCTTGGTGCAGCAGAGGTGTGCAACTTGGTGGTGGTGGATGTTGGTATTTTCCTTTAGATCCTTGGGTTTATGCTGGGTTTGGACTCTTATGGAGTAGGTTTTTTTCTTTTGTTTTGGGTTGGGCTTGTTTCCTTTATTAGTTGAGCCTTTTTATTCTCATTTTTCTCAATTATTATAATTGAGCTCTTCTACTTGTATTGCTATTTGGATATGAATATCAAAAGCCTATTATTTGTCAAAAAAAAAAAGCAATCCCTACTTTCTCTCTCATCTTTGATAAATATAAGGATCGAGAACCCCAAAAATATCAAAATTCTAAAATGGAGAGTGGAATAGGGACTCTGTTGAAGCTCTATTTTCGTTGGAAATCCCTAAATTGGGTAAAAAATGTGTTTTAGGGATTCTCTTTGAGATGCTCTAACTAAAGTAGTTAGAAAGTTATTTTAGCAAACTACTTTAAAAAAAATTTACTCCATCGGTATTCTCTATTTTGATAAATTTCAAATATTTTATTATTTGTTCCAAGTTAAACATTTGAATATTTTTCTCTATTTTGACAAATCTCAAATATTTTATTATTTGTTTCAAGTTAAACATAAAAATATCCTCAATTTACAACAACATTGTTCATAATATAACTTTAATATCCCTAGAAAAAACAATGAATGCAATTTTCCAAATCAATTTTAAATTTCAAATCAAATGGCAAGAAACAATGAACAAAAATCGAAAGCAGAGACATTTGTGTTGATAAATAGCAATTGGGAAAAGAAACCACTATCTCAAATCTCAATCAATGAACCTAACATAAATTTAGGGTGATATCAATTCCCACTTTCTCTTTTCTCTTTGATAAATCTCAAATCTCAATCAATGAACCGAACACAAATTTGGGAAGATAACAATTCCTACGTTCTCTCTCATTTTTGATAAATTTAGAGTTCGAGAACCCCAAAAATATCAAAATTCTAAAATGGAGAGTGGGATAGGGACTCAGCTAGAGCCCTATTTTCTTTGAAATCCCCAAATTGGGTAAAATGTGTGTTTTGGGGACTCTCTTGGAGATGCTCCAAGGGAGCTGGGTTGGCTATATCCTACCTGGTTTTTATCAAATGATTTTTTTTACTTCCTTGTATATAGAATTTTCATAAAAAATAGCACATCCCACATCTTATAAAAGTACTATAACTAAACATAAATAATCACTTTGATATTCACATTACATGTTTATTTGTAATTTTGTTATAATATTGTGTTTTATTTGTAGCATTATTTGAAGGGTAAGACTAATTACGTCTATATTGACCGGATATATCTTTTTATGTTTATTTATAATCCATTTAGAATAGTGATCTAAATTTGTTTCTTGGACGATTACAATACATGCATGATAGTATAAAAATAAGAAGAAGATTGAAGAAACCATGGATTTTAGATGACTTTATGCATGTCTAGTCAAACATGCAGTTTTCCGCATTTTCTTGTGTTGTAAAGATCGAAGAGCGACGCAATACATTATCTGTTGAGTAAGAGTGCCTATTTCCTTTTTGAACCTCTACCTAATTTGTTCAACTTCATTTTGCATAAGCTTTTTCTCTTTTGTGAACTCAGCATTTGCTTGAACTAGCATACTATTCTCAGTAATGTCCTGCCAACCTATTCTTGAACCTTCGCAACGGTTTCAACCATTTGTACATCTTCACGTGATGCAAAGGCGGCTACTTCTCTCTTTTGATAACATTTTAATTCTCTCTTCAAGTCGCCTATCACTCAGTTTAGGGTTTTAAGATTTTTTATTGTATTCTTCTCTCAAGGAGGTGTATATACATGTATACTGTAGTTCTAACTAGGAAATGAACTAATTACATTCCCGGTCAACTCGGGACTCATAATTACAATAGGATTCACACCAACACTCCCCCTCAAGGTGGTGCATAGATATCACAAATGCCCAACTTGACAAGTGAATCATTAAAGGTTTGATTAGGTACTGCCTAGGTAAAAAAATCCACCAATTGTACAGTAGTGTTGATGTATGGAACCTCAATAATTTTCTCTTCTATCTTCTCATAAATGAAGTTCCGATCGATTTCCACATGCTTGGTTCTATCGTGTTGCACTAGATTTTCAGCAATCTTTATGGCTGACTGATTGTCACATTACAACTTCATAGACCCTTTAGTAGGAAAGTCCAACTCCCCTAGAAGTCGTTTCAACTAAAGTAACTCACATATCCTTTTTACCATTGCCCGATATTCAGATTCTGCACTAGGCAGAGACACAGCTTTCTACTTCTTACTTTTCCAAGTCACCAGATTACCTCCAAAAAATGTGATGTAACCAGAAGTAGATCGTCTCATGTCCCTCTGCAGTCCCCAAGATGAGTCAGCATATCCTATAGCTTCAGCATGCCCATGTTTAGAAAACATTATCCCTTTACTAGGTGCGGACTTCAAATACTGTAGTATTCTGGAAACGACACTCATATGTTGCTCACCAGGGCTGTGCATGAACCTACTTACAACACTAACAACATATGCAATATCTGGTCTAGTGTGAGATAAGTAAATCAATCTTCCCACTAACCATTGATATTGTCCCTTGTCAGCTGGTATATGATCAGAACACTCATCCATGCCATGGTTCTGTTCGATAAGAGTATAACTAGGCTGACATCCCAGCATACCTGTTTCTTTCAATAGGGCAAGCACATACTTTCTTTGAGATAGGAAAATACCTCGTGTAGAGCGACTAACTTCAATGCCCAAAAAATATTTTAATCCACCAAGGTCCTTCATATCAAACTCAGATGCCAGATAACCTTTCAGTTTGTCTATCTCATCAAGATCATTGCCAATCACAACCATATCATCCACATAAATAATCAAGGTTGTTAACTTACCACCTTATTTCTTAAGAAACAACGTATGGTCAACATTACTCTGCTCATACCCGTATTTTCTCATAGCCACACGGAATCTACCAAACCAAGTTCTTGGAGACTGTTTCAGACCATACAGTGCCTTCTTCATCCTATAAACAACACTAGGCTGACTCGGAGCTCTATAGCCTGGAGGCAAGGACATATAGACCTCCTCCTGCAAATCTCCATGTTGGAACACATTCTTAACGTCATACTGTTGTAGAGGCCAGTCAAAGTTTGCAGCTAGAGACAGTAACACTCGAATAGTATTAATCTTAGCCACAGTTGCAAAAGTCTCCTGATAGTCAACACCATAAGTCTAAGTAAACCCTTTGGCAATAAGGCTTGCCTTATATCTGTCAACATGGTGTCTGAACTTATCTCAGGAACATCAGCATGAGGATCATTGGAGACGAGTACTGGAGGGGTAGTAGAGAAGGGGGCATCGAGCTGTGCAAGCACGGTAGGTTCAGCAGTTGCAGTTTCTGTCTGTTCAGCAGCTGCAGTTTCAGTCGGTTCAGTGGCTGCAGTTGGACCCGCCATAAGCACATGCAGTTCAATATTATCAAGAAACAACTCAACTCAATTCACCTTTTCAACATCACTCTTTCCCGGAAGAGGAGAAGTGGATACCATGGGATAAAAAAATAGTTAATGTTTAGAGAAAGTAACGTCCATGGTAACATAAAAGCGACGAGTAGGTGGATGATAATAGCGATAGACTTTTTGAAATGGGCGATAACCAAGAAACACGCATTTCAAAGCACATGGATCAAGCTTGGTATGCATATGTTTGTGCAAGTGGACGAAGGCAACACACTCAAACACATGGGGCAACAACGTG
Organism: Oemleria cerasiformis; assembly: GCA_037349345.1. Classification (NCBI taxonomy): domain Eukaryota; kingdom Viridiplantae; phylum Streptophyta; class Magnoliopsida; order Rosales; family Rosaceae; genus Oemleria; species Oemleria cerasiformis. Next base: position 526,513 of record JAZGTL010000022.1, read on the forward strand.
AGATGAGAGGGAATGGAAACATAAGATGCCAATTAATCCAATGAAGTCTTAAATTGTAGAGCCCTAGTAGAAACACGATTGAGGAGATAAACAGCAGCAGTGATTGCCTCTTCCCAAAAAATTGGTTTCATGTGTGCGCCAATTAGGCCGACTCTTGTAATTTCAAGAATCTGCTTATTTTTCCATTCAGCCACACCATCCAAGCCTCAAGTCACTAGCCACTAGACCTGCATTGCTTATGACTCAAGTCACTAGCCGCTGGTACACACCGCGCCACGCTGTGTCATAGGCTAGCGTAGGACATGTCCCTGGACATGCCCCTGGGCATGCTCACAGACATGCTAGAACTTGCGCCAAATTGCAAACATCTGCGTCGAGATGTGCCACACTGCGCCAAGAAGTGCTAGGCTCAGGGATGTCAACAGATCACATCATTGCATGATCTTAAGTTAGTTCAAGAAAAGAAAGAAAAATAAAATAAAATAAAGAAAGCAAATTGAAAGAAAAGTGCTGAACTAACTTAAGTGAGCCAATGAAATTCAAAAAATCAAAGATTAGCATCAAGTCAAGAATTCAAGTTAGTGTGAGGCCATTTAATACCAAATTGTCGTGAGGTTCTAAAAGATCAAAGAAGGACACATTCCAAGTCATGCTACTCCATGCCTTGTACCCATCTGAGTTCTTTGAATTCGAAACTCTTCATTCTTAAGCTAACCAGCCTTGCCCCACTGCAACCTGATGTGAAGACCTAACTGATCTTATGGCTAGTCATGCTAAGGATTGAGGTAAGTATCTATGTTTTTAAAGGTCAATTCCATTCATGAGATCTTAAATTCAGAAAGTGTTGTTTTTCATTGAATGCTCATATGTGATTAAGCTTGAATGCCTTTACATAAACTCCATCACATATGCTTGTTATGAGTGTAAAGCCTAGGATTCTAGAGTGAATTGAGAGACATCCAGTGAGGATTAGAGTCTAGGAGAAATCTTTTTGGAGCACTTGAATGAAGTTGTTAGTAAGCATGATTATTTGAGATTTTGGCATTCACATATTACACGTGACTCTTACTGTTGGGACATTCCTTTTAGTTTTGCAAAGCATGTCTATTTTCATTGATTCCTTTTATGTCTAGTTTCGCGGTTTATTTGTTCCTGTCATAGGTTTTGATCTTAGTGTTTAAACTTGTTAACATTGAGGACAATGTTTAGTTTAGGTTTGGGGGTGTGGATCAAAATTTTGCAACATTTAGGTTTGGGGGTACACCACTAGGTACTTAATACTTTGCTTGTTAATAAATTACATTGTGAACTAGTCATTAGTGTCTTACTAGAGCCATGCCATGCTTGAGTTTGTGCCTTGTTCATTACACTTAATGCCTAACTTCAAGAAATTTAGCTAGAAGATGACTTTGTTTAAATGAACTTTAGAAAATTAGTGGAGACTACCCCATGTGAGATTTTGAGCCTAATGCCTTGCTTTTTGAGAGATTTGCTTTGTTCTACTCTTAAACACTATTCAATTCTTTCTATATTGATTGATCTCATTATTATCACTTTGCTTTGAATTTTAAAGAACTAACAACTTATGTAGACGCTCTTGATTCTTAGTTGGATGTACCATAAGAAGTGATGTAGGCTATGCATGTTTGAACCTCTAAAAGCCATATATGTCCCTTTTGTATGCCCCCTAACCGACTTTGAAGCCAAACACTTAGACATTTCTTTCATCACCCGAATCATAACCTAAGCCTTAGATAGGAGCCCTAAATCTTGGCCATGCCTTATAGTCTAAGTTGTGAGAAGGCAACATCAAATGAAGTTCATGACATAGGAAGGAAAGACAAGTTTGAGTGTTCAAAATCAAAGTGAAGCTGTGAAGCTCATCGAGGTCAAATTACAAAGTTGATACCAGGGGAATGTCCTAGACATCCCAAGTGACCCAAGTCCAATCTTGGACAGAAACCAGAACAATGTAACCCATTGCATGATCTTGGCTTAGTTTGTGAAAAAAAAAATGTATGAAAAACAAAAGAAGAAAAAAAAAGTGAAAAGAAGAAAGAAGAAAGAAGAAAAGAAAATAATGAGCTAAGCCAAGTGAGCCAATGAAAATAGACGTCACAAATCATCATTAGTCAAGGGAATCAAACCTCGGCATAAGAAACCATTGAAGATGCCAAGTTTGGCCGTGAGTTCAAAGAAAATAAGATCAAGATTCCAAGTCATGCTACTTCATGCCTTGTCAGAGCCTAGGCTTTTGAAATCCAATCCTCTTCTTCTAAACCCATGAGCCTAGCCCCATTACAACCCTTGAATGAAGCCCTAACTGATCTTATGGGAAGGCTTGCTTGGAGTTAAAGTATGTCTCTACGTTCTTAAAGTTCAATTCCTTCATGAGATATATGTTAAGAAATTGCCTTTCTTTCATACTATATCATATGTGATTATATTTGCCTCCTTTACATAAACTCATCACATATGCTTGCAAGAGTGTAACCTTAAGATTCATGAGAGGAATTGAGAGTTGCCTAGTGAGGTTAGAGTCGAGGCAAAATCTTTCTAAGGCATTTGAGCTTTGTTGTTTTTAAACTTGAAATCTTGAAGTAAAGGGAATTCACACTTAACACATGGTGCTTACTTGAAATTGCCATATCTTTAGTTTGGCATGATATGATTGATTTGTTGTGTTCCTTATTAACTTGTTAAGTATTCTGTTTAGTAAATTTGCTTGAGTTTTAGTTGTTTAAGTAACATGAGACAAAACTCCTCCTACTAGGTGAACCTAGTGGTTTAAATGTTCTATCCTTAATTAAGATTGAGTCTATCAGTTTTTAGTTCAGTTTTATTCTTTGATTTGCTCGAGGACTAGCAAAAGCTAGGTTTCTGGGTATTTGTTAGGTCATAATTCCTACATGTATTTCATGTCATATTTAGTCCCTTTAACTGTCTTTTGTTAGAAACCTGGCCATCCATAGTAGAAAGTGATGCTTTTGTGAGACAAGTGCAGGCTTTAGAAAGATAATGAAATTCTAAGAATACATGAAAAAGAATGACTCAAATCGGAGTTCAAATTAAGGAGATGTCCTTACATTAATATCGGGTCCTAAACTAGGCCCTGAGTGTGCCAGTGAGCCCTATTTCAGGCGCATGTCAAGTACCTCAGATCAGGCCATCCGGGTCCCAAAGTTGTGTTTGAGGACCTTCAGATGAAGTCCATGACATCCTCTTATCATGCCACTATCGGGGCCAGATCATGTTCTTGACATGTCTGGAAGTGTGCCAATGCGTGTCCGCCAAGGTGTGAAGTCCCAGTCGAGGTTCCAGCCAAGGTGTGTCTTCGCCACACCTAAATGAGACCAAGCTTGTGTTCCCAACACAATGTCAAGATAAGGCGTGATTGCGCCAAAGACAAGTCCCTGACCTGACCCGGTAAGTTCCAAAGAGGACATAAGCATGCCTATAGTCATTTGACCGACACACGAAGCATTTTCAGACTATTTGGCATGTAATGAAGCCATCCGAGTACTAAGGCACGATGTGGCGCGACTAAGACATCCCGAAGACCCAGTTCCAAGTTTTCAGGGTCCTGCCCAGATTCCAGCCCGGCTGCCCTGCGACCAGCTTGTGTTCTCACCTACCAGCTTGCATTTGCATTCCCAGACATGTTCTGATTGGTTCTCATAGATTTTAGGACTTTGTAATTACTTATAAGTACATTAAACATTCTAGATTAATCTAGGATAGGGTTTCCAATTCCAGTCCTTGTAGGACAAGGTTTTCCCTTGTCCATATAAGGGTGCCTTTGTTAAGTGTTTTCAACACACCAACTTAGATACTTTATTTTATTGTTTAGAACTATTAGCATGAGGCTTGTTCACGAAGACTTGATTGTGTTCTTGGAGGAGTGCTTGAAGCTGTGCTTGGAGTTAGCCTTTGAGAGTACAATTGGGTTTAATCTTTCACTTTCATATTCAATACAATTTATGCTTTTGTTTTTCATTATGAGTAGTGAGTAGTTCATTTTAAGTTAGGGCTGATCTTGAAGCCCTAACCATGGCAACTTCTTAGTTTGGTTTTGCGTTGGTTTGATGATTGTGTTTATCTTGGTGTGTTACTTTACTGCTTAAACTGATATTTCTCTATGTTATTGGAATTGGCCATTTTGATTACATGAAGTATAGATGACTTGCATCAAGAGGCTACGATAAGCAATAGCCTTGTAATTTAACTCATGACATTCCTAGGATTGCATACCACTTCCTAGGGTTAGTGTAGTGTCAATAAATTCCTTATGTACTTAATGTTTTCTTTTGTGTTATAATAGCTTAAGAGACGTATGACATAACTGACTAGAAGTTTAGAGCACTTAAGAGACGTAAATGTACAAAGTAAAAAGGAATGAATGTGTGAGAGTAGGCTTAACATGGCTCTTGCATGGTGACTAGACCAAGAAGTAAACATGATAATTGAACCTTCCAAACCAACCTAGAAAAACGTTGTGGTTATGTGTGGATATGGACTATCTTAACTTACCTTTTAATTTAATTACAACCTTTGTTATTTACCTGTTTCCTGCATTCCAAGTTATTTACTTTTACAGCATCTTTTGAACTTCAAACCCCACACCCACCCCTCCCTTGTCCGTGTCTTTTGTTTAGTGTCTGGTTTAGTTAAGTGTCAAAAGCATATCTAGTTAGTGTCCTTGTTTTCAGTTTTGAGTATCTACTTGTGAACTAAGCAATCTATCTCTTTATACATTGTTGAGTTAAGTCCTTGTGGGATTCGACCCTTACTTGTACTGCCATCTATCTATTGATTAGTGCACTTGCTAGGATTTCATTGTTAAGAATTGTGTTGCATTTACTTGTTATACTTTTCTTCCAACAAGTTTTTGTATTTGTTAGGTCACAATTCCTACATGTATTTCATGTCATATTTAGTCCCTTTAACAGTCTTTTGTAAGAAATCTGGCCATCCATAGTAGAAAGTGATGCTTTTGTGAGACATGTGCAGACTTTAGAAAGATGATGAAATTCTAAGAATACAGGAAAAAGAATTACTCAAATCGGAGTTCAAATGAAGGAGATTTCCTTACTCTAATATCGGGTCCTGAACTAGGCCCTGAGTGCGCCAGTGCGCCCTATTTGAAGCGCAGGTCAAGTACCTCAGATCAGGCCATCAGGGTCCCAAAGTAGTGTTTGAGGACCTTCAGATGAAGTCCTTGACATCCCTTTATCTTGCCACTATCGAGGCCAGATCATGTCCTTGACATGTCTGTAAGTACGCCATTGCGTGTCCGCCAAGGTGCCAAGTCCTAGTCGAGGTTCCAGCCAAGGCGTGCCTTTGCCACACCTAAATGAGACCAAGCTTGTGTTCCAAACACAACGTCAAGACAAGGCGCGTTTGCGCCAAAGACAAGTCCCTGACTTGACCCGGTAAGTTCCAAAGAGGACATATGCATGCCTACATCCATTTGATCAAGACACGAAGCATTTTCAGACTATTTGGCATGTAATGAAGCCATCCGAGTACTAAGGCGAGGTGTGGCGCACCAAGACATCCTGAAGACCCAGTTTCAAGTTTTCAGGGTCCTGCCCATATTCCAGCCTGGCTGCCCTGCGGCCAGCTTGTGTTCTCACCTGCCAGCTTGCATTTGCATTCCCAGACATGTTCTGATTGGTTCTCATAGATTTTAGGACTTTGTATTACTTAGAAGTACATCAAACATTCTAGATTAATCTAGGATAGGGTTTCCAATTCCAGTCCTTGTAGGACAAGGTTTTCCCTTGTTTATATAAGGGGTCCTCTGTTCAGTGTTTCAACACACCAACTTTGATACTTTCTTTTATTGTTTAGAACTATTAGCATGAGGCTTCTTCACGAAGACTTGATTGTGTTCTTGGAGGAGTGCTTGAAGCTATGATTGGAGCTAGCCTTTGAGAGTACAGTTGGGTTTAATCTTTCACTTTCATATTCAATACAATTTATGCTTTTGTTTTTCCTTATGAGTAGTTATTAGTTCCTTTTAAGTTAGGGATAATCTTGAAGCCCTAACCATGGCAACTTCTTAGCTTGGTTTTGCGTTGCTTTGATGATTGTGTTTATCTTGGTGTGTTACTTTACTGCTTAAACTGATATTTCTCTATGTTATTGGAATTGGCCATTTTGATTACATGAAGTATAGATGACTTGCATCAAGAGGCTACGATAAGCAATAGCCTTGTAATTTAACTCATGTCACTCCTAGGATTGCATACCACTTCCTAGGGTTAGTGTAGTGTCAATAAATTCCTTTTGTACTTAATGCTTTCTTTTGTGTTATAATAGCTTAAGAGACTTATGTCAAAAACATATCTAGTTAGTGTCCTTGTTTTCTATTCTGAGTATCTACTTGTGAACTAAGCAATCTATCTCTTTGTACATTGTTGAGTCAAGTCCTTGTGGGATTCGACATTTGCTTGTACTGCTATTCTATCTATTGATTAGTTCACTTTTTAGGATTTCATTGTTAAGAATTGTGTTGCTTGTACTTGTTATACTTTTCTTTCAACAATTTTTTGGCGCCGTTGCCGGGGACTTGTCCCTCAACGGTGTCCATTGCTTAGATTGTTTGAACTTAGTTCCTTTTTGTTTGTTTTAGGCACTTTTATGTCATCACAAGGTTCTGCTAAGGGATTTGTGCATGTTTCTTCAATCCCATCATATGCTTCATCTTCTGTCCAAGGTTCCCCTCATCCAAGTCCACCACTAAGCCTTGGGAGAATGGCTGATGAACGTGTCTTAGCTAACCCACCACCATGGATGCTTAATGATTATGCTACCCCTCATGTTTGTGAAGATCAATTCCCTATCATCTTTCCACCATCCAAGGTGGAAAACTTTGAGATCAAGTCAGGCACAATCCATACTCTCGGGTGATGACTCCCATCTACACATTAAGGAGTTTGTGGAAGTCTGTTCCACTTTGAGAATCAATGGCATGACTGAGGCTGAGATTGTTTCACTTTAGCCTTAAGGACAAGGCTAAGGCATGGTTCCATTCCTTGGCACTAGGATCTATTACATCATGGAAGGACTTGTCTTCCAAGTTCCTTACTCAGTACTACCCCGTATCCAAGAACAATAAGCTTAAGGCCCAGATCATGGCACCCCAACAAGCTGAGGATGAATCTTTCTATGAGTTTTGGGAAAGGTTCAATGGAATGATTCAAGAGTGCCCTCATCCCAACATTGATGAGTGCTACTTAATGCTCTACTTCTATGGTGGCCTGAAGACTAGTGATAGAGTAATGGTGAAATCTCAATACAAGGGAGTCTTGGAAAGCACGGTTGAGGAAGCTAGGGCATTATTTGAGAGCATTGCTTAGAGAGAACATCAATTTAGCTATAGGGGACAACAAGCTATGACCCTGAGTAGTGTGAGTAGGAATAAGGATGACACTATAGCTCAACTCACAGCTATGGTGAAGCAACTATGTGATGCCATGTCTAAGCCCACTATGACTTGTGATGTGTGCTTAGTTCAAGGCCATAAGTCTCATACATGTCCTATGGTAGAGGATGCAAACTATATTGGAAAGTACAACGAGGGCATGAGGCCTATGAATGACCCCTATTCCAATACTTACAATCATGGATGGAGGAACCATCCAAACTTCAAGAGGAACAACAATTAGAATGTTCAAAACCCCACGGCACCCCCTGGATTCCAAGGGCATGCCGTGGCCCCTCAGGTTCCCACTCAAGTCCTTCAACATCCTCAAGGCAATCCAACCCCAACAAAGAGATCCTTGGAAGACATGATGGCTGATCTAATTCAGAGTAATGCTACTTTCCAACAAAATCTGCTTCAATACACCACAAATTTCTAGCAGAAGACAGACCGTGCCATTACAGCCTTGGAAACTCAGGTATGTCATATGGCAAGCCAACTCAACAAGTTGGACCATGGACCCTAATTTCCTAACCAAGTCCAAGTCAACCCGAGACACCTCTAGACAGCAATGCCCAGGACACGGCAACAACTCATAATGAGCTTTCTAACCCTATTTTGCCTTTAAATTCTAAGTCCAAAGTTTGTTTTAGTAATCCACTAGTTACTAATGATATTGACTTACCTTTTCCTTGTAGGTTCCAAAAGAAGGACAAGAATGCTCAGTTTGAGCAGGAGCTCACAAACATGCTTCACAAGCTTCAAATCAAGTGCCATTTTATCCAGTTCTTAGATTCATAGTAATTGAATCCTGGAAATCATGTTAGGAAGTAATTGTGGTTAGTGGTGGATTGAGTGCCTTAACCTATTATTTTTATTAATTATTTTATGTTGGTTCTTTAATTTGTTTGGCGCCAAAAACTTGATATGAAATAAAACAAGCACAAATATTGTAACCTATTTTATCCAGTTAAAATCTTTGCAAGTGCACAAAATCGAATGAGATAGTATAGTAGCAAAGCAAAGGTCGATCCCTCGAGGACTTGTTCAACAGTTTATTCCACTTAAGTTTAGATTTATCAACTCAACAAAAAGACTCAAAACTAATAAAGAAGCAAAGACTCACACTACTTTAGATATGCAAATAATGAAAGACATGGCAAGGACTCCACTTGACACGCAAGACACACAAAACAGACTCAAACCAAGACACTAAAATAAACACAAGACACTTCTGAATATGATGCCCTTGCAAAGGTCCCACTAAGGTCCTCTCTACGTATATTATTCTCTTTTACTTAGCATATTCTAGGCCAGATGAGTACCTTAGAACGTCTATCAAAATTTATCAAGATGATACATGAAGTGCGAAGAGAATTTAATGACACCACACTATCCCTAGAAAAGTGATGTGCAGTCCTAGGTTGTCACGAGTCGAATTACAGGTCAGATGTAAGCCACTACCTTCGATGCTAACAATCACAAGAAGATGACCAGTCAAACAAGCAATCATTCATCAATAGTTCATGCAAACAAGCAGGTCAAACTCATAAGAAATAAACATAAATTAAGCATAGTAATTCCACTATATCCAGCATCCATAGCAATACAAATCAAGGGCCAAAACCATGTCACACGACCCTCATGATTAGGGCTTCAAGCATCCCTAATTCTAATAAAAAATACTCACACATAATTGAAAGACAAGACATAATGGAAATTCTCATTTAGATTACAACAATGAAAATAAACTACACAAAAGAGATCGTTGATGATGATGCACATCAAAGAACCACGCCAAGGGTGCTCCTCCAGGGCTTCACGTTCAACTCTCTCACAAAGCAGAAAATAAAGTGTTTAAAACTAAAAACAAAGTAGTTTGCGGCTAGGGTGTCTAAGGGTTCCAACTTGTGAGCATTAGGGTCTTTTAAATAGGGCCTCTAAACCACTACAAAATAGGAGACATTCTAGGGTAGAATCCTATTAAAAAACTGACTTAAAATTCCTACTCTAATTAGATATGAAAAAGGACTTAAAAAGGGAATCCTTGTTGGATTTGGACTAGGTTTATGTGGCAAAGACTTTTGATAACAGCTCTGATCTTTCTTGCATGCAAAAGCAACTTCTGGAGGTTGCTTGGGCGTCAAGGACTGGGCTAGGCCACTCCTAAGTGTTTGAAACACGGCTGGGCCAGATTTTGGGCTCAAAAACCCTAAAAATTGGACTTTTAGGAACTTAATATTTCATTGACCAATCCAATCGAGACACAAGCTTTTATTAGCTTAGATAGGTCATTTTAAGTCCAACTATAAGTGGTGTCTCGCTTTGTTTTATCGAATTGCAGGTCAAGGCCTCTTTTGAATCTGCTGTGCCTGAAATAGGGCGCATATGTGCTTCACCGCTGGAGGTCCAAGGACTTGATTATGAGAATAAGCTTTTGAGGCACACCAGGCATTCGTTACAAGTGCGGCATGGCTTAGCTCATCGCATGGGTTTCTAGGTTGGCACACTTTGATCATCGCAGGCAGAACATGGACATGTCCTGGCGTGGCATGACTTGAGACAGGAACTTGGCGCAAGGACTTGGTTCACAACCTTGGCTCTCGGCTGGGATTCTTGGGACATGACAATGGGGCGCATAGAAGGACCTGTCTAGGTGTGGGATAGGGCTCCGATGGCTTTAGTTTAGGGCGTGACTAGCACATGTCAAGGGCATGTCCTTGACCTCGATAGGAGTTCTTCTGGGACTCGATAGGATGCCTCTGGGACATGTCACGAAACATGTCCTGAGCTGGTTCTTGGCTTGTCTTGGCATACGCCAGGACCCGGTTTTGGACTCGATATTCAACTCGAGACATCTCATTCGTTATAACTCTGATTTGAGTCATTATTTTTGCGTTTTTCTCACAATTTACCTATCTTTCCAAATCGGCACAAGTCTCACAAGATTGATCATTTTCTACAATGTATGGCACGAAATCATTCAAAAGACATGTACGAAAGGTACTAAGTGACATCAAAATGATGCACAATTAATGGCTGAACAAACAACCCGAAACCTATCTTTTGCTAGTCCTTGAGCAAAACAAACTTAAAAAAAGTGAAAAGACTCGATCTTAGTTAAGATAGAACATTTAAACCCCTAGGTTCACCTAGTAGGAGGAGTTTTTCTCCTGAGGGTTATAGCAGCACGATACCCACAAATGTTTTACTTAAACAACTACGATGCTAGAAATAGTACTTTTAACAAACTAACAAGAACCAAAGTAAGTAGACATGCTTTGCAGAACTAACAAAGATGCCATAGGCTTGAGTGTCATGTGTTAAGTGTAAGTGCCAAAGTTCCAAGTGATCATGTTTGAAAACAACTTTATCTAAGTGCCTTAGAAAGATTCCGCATTGACTCTAATCCTCACTAGGCAACTCTCAATTCACACAAGAATCCTAGGCTTTCGCTCTTTCAAGCATATGTGATGAGTTTATGTTATGGAATTCAAGTTTATCACATATGAGTATCAATGAAGAATAGCACTTTATGGAAATAAAGATCTCATGAATGGAATTGAACTTTAAGAACATAGATACGTACCTTAATCCTCAGCATGATTGTCCATAAGATCAGTTAGGTCTTCCATCTTAGGTTGTAATGGGGCTAAGCTTTTGGGTTTAGAAAGGGAATGGTAGGATTCAAAGAACCTGAGTTGTGCCAAGGTATGAGAAGTCATTACTTGAATTTAGAACTTTCTGAACTGAATCCTTGTTAGAGCCCATGGCATTGTGCTTCCTTAATGGCTTACTTCGAGGTTCTTGGCTCACTTGGCTCGATTCACTTTGCTTATCAATTTTTTTCTTTTTTTCTTGCTTTTTCTTTTCAACGTTTTTTATGTTCTTGATTTTTTTCTCTTGATTTTTTTTCCTTTTCTTTTGAATTGAATTGAAACAAGATCATGCAATGATATCCTCATTCTTTTCACGCAGCTTGTCACTTGTAGAGCTTTTCACTCTTCAAACTTTTTAACTTTGAACTTGTATCCTCTGATAAAAACGCCAATGGAATTGGGCAGCATTTTCTTTCACTTCTCATTCTCACCATGAATCTCATTTAGGGCAACCTTAGCATAAACTGAGGTTATAGGGCATGGCTTTGGTGAGTGGCTGAGTATTTATGTTAGGTTATACTGTGGGTGATGAAAGAAAAGGCCGAGTGTTTGGCTTCAAAGTTGGCTAATGGAGCATGCAATAAGGTAGGATAAGGCCTTTAGAGGTTAAGCACACATAGCCTACATCACTTCTTATGGAAAACTACACATAAAATCAAGAGTATCTATATGATGTTAGTTCTTTAAAATTCAATGCAAATGTGATGTAATGAGATCAACAATTATGAACAAAAGCGATGAGTGTTTAAGAGTAGAAACAAGTATATCCCTCAGAAAAAATAGCAGTTAGGCTCAAAGATCTCACAAGGTAGTCTCCACTAATTTTCTAAGGCTCACTCAAATTCAGTTGTTTTGTTCACTTAATTACTTAAAACATGGCATTGTGAAGTCTAGTTTATCTTGCTATGGCATGACTCTTAGTAGAAAAAAGAAAGTTAACTTAGCATGTACATTCCTATTAACAAGTTAAAGCACTATCACTAGTAGAACTTAAACTAATTAACACTTATAACTTTAACTTATGTGGCCATGTATCACCCCCAGACCTAGATGTTTCTATAGGCAAAATTTTAATCCACACCCCCAAACCTAAACTGAACATTGTCCTCAATGTGATAAGAACTAGGCATGACAACACATCATAAGGATTTAGAGAGTACAAAAGGGCTGAAACAATAAAGTAAGGAAGAAACACAAACCAGAGCTAGGCTGCCTCCTAGGAGCTCTTTATTTAACGTATGGGCAAGACGTGGCTTGCATGCTAGGTAGTTTGGGCCTATGGAAGGTCAAGGTCATCTGGTGGTGGCTTAAGTGCAACAACTGCCGTGGCTGGCCTTGGTGGCAACTGTTTCCATTGGAATGGAGGAGGTTCCTTGATGGATGGCCATGGTTATTTGGCCTTGAGTGGCAATTTATGAACACCCGTCTTTGGTTTCTCTCTGAACACCTGCACAACCTCACTCTTATCCAAGTTAGCAGAAAGTATGAATGGAATTGTTTGTTGCTTGCCTAGAAGTGCAGGGGTGAGTTGCCCTGGAGGAGGCCCCTTATTTGAAAAAACGTGTCCCTGGGTCGTGAGTGGGAGGTCCTTAGCTGGAGCTAGGGTGCACCCTAGAAGCATTTTGGCCTCCGTACTTATGTTGGAATCATGAATTGTTTGAGGTCGTGGGATGATCTTGTCAATGGACTCTATAGTGCTTGACCCTGCGATTATGTCCTGCAACAATTAATTCATTAGTTCTAAAGGAACATCAACAATGGGTTCAGCAGGGTACTGGATGATATCATGGCTGCTAAAAGTCCTCACCTTCTCCCAAACATTGATAGCTACGGTCCCCTGTTTGATGTTGATGTCACAGCCCACTGTGGCTAGGAGGGGTCTGCCAAAAATCAATGGTGGATCTTCACGTGGGCCTGGTTTCTCCATCCGCAGAACATAAAAATCTGCAGTAATACAAACATCCCCTATATGCACACTAATATCCTCAATCACACCCATTAGACTAGTCACAGATGAATAAGCTAATCTAATGCATAACTCAATTGGTTTCAACGGTCCTAAGTTTAAGGATTGAAACACATGGTAGGGCATGATACTTACTGTAGCCCATGTGTCATAAAGACAGTGGTTAAACCGTTTTTCTTTGATGACACAAGGGAGGGAAGGAGGGCCTGGATCTTCAGCCTTGGGGGGCATGCCATGTAGAGCATTAAGAGTGGCATAGTTGATGTCTAGTGTGGTGGTTGGTGCAGCTCCACGTTTTCCCGAAACTACGTCCTTCAAAATTTTAGCAAAGATTGACATATGCTTGACAAGTTTGGGGAATGGCAATGTGATTTCAAGCTTTTTCAGCATGCGCTCCATCTCCTTCTCGAACTCCTCCTTTGCCTTGTTTTGGTTCTGAAACCTACGAGGAAAAGGCACAACAACGTCATCCTCTAAATCACCATGCTCTTGTTTCGTTGGTTTATGAGTTGAAGGGTTAATTTGGGATTTAGAGTGGTCCATGAGGTGAGATAGCTTGTTGGGGCCCAAAGCAGTGGTCGTGTCCTTGTGAAAGGCTTGAGACTCAGTTAGGGTGCGAGAAGAGCCTACCGTAGGCGTGCCTTGATAGTTAGGTGCAACTGGGTGCGTGTCCTGGGTTATTGGCGTAGTTTGGTGCGTCGAAGGCGTGCCCTGAAACGGTCCAGGTGCTGCGGCTCTGACCTGGCTCTGCTGTGAAGGACCTGGACTAGTTTGTGGTGCGGTGCTAGGTGCAGCTCGAAGTGCGGGCTGGTTATGTGGTATGTCGCGGTGCTGGTCCTGTGGCAAGGTCTGAGTTAGCGGCACAGGTTCAAGCACATCGTGGGGCACATGCTGCGACATGGCTCTTGGCAGTACAAGTTGAGGCACATGATGCGACATGGCAGGGGCCTGCGGTATGGTTTGGTTCAGCGCCATGTCCTGAGTCAACGGCAGGGTTTGTGGCAAGGTTTGGGACATGGTAGGCTGCGGCATGGCCTTAGACAAAGGTCCTGATAAGTGCTGCAGCAAGGATATAGTTGCAGGCCCGTTGGAGGACCCTTCTTCACCTTCGACTCCTTGACTGAAATCTTCAAAAGCAGGATGCCTGGGACCTTGAATTCACGTGCCACTTCGGAGAGTGATGGCATTGACTGTGGGGTGCTGAAATCCCTTTGGATTCATCATGACTTGGCTGGGCAACTTGCCTTGCTCTCGTTGAGTCAATTGGGTTGCAAGCTGCCCAATTTGATTCTCCAAGTTGGTGATGGCTCTATCCGTCTTAGCCATGAACGCATGAGTGCTTTGAGCCATGCTTTGGATGAGTTCTTCCAAAGACTTGGTTCCATTGTTCTGATTTGGCGGGGAGCCATGCTGGAGTACTTGAGGAGCCGCAGCTTGTTGATGGAATCTAGGTGGTGGATTTTGTGCGGCTTGAGTGTTGTTCCATCGAAAGTTTGAATGGTTCCTCCACCCCGGGTTATATGTGTTGGAGTATGGATCATTTCGGGGCCTTGGGCCGTTGTTGAAACCTCTCGTAAAGTTGGGTTCTTCCACTGTTGGAAATTCTTGTGAAGTATGTTCCTGAATTGAACATACTTCGTAGATTTGAACTCCTTTAGCCTTCTCGTTAAAAAGCTTCTTCACCATTGCCGTAAGTTGAGCAATGGGGTCATCTCTGTTATTGGTGTACGCATCACCAGTAGCCCTAGAGGAATGACCTATGTAGCTAAATTGTTTCTCCCCTTGAGCGACGTTCTCAAAAGCGGTCCTCACCTCCGCGGCTGTGCCTTCTAGAATCCCTTGGGATTGACAGTTCACCATTGTTCGATCACTGGTCTTCAAACCTCCATAGAAGTATAACATCAAGTAATGGTCGTCGATATTGTGGTGGGGGCACGCCCTTAGCATTTGATTGAAGCGCTCCCAAAACTCGTAGAAATGTTCATCCAAGCCTTGTTGTGGTGCCATGATCTTGGCCTTCAATTTGTTTGTCTTCGTCACGGGATAATATTGTGTCAGGAATTTGGAAGACAAGTCTCTCCATGAATGGATTGAGGCTGACACCAATGAGTGGAATCATGCCTTAGCACGATCCTTGAGGCTGAAGTGAAAAAGCCTTAGTCGAATTTCAGCCTCCGTCATGCCATTAATGCGCAAAGTTGAGCAGACTTCAACAAATTCCTTAATGTGAAGGTGCGGATCCTCTCCCGAAAGTCCGTGAAACGTTAGTAACATGTTAATCATCCCAGACTTCAACTCGAAATTTGCCACCGAGGACTTAGGAAAAAAAATGGGAAATTGGACCTCCGAGACATGGAGAATGGTAAAATCCTTCAAGAGCCATGGGCCAGGGTTGGCAAGGACACGTTCCTCAGCCATTGCAGGTGATGATGGTTGGTGAGAGATAGGAATTGTGGAGATAGGAATTGTGGTGAAGTTGGCAGGGAATGGAAGGTCTCTGAGCTTTGTAGGAAGGGGAAGGTTGGTGAGAGTGCAGCTCCAATTGCCGTTTGATGTAGGTAAGCTGTTCAACAGATAATGAATTGGACATGTACCTAAAAGCAGTAGAGACTTAGTTAATAAAGTCTAAACAAATGGACACCGTTGAGGGACAAGTCCCCTGCAACGGAACCAAAAACTTGATATGAAATAAAACAAACACAAATATTGTAACCTATTTTATCCAGTTAAAATCTTTGTAAGTGCACAAAATCGAATGAGATAGTATAGTAGCAAAGCAAAGATCGATCACTCGAGAACTTGTTCAACAATTTTTTCCACTTAAGTTTAGATTTATCAACTCAACAAAAAGACACAAAACTAATAAAGAAGCAAAGACTCACACTACTTTAGATATGCAAATAATGAAAGACACAACAAGGACTCCAAATTAAACACAAACAAAGACTTTACACACAAGACACACAAAACAAACTCAAACCAAGACACTAAAATAAACACACCGCAATGGAGGGGTTTATGCTTTTGAAATTGGAAATTAAACAATTACTTAGAATGCAAGAAAGTAAAATGCAGCAGAGATTATGAATTGATTGACTAAAGTTAACTAAGGGGAATTAAGGAAAATTATCCACCACTAACCAATTAAGTCCTAAACATGATTTCCAAGATCTGATTACTATGGAACTTCTAAATATGATGCCCTTGCAAAGGTCCGACTAAGGCCCACTCTACATATATTATTCTCTCTTACTTAGCATATTCTAGGCCGGATGAGTACCTTAGAACGTCTATCAAATTTTATCAAGATGATGCATGAAGTGCGAAGAGAATTTAATGACACCACACTATCCCCAGAAAAGTGATGTGCAGTCCTAGGTTGTCATGAGTCGAATTACAGGTCAGATGTAAGCCACTACCTTCGATGCTAACAATCAAAAGAAGATGACCAGTCAAACAAGCAATCATTCATCAATAGTTCATGCAAACAAGCAGGTCAAACTCATAAGAAATAAACATAAATTAAGCATAGTAATTCCACTATATCCAGCATCCATAGCAATACAAATCAAGGGCCAAAACCATGTCACACGACCCTCATGATTAGGGCTTCAAACAACCCTAATTCTAATAAAAACTACTCATGCATAATTGAAAGACAAGACATAATGGAAATTCTCATTTAGATTACAACAATGAAAATAAACTACACAAAAGAGATCGTTGATGATGATGCACAACAAAGAACCACGCCAAGGGTGCTCCTCCAGGGCTTCACGTTCAACTCTCTCACAAAGCAGAAAATAAAGTGTTTAAAACTGAAAACAAAGTAGTCTGCAGCTAGGGTGTCTAAGGGTCCCAACCCGTGAGCATTAGGGTCCTTTAAATAGGGCCTCTAAACCTCTACAAAGTAGGAGAAATTCTAGGCTAGAATCTCATTCAAAAACTGACTTAAAATTTCCTACTCTAATTAGATATGAAAAATGACTTAAAAAGGGAATCCTTGTTGGATTTGGACTAGGCTTATGCTGCAAAGACTTGTGATAACAACTCTGATCTTTCTTGCATGCCAAAGCAGCTTCTGGACTCTTCTGGAGGTTTCTTAGAAGTCAAGGACTGGGCTAGGCCACTCCTAAGTGTCTGAAACACGGCTGGGCCAGATTCTGGGCTCAAAATCCCTCAAAATTGGACTTTTAGGAACTTAACATGCATTGACCAATCCAATCGATACACAAGCTTTTATTAGCTTAGATAGGTCATTTTAAGTCCAACTATAAGTGGTGTCTCGCTTTGTTCCGTCGAATTGCAGGTCAGGGCCTCTTTTGAACCTGCAGGGACTTAAATAGGGCGCATATGTGCTTCACCGCTGGTGGTCCAAGGACTGGATTCTGAGACTGCGCTTTTGAGGCGCACCAGGCATTCTTTACAAACATGACATGGCTCAGCTCAGCGCATGGGTTTCTAGGTTGGCGCATTTTGATCATTGCAGGCAGAACAAGGACATGTCACGGGACATGTCCTAGCGTGGCATGACTTGAGACAGGAACTTGGCACAAGGACTTGGTTCACGACCTTGGCTATCGGTTGGGATTCTTGGGAC
Organism: Oemleria cerasiformis; assembly: GCA_037349345.1. Classification (NCBI taxonomy): domain Eukaryota; kingdom Viridiplantae; phylum Streptophyta; class Magnoliopsida; order Rosales; family Rosaceae; genus Oemleria; species Oemleria cerasiformis. The sequence goes on from JAZGTL010000022.1 coordinate 544,167, forward strand.
ATGACATTGGGGCGCATAGCAGGACCCGACTAGGTGCGGGATAGGGCTCCGATGGCTTCAGTTTAGGGCGTGACTAGGACATGTTAAGGGCATGTCCTTGACCTCGATATGAGTTCTTTTGGGACTCGGTAGGATGCCTCTGGGACATGTCACGGGGCATGTCTTGAGCTGGTTCTTGGCTTGTCTTGGCATGCGCTAGGACCCAGTTTTGGACTCGATATTCAACTCGAGACTTTTTCTTCGTTTTAACTCTGATTTGTGTAATTCTTTTTGCGTTTTTCTCAAATTTACCTATCTTTTCAAATATGCACAAGTCTCACAAGATTGATCATTATCTACTATGTATGGTACAAAATCATTCAAAAGACATGTAAGAGAGGTACTATGTAATATCAAAATGATGCACAATTAATGACTGAACAAGCACAAGTTTCTAAAGGTGCGACTAGTGACTGGTGTCCTCAATGTTACATCATCCAAGCCTGTCAGGAACAAATAAACTCTCTCTTCATCAATTTCCTGTCTACGAACTTTCACCACATCTTCTTTAGTAAAAGGGATTGGTTTACGGTGATCAAGGTCCTGCCAAATAGTCTTCAAATCCGAGAAATACACAGCCAAAGGTCGACCAGCTTGTTTCGTTTCCATGGCCATGCGGGATAAATAATAAAGAACTGATTTATCCGCTCCCTCATAATATGTTTGAGATATAGCGTCCCAAACACTCTTGGTAGTGGGCAAACGAATGAACAGGGTCATCACATTCGGTTCCATGGCCCCAATGAGCTAGCCCTTCACAATAGCATTCTCCATAATCCATTTGTCATAGGTTGGGCTTCCCTGATTCGGTTGTGGATTCGTACCGGTGAGGTATCCCATTTTCCCTCAATTGGGACGTGTCTTGTTCCGAATGTACCGCTTGTACGTACCTAACATTCTGCATGGAAATTTACATTATGATTCACATATATACATGATAGTAAGGAAATATTATCAAATAGCAGGGATAAGTAATACCTCTCGATTGGGTACATCCAACGATAATGCACCGGGCCAGCTAGCTTTGCCTCATCCAGTAGATGTATTAGTAGGTGCACCATTACATTAAAGAATGTAGGTGGATATATTTGCTCTAGCCGGCACATGATGTAGACAATATCCTTATTAATTGCTTGAAGGTCCACCTTAACCAATGATCTGGCACATAGTATCTAGAAGAATTGAGACAAATAAACTATCGTCTCAAAAACACCAGCCTCCAAGAAGGGTCGAATACCAATCGGAATGAGTCGTTGTAACAAAACATGATAGTCATGGCTATTCATACTAGAAATGGTCCCACCTTCTATGCTAACACTTCGGGATATGTTACCGGGGTACTCGTCAGGAAATTTCATACCCTACAACCACTTCAGGAATTTTTTCTTATTCTCCGGTGTAAATGTATAACTTGGATAAGCCATGATGTATTTGCCATTGACGACTTTTGGCCACAAATTAGGCCGAATCCCCATTTCTTTCTTGCCCAGACGAGTCTTTTTTGTGTCCTTTGACTTGCCTTCAATGGGTAAAGTCGTTCCCACAACACTCTCAGCAACATTCTTCTCGATGTGCATAGGATCGGCAATGTGTCTGATTTTCAAGTTCGACCAATATGGCAACCGGAAGAATATGCTTTTTTTTGTCAAATTTTCCTGTTCAGCTGGTTTTGATCCTCGTGTGACGAAGTCATGTATACTGTTCAGTTTGGTTAAAATCTCCTCACCGCACCTCTCCCTTGGTCGAGCTCGTAACTCTGATTTACCATCAAATGAGTCAGATTGCATTCGCCATCGGAGATCCCAGGGCAGAAACCTTCTCGCACCCAAGTAGCATACCTTAGATGCGTGCCAAAAGGATGTTGTGTCTGGTCCACATGTCGGGCAAGCAAGATAGCCCTTGGTGCTCCATCCCGACAACATACCATAAGCAGGAAAATCATTAATTGTCCACATTACGGCCGCTCGTAGAGTGAGCATTTCTCCACTGCACTTGTCGTATGTTCGGACACCATTTTCCCACAGATCCACGAGTTCGTCAATCAACGACCGCAAATACACATCGATGGAATTACTCAGCGATTTGGGCCCCGGTTTCAAAGTACTGAGGATTGTGAATTCTTTCTTCATGCATCTCCAAGGAGGCAAGTTATATGGAACCATAACAACCGGCCAAGTGCTATAGGGCTTTGCAAAACTCCCAAATGGATTAAAACCGTCAGTATCGAGCCCTAATATGACATTTCTTGGCTCCACAGCAAACTCGGGATACATCTTATCAAATTCCTTCCAAGCCTCTCCTTCGACCGGATGCCTCAGTACATCATCATCAATGCGTTCATCCTTTTGCCACCTCATATCACGGGCTGTGTGGGATGACATGTAGAATCTTTGTAACCTTGGCTTCAGTGGAAAATAACGCAACACCTTGATAGGAATCTTGTTCTTTTGAAACCTAGGCTCATTGCACACGGGACATTTGTCAAGCTTCTCGAATTCACCGTAAAACAATGCACAGTTGTTCTTGCATGCATGGATCTTGATATACCCTAAACCAAGGCCCTTCAATAACTTCTTCGAGCTATAATGATCTTTAGGCAGACAGTTGTCTTCAGGGAGCATTTGGATGATGATGTCCATCATGTTATCTTTCATGTGCATCAACTCCACAACTGCCCTTAGAACCGAAAATGATTTACAACCGGGATACAATTCGCGTTGAGCTTTTTTCAACAATCTCTCGTAATGGAGCTCAGAGTCTTCGGGTTGCAACCTGGGCGCATCATCTTCCATATCATCTGATGCGGGAGGAAAAACATCGGTTAATAACTCAACGACTTGATCATTATCACATCGCTGATTCAAACCACTTTCGTCCCGACGAGTCCTGCGAACCGAAGATGTTGATGTGGAAAATATTTCTTCACCGTGATAGATCCAATTAGTGTAGTTTTGTATGATCCCATTCCATTCCAGATGAGTTTGGACCTCATTCAACGGCATCCAACTACAGTTGTTACATTTACAGCACGGACACCTGATACGTCTTGTATCACTGCAATGACTACGTGCAAAGGCAATGAGGCTGTTGATCCCATCCAAATAAAGATCAGAAGATCTATCAAACATTTGCATCCACCCTCTGTCCATTGTGTCTACTTTCACAACATAGAGTCAACGTAAGTAATTGAGTTAACATTGTCCTGTAATTAGAAAAAGTTAAAATCAAAAGCAGCTCGTCTCCTTATGCCTCCGGTGATTTGGCCCTATCCCATTCGAGAATGCACGTTCTGTGCTGTGTAGTTTACGACCTACGAGGCTAAGTTTCGATCGAGGGAAATTTCGGCAGCATCTCCCTATAGTTCCCCAAATGCACGACGTAGATATTATAAACAAATATCTAATATGCATTCAGAGAACATTGAGGGGTTACAAACCGAATTTCCCAATCTCGAAACCTAACCTCGTAGACCGCCAACTACACAACACATAGTTGTGCACCCCCAAATTATCCGAATAAATGGACAATTCAAGAGTCAGTCAATCAACCTGATTCACTGACTCTCAAACGGGTCTAAGGTTTTTCATTGAATTTCATTATACGAAGTTAATCAACTCGATTAACTTCGCATAAAGGGTTATGAAATATGAACATATTTCACTCCCTCGGAACTAAATAAAGCGCTTTACAAAAAATATCACAACAAATTCACAAATACAAATATATATTAATTATGCATAAAACAGAGTTTACAATTTTATAATTTCTGTACATATTTTCTAGGATAAACTACATAAAAGTACCCAAACTATAAGGGTCATTTCAGATGAGTACCCCAACTATGAAAAGTTGCAAAAGAGTACCCAAACTATATTGCCACTAACATAAGGGTACCTCCGTTACCTTTTCCGTCCAAAAGACCGTTAAAAGTACACGTGACACTAATTTTGTCCACTCAGCTCGTGATGTGGCGCTATTTGAAGGGACATTTTCTGATTATCACAAATTCACTCCCTCTTTCCTCTACCCCGTCGCACGAAACCCACCCGTCAAACCCTAAATCGATAACAACCCCCCACCCTAGACATCGTGAAGAGGAGACTGTGACCAGACATCGTGAAGAACCCATACAACCGCCCCCCCCCCCCCCCCCCCCCCCCCCCCAAAGCTGTGAAGTTTCTCTGTCGCGTTTGAGGGTTCGAAATTTGAAGGGAAATGAAGGAGTGGCGGTTGAGGTCACGAGGAAGAAGGCAGCATAAATAAGATAAGTGCTCCTTACTTTAATAATTGGATTTAGTAATTTTTTTTTGTCTTTTTTACTTTAAATTATAGTTTTTATAGGAAGATGATTGTATTGGTTGTTTTGGGGTCCTTGTGTTTTGTCTGTTGGTTGATGTTAATGTTGGGAAAAGGATGGGTGGTTTGTGTAGGTTGGTTGGTTTGTGTGTATACAGAATAGGGAATATATTGAAGGATGAAAAGCTTGCAGGCATGTGCTGAGTTTGTTGGCTGAAATCTTTATTGAAGGGGACCATGTCCATGTGCTTTGTTGTTGGGTGGAATATTTAGTGAGGGGACTGGGTGGAATACTGGACAGAGCCCTATCATTTCCCCCAGCTCCACTGATAATCATTCCCACAAACAAAACCACCAACATCCAGGAAACAGCAACCCAAACCAGCAAACACCTCTGCCTCTTCACACCAGCTTTAATCTGCTTCTTCAAACCCACAATTTCTTCATCTTTCAACTTCAATTTCTTCAATAGACCTGGAATTGGACCGGGTGAATTCTCGTTGAGCTTTGGGCCGTACCATTGAAAAAATTGCACCCATCACCTCCTACTCCTCTCCGATTTCTCTGATTCCCAAATCGAAATTTGAAATTATAATCACAATTTGAAATTTATACTACAAATGTAAAACTAAATACCAATTAAGATCAAACATAAACTTACCTCATAACCATCACAACCCCAGAATCTTCTCCCTAGATTTTCATCTGTTAGACTTGTCATCAACTTCGCTTGTTTACCACAATGACAAATGGGGGCTTCAAATTCCACCATGCCTTTTTCCATCTCCGACATCCTCGCTTTGTGACGGGGAATTTCACATGAGAAGAACAAGCGGAAACTTGTTTAAACCTTTGACAAAAATCATTCACGCCTTCGACGGAGACGGATAAGCTTACTCTGTAGTGCGCCGTTCGAGGAAGAAGATGAAGCCGCTTACGTCGTAGCCGTTGGAGGAAGAAGATGAAGCCGCTTATGTCGTCGCCGTTGGACCAAGAGGCTTGTCGCGCGTCTGTTCTACAACATTAGGGTTGTAGCCGTTGGGTGGGTTTCTTCTAGATTTGGGGTTGGGTTTCTTCACTCTCTTCGGGTTTGTCGTGATACAGATTTGGGGCTGGGTTTATTCAAGATGGTGGTGTTGGTCGTGCTAGAGATTTGGGAATCAAAGAAATCGGTCGTGCAAGATAGGTCTCAACCTCCCGTCGAAGCAGTTGGGTTTGAAGGGTGGGTTTCGCGCGACGGGGTAGAGGAAAGAGGGAGTGAATTTGTGATAATCCGAAAATGTCCCTTCAAATAGCGTCACATCACGAGCTGAGTGGACAAAATTAGTGCCACGTGTACTTTTGACGGTTTTTTGGACGGAAAAGGTAACGGAGGTACCCTTATGTTAGTGGCAATATAGTTTGGGTACTCTTTTGCAACTTTTCATAGTTGGGGTACTCATTTGAAATGACCCCTATAATTTTGGTACTTTTATGTAGTTTATCATATTTTCTATTTCCCTATTTTCCTAACATATTTTTTAATTTCAATAATTTCATTACATATTTTTTATTTTTCTATTTTCCTAAAATATTTTCTAATTTCCTAACTTATTTTCTATTTCCCTATTTTCCTAACATATTTTCTAATTTCCTAACATAATTTCGAATTTCAATAATTTCATTACATATTTTTTATTTTCCTAAAATATTTTCTAATTTCATAATTTCCTAACATATTTTCTATTTCCCTATTTTCCTAACATATTTTCTAATTTCCAAACATATTTTCTAATTTCAATAATTTCATTGCATATTTTTTATTTTCCTATTTTCCAACAAAAGTTTCTAATTTCCTAACATATTTTCTATTTCCCTATTTTCCTAACATATTTTCTAATTTCGAAACATATTTTCTAATTTCAATAATTTCATTACATATTTTTAATTTTCCTATTTTCCAACAAAATTTTCTAATTTCCTAACATATTTTCTATTTCCCTAATTTCCTAACATTTTTTCTAATTTCCAAACATATTTTCTAATTTCAATAATTTCATTACATATTTTTAATTTTCCTATTTTCCAACAAAATTTTCTAATTTCCTAACATATTTTTTATTTTCCTAATTTCATAACATATTTTCTATTTTCCTAACAAATTTTCTAATATCCACAAATTCTAAACAATTTCTACACATATTCCACAATAAATACTAAATTCCCTAACATAATTATATCCAAAATTCTTAACAAAATTAAATTGAGAGGTAAACACACATACCTTTTTATTAGTATTCCTTCAAATCAATCACAAAATTCTTATAACACAAAACATAATTAATTTCTAATCAAAAATCAAAATTTCAAAACTAAAACAAATAAAATTTTCAAATCTTAAAGTTTGATATTTGGTGATTGATAGAATGATTTGATTGGTAGTGAAAATGGTGATGAGATGATGATTTTAGCTAGAGAAAGGGAGTGAGTGAATGAGAGATTGAGAGAGAGAGCAGTTCAGTGATGAAGCAGAGAGGAGGAAGAAGAAGAAGAAGAAAAGAGAGAGTCTCGGGTATTTAGTGTGTTTAGACTTTGGCCCAACGAATCACATTCGCAGGGCAATCTTTAATGATTAGTCGGGCAAACTAGAGTCAACGCCAAGTGTTACCCGACGACGAACAATCGTCGTCATATATAATTATGACCGACGGACGGTACAATTCGTCTGGCAACCCCTTTCTACTTTGCGCGCCAACGTCTAGCTGTTCCCGCCAACAGGTTACCCGGCAAGCCTTCGCATCCGTCGGGCAAACTACTTTGCCCGACGAATCCCATTCGCAGGGCAATCTTTAATGATTTGTCGGGCACAATGGAGTCAACGCCAAGTATTACCCGTCGACGGAAAAACGTCGTTATATATAATGTTGCCCGACAGAAGGTACAAATCGTCGGGCAAGCCTTCCTATTTTGCTCGCCAACGTCCTGCTGTTCCCGCCAACAGGTTACCCGACGAGCCTTCTTGTTCCGTCGGGCAAACTTTATTTATCCGGCGATATTGTTTTCATCAGGCAAAAGCTAGTCGAGTAACATCGCTTTTCTTTAAGTGAGCATTGATCGTCATCACAGGGTTGGAAGCAGGCACAACTTGGTTGACAATAGCTTGGTCCTGTTCAAACAGGTCACGAAGACCAATTTCGTCAGTGGACATGGGTGGGAGAAGGCCAGTGGTGTTTAGGAATTTTCTGGGTAGATTTTAGGATCGGGTCGGTAGTATTTTCTTCTTGATTGGTTGCTGTTGCGATTTAAATAGAGAGGAAGAGACAAAAAACACCCCTTCAATTGGAGTTTGCCCAATAAATTGTGATGTGAAGGAGACAAAAGGCACCTCTTCAATTCTGATGAGAAGAGCAGACAGAGAGGTAGCAGTAGATAAGGAGATGCAGCGGCTCGCAGTGAATCCCGTAGGAAAGCAGGTAGGCTTGGACGCGAGCAGGTAGAATTAGGCTCGCTCCGGAGCAGGTAGGCTAGCAGGCAAGTGGAAGCGGCAAGGAAATTAGGGTTAGAGTTTGGGTAGGTTTCAAACGTTGGCTGAGCTCTGATACCAATTCAGTTTAGGGTTTTAAGATTTTTTATTGTATTCTTCTTTCAAGAAGGTGTATATACATGTGTACTGTAGTCCTAACTAGGAAAGGAACTAATTACATTCCCGGTCAATTCGGGACTCATAATTACAATAGGATTCACACCAACACTATCTCCTTGTCTTTGTCTGCCAAATCATCCATAAGCATCCATAAGCTTGTTCACCTCCGCAATCAAGCTTGCTTTGAAAATTTGTTAACCTATATTGTCTATGTTGCTTAATTGTATGTGTTCCTTCTTGATTTTCATGCATGTTTTTCCCTTCATTTTCTTGCATGTTTTCTCTTCAATATAGCCAAATTGTTTTGCGTCCATTTTCTTTTACCAACAAAATAAGACTGAAGTACGATTTATCTAAGAAAATCAACACATTTCTACCAAAACTCATGTGTATTGATACTCTATTATTTCATCTAACTATTGGCTGATTACAACTTATCAAAAGTCAGAAGTTTATGTCTTGGACAATCTGGTTGAAGTTTGCAGTTTTCATCATTTTCTTGTTTTGAAAAGATCAATGACTGATGTAATATTTTATCTTTTTGTGTAAGAGTTGCATTTTCCTTATGAGCGGCTTGCAACTAACAGGATGTTCTCATTTCTTGTCTTTTCAAACTTTTCTTGAACCTTCGCAACCGCTTCAAGCATTTGTACATCTTCGCGTGATTGAAAAATTTTCTAGACTTTAAAAGATGCCCCTTTTCTCTTCTGATGATAGCATTTCAATTCTCTCTTCAAGTCGACTCTCTCCTTGTCCCGATCCACGAAATCATCTATAAACATGTTCACCTCCATAATCAAGCTTGCTTTGAAAACTTGTTAATAAATATTGTCTTTGTTGCATAACAATCTTCCTTCTTCGTTTTCGTGCATATTTTCTCCTCAATATAGTCAAATCGTTTTGCATCCGTCTTTTTTACCGTTAAAACAAGACCTAAATACGATTATTCAAAGATAATCAACGCAAATCTACAAAAACTTACGTGTATTGATGCATAATTATATCATCTAACTACTGGCTAATTACAAGTTGTCCAAAGTAAGAAGTTTTTTTTATGTCTTGTACAATCTGGTTGAAGCAAGCGGTTTTCAGCGTTTGCCGCTATTGAAAATATCAACGAATATATAATCAGTAATTTTTTTGTGTAGAGTTGCACTTTCCTTCTTGAGCTGCTACCTAAGTTGTTCAACTTCATTTATCATTTCTCTTTTGCGAGCTTAGCATTTGCTTGAACTAGAATACTGTTCTCATTTCTTATATTTTCAAGCACTTCTTCAACCTTTGCAACGGCTTCAAGCATTTGCTTATCTTCTCGTGCTACAAGCATTTTCTTAGGCTCAAAGGCAACCATTTTTCTCCTTTGATACATTTCAATTTCTCCTCAAGTCGACTATCTCCTTGTCCATGTCACCCAAATAATCTGTCAAGTTCACCTCCGAAATCAAGCATATAATTACTTTGAAAATCGGTTCTTATATATTGTTGTGTTGCTGAGAAACTTTACTTCTGTCACAATTCATGGGAATTATATTTGTTTCTTCTTACTTTATTTACAAGTAATAGGAGGTAGTTATGTACACAAGGAGTCCTATTTAGTCTAGGAGTCCTATTTTAGTTTATCCTAGAATCCCTTACAACATGGGATACACAGTCAAAGCCCAATCTAATCTCCTAGAATCTCTCTAATACCACTCACGCCAACACTCCCCCTCAAGTTGGTGCATATAGATCTCTCATGCCCAACTTGTCAAGTGAGTTGTAAAAAACCTTGCCGCATACAACTTTTGTAAGTATATCTGCCAACTGGTCTTCAGACTTAATAAAAGGAAATCGAATTGTCTTGTTCTCAAGATTTTGTTTGATGAAATGTCGGTTCACCTCCACGTGTTTGGTTCGATCATGTTGGACAGGATTGTGTGAGATATCAATGGCAGCCTTATTATAAAAAAACAGGTCCATTTCACAACTTGGAGCAAAACCAATTTCTGCTAATAGTCTTTTAAGCCAGAGAAGCTCACAAAGACCTTTTGCCATTCCACGGAACTCGACTTCAGCACTTGACAAGGCCACCACATTCTACTTCTTACTTCTCCACGTCACCAGGTTCACCACATTCTACTTCCTGCCCAATCTGCATCTGTATATCCCTCGACTCTGAGGTGTTTATGTTTCGAGAACATAATCCCTTTTCCGGGAGATGACTTCATGTATCGAAGAATTCTGAGCACTGCCTCCATGTGATCTTCACTCGGATAATGCATGAATTGACTCACTACACTCACCGCATACGCAATGTCTGGGCGAGTGTGTGAGAGATAAATAAGTTTTCCAACTAATCTTTGGTATCTTTCTTTGTTTGTTGGCACTTGGTCTGGATATTCTCCCAATTTGTGGTTGTGGACAATTGGTGTATCTGCAGGCTTGCATTCCAGTAGTCCCACCTCTAATAAGCATTCTAGAATATATTTTCGTTGGGAGAGAAATATACCTTGCTTTGATCTAGCAACCTCAATTCCCAGAAAATATTTGAGTCCTCCCAGATTTTTCATTTCGAATTCATTTGCCAAATGCGCTTGAAGTCTTGATATCTCTTCTGAATCATCTCTTGTAATAATCATGTCATCTACATAGATTATTAAGGCCGTGACCTTGCCCCGTTGATGCTTTAGGAATAGTGTATGGTCTGAGTGACTCTGTTGGTACCCATATTTCTTCATTGCCAAGCTGAACCGCCCGAACCATGCTCTAGTTGATTTTTTCAAGCCATACAATGCTCGTTGTAATTTGCACACCACTTCAACGTTGGAAGTTGCTGTGTAGCCTGGTGGAACATCCATGTAGACCTCCTCCTCCAGATCACCATGGAGAAAGGCATTTTTTTACGTCAAACTGATGCAGTGGCCAATCAAGGTTTGCTGCAAGAGATAACAGCACTCTAACTGAGTTCAACTTTGGTACCGGTGAGAAGGTCTCTTGGTAGTCTACACCATACGTCTGGGTGTAACCCTTTGCTACTAGCCTTGCTTTGCATCTGTCGATCGAGCCATATGCCTTGTGTTTCACGGAGAACACCCATTTACATCCCACCGTCTTCTTTCCTACAGGCAAGGGAACAAGAGTCCATGTTTCATTCTTCTGCAGTGCCTCCATTTCTTCCTTCACAGCCTGGGTCCACTTAGGATTTGTCAGGGCTTCTTGAACATTTGTAGGGACACGGCATGAGGAGATTTCCTGCACAAATGTCTTGAGAGGTTCAGATAGCCTCTTTGTAGACACATAGTTGGCAATTGAATACTTTGAAGTTCGTTCTCCAATATCTGGAGAGTATCTAGTCGGTGGTTTACCACGATTATGCCTGAAAGGTAAAGTATAGCCAACAGGGGTATCTATAGCATTAGAGTTTGAAGATGTGGTAGGGGAGTTTACCTCAGGGATATTCTCATCAGGAGATGGGTCTTCAGGTACTAAGGAGTGGGGTTCTTTGATTTCTGCACCCAGTGATGTAGTCTCTTTGGAACTTATATCTCCCCCTGAAGACATACCTTGTTCTGTATTGGGTTCCTTATTACCATGGATTTCAATATTGCTTTCGTTGATGTCTATGTCGTTAACTCTAGGCCAGTCACAACTTAGCCAATTCGGCTCGTCACCACTGATTTGCCCGTGACGAGGAGAATTTGGTAAGGCGGAAGTGAAGAACGTTTCAGATTCCAAAAACGTGACGTCCATAGACACATAGGTGCGTTTGGTGGCTGGATCGTAACATCGATACCCTTTTTGATGTGTGGCATAGCCCAAGAAGAGACACTGAATAACGCAAGGATCAAGTTTCGTGCGCTGGTTCTTATGAAGGTGGACAAATGCAACACAACCAAAAATCCGAGTAGGAAGCATTAACATCGTAGGTAAGGACACATACGTCGACATGACGTGTAATGGAGACCTGAAGTTCAAGATTTTTTAAGGCATCTGATTGAGGAGATGCACAGCGGTAGCAACGACATCAGTCCAATGTCTACTGGGCACATGAGCCCCAAGTAACAAAGCCCGAGCAGTTTCAAGAATATGGCGGTTCTTTCACTCAGCAACACCATTCTGCTGAGGGGTCTGCGGGCAGGAGGTTTCATGAATAAGGCCATGATGCTGGAAATAATCATGAAACTGGTGGTTCACATATTCACCACCATTGTCTGATCTAAGAACCTGAATCTTAGCTGAGAACTGGGTTTGAACCATAGTGTGGAAGGACTGAAATGTCTTCAAAACTTTGTCTTTATGTTTCAACAAATAGAGCCAAGTCATGCGAGTACAATCATCTACAAATACCACAAACCAACGGAGACCCAATATTGGAGAAGTTAGGGAAGGACCCCACATATCCGAGTGAATTAACGCAAAGGGAACATTACTTTTATTCATACTCAAAGGATAAGTAGCCTTATGGCTTTTAGCAAGAATACAAGTGTCACATTTAAGGTCACATAACTGTTTATTGGAAAATAAACCGGGAAACAAATACTTCAGATAACCAAAAGACGGGTGTCTTAACCGACGATGCTAAAGCCAAATCTGTCGCTCGTTCTTGTCAACTGGAGAAGACATGTGATGTGCACGGCCAATGCTGAAATCATCCATGTAATAGAGCCCCCATCTCTTAGTACCACGCCCAATGATCTCATTGGTAAGAATATCCTGAAGGAAACAAAAGGTAGAGTACATTAGAACAACACAATTGAGGGCATCAATAACTTGGCTCACAGATAGCAGTTTATGAGAGAGAGAAGGAACGAGCAAAGTATGAGATAATGATAAAGTGGGTGACAGTTGTATAGTGTCAGTGTCAGGACCCGTCCCGAATTTCCCCTCGAAACCCGGGAAGAACCCTGATCCCGTCTGACAACCTAAGAAAAGGTTCCCAAAATACCCTTCAATCCTTACAAATTATAAAAACAATAATAAATACTTCATCTTGTCAGACAAGGGACTTAAGCACTCAAAATTCCTGTAATTAACGACCAATCAAATACCATTCTTCCCCTCCATTTATAAAATCATGCATGCGTCACATAAACAATTTATCTTTAAAATCATGAATTGGACTCACATAAAACCTGTATAATAAAAATACCTCGTAATCCACAATTTGATTTGGAAACTCTCTTCAAAGGAGTTTAAAATCATTTAAATCAATCCGGACACAAAATATCTCAAATTCAAATCATTTGGTTCAATCTGCCACATAGTATCTCAAATCCACTGTTCCTGACATATTCATAACACACCAGTCAAATATTGCTGATATCTCTACTGGAAAACCACAAGACATCAAACTAGTCAGATACTAGTGAACAAATAATAATTCGTCCATCTGGGTCACCGCCCACACCAACCCACTGACCCGGATGACGACGTATTTTTATATGTTGATTAGGCCCATAACAATTGTCGTCTGGTTCATATTAGAGCCGGATATATCCTCGGCTATCATATCGTATCATCAGCCGGTATATCTCTCGGCTATCATATTCCTAGCCACCAGGGTATCCCTTGGGGTGTGCTAGAATATGTATCATATCATATCATATCAGTCGGCATATATCTCGACTATCATAACATATCAATCAGCATCTCTCTACTATCATATTCCTAGCCACCAGGGTATCCCTTGGGGTGTGCTAGAATATGTACTACTTGGACTCGACCACAATCTCTGCAAATTCACCTTCTATATTGGAGGTTCACCGGGTTCACCGTCTCAGCGGATCCTAGCCCGGATCCTGGCCTCCCTCAAATCAATATTTATCTCGGAGGTTCACCGGGTTCACCGCCTCAGCGGATCCTAGCCCAGATCCTGGCCTCCCTCAAATCAATATTTATCTCGGAGGTTCACCGGGTTCACCGCCTCAGCGGATCCTAGCCCAGATCCTGGCCTCCCTCAAATCAATATTTATCTCGGAGGTTCACCGGGTTCACCGCCTCAGCGGATCCTAGCCCAGATCCTGGCCTCCCTCAAATCAATATTCATCTCGGAGGTTCACCGGGTTCACCGTCTCAGCGGATCCTAGCCTAGATCCTGGCCTCCCTCAAATCAATATTGGATCCAAAATCGATTATTTTATAGTCACAAGTACGATTTCAACTCAAAATCATAGACCCAAATAATTACCACGTCAAAACACTATCAAAATCGAATCCAACAACCATATCGTTTCTCACAACGCACTTCCACTGAAATATTGGAATAACAATTATCCAGCAACCATTGCACCCATACACAACAGTATTTAAATCGAGGATATTAATACATGCATCACAATTTATAAATACAACCATACACAACAGTAATGAAATCGAAGATATTTATACATACATTACAATTTATAATCAAAGTCCGCTTACCATCACCATCCAACCCAAAATTCATGTACGCTCTAGCCTCAGAACACCTACACCATAATGACCCAACTACCTTGACTTCCCAAACTCAAAACCCTCTCTACGGTCAATCCCTACCGTTGGGATTGCCCAACCGAGCTCTAAATGAACTCCTATGGCCTCGAAACCAACAAAATCTGATCCGGAACGTCCCAAAACCTTGGTCACGCGCCGCCGTGACCTCGGAAACAGTCCCACGCGCCGCCACGCGCCACCGGAAGGTCAGAATACGCGCCCACGCGCTGCCACGCGCTGGTCACGCGCCTGCTACAGTGTTCACGCGCCTGGACCGGTCCAACCCGGCCCGGCTCGACCTGACCCGGTCCAACTTGACCGGTTCACTCGACTCGACCGGTTCACTCGACTCGACCGGTTCACTCGACTCGACCGGTTCACTCGGCTCGACCGGTTCACTCGGCTCGACCGGTTACCGGTGACTCGCCGGAGAAGACGACCGGACGGCCCTCGCCGTCGCCGGAGGCTGGCCGGAGAAGATGACCGGACCGCCGCCTCCGCCGCCGTCTGGTTCGCCGGAATCCCCCATTTCCGGCCGAACTTCAAGGTTTTCTAATTTCTTCATTTCTTAACCGTTTTTCACGATCTACACATGTAAATTCATCTACTTTTCACCAGGAATCCAAATATGAGGTCAAAGTTCCGAGATCGTACCTGGTTTGGCCGGAAAACGGCCGAGAATGTTCGGCTCACCTCCCTCCTCCGTCCGTCGCCCACGGAGGTGCTCCCACTCCGATAATCACACCAAAAGACTCGTGGGGTCGCGGGGAAAGTCCTCCCAACCTCGGTTTTGTTCGAATCGGACCGAAACCCCTCCGATGAATATGGCCTTCGGTGTTCGCACGGGGAGGGCTCGGATAGGGCCGAGACTGCATCGACCAATCTCCCGAGGAGAGAGAAAATATCTGTTATATAATTCCAACATTTCCAAAATTACCAAACTGCCCCTGCAGCTTCTAGACCCGGAACGAACACATCGGATCTCCGTTTTCAACGTGCCGCCTGTCTACGAACTCGTGAGTTCGAGACCTACGCAACAACCCAAGAAAAATTCCCAAAAGTTTTACCAGTCAAAAAGTGACTCCCGAACCCATCCAAAACTGAGGGTAAAATTGTCCAATTCTCAAAATAATTTAATTTCTGGTCCGGGTCGTTACAGTCAGCCCCTGTAACTAGAGACATGACTCAATTAGCATTAGCAATGCAGGTGCGCTGTGGCTGAGAGGTTTGCAAAAAATATGTGGCATCGAAAGTCATGTGGTCGGTGGCTCCCGAGTCAAGTAGCCAAGAGCTCCTATCGTCATTTTGAGAGGAACTACAAAGAGCAGTACCAAGTTTACCTTGATCCATGATTGGCAAATCACCGTGGGTGAGTTCCACGTGGGGAGAGAGAGAAAGACTAGACTAGGCTGCAGCGACAGCAACCTGACCTGCGGCTCCACCAGCAACATCATGAGGTTTACGAGACTGATAATCATTCCACCAGTCAGGGTATCCATGCAGTTTGAAGCACGTATCGCGAGTATGCTTCATACTACCACAGTGAGAGCACTTGGTTCCATCGGAGGAAGAAACTCGCGACTTGGAGGTGGTCTCGGTCTGCCCAGTGCCCAGAGAGAGAGACTGGGTAGAAGAGGGTCCAGTCTTGGGCCCCTTTGAGACTAGAACGGTTCCAAGAGTATCTGTGGAGCCATCGAGAATCATTATTGCTTGTCGGACAGCTTCCCGGCGAACATGAGCAAACGCTTGTTCAACTGTAGGGAGCGGGCGCATCTGTAATATATCACTTCGAATGTTGTCAAGCCTATTGTCTAGGCCATTCAGGAAGGCATATACTCGATCTTCCTGAAGCAGGTCATTATGGTGCTGAATATCAACACCACATTCCATTGCGTTTGGGCGACGAAAATCAATCTCTCGCCATAACCCTTGGAGATCAGTGAAGTATTTCTCAAGGGAGCCACCCGCTTGTTTCAGACGAGTCACACGCTGCCGGAGGTCATACACCTGAGATGTATCACTCCCGTCAAAATATGTAGCAATGGAATCCCATACCTGTTTCGTAGTCGGAAACCTAATGAAGTTGCCGATTAGAATTGGGTCCATGGAGTTGATAAGCCATCCCTTGACAATAGCGTTTTCAGTGCGCCATTTGCGGAAGGCTGGGTCAGTCTGTAGTGGTTGTGGAATGTCGCCGTTGATGTATCCCAACTTGTCTTTACCAGAGATGTACATCTCAACAACTTGGGACCAAAGAGCATAGTTAGAGCCGTCCAACTTGATAGCGATTGGAGCAGCGCTATCAATGGTCTGGGTAGGAGCCGAAGTCTTATTCAAGACTTCAGTCATTCTTGAGGTTAATTCAGTGATGATAGAGAGGTCTTTGTGTTGTTCGAGTTCAGCCATAGGTGTAGCGGCAATAGGTGCAGCTTGGTAGGGTTAGAGAATGAGAATAGGGCAAAAAATTAGACCCAGAATCGGAACTTGCTCGGATACCATGTCACAATTCATGGGAATTATATTTGTTTTTTCTTACTTTATTTACAAGTAATAGAAGGTAGTTATATACACAAGGAGTCCTATTTAGTCTAGGAGTCCTATTTTAGTTTATCCTAGAATCCCTTACAACATGGGATACACAATCAAAGCCCAATCTAATCTCCTAGAATCTCTCTAATACCACTCATGCCAACAACTTCTTCATATTCATGCATGTTTTCACGTTCATTTTCGTGTATGTTTTCTCCTCAATATAGTCGAATGGTTTTGCATTTATCTTTTTTACCATCCAAATAAGACTTAAGTATTGGATAAGTTAAAGGTCAAAAGTTCATGTATTGGATAATCGGGTGGTCTCTTACAATTTCCTGCTTTTGCTTCTATTGAAAAGATCAATGAACAATATAATCAGTAATCTATTATGTAAGAATTGCACTTTCCTTCTTGATTGGTACCTAAGTTGTTCCATTTCATTGTGCATTAGCTCTTTCTCTTTCGTGAGATCAACATTTTGCTTGAACTAATATAATGTTCTCATTTCTTGTCCTTTCAATCTCTTCCTGAAACTTCACAACTGTTCAAGCACTTGTGCATCATATCGTGATTTTCATATGTCTTGGAACAATAGATTAAAGCCAGCGGTTTTCAGTATTTTTGTGTGTTGAAAGATCAATGAACATTCTAAACCATTATGTTTTGTGTAAGAATTGAAATGCCTTCATGAGCGGCTACTAAGTTGTTCAACTTCATTTTGCATAAGCCCTTTCTCTTTTGTGAGCTTAGTATTTGTTTGTACAAGCAGACTATATATTCTCATTAATTTCTTGTCTTTTCAAGTTCTTCTTGAACATTCGAACCGGTTTCAAGAATTTATACGTCTTCACGTGATGCAAGCATTTTTAAGACTCAAATGTGGTCACTTCTCTCTTCTGATAACATTCCAGTTGTCTTCAAGTTGAATATCTCATTGTCTCTGTCCTCCAAAACATCCATAAGCTTGTTCCTCCTTGTCACTGTCCTCAAAATCATCCATAAGTTTGTTCACCTACTAAATCAAGCTTACTTCTAAAATTTGTAAATATATATTCTTTGTCTTCCATAACCATCTTCCTTCTTCATTTTCTTACATGTTTTCCCTATCATTTCGTGCATGTTTTCTCTTCAATACGGTCAAAAAGTTTTGCATCAATTTTTTTTCCATCAAAATAAGACCTAAAAAAGGTTAATCTGAGATAACAACCACATATCTACAAAAATACCATGTGCATTGATATTCTATTATTTCATCAAACGAACTAGTCAAAAGTCAGAAGTTGATGTATATATCTTGGACAATCAAGTTGAAGCATGCGGTTTCCAGCTTTTGCCTATGTTGAAAAGGTCAAAGAATAATACAATCAGTAACATGTTGTGTAAGAGTTGCAATATCCTTCTTGAGCTACTACCAAAGTTTTGCAACTTCATTTTGCATAAAATTTGTCTCTGTTCTAAGCTCAACATTTGCTTGAACTAGCATATTGTTCTCATTGCTTGTCCTTTCAAGCTCTTCTTGAACCTTCACAACGGCTTCAAGTATTTGTACATCTTCTCATGATGCACGCATTTTATAAAACTCAAAGTCGGCTACTCTCTTCTGATAACATTTCAATTCTCTCTTTAAGTCGACTCTCTCCTTGTCCATGTTCCCCAAATCATCTATATCTTTCCTCACCTCCACAATAAAGCTTGTTATGGAAATTTGTTTATATATATTGTTTGTGTTGCTTAACAATCTACCTTCTCCTTTTTCATGCATGTTTTCACCTTCATTTTCATGCATCTTTTCTCTTCAATGTATTCAAATCTTCTTTCATCCATCTTTTTTAACATCAAATAAGACCTAACTACAAATAACATGAGATTAACAACACATATCTACAAAAACTACATGTATTGATACTCATTATCTCATCTAACTATTGGCTAATGGCAGTTGGTAAAAAATCAGAAGTTCATTTGTGTTGGACAATCTGGTTGAAACATACAGTTTTTCAGCATTTATATATGTTGAAATTATCATCGAACGATATAATCGGTAATATGTTGTGTAAGAGTGGCAATTTCCTTCTTGGTAGGCTAACTAAGTTGTTCAACTTTTTACATAATCCATTTATCTTTTGTGAGGTCAGCATTATTGGCAATTAGACTCGAAGAGGATGATGGTCTCCTTGATTGCGAGCAGAACCAGTTGACCCAATTCAGCAGAAATGCAAAAACACTTCAAGGTATGAATCCCTAACTTCACTCTTAACCGAAATTGAATCGAGGCTAGCTCGTGATGTCTTCAATACTGCTTTCTTCCTTGTTCTAAATCTGGATTGGAATTGAATTGGGAATCGGGTGATGATCACTATGATGATCGGTGCACCCTAGGTGTTTGTGTTTTTGCTTGAGTGAGTTTTTCTGGGTTCAATAATGGAGGTAAGATATGACTGACTTCTCCTTGTGTATTTTCCTTGCTTACTTCATTACTAGAAAGATTGAATTACAATCTCCATATACACGCACACACTCCCTATAATTTAGTTAGAGATTATAACAATATGATTCCCTCACACTTCTCACACTGCCTGCAGCTCACTCACACTGCTCACACTCACGGTTTCACTAACCGTTTCACACACACTCACCACACACACATTCTCTCATTTAAGCCTTTATCTTGTGACACTTGTCCTTCTCGAGTCAGCAACATGTGTGCTGCCAAGTCAGCTGCCAGTGATGCAGCTTAGTCACCAACAACCCCTTCTAAGCTAGTCACTGGAACTACTCCCAATAAACCCCTTAGGTAGTAGAACATTTCCCTAGGTAGAGCTTTGGTGAAGATATCCGCAAGCTGCTCTTCAGACTTGCAATAGTGTAGTGTGATTTCTCCATTTTGGATTGCATCTCTGATATAATGGAATCTTCTATTCATATGTTTGGTCTTTTGATGAAAGACAAGATTTTTGGCCATGGCAATGGCTGACATGCTGTCACACAGTAGAGACGTAGCCTCTAACTTTTCCTCTCCAAAATCTCCCAATACAAACCTTAATCAGACAGTTTGAGTAGTTGCCTCAGAGGCACTAACATACTCAGCATCTGATGTTGAAAGAGAAACACTGCTCTGTTTAACAGATGCCCAAGAGAAAATCCCACTGCCAAATGAAAAAGCATAACCTGATGTGCTTTTCATGTCATCTTCAGAGCCTCCCTAATCACTGTCACAAAATCCCACCAAAGTAGCAGCCTTCCCTTTCTTGTTTTTAATTCCGTAGGTCAATGTACCTTGGACATACCTTAGGACTCTCTTAGCTGTTCCTAAATGCTTCTTGGTAGGGTTGTGCACGAATCTAGACAGCAGACTTGAAGCATACATTATGTCTGGTCTAGTAGCTGTTAGATAGAGCAAACTTCCCACAATCTGTCTATAAAGTTGCTCATCAGCAGCTTCACTACCATCACTTCTTTGTAGCTTGTCATTAGTTGCTAGGGGAGTACTCACTGGCTTGCAGTCTTTGAGTCCAAACTTCTCTAGCAATGTAGAGGCATACTTCCTTTGATGAATGAAGATACCATTGCTAGACTGTAGGACACCCATCCCTAGGAAATGATGTAGTAATCCAGGTCTGTCATTTCATATCTGCTCATCATTTCTTGCTTGAACTCAGCCATCATAGTAGCATTGTCACCTATGTAGATGATGTCATCTACATAAATAGACACAATTAGAGTTCCTTCATCTTGCTTAACCTTCAAATACAAGGTTGCCTCACTGGAACTTCTCTCAAAACCACACCTCAGCAAGTAGGAATCAATCTCTCCATACCAGGCCCTTGGTGCTTGCATAAGACCATAGCGTGCCTTGTTTAATCTGTAAACTTTAGCTTCATTACCTTGAACTTCAAACCCTTCAGGCTGATCCACATATACCTCCTCTTCTAGAACACCATTAAGGAATGCTGACTTCACATCAAGCTGAAACAGCTTCCATTCTTTCTGTACTGCTAGAGCAATTAGGGTTCTGATAGTGTCAAGTCTTGCAACTAGTGCAAATGTCTCATTGAAATCAATTCCTGGTTTATGAGCATATCCCTTAGCTACCAATCTGGCCTTGTGCTTCTGAACCGATCCATCCAGATTGAGTTTAGTTTTGCACACCCACTTGACACTAATCACTGGTTTGTCAGTAGGTCTCTCCATTAGTTCCCATGTATCATTCTTTTCAATCATATGCATCTCAGCTTCCATGGCTTTCTTCCAAGCTGAATCCTTGATTGCTTCATTGAAATTCTCAGGTTCTATTATGCACATGTGACATCTAGCATAAACATCACTTAGACTTCTTAGCTTCACAGGTGTTTCACCTGAACTTGAGCTAGATGAATCACTGGAACTAGGGCTAGAATCAGAACTTGAACTTGAACTGGTGTGTGTTACTAGTGTAGCATAATTTACTGGTGTAGCATAATCAATTCCAGTGTCAAACCTCACTGGTATATACTTCTGAACTTCTGCATGTGTCTTCCAATCCCAGCATCCTTCTTCATTAAAGATTACACTTCTTGACACCACAATCTTCTTAGTTTCCAGACTATAAATTCTGTAACCTTTTTCATAGCTACCATAGCCTACTAGAACACCTTTCACACTAGAATAATCTAGTTTCTGCTCCTCTGGGATGGAACATGCATGTAGCATATAGAGCCAAATATCCTTAGGTGTGACACTCCTGGTCTTCTACCAGAGAACTTCTTAAATGGGTTCTTACCCAGCACAACCTTAGTAGGGCATTGATTGAGAATGTATACTGCAGTGTTGATTGCTTCACCCCAGAACTCATAGGGTAGTTGTTTGCCATGTAACATAGACTTAGCCATCTCTACTATAGTCCTATTTTTCCTCTTAGCTACACCATTCTGCTGAGAAGAGTAAGCCACTGTTAGCTGTCTCTCAATTCCATATTCTTCAAAGAATCCCTGGAATTCATTTGAGGTATACTCTCCACCTCTGTCACTTCTCAACTTCTTCACTTTGAACCCACTTTGTAGTTCAACCATAGCTTTGAACTTCTTGAACACATTTAACACACCTGATTTATGTCTTAGAAAATACAGCCAGCACATTCTAGAATGATCATCAATGAAGGTAAGAAAATACAGATTACCTCCCATTGTTTCTGTTTGCATAGGACCACACACATCTGAGTGTATTAACTCAAGAGGTGTAGATGCCCTCCAATCCTCTTCTGTGTCAAAAGGGCTCACATGATGTTTCCCTAAAATGCATCCTTCACAAAGTTCTTTGTCACCTCCTAGACTAGGTAGTCCAAACACCATGTCCTTCGGTCTTAGCATCTTTAGGCTTGTATAGTTCAAGTGGCGAAATCTTCTGTGACATAGTTATGTACTTTCCTTGGTTTTTGCTCTTCTAGCTACTGGATTCACATAATCCAGAGAAAGCTTGAAACATCTGCTACCTGTCATAGGAACCTTAGCAAACATGTGCTTCATAAACCTTTGCTGAACTGTCTCCAAACACTAGGCAGTATCCATGTTCCACCATCTGACCTACACTTAGTAGATTATCATCCAATCTAGGTACAAGCATCACTTCCTTGATGTACTTGTCACCTTGGTCAGTTTGAACCAACAAAGAACCTTTCCTAGCAGCTTGAACTAGTTCACTAGTTCCCATCTTCACTTTCACATTCAGACTTCGATCGATATTAGTCAATAAAGACTTATGATTTGTCATATGGTTACTACAACCACTGTCCAGATACCACACACCCACATCCTTCTCAATAGAGGCTGAATGGCAAGCATAGAACATGTTTCCTTCAACTCCATCTACTTTCTGAGCTAGGTTAGCAATCTGTTTTTCAGAGGAGTCCTTGCCAATATGACCAAATTTAGAACACTTGAAACATTTCACTTTTTCTTTGAACCAGCTTTCACCCCAGTGCAATTTGTTACAATTCTTGCAAGCATCCTTAGAACCACTAGTTTCTCCTTTCTAATTCCAGAGAACTTGTTCTCATACTTAGCATTGCCTTTGAATTTGCTGTTAGTCCAACCCTTGTTTCCACCTTTAAACTGCTGCTTCTTGAACCTTCCCTGATTAGAACTTGGATGTGCCTATGACTTGTTATTCACACTCATACTTGAGAATGCTTTCTCAACATCACCCTCAGTGTGCATCTCCAGACATTGATCAAATGCCCTGATTGATGCAGTGATACTTTCAACACTAATATGCTCTAGATCTCTAGTTTCTTCAAGTATGGACACAATCGAATCGTAGGGTTTAGCCATGCTTATCAGGATTTTCTGTGCTAATCTCTTTTAAGTCACTTCTTCACCATACGTTTTCATTTGATTAACAAAACTAAACAGTCTAGTCATATATGTAGAAAAGGATTCATCATTTTTCATACGTGTATACTCAAAATCTCTTCTAAAACTTTGTAATTTAACTGCTCTCACCTTAGGATCTCCTCTGTATTCCTTTTTCAGAAGATCCTAGGCACTTTTAGATATCTCCTCATTCGAGATTGTTGGGAAGATTTCTTCAGAGACTGCATTTTGAATCAGATTCAAGGCCTTGACATTCTTGATCTGATCAGCATGACTTCCTGCAATTTCAATCTCCTTATCTTCATTGTCATACTCAGGATCTGGTAAGCCTTGAGTGACAATCTTCCACATATCACATGCTTTCAATGCTGTTCTCATTTTGATATTCCAGAAATCGTAGTTAACTCCTGTGAATACAGGAATTTTTGGTTCTCCTCCTCTAGTACCAACCATGATGACTTGGCCGTGAAAGAACTTCAACTCCTGCTAGGCTTCAACTCCTTCTTAGCTTCACCACAGTCAGACGTCCCAGAGATATGATCTTAGAAGCTCTGAACCATATTGGCAATCAGACTCGAAGAGGATTATGATCTCCTTGATTGAGAGCAGAACCAGTTGACCCAATTAAGTAGAAATGCAAAAACACTTCAAGGTATGAATCCCTAACTTCACTCTTAACCGAAATTGAATCGAGGCTAGCTCGTGATGTCTTCAATACTGCTTTCTTCCTTGTTCTAAATCTAGATTGGAATTGAATTGGGAATCGGGTGATGATCACTATGATGATCGGTGCACCCTAGGTGTTTGTGTTTTTGCTTGAGTGAGTTTTTCTGGGTTCAATAATGGAGGTAAGATATGACTGGCTTCTCCTTGTGTATTTTCCTTGCTTACTTCATTACTAGAAAGATTGAATTACAATCCCCATATACACGCACACACTCCGTATAATTTAGTTAGAGATTATAACAATATGATTCCCTCACACTTCTCACACTGCTTGCAGCTCACTCACACTGCTCACACACTCACGGTTTCACTAACCGTTTCACACACATTCACCATACACACATTTTCTCATTTAAGCCTTTATCTTGTGACACTTGTCATTCTCGAGTCAGCAATAGGTGTGCTGCTAAGTCAGCTGCCAGTGATGCAACTTAATCACCGACAAACATTTGCTTGACCTATTGTTCTCCGTTCTTATTTTTAAGCTTTTCCCGAACTTTCAAAACAGTATCAAGCACTTGTACATCTTCGCGTGTTGCTAGCATTTTCTGAGACTCAAAAGCGACAACTTCTCTCTTCTGATAACATTTCAATTCTCTCTTCAAGTCAACCCTCACCTTGTCCATGTCCCTCAAATCATCTTTAAATTGCAAGGGTCTAGGCTTCAATTTGAAGTGCATGATTAATTGTTGCTAAAGGGGGAGGAGAGTCGTGGCACTGGCTAATATGCCCCATAAAAGGGTCAAAAGTTCCACAATACCCGTTTTCTCGAAAACCAACTCAAACTAGACCTAACTTTCCCTTATTTACAAAAATGGCCCAATTATATATAACTAAAGTCAAAATCATAATCCATCGTTTCATTATTTGTTTTTTGGAATAAAATATCATGGAGGTCTGGGAGGAAGGGAATGAAAGTTGAACTCATTCTTTGCTTTGGCTACTTCCATCACCGAATTATTTGAAAATCCTAAATGGAATAAAGTAGGAGAGTTAGATTTAAATTAGATCTACTAATCTCAGTTCCATTTGTTACTAAAAAAAAAAGAGATTGATGGATCCATTTGTTCCAAAAATATTATCTCGTAAATTTTATAAATCGATTTATATTATATTTTTTTAGCTTGAATTAATTACACCATCATAATCTACTTGAGAAATTGTTCATTTTAGCTTTCTGAACCACTTTAAAAGATCAAGAAACAAGAAAGTTATGCTCCAAACAAAATTGAATTATTTTCTGGAGATTTCCGGATTCCGGCTAGCCTATGAGTTTTCCAGTCACCGGATATATGCTATAAGTCTATAGGGGCACTATGAGAGGAATACATATACAAGAATTTTCCAATGACCCGCCGGAAACTGGAAAATTTCTAGAAAATATTTCAATTTTGTTTTGGGTATAACTTTCTTGTTTCTTAATCTTTTTAAGTGGTTCAAAAAGCTAAATTGAACGTTTTCTCAAGTAGATTATGAGGTGTAATTAATTCAAGTTAAAACATACAATATAAATTGATTTATGGAATTCAAGAAATAATATTTTTGGGAAAAAAGGGGACCTCTCAATCTCTCTTTTTCGAGTAACAAATGGAACTTAGATTAGTAGATCTAATTTAAATCAAATTCTCCTACTTTATTCCGTTTGAGATTTTTCAAATAATTCGGTGATGGAAATAGTTAAAGCAAAAAATGAGTTCATCATTCATTCTCTATATCCCTATACCTCCATGATTTTTTCTTTAAAAAAAAATAATGAAACATGGAAATAGTTAAAGCAAAAAATGAGTTCATCTTTCATTCTCTATATCCCTATACCTCCATGATTTTTTCTTTCAAAAAAAATAATGAAACAACAAGACTATGATGAGACTATGATTTATGGGTTTAGTATATATAGTTGAACCATTTTTATAAATAAGGGAAATTTAAGTCTAGTTTTGGTTGGTTTTTGAGGGAAAGGGCATTTGGGAACTTTTGAGCCCTACATGGGGCATACTAGACAATATCCCTTATAGATTTTAGTTTTGTTATTTTGAAGTTAATAGCATTGTTGTTCTAATTGTGGTTATGAGTGCGCTGAAACGTGTGTGTGAATTTTTTTCATCTTTACAATAGTAGACTACCTTAACTTGTAACTAGTTGATCCCATTAAAAAAAAAAGTTTAACAGAGTTAGGTTAGAGTTAAATAACTAGAC
Organism: Oemleria cerasiformis; assembly: GCA_037349345.1. Classification (NCBI taxonomy): domain Eukaryota; kingdom Viridiplantae; phylum Streptophyta; class Magnoliopsida; order Rosales; family Rosaceae; genus Oemleria; species Oemleria cerasiformis. The sequence continues at coordinate 570,375 of JAZGTL010000022.1, forward strand.
ACGTGGCAAGATATTAGAGATGGACACCAACGGGGGACATGAAAAAGGGACAGGTTATCCGCTCCCAAAGAAACACAGCAACCCAACCCCTAATTTGAAGTTAAAATTGAAATTGTAACCGTCGCCGACTGTCTCTCGCTCTCCCTCTCTGTCGATTGCCGGTGGTTGCAAGGTGGACTTGCACGGAGGCCGCTGTTCGTCGCCGCTGCTGCTCTTTCTCTGTTCTTCTTCAGAGAAACCTACGAACTCGCTGTCTCGGCTGCGACCCTCGGTCTCCTCTCGCGCTGTCGAATCGCGATTGCACAAGGCGTCAAGGTACGTCTCTTATCTTCTTCCACTCTCTCGGTCTCTCTGTCTGTCTCTCTTTCTCACAGTCTCACTCTCTTATTTCTCAGTCTCTTTCTCTCTCGCACTCTCTCCATCTTTCTGTGTCTCACTCTCTCGTTCTGTGCGTCTCTCTCACTGTTTCTCTCTTTCTCTGTATCTTTCTGTCTCTCACAGTCTCACTCTCTCGCTCATTCTGTCTATCTGATTGTCTCTATCGTTCTCTCTGTGATTGTGGTTGAAGAATGAAGATGTTTATGATTTATGGATTCAGTATTAGTTGGACGTTTCGAATTAATGGGCTCTGAGCATCTGATTCAGAATTCAGTTTCTGACTGAAGGCCTGAAAAAAATTCCAATATTTTTTTTTTGCATTTTTATGTTTGGTTTTGCTTTCTCTAATGCCTGTTTGGTTGCTGGGAAAATCTCTAAATGATGGTGAAGTTGGAATTTTGAACAGTCTCATATATGCTTGAAATCAATCTACTTCTGGAGATGAAAAAAGGGTTCATTTTCCACTTTTCCAGAGAGAAATTTCTGAGCACTCTATGTTTGTAACATTGTTGTAACATTGTTTCTAACAAATTAACATATGATTTGATTGAATGACTGATAAATGTCTGCATTGGAAGAAAATTGGGTTGTAAATTGTTAATTGTGATTGATAATGGGTTATGGGTGTAGCAATTTAATTCCCGAGATGTCTATGACATTGTGAGTTCAAAGACTACAAACAAAGAGACTTGTTACCCAGCTTGAAGTTTGCTTGAAAGTTCTTTTACTTAACCAAGAGACTGGAAGTTTGCTTGAAATTTTTTTACTTTTAACCCAGCTTGGGCTTATGCTGCAACAGTAGCTGTTAAACTTAAAAGTTCCTTGTTCCATTTTGCATGTTTATGTTTATGTTTAAGTTCGTTTATAAAATTTCCATTTTCGATATTAGTTTCGTCTTTGGAATGAATTTTTGTTCTAGAATTTTTTGGTAGCATATATTATATTATTAATTTTTTTATTTTTTCTTAAAAAAGAACCGCCCAGGCCCCTATCCACCACCCTATTAGCCCCTAGTGTTCTTCCGAACATTGGTTATTAGTAAATAAAACAAAATATTCATATAACTTCAAATGGATAGTAAAGCGATAAACAATAGCATGCAATAATGTGAGCACTAATGAATAGTACTTGGAACTATATGATTTTAAGTTTTATGGATGGAAACTAAAGATACAAAATAAAAATGTAGCTACCAATTGGAAACTCAATGGTAAATTTTATGAAATACCATAACTAAATTAGCTAAATTTAAAACATAGTGATCAAATTGAAATTTGAGTATAATACTGTGAGCAAGTTGTTTCCCAGTTTTGTTCTTCCTGGGTTTGACACTCTTTAATACAATCATTTATTTATATAAACGACTTGAGTGCGAAACCACTCTCACTTGCTCAATATTCTCCCTTCAGTCTGTTCGGTGGTGTCAAGGTGGTTCACCACTCGCAGGTCAACGAATTGGTGTAAGTTAATCTCCTACTCTTACCATGGAAATCTTAGATGTTAGGGTTTTTCATAGAAGGGAACTATAACTATAATTCATTTTGGGTGCTTTTAGGGTTTTAAATCTAGAGACTGTGCTAAACATGGGCACGGAAGAAGAAGATAAACAAATAAAGAGCATACCAGTTCTGCCATGGATGCGAAGCCCAATTGATGTTGCTGCCTTTGACGAATGCCCTCTTACTCTCCTTCCCTGTCTTGACTCCAGGTAATTGTACCAACCCAATTCACCAAAACTAGCTCATGATTAGTATGGAGAATTTTTTTCAGATGGAAAAATGTTAAATTTCATATTTACTTCCATTTTACTGTGATTTAGGTTGAAGCTGGCTTTGGAGAACATGGGAATCTCTTCACTTTTCCCAGTTCAGCTTGCGGTTTGGCAAGAGACTATTGGACCTGGTGCTTATGAGCGTGATTTGTGTATTAATTCTCCAACTGGAAGTGGAAAGACTTTATCTTATGCTTTGCCAATTGTGCAAATGTTGTCAACTATCCCTGTTAAATGTCTTCGTGCTCTAGTGGTGTTGCCAACTCGTGATTTAGCTTTGCAGGTCCTTTGATTTATCAGGCTAATATGTTCAGTCTTTTAGCAATTTTCTTCCATAACGAAACAAAGTTATGGAAGCTTTGAATTGGGCCTTTAGATGTAAAATTTAACTAAGATCGTGATTTTTGTGTGATGTGGGATCAGGTTAAAGAGGTTTTTTCTGCAATTGCACCTGCGGTGGGATTGTCTGTTGGTCTTGCAGTTGGTCAATCTTCCATAGCTGATGAAATTTCAGAGCTTATCAATAGACCTAAGCTTGAGTTGGGTGTTTACTTTGACCCAGAAGATTTTTTGCCTGAGTTACGAATGTCAGTGGACATATTGGTGGCCACCCCTGGAAGGCTGATGGACCATATCAATAACACTAAGGGATTTACTCTTGAGCATCTGCGTTATCTTGTAAGTAGATACTGCAATTTTTATAATGTGTTGTGATACTGCAATTTTTATAATGTGTTGTGATACTGCAATTTTTATTATGTGTTGTGATACTGGAATTGGAGATATGTATTATGCTACAGTATAATTTTTTCTGAGCTGATGAGGTCTGCTATATTTCAAAAATTGTTTCAGATATGTACGTGTTAGGTGTGAGTTGAAACAATTTTTTGATAAATTCTTATATGGAAAATCATATGATTGTTTATAGGTTGTTGATGAAACAGATCGATTGCTCAGGGAGGCATACCAGTCTTGGCTACCCACTGTGCTTCATATCACTCGTGCTAACGATGAAAGTTTTCTTCCTTGCGCTCAAAGTTTTCTACCATGCCCATTTGGTTCCTTGAAAACCATAAGAAGATCGTGAGTTCTATTACCATTTCTCTTCCCTTGGAAAGTTTTATGTTTCAGAACAAATATCTGTCATTTTTTTGGGAACAAGCATGGTTTCATACCGAGCACTGGAAAGAATAGAGCAATGTTAGTTCTCCCAGTCATATTGAAATAGCACTACATAATAGTTTTTGCACGACACTTCATTTCCATATTTAAGTTACTTTCATGTTGCATTTTTCAGATCTTTCAGACAAGATTATACTCAAGGCTCTTATGAATTTTTTTCCTTAATATATGGGAGCGTAATCTATTAAAAACCAAGTTATCCCCAGTTATTGAATGCTGGCTTTCTGATTGTAGGACCTTGACACATGTTGTCTGTCGGCGTGTTTGTAAGCCAGAGTTATAATTTTGACTTGCAGAAACTGAAACTGATACTGGGACGACTAGTAAAACCTGAATGTGCCTGCAAGGGGATCTTTGCTACGGATAGAAATGATAACTTGCATTTAGTTAATAATATAAACATGACAGCAATAGATCTTGGCGAATTGGTCTCGGTATTTTTTGCTTGTTAGTGCTCTATCGAAGTGAAACTGTAGTTATGCAATTTTTGCCTTGGTTTTGATTGTTATCTCAAATTTGTTGCAGCGGTCTTGAGAGGGGGTTTAAGGGTAAACCTTACCCCAGGCTTGTGAAGATGGTTCTTTCTGCTACACTAACCCAGGATCCAAGCAAGCTTGCTCAGCTTGATCTACATCATCCTTTATTCTTGACCACTGGACGAAAGCGTTATCAGCTTCCAGAAAAATTACAATCCTACAAACTGGTATACCATCATCACTCTATTGGTAAACACAGGACTCCTTGTGAGATTGGATCTGTTTCTTTTATTACAGAAGTAATAACAATTACCTATTTAGTGTTTAGGATAAAATGATTAATGACGTATGGGATGTGAGGAATAATGTCTTAGCCTCTATCTAAAATCATGCCTTGCATACCCTAGTTTTGTTTGCCTTGTAAGTGTGGGATGATGGCATGGGCACCCTGTATCTGACATGTCTCTTGCTCAGAGTAAGAGTAACATGGAACTCAAAAAGGAAATTGGTCTTTGGTCGATTCAGTCAAAAATAAATACAAATTTATATTTATACCCTGTCAGAATTTCTATGAATAGGTAACTAAGTTCTGATTTGCACTAGATTGATTTAGTTTCTTTTGGTAGTATAAATAAACAAACAACCTTGGTATTAAATTTTAATAAATTCTAAACTAGATGTTTAAGGGAAACATCCTGCGCTCCCTCCTAATTGTATATTCCATGTCTTATCTACAGTTTTGCGAATCAAAATACAAACCACTATATTTGGTTGGACTCCTGCAAAGCTTAGGAGAAGAGAAGTGCATTGTTTTCACATCATCTGTGGAGTCGACCCACCGTCTATGCACCTTATTGAACTCTTTTGATAGTCTGCCTTTCAAGATAAAGGAGTATTCAGGCCTTCAACGGCAATCTGTACGAAGGTAGTTTCCAGGCTATTTACGCATTCAAGGCTATTTACTCATTCTTCCTCTACATATTAAGTGTTATGTAGTTATATGGTGTACACCACAAATAGCACAGAAGTGGGCACATAAGTTTGAATAAATCTGCGAAACAGCATTCAGGAACCTCTGTGGGTGCAGTGTCTGTTTATATACACATGATAATATTATATATTTAAGAGTGCTAATTTAGATTTTAATAGAAGCAAAATTTAGGGTCAGTTCAACCTATAATTTGTTTGCACAGCCTGCTGTCCTGAATGCTGAAAGACCTTCCGTGCTGAAATTTACTTGAGCCTCAAAGGAGGAGAACTAAACTTTATAGAAAAAGGAAAAATTACGAAGAAAAATAAGAAACCCTGACTCTCTTAGTCTTAGGCCAACAGCTTGAGGCTAATACTCCCTGAGTCTTTCTCTCCATATGACACATCCTGTCTTTATTAAAGATAGGATGCGTTTAGAAAGCCTCATTTCTACTCAAATTTTTTTCAAATTTGTTTTCGTTTATTCACATGATTGATCATATTAGGATGTAGAATCATCTTTTAGAGCTCCGACTTAAAGTTTGTTGTCTCGAATTGGTTATTCATTTTTTGGTTCTTAACCATCAAATTCTGGGCAGCATTTTATGCCCCTAACTAATCAACCCTATCAATAAATGCGATCAAAGTTGAAGAAAATTTTGTACAAGTGAGGTTTTCACAATGCGTAATATTTTTAATAAAAATAAGATGCCCTGTGTATAGAGTAAGTCTAAATTCTCCTTGCTTGTTGATGATGTGGACTCTCTTGGGAAAAGTCCTAGCCACATGACTCAAATATATATTATTAACTATTTCTCTTCATATAACACTTCTTATCTGCATGTCAGAAATGTGCCCTAGCTTTGGTATTTTCATATCCAGTATATGGCTTCTCAGCATACATTTATTAGATTATTCATAGACTGTTGACAAGATTGTGAAAATGAGATTTCTCACTGCAGTAAGACATTGAAGGCATTCCGGAAAGGGGAGATTCAAGTGCTTGTTTCATCAGATGCAATGACTCGTGGAATGGATGTTGAAGGAGTGAGAAATGTCATTAATTATGATATGCCGGCATACTTAAAGACATATATACACCGTGCAGGTCGGACGGCAAGAGCTGGCCAAACTGGTTGTTGTTTCACATTGTTGCGTAAAGAGGAGGTATGTGCTGTCTTGTTACCTCCACACCAACTCACATTCCACGTCAAGGTTTGCAGGATAAAAATCTGTTACTATAAACCCATATATTTCTTTTCTCTCTTGATTTAGCTTCCTCTTCAATTTTCTATCTCCAAGGGTGCAACTTGGATGGCCCCAGGTCATTGTCAAATGGCAATGGGCTTGTTGTGTAAAGTAGACATTGGGTTTAAGTTGGTGACAACTTTATCTCATCCTATTCTATCAGAGGAACTTTATCTACCCCTACTTTAGCTGGGTTTCATCTCATCCTGTTTACTTTGATTTGGCCCATGTAAATATCAATCTTCCGATGAACAGATATACTTTGTCGTTGATGCGGGCTTGTTTGGCTCAGATTTCATCCTATTGTTTGAGCGAATATCTAAGCTCATGATACTGTAATTTTCTCCTTTTATGCCAGGTTAAGCGTTTCCACAAGCTGTTGCGCAAAGCTGAGAATAACTCTTGCTCTAAATACTCTGTCCCTTCCACTTACATAGAACCGCTCCACTCTGTCTATGAATCTGGTAATTTCCTTGGCTTATATGTCCAATTATAGATTAATTGTTTGAGGATAAAGAATACACTGGTTTGGGCGAAATTATACTTTGGCCCGAAAAATTTGGTTGTTTCTTTAAACGTAGCTCTTTTTACTCATGCTTTTTAACCGCTGAGATCTGCCCTCTACTAAATTTGCTGCTATCTCACGGTTTTTATTTTCCCTTGCGATTGGACCACTTTTAAGCCTCCGTGGACACTAGCACTAGTAGACCAAGTTGGATGGCTTCAGATGCTTAATGAGCACTGGCTGTGTTTTTTTTCTTTTCCCTCTTCATATCTTTTTGTTTCCTCAATGTGACAGCACTGGAGAAATTAAAGGAGACAGTTGAAATGGAAACATCCAGGAAGAGAAAACCGGGCTTCAAGTCTTCTAGACCAGTGAAAGGAAACGAAACACAGCAGCCCCTGAAAGAAAATAATTACTGAAGCAAGCTCAGTGGCACTGGGAGTTCAGATTTTCATCCAGTGAAATCAGTTTCTCGTGGTTATAAGTAAGCGACATTAATTCGAGTTGGTCCAAACCGAAAGAAGATGAGAGGGATGATGTTTTCGTACGCTTTGGGGGGTGTATTCAATTGAGGTTATTATAGAGTTTAAATGTCTCTAAAAATTCAGATGTATTCAATTATGATTTTTGAAGAGTTGGTAATAATTGGGGTATTTAATTCATAATTTCGTGGAATTTAATAAAATCATTAAAATTCCAGAGTATTCAATCTATATTTTTATAGAGATTTATAAAGTCATTAAAAATTAGATAATACTTATATCTCATTCTAGTGGTATTTCCTCGTATCACTCTTTTAATTTATTAAATTGTTTTTGTAGATATATTATAATTAGAATCGTTCACTCTTTAAATCATTATTTCAATATCATCTCCGTAAAAAAAAAAATCAACAAGATTGGAGATTGTTTAGCCATTTATCTTATGTATCAAATAAATCAATGATTTTGATAACAATTAAGTTCTTATGGCGAATCGTCAAATTAGTTGATATATATGAATGACTAAATAGTCTCAAATTTCGTTGATTTTTGCGTAAATGATCTTGATATGCTTTTTTAGGAGTTGGAAGGTTTCGATTATGATATATGTATAATGACAATTAGATAAATTGAAAAGGGTGGTACGAGAATGTACCACCATGATGATATGCAAATATTATTCTTAAAATTGAGGTGTATTCAATCATGACATTTCATAATTCTATAAAAGTTTAGGCGTATTAAAAACATCAATGAATATTGTAGATTTCATTAAATAGTAGAGTTATATAAAGTTTGACAAACATTTTAGTGTAAATTATGTTTTACCAAAGTTCATGATTTCTCTAGCCTCTTCCCCCCCTTAGATTTCTACAGATTTATATAAGGCTTACAAAATATTGTTTGTGGTGTTTATATTTTTCAATAAACTCAATAAAATTCAAGTCTGCTATCGATATCTTTTATCATATTTATTCTCTATAGGAATTATAAGTAATTAAATAATACGAACTTTACATGAATTGATTTATTGTTTGAAGAAAAAATAAACATAAAATACAAATTAATAATATGAAAAAAATAAAATTTTGAAGGCATGCATGATGCCTAAATGCCATAGCCTCTCAATCTTAATGATCGTTAAAAGTTTTAAATTTTGTAATTATTTTTGTAGTATTAGATATATTATTTTATTTTAATTTGGTGAGAGAATTCTTAGTGAAAATTAATTATAATTTGATATAAAATTGTTCAAAATAATATATTTCAAATTATATTACTCAATATGATTTTCTGCAAAACTCAATCACATTATATAAAACTCAGTATGACTGCTAAATTATATCATGTAACTTTATATAATTCCGTTATTAACTATAAAAGTTTATGAAAATCAATAAATCTGTAAAAGTCGATCACTTCAAAAAACTCTTCAATTATCTGTATAAATCTCAATTTATTACACCCCCTTAGTATATTGTTCAATATGCAAAATTTGGAATCCATTATGTATACACAATTTTTAATTGGTTGATTTATTCCTAAGGTCCAAAAAACCAACCCAATTGCCATTTTGTTAGGTTACGAACACTTAGCGTCCGTTTGGATACCTATGGATTTAGATTTGGATTTGGATATGAGCTTATATCTAATATTTAATTGGTTTACTTTCTTCCCAAGGTCCAAAAACCCAACCCATTTGCCATTTTGCTGGGTTTTGAACACTTCAGGTCCATTTTGAGTTAAAATTCAATGCAAATTCATACAGAATTTCGTAAGTTAAAATCTAGGAATTTGAAATTCACTTTTAAAACTAAGGTCTTCAGTGGATTTGGTAAATAACCATTGGGTAAAATTGACAGGACCCTTCCCGAATTTCCCCTTGAAATCCGGGAAAACACTGCTCCCGTCTGATAACTTAATAAAATTCCTAGAATACCCTTAAGTCTTTGCAACTAGTTACGACAATTCTGCCAACAATCTGGCAGAACCTCCCCTTAAGGAATAGTTAACCGTCTTCCACCTGTCAGACGAAGGATCAGATAACACTCACAAATCCCAGCATTACCAAACAACCATCGACGTAGTCATAATTTACAATAAGTCCAAAAAGGCTTATCAGAGTATCTAGATAGAAAAGGTAAGTACAGAAAATTTTAATTCCTACTCGATAGTCTAGGTAAAATGCGCAGTTGAAATTTAATGCCTCTGCCTCTGAATGTGTTATCATCAACTCAACGGCCTGGAGGGGATTTAAAACACGAAAAGTGTGAGTGGATAAAAATAATCTTTTAAAACAATTTCCGAGGAAAATATACATTTTCCCCCACCACGAGTAAAACAATGTATGCATAATATAAAATTCCTTATCAACAATTCCATAATGATAAGCGAAAACGTACTAGAAAATCCACTACTTTTGGTAAAACACCGGTGGGACCCACGAAAACCCGAACAATGAAAATATCCCGTGGTCCACAACCCTGCTTTGAAAACCCTCCTCAAATGAGTTTAAAAATCATGTAAACAGACCTGGACACAAAATATCACAAACATATCCCACTGCTTCCCGAATGGAATCCCGTGTCGTAGCTCGATATCCGAGCTGACTGACCCAAGTCGAACCCTCCACACACCCGATATACCTCGAGTTGTGCATAACTATGTACTACGCGTAGACAGCCTCAACGACCTAGTGGAGAAATACCCTTCGACACCAGCGTCAGAGAAACCTCAACGACCTGGCAGAGAAATACCCTTCGATGCTAGTCGGAGAAAACCTTTACCCTCGAGGACAGTAATTCAGTGAAAACCAAAATCCATGGTTTGAAATCCTTGTTTCTTGGCCTAAGCCAAATTCATTGAAAAACCGGGTTTATGCCCAAATCCAATAAAATCACAAATCCGGGTCTAAACCCAAAAATCATGGACTCAACCAAAACCAAAAATCTATAAGGTCAAAACAACACCAAAGCATAGTCCATAAAACCAGGCCATAGCCCAAAACATAATTTCCAATGAATTATTGAGAACCCGTGTCTAGTAATTTCTAAATTCCAGAAATTTACCAAAAATAATACGTATAAAGAAATTATTTCAAAGATACATTTATGCATGCATTCTAATTTACAAAACCAAAGTCCACTCACCGACCGTCCAATTATGGCTCCATGTGGCTTCCAGGTGGCATGCCACTTCAGCTCATTTGATAGAACCAGTCACCGGAGAGTTGCCGGAGAAGACGACCGCTCCGTAGTGCGCCGCCATCCACCGTCACCAGAAATCGCCATTGCCGGTCGACCTTGAAATTTTCCGAACTTCCTCAAATCTTAACCGTTTTTCACAAATTTATAGTCTAAATCCATCAACTTGAACCTAGGAACTCGAAAATGAAGTCTATACACGAAACCCATACATGAGTTGGCCAGAAAATCAATCGAAAGGTTTTGTTTGTCCTTTCCTTGGTTCGGTGTCTCCCGCGGTTGCTTCCTTCGATGGTCGGTGTAACGACCCAAAAATTTAATTATTTAATTTTTCGTAAATAATTTTGTTAAAGGACGAAATTACCCTTGGTTGTTAAGGTGCTTGAAAGTCAATTTTTATTTCGAGACACTTTTGGCTGTGTTTCGGGGACCGTTGCATTGGTCTCGAACTCATGAGTTCATCGACAGACGGCATGTGAAAAATGGAGTTTTGTGAGAGAGTTGTGGGTCTAGAATGTTCAGGGGCATTTTGGTAATTTGGGCTTGGGTAGATATTTAAACCCAATCTGATCAAATATGCCTCATTTTTCACTCTCTCTCTTCGCGACCCAACCAGCCCGTGCAATCGAACCCAAAAAAAAAACCCAAGGAATTGGAACTTCGATTCAAGGCAACTTCATCCGTTTTGGTTCCACTAATCGGACTCTACTCCTTCCCACAATCACATACGTACCAACCATCGCACGAAGCAGCCGCGGGAGACACCGAACCGAGGACAAGAAAAACTGAAACCTTTCGATCGATTTTTCAGCTAACACAGGTATGTGTTTCGTGTTTAGACTTCATTTTTGAGTTCCTGGGTTCAAGTAGATAGATTTTGAGAAAGTTAGAAAACGTTCAAGCTCGATCGGAGGGGGGCTTGACGTGGCATGCCACCTAGCAGCCACGTGGAGCCACGTGGACGCCACCTGATAGCCACGTGGGTGCCACCTGGCGGCCGAGTCAGCACCGAGTTAGGCTGAGTAAGACCGAGTTGGCGCGTAAGGCATTGTAGCGGCGCGTGAGACACTGTAGCGGGCGCGCGAGGCACTGTAGTAGGCACGTGGCGGAATGTGGTTCCCTCGGCATGTGGTGGTGCATGGGACTGGTTTTTGGGTCACGGCAGTGCGTGTCGACAAGATTTCGACGTTCCATACCTTTTGGCGCAAGTTTCGGGTCAATTAGACATCGTTTAGGGGTAGTTTTGGACGTATGAAGTTACTGCGTTTTTAGTGGGACGCAAGTGGACCTCCCGGGGTTTAGGGAGTCTAAATGTAGGGTTTTAAATATTAGTTGGTAATTCCGATTGTTACTTTTGACAGGCGATACTGCTCCGGGAACTTCGGAGGAGCGTACCACTCGGGATTGAGCTTATTTGGACGTGTGGTGAGTTGACTTTGATTTATAAATTATAACGCATGCATAAAGGTATATTTGATTTAAATTCTATTATGTATTGCTTTTGGCAAATTTCCGGAATTGAAAAATTGTTACTGGACACGAATTTTCAATGTTACAGTGAAATTGATGTTTGGGATGTGGCTTGGATTTTTGGACTCTATTTTTATGTCGTTTTGACGTGATAAATTTTGGGTCCATGACTTTGGGTTTCGACCCGTATTTGTGATTTTAGTGCGCTTGGCCATAAACCCGGTTTTTCAATGAATTTGGCTTAGGCCAGGAAACAAGGATTTCAAACCATGGATTTTGGTTTTCCCTAGATTTTTGTCCCCGATGGTCAAGGTTTTCTCAGACTAGCGTCGAGGGTCTTTCTCCGTCAGATCGTTGAGGGTTCTTCGACGTTGGTGTCGAGGGGTATTTTCTCCACTAGGTTATTGAGGCTGTCAACGCGTAGTACAAGTTTCTGCACAACTCGAGGTATATCGGGTGTGTGGAGGGTATCGAGCTACGGCTCGAGATTTCATTCGGGAAGCAGTGGGATATGTTTTGATGTATATTCTGTGTCCAGTTCTGTTTTCATGATTTTAAACTCCTTTGAGGAGGGTTTTCAAAGTAGGGTTGTGAACCACATAATGTTTTCATGATTCGGGTTTTCGTGGGTCCCACCAAGTGTTTTAACAAAAGATGGACTTTCCGGTTGGTTTTTGGATTATCGATATATTATATTTATATACAAATGGATTTTATGTTATGCTTGCATGGTTTTACTCTTGGAGGGAAGAAATGTATGTTTTCCTCGGAAATGATTTTTAAATGATTATTTTATCCACTCACAACTTTCGTGTTTTAAATCCCCTCTAGGCCGTTGAGTTGACGTGGGCATATCTAGAGGCGGAGGCATTAAATTCTCAGTTACGTGTTTACCTAGACAATCGAGTAGGATATTTATTTATGTATTTTACTTATCCTACCTAGATGTTCTGATAAGTCTTTTGGACTAATTGTAATTTGTGGTTACATCGTTGGATGGTTGACCTTATTGGAATTTGGAGTGTTATCTGATCCTTAGTCTGACAGGTGGAAGCTGGTTAGCTAGTCTTTAAGGGGAGATTCTATGGATTTTTTGGCAGAATTCTCATAATTAATTGCAAGGACTTAAGGGTATAATTGAGAATTCCTTTAGTTTGTCAGACGGGAGCAGGGTTCTTCCCGGGTTTCGAGGGGAAATTCGGGAAGGGTCCTATCAACTTAGTATCAGAGCACTAAGTTAAATTCTTTTAGACCATACACCTAGTGTACAACTGATTGTGGTATTGATAATTTATGGTTCTTTTCAGTGGAATGCCTCCGACACGCGAGCCCCATCAGCGATCTAAAAACGGTGAGGACACACATGAACCCGTAGTAGAGCCTGATTTGAGGTAGGCCTTGGATCAATTGGGTCGGGCTTTGACTACTGTGTTTCAGAGTAGGGCTACTACTGAAGTGTCTGACATTGAGCGAGCCCAGAGGTTGGGGGTGACAGTATTTACGGGTGAGTTAGGCCTAGATGATGCGGATGAGTGGATTACTCGTTTGGAATGAGTGTTTTCGGTTATGAGGTGCCCTCCGGAGGATAGGGTGCGGTTAGCCACATTTCTTTTGGGTGGTTATGCGTATCGCTGGTGGTATGCTTTGTAGCTGTCAGGCTGGGATGTCCATACGTTTACTTGGGAAGCTTTCCGGGAGCACTTCCTCAAGTAGTTTTATCCTCGCTCGTACAAGGATGCCAAAGACGTTGAGTTCTTGCAGCTACATCAGGGGGACATGATGGTGGCCCAGTTTGAACAAAAATTGCTTGAGTTGTCATGCTTTGTACCGGCTATGGTGGCAACTGAGATGGATAAGTGCCGACGATTTGAGTATGGAATGAGAAATGAGATTCGGGTAGCAGTAACTGCGGTGGCCCATACTTCTTTGAGGGTTTTTTCAGACGCTACCGCCATGGTAGAGTTGAGTTTAACAACCCAACACCAGTTTAGTGGTTCCAGGCGACGCCGAGATCGCTGGAATTTTGGGGCCTCTAGTCAAGGACTATCTAAGAGAGGCAGTTTTCGCTCTGGATCTTCTGGAGGTGCAAGATCCGGAGCCGGTCAGGGACAACAATCAACTGCTCAGTCTAGCGGGGCTTAAGTGCAATCGATAGGGAGACAGAGTGGCAGACTTGGGGACACCGGTTGCTACTTCTGTGGGGCGACTGGTCATTATAAGAGGGGTTGTCCACATTGTCGTTCGGGCAGTAGTTCCGTGGGCCGAGATGCTGCTGAACTGGGCCAAAGAGCATCGCAGACATCTAGTACTACAATAGGGAGCCAAACCTAGTTTAGTAGGGCCAGCAGGGCCAGAGGGAGACATGGGGGTCGTGGTCAGTCTTCGGGTACATAGGCCCGAGTTTTTGCTATAACTCAGCAGGAGGCTCGAGCAGCACTAGATGTGGTTACTGGTACGTTGTCTATTTTTAATCATGATGCTCGTATTTTGATAGATCCCGATGCTACACATTCTTTTATTTTTCGGGGTTTCACACTTTTTGCTGATAGAGAGTTATCCCCGATTGGTTGGGATATGGGTATTAGCACTCTTACCGGATATAAATTAGTGGTGAACCTCGAGATACGTAGTTGTCCGGTAGTAGTGGGAGGTCATGAGTTAAAGGCATATTTAATCCCCTTGGACATTTATGATTTTGATGTGATTATGGGGATGGATTGGTGAACCATGCACCATGCTTCCATAGATTGTTTCGACAAAAGGGTAGTTTTCCGGAGTCCAGGCTTGCCGGAACTTACGTTTCGGGGTGATCGTAGGGTACTTTCCTTGGGAGTGATATGGCTTTAACGGCTGATAAATTATTGAGAAAAAGTTGTGAGGGCTATTTTGCTTACGTGATTGATTCTTGGGATACTCCAGTGAGAGTAGAGGATATGCCTGTGGTGAATGAGTTTCCCGATGTATTTCAAGAGGAACTTCCGGGATTGCCACCTTATCGGGAGATTGAGTTCACCATAGAGCTTCTTCCGGGTACCCAACCGATATCACAAGCACCGCATAGAATGGCACCGACATAATTGAGGGAATTGAAGACTCAATTACAGGACTTGGTGGATATGAGGTTTATTCGACCAAGTGTATCACCTTGGGGTGCACCGGTGTTATTTGTAAGGAAGAAAGATGGTAGTTTGAGGCTCTGTATCGACTAACGGCAATTAAACAGGGTTACGGTGCAGAATAAGTATCCTTTGCCACGAATTGATGATTTGTTCGATCAATTAAAAGGGGCAAGATATTTCTCTAAAATTGACCTTCGATCCGGATACCGTCAGTTAAGGATCAGGGAAGAAGATGTTCCCAAAACGGCGTTTAAGACACGCTATGGGCATTATGAGTTCCTGCTGATGCCCTTTGGGTTAACTAATTCCCCGATAGTATTTATGGATTTGATGAACAGGGTGTTCCGAAAGTATTTGGATCGGTTTGTGATTGTTTTCATTGATGATATCTTGGTATATTCGAAGAGTTCTAAGGCATATGAGAAGCACTTGAGATTGGTGCTGAATATGCTGAGGAAAAGGCAACTGTTCGCCAACTTCAGTAAATGTCAGTTTTGGTTGACCAGTGTGGGATTCTTAGGTCATGTGATTTCTGCTGAGGGTATCAGCATGGATCCCCAAAAAGTTGAGGTAGTGGCAAATTGGGAACAACCGAAGACAGTGACAGAGGTGAGAAGTTTTCTAGGTTTAGCGGGATATTATCGGCGATTCGTAGAAGGATTCTCTACGATAGCTGCCCCGTTAACTCGGTTGACAAGGAAAGGAGTCAATTTTGACTGGGATGATGGGTGTGAACAGAGCTTTCAAGAGCTAAAAAGGAGGTTGACTTCTGCCCCAGTGTTAACCCTTCCAGATGATGACGGGGGATTTGAGGTGTACAGTGATGCAACATTACGGGGTATCAGCTGCGTGTTGATGCAGCATGGGAAGGTGATAGCATATGCTTTCAAGCAACTTAAACCTCATGAGTTGAATTACCCCACACATGATTTGGAGTTAGCTGCAGTGGTGCACACACTGAAGATTTGGAGACATTATTTGTATGGGGAAACATGTCGGATCTTTACTGACCATCAGAGTTTGAAATACTTCTTTACCAGAAAGATCTGAACTTGAGACAGAGAAGGTGACTTGAGCTAATAAAGGATTATAACTGTACAATAGAATATCACCCATGAAAAGCCAATGTAGTGGCGGATGCCTTGAGTAGGAAGTCCATGGGTTCCTTGGCCCATTTGCATATTGTTTACCTACCGTTGTTGGTGGAATTTCGTAGAGCGGGAATTATACTTGGCATGGATAGCCAGGGGGCTTTGTTGGCTAGTTTTCATGTGAGACATGTCTTGATTGATCGAATCATTGAAGCTCAGCTCCAGGATCCTACTTTGTGTGTTATTAGGATGGAGTTGGAGGCTGGGAATAGGTAGGATTATGTGATTAGGGATGATGGAGCCTTGGTTAAGGATGGCCGGTTGGGCGTACCTAATAATCCAGAGTTGAAAAGAGAAATTCTTGAGGAAGCTCATAGTTCTGCCTATGCTATGCATCCAGGAGGCGCAAAGATGTATCGTACTCTGAAGGAACACTATTGGTGGATTGGGATGAAAAGGGAAATAGCAGAGTTTGTGAGTAGGTGCCCAACGTGTCAACATGTAAAAGCAGAGAGGCAGAAACCATACGGGGAACTATAGCCATTACCTATTCTACAATGGAAGTGGGATCACAATACGATGGATTTTGTTTATAAACTTCCTAGGACTAAAAAAGGACATGATGGAATTTGGGTAATTGTTGATAGACTCACGAAGTCAACACATTTCTTGCTAGTACGGGAAGATTACCGGATGGGTCAGTATACCAAATTGTTTGTGGATGAGATCATACGGTTACATGGGACTCCAGAGTCAATTGTTTCAGGCAAGGATCCTAGATTTACTTCGAGGTTTTGGTGGAGTTTGCAGAAAGCCTTTGGAACTACATTGCATTTCAGTACAGCTTTTCATCCTTAGACTGACGGTCAGTTTGAGAGGACAATTTAGATTTTGGATGATATGATGAGAGCTTGTGTACTGCATTTTAAAGGAAATTGTGATTTACACCTAGCCTTGATGGAATTTGCATACAACAACATCTATCAGTCTAGTATTGGGATGTCTCCTTTCGAGGCACTATATGGGGGACACTGCCAGACACCGATATGCTGGACTGAGGTAGGTGAGAGGAGACTGTTGACACCGGAGATAGTTGAAATGACAGAGGAAAATATTAGAATCATCAGGGAAAGGTTGAAGGCAGCTCAGGACCGCCAGAAAAGCTATGCGGACCGACGGATCAAAGATCTTGAGTTTGAGGTCAGAGACTGGGTTTTTTTGAAATTATCTCCATGGAAAGGTGTTGTACGTTTTGGTAGACAAGGAAAACTGAGTCCTCGTTACATTAGGCCTTATGAGATTGTTGAGAGGATAGGGCCAGTGGCTTACAGACTTGCTTTACCACCAGAACTGTCATGGGTTCACAATGTTTTTCATGTATCCATGCTCTGGAAATTCGATGAATCTCATGTATTGGAGGCACAACCAATTGAGCTGAGAGATGATATGACTTTTGAGGAGCAAGCAATGCAACTTCTAGATAGGAATGAAAAAGTACTGTGCAGAAATACTATTCCTCTGGTTAAAGTTATGTGGAAGAAACAAAACGCGGAGGAGGCCACATGAGAAACCGAGGCACTGATCCGGGCGCAACATACACATTTGTTCCAGTGATATGTGTGAATTTCGAGAATTAAATTTCTTTAATGGGGGGAGAATTGTAACGACCCGAAAATTTAATTATTTAATTTTTCTATATTATTTTGTTAAAGGATGAAATTACCCTTGGTTGTTAAGGGTCTTGAAAGTCAATTTTTGTTTCGAGACACTTTTGGTTGTGGTTCAGGGACCGTTGCATAGGTCTCGAACTCACGAGTTCGTAGACAAACGGCACGCGAAAAATGGAGTTCGTGTGAGAGAGTTGTGGGTCTAGAATGTTCAGGGGCATTTTGGTAATTTGGGCTTAGGTAGATATTTTAACCCAATCAGATAAGATCTTCCTCACTTTTCACTCTCTCTCTTCGCAACCCAACCAGCCCGTGCGACCGAACCCAAAAAAAAAAATCCAAGGAATTGATACTTCGATTCAAGGCAACCTCGTCCGTTTTGGTTCCACTAATCGGACTCTACTCTTTCCCACGATCACAGACGTACCAACCATCGCATAAAGCAGCTGCGGGAGACACCAAACAGAGGACAAGAAAAATTGAAACCTTTCGATCGATTTTCCAGCCAACACAGGTATGGGTTTCATGTTTAGACTTCATTTTTCAATTCCTAGGTTCGAGTAGATAGATTTCAACTTAAAATTTGTGAAAAACGGTTGAGTTTTGAGAAAGTTAGAAAAAGTTCAAGCTCGGCCGGTAATGGAGTTTTCTGACGACGGCGCACGACGAACCGGTCATCTTAGTTCGATCGGAGGGGGGCTGACGTGGCATGCCACCTGGCAGCCACGTAGAGGCCACCTAGAAGCCACGTGGGTGCTAACTGGAAGCCACGTGGGTGCCACCTGGCAGTCGAGTCAGCACCGAGTCAAGCCGAGTCAACACCGAGTCAGACCGAGTCAGCATCGAGTCAAACCGAGTTGGTGTGTGGGGCACTGTAGCAGCGCGTGAGACACGGTAATAGGCGCGTGAGTCACTGTAGTAGGCACATGGCCGGCGTGTGACGCCTGGTCCGGCCTTCCACGGACACGTGGCGGCGTGTGGGACCAGTTTTCAGTTCACGGCGATGCGCGTCAACAAGATTTCGACGTTCTGATCCTTTTGTCCCAGGTTTCGAGTCAATCGGACATCCATTAGTGGTAGTTTTGGGCGTCCGAAGTTGGTTGATTTTTAGTGGGATGCAAGCGGACCTCCCGGGGTTTAGGGAGTCTAAATGTAAGGTTTTAAATATTAGTTGGTAATCCCAATTTTTACTTTTGATAGACGATACTGCGCCGGAAACTTCGGAGGAGTGTACGACTCGGGATTGAGCTTATTTGGACGTGTGGTGAGTGGACTTTGGTTTATAAATTATAATGCATGCATAAAGGTATATTTGATTTAAATTCTATTATGCATTGCTTTTGGAAAATTTCCGAAATTGAGAAATTGTTACGGGACACGGGTTTTCAATGTTACGGTGAAACTGATGTTTTGGGATTTGGCTTGGATTTTTGGACTTTATTTTTATGTCGTTTTGGCGTGATAAATATTGGGTCCATGATTTTGGGTTTCGACCTGTATTTGTGATTTTAGTGGGTTTGGCCATATACCCGGTTTGTCAATGAATTTGACTTAGGCCAGGAAACAAGGATTTCAAAACATGGATTTTGATTTTCACTAGATTTTTGTCCCCAATGGTCAAGGTTTTCTCCAACTAGCGTCGAGGGTCTTTCTCCGCCAGATCGTTGAACGTTCTCCGATGCTGGTGTCGAGGGGTATTTTGTCTACCAGGTTATTGAGGCTGTCTACGCGTAGTACTTGTTTCTGTATAACTCGAGGTATATCGGGTATGTGGAGGGTATCGAGCTGCGGCTCGGGATTTCATTCAAGAAGCAGTAGGATATATTTTGTGTCCAGGTCTGTGTATATGATTTTAAACTCCTTTGAGGAGGGTTTTCAAAGTAGGGTTGTGGACCACGGTATGTTTTCATTATTCGGGTTTTTGTGGGTCCCACCAAGTGTTTTAACAAAAGATGGATTTTTCGGTGGGTTTTCAGATTATCTATATATTATATTTATATACAAAGGGATTTTATGTTATGCATGCATGGTTTTACTCGTGGAGGGGGGAAAGGTATGTTTTCCTTGGAAATAATTTTTAAATGATTATTTTACATAAATGAGTTTTAAATCCCCTCCAGGCCGTTGAGTTGACGTGGGCATATCCAGAGGCGAAGGCATTAAATTTTTAACTGCGCATTTACCTAGACTATCATGTAGGATATTTATTTATGTATTTTACTTATCCTACCTAGATGCTATTATAAATCTTTTGGACTGATTGTAAATTGTGGTTACATCGTTGGATGGTTGACCTTTTTGGAATTTGGAGTATTATCTGATCCTTAGTCTGACAGGTGGAAGACGGTTAGCTAGTCTTTAAGGGGAGATTCTACGAATTTTTTGGCAGAATTCTCATAATTAATTGCAAGGACTTAAGGGTAAAATTGGGAATTCCTTTAGGTTGTCAGACGGGAGCAGAGTTCTGCTCGAGTTTTGAGGGAAAATTCGGGAAGGATTATGTCAGTCGATACATCCTTGATCATGGGGATGAGGAGATTCCGATGGGTGGAACCAAATCGAACGAGGTTGTTTCGATCAAAGGTCAAAGGTACGGGGTTTGTGGGTTCGATGCCACGGGTTTGGGTGATGGTCGCAAAGAGAGAGATGGAGGAAAGAAGAAAATCTGAACTGCCTGGGATAAAAAATATCTACCTAGTGAAAATTACCAAAATGCCCCTGAACATTCTAGACCCACAACTCTCTCACATGGACTCCGTTTTTCGCGTGCCGCCTGTCTACGAACTCATGGGTTTGAGACCTACGCAACGGTCCCCGAAAAACTGCCAAATGTGTCTCCACACAAAAAGTGATTTTTTAGCCCCTTACAAAACCAAGGGTAATTTTGTCCTTTTACAAATTAATTTATGAAAATTCACTAATTTAAATTCCGGGTCGTTACAACTCTCCCCCCTTAAAGAATTTTCATCCTCGAAATTCATACCAGTCACTAGAACTAATGTGGATGCTGCGCCCACATTAGTGCCTCGGTTTCCCACGTGGCCTCATCCTCGTTGTGATTCCTCTACAACACTTTAACCAGAGGAATAGTCTATCTGCGCAATACTTTTTCTTTCCAATCTAGAATTTGCATTGCTTGCTCCTCAAAGCTCAAATCATTTCTCAGCTCAATTGGTTGCACCTCCAATACATGAGGTTCATCGAATAGATACTTCTGGAGCATGGACACATGGAATACAGTGTGAACTTTTGACAGTTCTGGGGGTAAAGCAAGTCTGTTAGCCATTGGCCCTATCCTCTCAATAATCTCATAAGGCCCAATATAGCGAGGACTCAGCTTTCCTCGTCTACCAAAATGAACAACTCCTTTCTAGTGGGATAATTTCAAGAAAACCCAGTCTCTGACCTCAAACTCAAGATCTTTGATCCATCGGTCCGCAAAGCTTTTCTGGCAGTCCTGAGCTTCCTTCAACCTTTCCCTGATGATTCTAATCGTTTCCTCTGTCATTTCCACTTTCTCTGGTGTAAACAGTCTTCTCTCACCTACCTCAGTCCAGCATATCGGTGTCCTACACTGTCTCCCTTACAGTGCCTCGAAAGGAGACATCCCAATACTAGACTGATAGATGTTGTTGTATGCAAATTCCATCAAGGCCATGTGTGAGTCCCAGTTTCCTTTAAACTGCAGTACACAAGCTCTCATCATATCTTCCAAAATCTGAATTGTTATCTCAGACTGACGGTCAGTCTGAGGATGAAAAGTTGTACTGAAATGCAATGTAGTTCCAAAGGCTTTCTGCAAACTCCGCCAAATCCTCGAGGTAAACCTAGGATCCCTATCTGACACATTCAACTCTGGAGTCCCATGTAACTGTATGATCTCATCCAAAAACAATTTGGCATACTAGTCCATCCTGTAATCTTCCCGTACTGGCAAGAAATGTGCTGATTTTGTGAGTCTATCAACAATTACCCCGATTCCATCACGTGCTTTTTGAGTCCTAAGAAGTTTATACACAAAAATCCATAGTAATGTGATCCCACCTCCATTCCGGAATAGGTAATGGTTGTAGTGCCCCATATGGTTTCTGCCTCTCTACTTTTACTTGTTGACACATCAGACATCTACTCACAAACTCTGCTACTTCACTTTTCATCCCAGGCCATCAATAGTGATCCTTAAGAATATGATACATCTTTGCGCCTCCTGGATGCATAGCATAGGCAGAACTATGAGCTTCCTCAAGAATTTCTCTTTTCAACTATGGATCATTAGGTACGCACAACCGGCCATCCTTAACCAAGGCCCCATCATCCCTAATCACATAATCATGCCTATTCCCAGCCTCTAACTCCATCCTAATAACACACAACATAGGATCCTGGAGCTGAGCTTCAATAATTCGGTCAATCATGATAGGTCTCACATAGAAGCTAGCCAACAGAGCCCCCTGACTATCCACACCAAGTATAATTCCCAATCTTCGGAGTTCCACCTATAACGGTAAGTAAATGGTACACAAATAGGCCAAGGAGCCCACAGACTTCCTACTCAACACATATGCCACTACATTGGCTTTTCCTGGGTGATACTCTATGGTACAGTCATAATCCTTTATCAGCTCAAGCCACCTTCCCTATCTTAAGTTCAGTTCTTTCTAGGTGAAGAAGTAATTTAGACTCTGATGGTTGGTAAAGATCCAACACGTTTCCCCATAAAAATAGTGTCTCCAATTCTTCAGTGCAACACCACTACATCTAACTCTAAATCACGTGTGGGGTAGTACAACTCATGAGGTTTAAGTTGCCTGGAAGCATATGTTATCACCTTCCCGTGCTACATTGGCATGCAGCCTATACCCCGTAATGATGGATCACTGTGCACCTCAAATCCTTCGTTATCATCTGGAAGGGTTAACACTCGGGCAGAAGTCAATCTCCTCTTAATCTCTTGAAAGCTCTGTTCACACTCATCATCCCAGTCAAACTTGACTCCTTTCTTCGTGAACCGAGTTAACGAGGTGGCTATCGTAGAGAATCCTTCTACAAATCACCGCTAATATCCAGCTAAATCCAAAAAACTTCTCACGTCTGACACTGTCCTCGGTTGCTCCCAATTTTCCACTGCCTCAACTTTTTTGGGATCCACGCTGATACCCTCAGTAGAAATCACATGACCTAAGAATCCCACATTGGTCAACTAAAACTGACATTTACTGAACTTGGCGAATAATTGCTTTTTCCTCAGCATATTCAGCACCAACCTCAAGTGTTTCTCATGTGCCTTAGCACTCTTTGAATATACTAGGATATCATCAATGAACACAATTACAAACCGATCCAAATATCAACAGAACACCCTGTTCATCAAATCCATAAATGCCGCTGGTGCATTAGTTAACCCGAAGGGCATCACCAGGAACTCATAATGCCCACAGCGTGTCCTGAAAGCCGTTTTGGGAACGTCCGCTTCCCTGATCCTTAACTATTGGTACCCGGATTGAAGGTCAATTTTAGAGAAATACCTTGCCCTTTTAATTGGTCAAACAAATCATCAATTTGTGGCAAAGGATACTTATTCCGCACCGTAACCCTGTTTAACTGTCGGTAGTCGATACATAGCCTCAAACCACCATTTTTCTTCCTTACAATTAACATTGGCGCACCCCAAGGCGAGACACTCGGTCGAATAAATCCCATACCCACCAAGTCCTGCAATTGAGTCTTCAATTCCCTCAATTTCACCGGTGCCAATTTGTACGGTGTCTGTGATATTGGTTGGGTACCCGGAAGACGCTCTATGGTGAACTTAATCTCCCGGTGAGGTAGCAACCCCGGAAATCCTCTGGAAATACATCTGCAAACTCATTCACCATAGGAATATCCTCTACTCTCACTGGAGTATATCGAGAATCGATCACATGAGCTAAATAGCCCTCACAACCTTTCCTCAATAATTTCTCTACCATCAAGGCCGATATTACTCCCGAGGGAAGTACCCTACGATCACCCCGAAATGTAAGTTCCGGCAAGCCTGGACTCCGAAATACCACCCTCTTGTCGAAACAATCAATGGAGGCATGATGCATGGTTAACCAATCCATCCCCAGAATCATATCAAAATCATAAATGTCCAAGGGGATTAAATCTGCCTCTAACTCATGACCTCCCACTACCACCGGACAACTGCGTATAACGAGGTTCGCTACTAACATATCTCCGGTAGGGGTGCTAATGCCCATGTCCCAACCAATCGGGGACAATTCTCTATTAGTAAAAAGTGTAAAATTCTGAGAAATAAAAGAATGTGTATCCCCGGAATCTATCAAAACTCGAACATCATGATTAAAAATAGGCAACGTACCAATAACCACCTTTGGTGCCGCTCGAGCCTCCTACTGGGTCATAGCAAAAGCTCGAGCCTATGTACTAGAAGACTGACCACGACCCCCCATGTCTCCCTCTGGCCCTGCTGGCCCCACTGGACTGAGTCTGGCTCCCGCTGTAGTACCAGATGTCTGCGCTGCTCTCTGACTCGGTTCAGCAACATCTCGGCCCAAGGAACTATTTCCCAGACGACGATGTGGACAGTCTCTCTTAAAATGACCAGTCTCCCCACATAAGTAACAGCCGGTGTCACCCATTCGTGCGGGTCTGCCACTCTGTCTCCCGGTCGACTGCATTGAAGCCCTGCTAGACTGAGCAGATGACTGCTACACCTGACTGGCTTCGCCACTGCCTGATCCGGATCTTACGCCCCCAGAAGATCCAGATCTGAAATCGCCTCTCATTGATGGTCCCTGACTAGAGGCCCCGAAACTTAGGCGATCCTAGGGTCGCCTGGAACCACTAAACTTGTGCTAAGCTGGCAAACTCATCTCTACTCTGGTACCAGCGTCTGACAAAGCCCTCAAAGAAGTATGTGCCACAACAGTTACTGCTACTCGAACCTTATTCCTCAGTCCATAGTCAAACCTTCGGCACTTATCCATCTCAGTCAGCACGTGGGCCGGTACAAAGTGTGACAACTTAAGAAATTTCTGCTCATACTGTGCCACCGTCATGTCCCTCTGCTGTAGATGCAAAAACTCAGCCTCTCTATCATCTCGGTACGAGCGAGGATAAAACTACTCGAGGAAGTGCACCCGGAAAGTTTCCTAAGTAAGGGTACGGACATCCCAGCCTGTGAGCTACAAAGCATGCCACCAACAGTACGCAAAGCCACCCAGAAGAAATGTGGCTAGTCGCACCCTATCCTCCGGAGGGCACCTCATAACAGCAAACACTCGTTCCAAACGATTAATCCACTCATCAGCATCATCTGGGCCTAACTCGCCCGTAAACATTGTCACCCCTAACCTCTGGGCTCGCTCAATGTCAGAAACTTCAGAAGTAGCCCTACAATGAAGTACAATCGTCAAAGCCTGACCCAATTGATCCAGGGTCTACCTCAAATCAGGCTCTACCACAGGGTCATGTGTCTCCTCACTGTTTCCAGGCCGCTGGCGGGGCTCGCGTCACGGAGGCATTACGCTGAAAAGAACCATAAATCATCAATACCACAGTAAGATGTACACTAGGTGTACGATCTATAGGAATTTAAACCTAGTGCTTTGATACCAAGTTGACAGGACCCTTCCCGAATTTCCCCTCGAAATCCAGGAAAACCCTACTCCCGTCTGACAACTTAATAAAATTTTCATAATACCCTTAAGTCCTTGCAACTAGTTACGAGAATTCTACCGACAATCCGACAGAACCTCCCCTTAAAGAGCGGTTAACCGGCTTCCACATGTCAGACGAAGGATCATATAACACTCACAAATCCCAGCATCACCAAACAACCATCGACGTAGTCATAATTTACAATAAGTCCAAAAAGGCTTATAAGAGCATCTAGGTAGGAAAGATAAGTACATAAAATTTTAATTCTTGCTTGATAGTTTAGGTAAAATGGGCAGTTGAAATTTAATGGCTCCGCCTCTGGATGTGCCCTCGTCAACTCAAAGTCCTGGAGGGGATTTAAAACACGAAAAGTGTGAGTGGACAAAAATAATCTTTAAAAACAATTTCCGAGGAAAACATACATTTTCCCCCTCCACGAGTAAAATAATGCATACATAATATAAAATTCCTTTTCAACAATTCCATAATGATAAGCCGAAAATGTACTGGAAAATCCACTGTTTTTGTTGAAACACCGGTGGGACCCATGAAAACCCCAACAACGAAAACATCCCGTGGTCCATAACCCTGCTTTGAAAACCCTCCTCAAAGGAGTTTAAAAATCATGTAAACAGACATGGACACAAAATATCACAAACATATCCCACTGCTCCCCGGATGGAATCCCGTGTCGTAGCTCGATATCCGAGCTGACTAACCCGGGTGCAACCTTCCACACACCCGATATACCTCGAGTTGTGCAGAACCATGTACTACACGTAGACAGCCTCAACGACCTGGTGGAGAAATACCCTTCGACACCAGCGTCAGAGAAACCTCAACGATCTGGAGGAGAAATACCCTTCGACGCTAGTCGGAGAAAACCTTGACCCTCGGGGACAGTAATTTGGTGAAAACCAAAATCCATGGTTTGAAATCCTTGTTTCTTGGCCTAAGCCAAATTCATTGAAAAACCGGGTTTATGCCCAAATCCGATAAAATCACAAATCCGAGTCTAAACCCAAAAATCATGGACTCAACCGAAACCCAAAATATATAAGGTCAAAACAACACAAAAGCAGAGTCCATAAAACCAGGTCATAGCCCAAAACATCATTTCCAATGAATTATTGAGAACCTGTGTCCAGAAATTTACCAAAAACAATACGTAACAAGAAATTATTTCAAATATACATTTATGCATGCATTATAATTTACGAAACCAAAGTCCATTCACCGACCGTCCAATTATGCTCAATCTCGAGTCGTACGCTCCTCTGAAGTTCCCAGAGCAGTATCGCCAATAAAAAGTAACGACCGGGATTACCAACGATAACTAAAAACCCTACATTTAGACTCCCTAAACCCCGGGAGGTCCGCACGCGTCTCACTAAAAATGCAGCCACTTCGGACGCCCAAAACTACCCCTAAACAACGTTTGATTAACCCGAAACTTGCGCGAAAAGGTCTGAAACGTCGAAGCCTTGTTGACACGCATCGCCATGACCTAAGGACTGATCCCACGTGCCGAGGGAAGGCTGGCGGCTCGGCCACACTCCTACCTCACACGCATGCTATAGTACCTCATGTGCTGCTACAGTACGCTGACTCAGCCGCCAGGTGGCCTCCACGTGGCTGCCAAGTGGCCTCCACGTGGTTGCCAGGTGGCAAGCCACGTCAGCCCCTCTGAACGAACCAGTCGCCAGAGAAGATGACCGCTCTGCCATGTGCCGTCGTCGAAAATCGCCATTGCCGGTCAGCCTTGAAATTTTCCTAACTTCCTCAAATCTTAACTGTTTTTCACAAATTTATAGTCCAAATCCATCTACTCAAACCCAGGAACTTGAAATGAAGTATATACAAGAAACCCATGCCTGAGTTGGCCGAAAAATCGATCGAAAGGTTCAGTTTTCCTTTCCTCGGTTCTGTGTCTCCCGCGACTGCTTCCTTCGACGGTTGGTACGTCCATGATCGCGGGGAGGTGGAGATTCCGATGGGTGGAACCAAATCAGACGAGGTTGCTTCGATCAAAGGTCAAAGGTACGGGGTTTGTGGGTTCGATGTCACGGGTTTGGGTGAAGATCGCGAAGAGAGAGAAAGGAATGAAGAAAATTTGAACTGCCTGGATTAAAAAATATCTACCCAGGGCAAATTACCAATATGCCCCTGAATATTCTAGACCCACAACTCTCTCACATGGACTCCGTTTTTCGCGTTTCGCCTGTCTACGAACTCGTGAGTTCAAGACCTACGCAACGGTCCCCAAAAAACTGTCAAATGTGTCTCCACGCAAAAAGTGATTTTCGAGCCCCTTATAAAACCAAGGGTAATTTCATCCTTTTGCAAATTAATTTACGAAAATTCACTATTTAAAATTTCGGGTAGTTACAAAAATATTTAATCATTTAGTGGGCAACTATTTTACCATTTAAATGATTGTTTTTTTTTAATTTTGAAAATGCCAAAAAAAAATGTTTCTTTTCTTATCAATATTTAATTTGGTTATGATTATTGATCTTAAAGACATATCCTTATAAAGAAAATGGAAAATGAAAAACCAATGCAAATTAATAAAGTTATTTAACGATATAATGGTTCATATACTTCATATTTGAAATAAAATGTTGCTAGACCGTGAATTCCGAAGACCAACTTTTTGTGCATGTCCATAAAAATAGTGAGTTTGTGGGCACCAAACATTGTGAATGACATTCAATCTAACCTGCATATTGTAGATATTAGAAATAAGTATGGACAAATGGTTATTAACCGAAGTTTTTTTTGTCATAACCATTTATGATTATAATCGTGGTTATTTATAACAATTGATTATTTAGCTAAATGGTTATAAACTATTACCATAACCATTAATATAAGGTTAACTGCGGTTAACCGTGGTGCACCGCGAAAATAATTTTAATTTTCAATTTTTATCATTTCAATTTTTTTAAAAGATTAAAATAACTGAAATTAATATTTAACAAAAAAAATTAAAAAAACCCAAAAATAATAAAAATATGTAAAATTGTAAGGGATAATCAACCATCTCGGATATCAACAAATTTTATATCACCGCATAGAGCTCGACGAGTAGAACAATTTTAATACTTGGGTCGACGCCAAAAGTGGCCAAAGGTAGTCGGAAAATGCAAAAAACACTCAGAAACTAGGAAACTTTTCAAGTTAGATCCACAAAAATAAATTATGATATGAGAAATCTAAGGACATATGCTTGTAAGGTTCGAAGAGAGGAACAAATCTTACCAAGATCGCCGCCTGAGGTGGCCGGAAATGGCTGAAAAATGCAGGTCGACCCGCCGGCGTCGCGGGTCGCCCAAAGGGTAACGGGTCTGTGATAGTTTTTTTTTTTTTTAAATTGTCAATTTAAAATTATTATTTTTTTCAAATGACTTCAATTATACAACATTATATAAATGGTTAAATAAATATGATCAAAAAAAAATTATATGGTTATGTAATAAATGGTTAAATAAATATGACAAAAGAAAATTTATATGGTTATGTGATAAATGGTTAAATGGTTATTTAATAAATAGTTAAATAGTTATTTAATAAATGGTTAAATGGTTTATCCATTGGTTAATAACCATAACCATACCATTTAATTGTGGACTTAAATGGTTATAACCATAACCATATCATTTAGATAAATGGTTAAACCATAACCAACCCATTTAATATCAATGGCTATGGAAATCGCGGTTAACCATAACCAAGGTTATTTTGCCAATCCCTAATTAGAAGTTACTACACATTTTATAGTACATCAAATATCCGAGAGGTAGCCAGATAAGTTAGATAGAAAAGGAAGAGGTTAAGTCCATCTTGATTGGGAAGTTGATCTCCTTCCTTCTGAATTAGGATTTTTTCTTAACTGCATTATTCCCTCTTTCAGACTCCTAAACAGTTACAACTGAATATTAATTGACGTAAAGCAAGATTTGGGTGATCTTTCACTGCTCTAGAATTGTCCAAAAGCTTGCTTATCAAAATTGGTAAATTGTGATGCCAACCGGTCAAGAATCGCTTACAATTTCATCACTAAGCTACGAATACTAAAGCTGATGTGACCCCTTCTACAAAACTCGAAATTATAAACATTAAATTCTCCAAAAACTAGACTTTCAGAGCTTTCGAAGAATATATGAATCATTATCTCGTTCTTTATGATCGAGCATGTATAGTTTAATCGCTAAAGTTGACCCATATGTATTAACAGTGTTATTGACAACACTGAACTACTAGTATTAAAATTGATGTATCTCGCTCTATAAAACTCGAGTTCATGAGCCGTAGAATTCTACAAAAACTAGACTTCCAGAGCTTTCCAAGCATATATGCCTTATTATCTAGTTATTCCTGAGCACGTACAGTTTAAT